>LR824539.2:2666785-3332857 GCA_902850265.1 Spodoptera littoralis | reverse complement strand
TTGTGATTGAGTAATATGTATCAATAAGTAATTGAATAACGCATTTTTGTATGATTTCTTTAGCATTGTTCGTTAGTTATATTATGGCTATTTAAGTCTCACAAAGATGTACCTAAGTATCTGGTACTTACTTGCACCTCTTTTTAAAGGAAAACTCCGTTTTAATGAATAAAATGAAAACGTTCATGAATCAAACTATTCAACAAAAACTGCGTTTAAAAACCGAATCCACATACTAATAGCTGATAGGTTAGAAGTCGGCGCCATAAGTTCTATACAAAATTATACATTAAAACCTTAATAGATACATAATACAAGTTTTTGTGGCCATTAGGTTATATCGTTATAATATGAGCTATAAACCTTTCAAACAAAACAAGAATTTTGGAAATCGGTTCACAAATGGCGGAGTAATCGGCGAACTAAAAAAAATCCACACCTCCTTTTTTTGAAGTCGGTAAAAAGGAAAGCGTTCATTTAATTGACTCAAACCATTCAATAATGTAACAATCATAAACGGTCTATTTAAACTATTACCACCTAAAAGTATCACCTCGAAGGCATTCAATAAATCTTCCCATCTAATACAACACGATAATGCCTGTCAGTCTGTACGTCATTCGATGTCACCGGGATTGCAAGACTTAATGTGCGACACAACCAATTAGAAGATATTTATTAGAGGCTTAGCATCGTTTCATGGAATACTAATTTACCCGAACAATTTTCTATTTGGTTAAAAATATTGCTTGTTTAACGAACTTCACGTTTTATGGTTTGTTTTGTTTAAATGGAACTTTTTTATTATTGTGTGTTGAGTAGTAACAAGTTAAAAATATGCCAAGGGAAACAAATATAGTATCTACTTAATTAAATGTAAATAATTAAAAATAGCGTAAAAATTCTATACCGATGCATAAAAAACTGTTGAAAAATATGGTTGACTGTAAGAGAATGCTTAAGGCATTAAGTCCGCCATTCACTGTTGTGTTTTGTGAAGAAGAAATAAATAAATAAATAAACTTGAAAAGAAATGTAAAAGATAAATAAGGCCAAGGACTCACGGCGCTATTTACTCTCGCGCCCGTCGCGATTGCGGTTCAACTTACGTAGAAAACAGATACGTATATAAAAAATCATAGCAATTTTCACGGCGCGTTTTGCGACGCTTGCGATTCTTTGCGACTCCGGCTGCACTAGCGGATGCGGCAACGATCCCGCAGCAGGAGATCATCGCGCCATGAGTCCTTAGTCTTAATATTTAACAATGAACCCAAAGTTTTTTATCAATATATCAAAATAACAAGGAAGATAAAAATAAATAACATCAATAGGGTAGATAACAAATTTTTATTTTAATGTTCGTCTGGTAGATTATTTTAAAACATTTCACACGTATTTTTTATTTATTTACAGAAACAAATACTTTTGTCAATATATTGATTTGAGATGTCGTGACGCGTGAGCGTGACGTCACTTCTATGTACATTTTACACGTAGAAATGATGTTTTAGTCCCCACTCCTCAACTTTGATTTGTTATATCTAAGTATCATTTTATTATACATCAAAATAAAACCATACGTGGCTAAAATTTTTTCATTCTCTAACTGACGGACTAATTAGATTTTTAATTTTGGTACCCTGGAACTACCCAATTCTAGTTGGCATTTTTACATTACTACATTTAACATTTTCTATAACGTCTATTCAAATGTATAAAATGTCGTGGTGGCCCGGAGGTTTAAGACGCACACTTCTCATGCATGAGGGTGCGGGTTCGAAACCTACCAACGGCAAGTAGCAATGTGACTTTTTCCGAGTTATATGTACTTTCTAAGAATATTTAGACACCACTGACAAACGGTGAAGGAAAAACATCGTGAGGAAACCTGAACTTATAATTTCTAATTATAAGTTTGAAATCGCCAACCCGCATTGAGCAAGCGTGGTGATTAATGCTCTAACCTTCTCCGTGTGAGAAGAGGCTTTGCTCAGCAGTGGGCATTTATAGGCTGTTGATGATAACGTCTATTCAAATCGACACAATAAATTCCTACAACTTTACCGTCAAAACATTTCATTCTATCACAACTTAATTATAACCCTAAACTCCATAATCAGTCCCATGACCCTCCCCCCAAATATACGAGTACATTCCAATTTATTTCACACCGCAACGTAAGAGACGCCACGTGTGTCACTTGTATATGGACATGGATACCGCGTGATGTAGGTACGACAGTTTAATTTGTGAAGATTCAATGCAATCGATTAGCTTTTTATGTCAGTTTTATTTGGAGATTTTACATACGGCTTTTAAGCTTTGTATACTGCAGTGTTTAGAGCAAACGAAAGTCTTATAGTGGGTGCCCTTAGCCAATCATTGAGCTTATTTTGCTTAAATGTTCATAATAATTTAACTGTGTTAGCATGGTGTCTCCATCATTCTTGTCAGGCACACTAGCAAACAGTTAAGGAAATATTTTATAATATCAAGGTTTTTATTTTCCGAAGAAGTGTTTAAACCAGTTATATTGCAATCCCATGAAATGAGGGGTGAGCTAAATGTGCGACAGAACACCCTAATGATACTTTATAGACGTCTTTTGGGGGGGGGGGGATCATCCAATGATTTCTCCCGAGTGAGGCGAGAAGGAGTGTCAGACTCTTACTGACTAAAAACCACCCCGTTCCAATTTTGCTGCCGTCCTGCTTTGAGCACAAGGCCCAGTAACCCATTAGGATCTCCGCAGCTTTAAGTCTGAGATCTTCCTTTACTCGATGGCCGTGTTTGTGTTTTATTCATGTATAAATTATTTGTTTCAGACGAAATGTATTTGATGCCTGGAACCCAATTAGGTATTTGAATTCTCTTCTTATTAGTATAACTCTGTGTTGTTTGGTCGGCGTAAAACTGTATTGAATTGTTTCTATGTTCTGATTAGACTTTGAAAAGTTGTAAATTAATTATTTATAATTAAATAGTACTCTATTAGTTATAATGTATTATGTATTTATGACGTTCAAGCGATAATAAGTTAGTAGTGTAATATTAGTAGAAATTAAATTAGAATTTCTTATTTTTAACTTCTTAAGTACAAAAGCAGCATTTAGTAAACAAGTACAAGTTTATATTAAAAATTTAGTATGTATGCTTAAATTTAAACTAATCTAAAATAAAAATATATAAAGGAAATACCAGAATTTTTTAGTGTAACTTAAAAAAGAAGTAACGTATTTTATATTCTCTTCAATTTTCGACTCTAAATAAAAATATTAAAACGAAAGTTGAATTGAAGTAGTATTTCCTAAAAGCATAGTCGTCGTAAAATTACTTCAATAACTTGGTTCTCTCAGAATTTTTGCTTGAAGACGTCTCCTAAACAGTAAGTATACTTTTATTTCCAAAATTTTAAAGCACTCTAAAAGTGTATAAAACTAAAATGGAGTTTTGTTAGTCTTGAAGAAACTTTCAATGGATTCGATTTGATTTGTAGAATATAACTTTTTACTTAGATAAGTAGACGGTTTAGTTAGGTAAGAAGTCTGTTCGTGGAATTTGTCGTTATGTCCGTATAACTTAAAGTAGGTATAGAGATCATAAAATAGTAAAATTTATATTTTCTCCACAGAAATTAAATCATACAACTTAAATCTCTCATTTATTAAAGATTACTTACACCAAAAAAACCTAAAGATGAACAGAAACTGAAGTAAATTGCCAGTTAGTGATGGGTAAACTAGTTAGTGATGGAAACTGTAGCATTTTAAAGAATTTTAATTCTACTAATTAAAATTCTTTGACATAACAAACATGAAACAGGCTTGTAAAATATAATGTTTTGTGCTCCAAAATCATCAAAAAGACCGAATCCAACTGATTGGTTCTTCTAATCCTTATCAAAAAAATCCAAAAACAACCATCACCACTCAATAAATACCACCGCTCACCACAAAACTCTTAGATCACGAACCCCAAAGAAATTATCAAATAAATTACAAAAGAAATGACGACCTCGTCTTGGAGGTGAACAGAGCGGTCTTCATTCAGCATTCCAGTCACGATGCGCCCAGGCAATGATTACAGTTCGCACCGTCTTTATGCTAATGTAACTGTTGGAAATTCACTTTTGCGTTGATTTTTTCTTGCCGTTTTAGGGTGCGAATTGTGTGACAGAACACTAAAATATATTATGGGGTGTTTGGAGATGCGAAGGTTGGTTGGGTGTTTTTGGTTGGTTCGTATAAATGAAATTTTAAACAACTATCGTAGAGGAGAGACAAAATAAAAAGACTTTCAAATTAACAGTGACGAGAAACAGGCTGATGATGATGATGATGATGATGACCATGGTATGCTAACAGTTATAAAGTAGACCGTTAGCGTATATTTCTGGAAACTTTTTATTATTCGAAACTCATTGTCATTTTTCCGAAATGGAAATGTTCTGATATCCAAAAAGTCAGGATTCATATTCATGATAAATGTGCAAAGCAATGAGGTGGTCATAAATAACACAATCTTTGAGTGGAGATGTTACTCAAGTTCCATCCCTGTCTGATATTTGTCTTCTATAAGATGACAGACGGAGATAAAAATACACCTAAAAACATGATAAATCTACTCTATTTGTCTTAATCTTACGGGTAGAGACTTGCTAGTTTTCTTCATTCTATTAGGTCTTCAAAAACTTGGTTCAAATCCGTCCCTATTCTCATATTGGGGTCTCGTAAATGTTCCGACAGTTTTTGATTCCGTTGAGGTAGAATTTTTAAATTTTTGGGGAACGGAAAGTCCCCTGTTGAATACAAATCGAAGGAGCTTGCACTTTCCTGGGACGTTCTGTCGAAACTCTTCGAAATTGAAGACAGTAAACTTAGTAAAGTTAATTCGAGTCTTGTGTTATGCATTCTGATTGCATTGTTTACTTAACAGTCAAGTTGGTGGACTGAATTTACAAAATGTTTGTTTCACTTACATTTTGTATGGTTTGAGAATATCCGAGTGTAAATACTAATGAATTTTAATTTACACACATATATATCATTTTTCCCAAAAGGCATAAGCATATAGCATCAGTACTATAAACTCTGCAAAATTTTGGCTCTTCCGTGTCATCGTAATCGACCCCTGCTTAAATGGCTGGAAACCTGACTTAAAACCAACAATAATTTGCCATATGACTAAGATTTGAACCTAACAACCCTTACTTGGAAGTCACACTTGCACTAAACCACTCGACCCACAAGGCAGTTGACACATGTGTATTTTCCATTTACAATCCTCGATATACAACAATAATTCTGTATACCGCTCCCTCTCTTCTCTAACAACTGATTGACACATCTGTCAGCCACATCACACCGTTTATCGAAACCACGTCAGATTTTCACCAGCAGGTACTTATTTACCTTTCACGAGTTTTCAGCAAGTTTTCAGCACTGAAGTCACAAGTTTCACGACTTTGTTATTATCACCTCCCATTATGAATTAATGGTTTCTCTGTTTAACTACTTTTTGATATTTTAATTTTTAAAGTTTGCGAATGCTTTCAACGGTCATTGTTGTGTATGTGTTCGTGAACTGTCATGGTAAAAATATTAAGATATTTTATTAGGTGTGTTTGTTATCGTGTGTATCGAAATTTAATCTGTCTTTTATTTGTAGTAGAGTGTAGAATTGAGTGATTTACTTTTAGTTGATTTGATTTGGTAACTACTCTACCTTGAGCATGCGTGGTGATTCATGTTCAAACCTTCTTCGTGTGAGACGGCTCTTATACGCATTAGTTTTACCTAAAATTCAGTGGTCTTTGCTCAACAGTGGGCACTTATAGAATAATTATGTTGGTGATGATGTGACTAGATAAGACGTTTCCTGAGTTTACACACTCTTTCAAATCTACATATATCAACTGCCTCGTTTATAATCGACTGCCTCGTTGGCCGAGTGATCGCAAGTGCGACTGTCGGGCAAGGGGTCTCGGGTTCGATTCCCGGGTCGGGCAAAGTATTACTGAGTTTTTACACAGAGTCTGGAAATGTGTCCGGTATAAGGTAATAGGCTCACTCCCTATTACATAGGACTCATAACATAAATAGTGAAAAGTGGGTGTTACATTGTACAGTAGCATTAAGTGCCGCAATGTGCACTTCTGCCTACCCCTTCTGGTATAAAAGGCGTGATGTTATGTTATTATGATGTTACTAGATAAGACGTTTCCTGAATTTTCACAATTTTTCAAATCTATAGTAAATATAGTGTACCAACATATGTATAAAAATACTCGATAAATAACACACCGAGCATATTTTTTGTCAAATGGTTGCCCCGAATCTATTGTTTACCAGTTTCAAACAAAGGTGAATATATTTTTAAAGTTTTACTTACATGAAATATGGCTGTCATATTTTTAGTCCCCATATGGGGCAAACTAGAACAGCTAGAACGAATAAAGCTAGATTTTTTTCTATGATATGAAATGGCGGTTTTACCTATGGTATCCATGTTACCATGAATATGGGTATATCAATCTCAATTGAATTTATTTCTATGTATCTATTAATCTATTTATCGTGAAAGTTTTACTTCGAGCCTATTTTGTTTGAAGTTTGAATTAATTTGGAAATTTTTGACAATTATTGCGTACAAAATAATGTTAAGCGTCAATCCTTACTATATAATATATAATATATAATATTATAAATCTAAATCTGAGTGAGTTTGTTTGTTTGTTTGTTTGTTCCACCTTCACGCCGTAACTACTAAACCGATTGCTTTGAAATTTTGCAGACGTAAAGTTAGAAGTCCAGATTAAATAATAGGGTACTTTTTATCCCGGAAAAATGTGATATTCCCGAGGGAAAACAAAAATATTAGTATAGATGGCGCTTTGTGCCATCTAAAACAATTCAACGAATTACCTACTAATTGGAAATTTCACGCTTTAATCTATAGTGCTTATTTGGTGTTAATCTACACTTATTCAGTGCGCATTTCGACTCATTAATTGCTATTTTTATGTAAAAATACTTAAAAAACACAACGTGGTAACGTTGTGTAGTAGTTACGCTACTTGGCGATAGATGGCGCTGAGTGTTTATAAAACGAGGTAGCGTTGCGCTTTTAAAGTACTTTTATCGCTTTTAAATTTTGGTTCCTACCATTTTACATTGAATTGTGTATTTTATAGATTTTAGGTTATTAAAGGTACATGAAATTGGTGTCTATGTAGTAGTTACGCTATTTTTTAAGTATTTTTCGCTTTTAAATTTTGGTTCTAACCATTTTACATTAAATTGCGTATTTTATAGATTTTAGGTTGTTAAAGGTACACAAAATTGGTGACTATGTAGTAGTGACGCTACTTGGCGATAGATGGCGCTGAGTGTTTATTATTATATATTCAACGGGGTAACGTTGTTTTTTTAGTATTTTTGTCGGTTTTAAATTTTGATTCCTACCATTTTACATTGAATTGGGTATTTTATAGATTTTAGGTTGTTAAAGGTACACGAAATTGGTGTCTATGTGGTAGTTACGCTACTTGGCGATAGATGGCGCTGAGTGTTTATAAAACGGAATAGCGTTGTGTTTTTTAAGTATTCTTCGCTTTTAAATTTTGGTTCCAACCATTTTACATTAAGTTGCGTATTTTATAGATTTTAGATTGTTAAAGGTACACGAAACCATAGTGGCAACAATACTCAACAATTAGCAAATATATTGTACGCTGTTGTTTCAACGCTCGATAGATGGCGTTAGGATCGAGTTAGATGGCGCTATGGTTTCGTTACCGGCGAAAGTATAGGTTCCGGCCTTCCGTATCAACTATATTTTAAGATACGCATCTAGCGCTTATATTGATTATTATTTGTTCGATTTGTAGGTTTGATTAGTCAAGTGTTATTTTTTCTAGGTAGATATTTAAAGTACTATAGTAAATTTTTTTCGTCGTTCTAAGACGCTTTGTTCATTGGTTACGTTGATTGATACAGTAGCTATATTAGTTAGGTTAGATTAGTGAAGTGGTTTATTTCTAAGTAGATGTCTAAAGTAGTTAGGTTTTCGATAATAAAACGTATAATATAGTTTACCACTCAGTTTTGGTTTAGCATTGCAAATATAACCCTTATAGGAAATAGAAGTCTTTTAAATTAAAATGGGAGGAGGTATTTGTGGTAATGCGAAAATAACTTCTTCTGTTCTTTCACGCGGCTGAATCGATTTTGGTATAAAGGTAGTTTGAGTCCTGGAAAAGCAAGGCTTTACCGCGGCAGAACTTCTCATTCCCACGGAAAAATCTAAAACGCGCGTTATAACCGAATTCCACGCAAGCGAACAGCTGTTTGTTTGTTTGCCTGTCTTAAACGGCAAAACGGAGGTACTTAACGTGATATTTCAACTGAAGGTAGTTGAAGGGATGGGTAGTCACATAGGCTACGTTTTATCTTTTTGTGACGCGAGCGAAGCCGCGGGTAAAAGCTAGTTTTATTCTATAAATAAAAAATATCTGTTGATTTTTTTTATGGCATAAGCCGGTAAACGAGCTGACGGATCACCTGATGGTAAGCAATCGGCGTCGCCCATGGACACCTGGAACACCAGAGGCGTTACAAGTGCGTTACCGGCTTTTTGGGGATTAGGAGTTTGAAGATCGATGGGATTCAGGATTGGGAGATTGGGGAAGGGAGGTTAATTGGGCCTCCGGTAACCTCACTCACGACGAAACACAACGCAAGCGTTGCTTCACGTCGGTTTTCTGTGAGGCCGTGGTATCACTCCGGTCGAGCCGGCCCATTCGTGCCGATGCATGGCTCTCCCACACTTAAATTGATTGTTGATTGAAAAATCGGCCCTTTATTAAACTGCATTTTAATATTCAACCGTTATATCTTCCTAAATTCTTCAACAAATACAAGTACCTTCAAAGAAATTTTGACAATACCTTATGTTTTAAGGCATAAACCGTCCCACTTTACAAGAACTTTAACATTAATCCAAAACATCTATATCCATTACTCACAAAAATCCCATACACTAGCGTTAACCTTTTATCCTCAAGAAAAATCCACGAAAATTCTACCTAAGCACCTTAAATAACAGTGAAACCCACGTAAAATAATGCAGTGGACATAAAAAGATTAACAACACTCCCATATTGTGTTTTAGACAGGGGATCAAGAAATATAGCCCGCGAAGGGAACCCTAAGGTACGATACGGAACAATCGCCGTGTAGAATGAAATATTTCTTAGATATGCTTGGAGGTTTTTGAGTTGAGTAAAGTATTATTGTGTTGTTAGGTAAACATGCTTTAACTGGTTGTAAAATGGTTCTTATTCACTTTTATTTAGGACTTCAGGTATAATGTCAGACTTTTGTTAAATTCATTAAATGTCTTATCTTGCATGCATGTTATGATTGGTTCGACTGCATGGTTGATGCGGTGGCTGGGCAACCGGCTGCCGTGCAACGTATCGCGGGTTCGATTCCCGCACGGAACAACGCTTGTGTGATCCAAAAATTGTTGTATTGGGTCTGGGTGTCATTGTGTATGTGAATGTTTGTAAACGCACCCACGACACAGAAGAAAATTCTAATGTGAGGCAACGTTTTTTTAAAAACGCTGTGGTTTATTTTCAGTGGATCAATTACAATACTATCAGGGTAAAGTCGTAATTAATTATTTACCTTAATTATTGAACTAAATGTAAAGATTACTCTCACGCCCTATTACATGGGACTCATAACATAAATAGTAAAAATTGGATGTTATATTGTACAGTGGCATTGTAATGTGCACCTTTGCCTACTTATTCGGGGATAAAAAGGCGTGATGTTATGTTATGTAAAGATGTGATCACTTTCAGAATGTCACTACAATTTTTACAGTTTACGTGTCTTATCGTAAGGGTCGACCTCATGTACATATATTTACAATTAACTACACAAAAACATGTCAAACATTTCGAAACCATTTACATATATTCTGAGCTCTATCCAAAACACCCTCATTTTTCACGTTTACTACAATATATGAATCTATTCCGACACCCTAATAAAAATCATTTTGTTCGTAATCTCGGAGAGCGTTTGTCCCCAAACAAATAATCTTCATATGTCCTAATGTCACTATAATACGTTGTAGGGGATCCCATTTTGTGACATAATAAACATGACTAGGGGCTGTGATAGATGAAAGAGACTGCTGATTGGTTAATTGCATTACCAATGCAATGTAGATAGTTCTTTGTAGATTTGTATGGAATAAGTTTTGAAAAATAGACTCACCCCCTGTTACATGGGACTCGTAACATAAACAGTGAAAAGTGGGTGTTACATTAAATAGTGAAAAGTGACCTACCCCTTCGGGGGTAAATGGCGTGATGTTTATGTATGTAAAGTTTTGAAAAATGTGTTAAGTTATGCTGTATTGCATAATTATATTCGATTTTATGTCATTTCATAAATATTGTTGAAACTGAATTTAAAATATCATTAAAATAAAGCAAATAATATTAAAGAAAAAGAATAGTAAACATCTGTCAATGTAATTATGTACAAAGGAAAATAATATTGATTCTAAAAATAATAAGGTATATTTTATAAGCCACTTCGTTTCCCATAAATTTAAAACTGAATTTCCAACTTCCTCATTTTCTACGGCAGCGCCACTCTCTTTGTTTACCCACAATGAAAGCAACAATATTCGCTACATTGGAGCCTAAAAATAATTTTCTTCACAAATTATCCCCTAAATTGTCAATTGGCAATTTTTCGTGTTGACGCGAACATCGTTACAAAAGTTATCCGTGCCGCTGCTTTGCAATTTATAAAGGGGCACATTTCACTCGAGTAAAATTTCTTTGGAGCTCGGTGTGAAAAAAGGAAACAATTTCCCAAAGAAAACGTAGGTAGAATTTGGAAAGTTTCGACGCCACGGATCCAACTGCCGCAATTCCGTGGCCACCTAAAAAGGTAGATTTGATAACTCGAATTTCGAAAGTCTAACTTAATAAAGAACACGCGGTAAAATATGACGAGATAAAAATGGCCGCCTTATTGTCAATAAAATAAAAAATACAATTGATTGCTTCGAGTTTTTTTCTAAAGTGATTGATAAAGCGTCGCGGCGTCGTTTCAAATATAATAAAAGGAGTTAAATTGATTGAGTATAAGGCTGACATTAAATAAATAAGTAAATATAAAATAAAGATTTGAAGCAAAATAAATAAATGTTTCATTGTGATATTGAACAAAGCTTTTTAATAAATTATGAGTTAGCTAACAGAACACGAACAATAAACAGACACAATAAATGAAAAAATGTGACAGGAAAGTTTATGGACTAGATTTAGAACGAGAGACACGCGGACTAATTCTTTAGAAATGAACTAGCTGTGCTTGCGACTTCGTTCGTGTGGAATAGTGATTTACTGCACGTTTGTAGGTGTTAACGTGATAATATATAACCTATATGTTGACCTGACCTGTTAGTAACAATCATACAAAATTTGAAGTAAATCCATGCAGTACTTTTTGAGATCATCCCGGACATACAGACTAACAGACAAACAGACAAAAATTCTAAAAACCATATTTTTGGCTTCTGTATCGACTGTAGATCGCCCAAGTATTCTTTTAAAAAAATATTTAATGTTCAGTTTTGACTTTTATACGATTTTATTACACCTATGTATAGATAAAGAATAGATAAGATGATCCACAATATTTTTTTACAATGTCCTGTGAATTTAATGCTTTCAATATGCATAATTTTCATAATTTAGTCATCATTTTCATTGAGGTATACATACGTCTATTTCTTCGAACCTAATTTCATATGAGGAAAAATCCGTCACTAACACCAATCAACATTAATGTAAACAAATATTACATTTAAACTTTATTGCTCATGAGATGAAGTGCTCCATCTTAGACTGCATCATCGCTTACCACCAGGCGAGATAGTAGTCAAACGTCGGCCCATTAAATATGAAAACACCGTCAGGTACAGTGAACCACTGAATTAGAAGTGTAATAACAAATTAATAATAAACCAATCAATGAAAACACATAAATCACCCAACAAATGAGCAATAAAATTATAACCACGTAACACTGATGTCTAATATAAAATGAAACAAAACTAATTACTGTTACCCGCGACTTCGTTCGCGTGAATATACTTTTTTGACGTGACAACGTGTTGATTGGCGAGGCGTATTTGAGAGCCAGTATGAAAAACGTTTATTGTCTACTCAAGATGGCGACTGCGATTTGTCTGTCAGTGTCATTAAAATGAATTAATAAAACGAAATAATCTCCGTAATCCGAATTTTGCGAATATATGTTGTGGACACGAAATCGATATTTTTTTTATGTTTTGTTATTCAGGTAATGTTTCGATCGAGTCTACCGTACCTCTTGACTAAATTATTAATATTTAATATAAATACGTTGCCCAAGCTATGGCTAAACAGATTTGTAACTGACATTTTATATTTTAGCAGCAAAGTACTCAGACAAATAGTTTAAGAGATTTATTAAAGAGCTTCTGTTTACTTGAAACGTTTAAAGTAATAACTTCATGTCAAAATGATGAGAAAATAAATTTCGGGAACGTCATTATTCATCGACAGTGTACCTATATTATGGGCGAAATAGATTGGGCCATTAAGTTGAAATTCTGAGGAACATTAAAAACGTTTTAACAAAGAGACGGATTGTTATGAAGGTTTTTTTTGTTGTGATGCGTGGCTAGAGCTGATTACATCTTAAAAAACTTCATGAAAAATGTATTATTGTAGTATGCCTCATAATTTCGAAATACGAAATTGATATTTAAAGTACCCCTAACCAAAGAACATACAGGAAATGACTTATGACCGTTGATGAAGCGAAAGAGCTATGTTAGAATTGTAGCTGCAGCAATTGACATTCCATATCTGCCTACCCGCTTGGGACACAGGTGGGAGCTCATGTATGTATGTAATTAGTGCAATATGTAAAGGAATGATGTATTTAGTTTTTACCACCATCATCATCATCAACCCATTTCTATTGAATTCGGTTTAGCCATAGGATTGTCTTTTTTTTTTTGAGAGGGGAAAATCATCCAATGACTTCTCCCGCCAGGGCGAGGCGGGAGGGAGTGTCAGACTCTTACTGACTAAAAACCACCCCGTTCCTACTCCTGCACTTCGAGCCTGAGCCCCGGCAACCCGTTAAGTCTTCCGCGGCTCCGTGGAGACCTACATACCTAGTCTAGATTTTAAATTAATCGGTACAGGCGAAAGATCCTGTTACCTTATCGAAACCTTGGGGAGCTATAAGCCCAATGTCATATTTTATAAAAATTCTTCCACTCACATCATAAACTGCATTATCTCAAAAAAATGTTCCTTTTTAAAAGCTTTCAGACTCATAACAGGTCATAAACAGGCCACACAAGCCACTTACATAACACTCATGCCATAAATAAAGCACTTTTTCAGCCAAAAGTTTCAGTAGGCCGTTTCCCATGGGCCTTGGGTCGAATAAGAGAAACGTCTATGCTCCATTTAGCTCTGCGAAAGTATGTAGCGATGCCACGATCCCAGTGGAAGGAATTAGAAGTAACTGTCGTCGAAAATTGGGGATTGTCATAAAATTTGAGCACTGGAGAAAGGTTGTTTATTCGTGTTATGATTTAAATGAAAACCGAAGTCGATGAAGATGATGATAATTTTGAAACTATTATTTTTTCATGTCCCATGTAATAGACGGGGGGCCTTTTGCCATATACCGGGCATAATTGTATACTCATTATGTAAATAATGAAAAGTGTGTCTTATATTGTACAGTGGCATTAAGTGCCATGATGTACATCTTTTATACCTCTTCAGGGATGAAAGGCGTGATGTTATGTTATTTTTTCATTTTTCATTTTCAGCTTTTGAATTCAACTTAAAGCAAGATTGTAATGACAATTAAATCTACTGATTTTAAAACTATTGTTTTTATGTGTTTCTGAGACAAACTCTTGCCAAAACTGATGACATTTCATTCAGAATTAGCTAGTAGGAAATATACACATGCATAGTTAAAACAGAAATTCGAATCATAAATTTCTATTTACATCGCCCGTGGGAGGTAGTCATTGACGCAAAAACAAAATACCTGTATTTTTATTTTATAAAAGGAAACTTGGCAAGTTTGTTATTGGCTTAACTTTGTTTAAGCATAAAGTCTAAGTTAAGCTGTTCTTAAACAAGAACAACAACAAAAATCTGTCTCCTTCTAAACTTCTACATATAATTACTTTGGAGTTTTTCTAACGTCTGTCGATAATAATAATGTTATTTTCTTAGAAAAACAAGGAAACCTAATAAAAGGGAAGTTTTTGCTATATTTGTACATTTCAGGAAAAGTTGTCTTTAAAGCTATTTTTTACTTTACTAACAAGGATACTTCATTAATGCCATTGTTCTTTGATGTATTATTAGTTGAGTATCGATTTGAAAGAAATGGTAATTAGGTACCTATATTATTTGTGAAGATCTGTAATTTTGAGATGTTAATATCAGATTGATTAGTGAATACAGTTAATACTTCTTCAAGTCTATAGTTACTTTTATAAGCATAGGTACCAAAATTTTTAAGCACAAAATTTTAACCTTCTTACACCTGGCCCAAAAGATTAACATCAACCCGAAGTATCGCTTTAGGAAATTAAACCTGCCACATTATTCTACGGAGGTCTTAAAAAATAAACAAAACGTCACCGTATCTTAGTCTTGCCAAAAACAACCACTGTCCTCCATTTTGTCCGTCCATTAGACATTTATCAAAAGTATTTTACGCCTGCCATGAATTTCTTTAAGACGTCGCAATATTACGATACGGAGTCAAAACCGTCGCTTGTCAACAGCACCATTAGTCATAGAAATAAGCAATCATCTGGAGCACCCCTTTTTAATTATGCAAAATCTGTGCCATTCATTAACCCCCCTCTTCTTTCTTGCACCCACTCCTCCCTCCATTATCTCAGAGGAATGGACAAAATTATTTACTTGGAAATTATGAAAAATATATAAGATAGATGGCGCAATCTGCTACAATTTTAGCAGAGTGGCGAGCATTTACCATTGTTACGCAGTGTTGTGGATCTTAAGTTGGACAGGTGAAGGCAGGGAAAGAATTTTTCCGATATTCATCATGCTTAAATGATTGCAGAGAGGTTTTCGGAACGTGGAAGAAGTTGTCAGCTCTTTGTTTCATTGTTATTTCTGTTTGAAGTGTTGAAGCTAATTAATCATTATTTTCTAGGGAAGTTTCTTTTAATCATATTTGTATTGTAACTTTCGTGAGACATACTAAATAAATTATTATGTTTTCGGCAT
Source organism: Spodoptera littoralis (assembly GCA_902850265.1). Taxonomy (NCBI): domain Eukaryota; kingdom Metazoa; phylum Arthropoda; class Insecta; order Lepidoptera; family Noctuidae; genus Spodoptera; species Spodoptera littoralis. The sequence goes on along the minus strand of LR824539.2, from coordinate 3,317,469 downwards.
ATTCACGTAGTAATTTCAAGTAGCAGCACAACAGTTACCGCGTCGCGGGTCGCGAAATGCTGCTCATGAATATGAACCTCTAGCATGGCTTGAAACTAATCGAGTTCCTCGTCAAATTACTAAGTAAATAAGCCATAAACATAATAATTTATTTCTTTTAATCACTTTAAGTTAAATTGAAAAAGAATATGTGTATTAATTAATATCATTTTGTTTTAATAGCAATATTAGTTTTACCATTTTGTATTAAGTAATGGGGCTTCATTGCCTAAGAATTACTGAAATGAGCTATTTCCCCCAAGCGACTAACTAATCTTAGGCGAATACTTGTGATACTAAATTGCTGTAGCGTAGGGGAATAAAGTTCCTATATTCTCAAGTTTAACTTTGTGAAAATATTTCTATTTAAATGTGACTTTGTAAAACTTGTTTCCATCAAGATGTTTCCAGTATTTACTTTGAGCTAAATGATTAAATAATTAATATAAATTTAATTTAACTACATTGTAGTGTCAAGTTAAAGGATAAACTAAATTTCGATTTAGAATGGAATTGAATAGAATATAATAGGTAATTTATTATTTTAGAAGAAAGAGAGTTTTTAGTGAATACAAAACTGAACAGAATAGCAAGTTTCAAACATAACATAACTTCACGCCTTTTATTCCCGAAGGGGTAGGCAGAGGTGCACATTATGCCACTGTACAATGTAACACCCACTTTTTACTATTTATGTTATGAGTCCCATGTAACAGGGAGTGAGCCGATTCCCATATACCGGGCACAATTCCAGACTCCGTGCTACTACTGAGATTTTTTTTAAAAACCCAGTAATACTTTGCCCGGCCTGAGAATCGAACCCGAGACCCCTTGCCCGGCAGTGGCATTTGTGACCTCTCGGCCAATAAGGCAATAGCAAGTTTTAGGTATATTTATTATAAGCTATTTTAATAATATTTTATACAATGATATTCTAAAATGTGGGCACAAAATTGAGTTCACATCAACAAAATACTCTATCATCACCGACCGATTATCAATTCAACCCGTTAGCTACTGGGATGTCAATATTCATTTAGTGGCTTGGCCAGAGTGTGCGCGTGATTTGTCGTACTCCCCCCCTCCCTCCCACCGCGTCGAAGGGTGTACCACGTGGTCCGAATACAAAATTGCGACGAATTTCGCAGAGGTCCGCCAATTGATGTCGAAAATCGTTTTCGTTATTAATAATTCGGAATTCGTCTCGTAGATTTCGCTTTGATTTATATGGTGATGGGCAACGTTTGTTTTGTTTCTGTATGATAATGATAATAAATATAAAAATGTCTTTATTGTTGAATTCTGAGTAGGAAAGGAACAGGAAAATTTTTAGCATAAATTAATGTCATGTCAATGAATGTCGCGTTATTGTCGCCTTGAAGAAAACATGTCCTCGTTTCCTGGTGATGGAAGAACGCAATTTCGATTTTAATAATGATCGAATTTTGATATTATAAAATATTTATTTATTTATTTATGTACACACATACAACATAAAGGATAACACATATTAAAATTAAAGTACAAAGGTACCACCTATTCCTACTAGAATTTCTTCCTGTGGACCTGGGGCAGAAAAAGTAATAATAATGTAGTGACACAGTGTGTAGTAACAAATAGAAATTTGTGTACTTTCTCTACCTTTATCTCACAGGATAGTATATTTTTACAGCTACCTTTGGTTAATATGAATAATTCTGTTTTCAGATTTTTCTCAGTACATGGGCGACATGGATATACAAGACTACAAGGCAATGGCCGGTGGAACTGACAGGTGAGTACAATGAAATACTTACATTTTTTTTATACGTAATACAAAAGAAGTATTATGAGATATAAAAAAGTACATTATTTCAATTATAATATATCTCATGTTTGCAACAGAAATAAAAATATTATATAAAATACATTCAATAACACTCTATTCATTACATTAAAATGAAAATATTAGTTTTTTACTCACATCAACAACTACAATACCCTGCTGCATCGCATTGAAATATCAATCTTAAAAAATACAATGAAGACTGCTAACAATAGCATTTTAATCAAAATGAAAGCTTGAAAAAAAATATATCAACTGCTCTTGAACATATGCTTGCAAGGTCTCAAGGACCCTCCAATCTGCCTCCATTCATTCGCCACAGTCATCCATCTTGTTTTTCTTTTTTTTTCTAACGTGTTTTCTTTCGGCCCGGGCGTTCGTCAAAGTGCAATATCATCAAATCATTGTAAAAGAAGTTTCGTGATTTGAGGGGTGCAGGGGGATGAAATATTACAACCAGAAAGGTTCGTTTCCGAAAGGACGAGTTGGTGGTGATTGTGGTGTAGATATAGATGAGAGAGTGCTAGAAATATCTTATTTGTAAATCTATCTCATTTAAACTGTCAAACACCGCGAGGACACCGGTGACCGCAGCTTATTGTTCTTTAATTGTTTCTATAATGACGGTACTCAAAGGGTTAAATGATGTCAATAATTATTTGTATTATTCAAGGACGTTAAGGAGGACGTAATGTCGCTTGCAAATGATGTATGTATGTACAATTGTACATGTACTTGCAACATTATGATGTATGAAGTGTAAAGACGGCCATGTCACGCGACAGATGTCCTTCATGTCAATGTGTGTGTATTCTGCGTGTAAGTTTATAGTAGTCAGGTGTCACAGTCGTTGTTTCAAGAGACTATGTCCGCCTTTTTTCTATGTCCTTGATATTATTTATGTCATGGGAACTATGTGTGGTTTTTTATTCAACGTGTTAAGACAAAATAGGAGATATTCCAATATAATACTCAAAGCTTTTGTTTGTACTAACGTGTGATAATTTTTTACCAATGTAATAAAATTACCTTTTTTGGTGGAATAAACTAAGTTGTAGTCCTTTTAATCTAAGTTGTGTTATATCTGCAAAATCGTTTTAAAGAATCTACGAAACTAACATTTTATAGCAATCAGTACAGCACATACCCATCGTTTTTAGTGTCGGCGTCTTGTGCCGAGTCACTCAGGGCGTATTTCATGCTACGTCGACTCACGAAATGATATTGTCGGGAATATGATTCGTGTGTAACAAATGTATTATGTACTTCGACCTTTTGGGCCGTCAGTTCGGTTCTCGGACATTGATATTGTGTTTGTTTATTCAATAGCTGCTATTTACAGCTTTAGTTGTTTGGGGTTTAACTGGTTTGGGAGGCCTTGTTTGTTGAATTGTTAATATTTGACGACAGTTTGTTTGATATTACCAGTAACATTGTTGTTGATCAATGATTGTATCAATGCTCTCGTTATCATCAATCTAAAGGTGTCCTGTACTGAACCTCATCCCTTTAAAGAACGGCGATTTTGTGCCTTTAGCCAAACGCCACTTCAGCGCTTGCCTACAGAGAGAGTAGAAAACTAAATGTATGGGGATACTGACAAATGTCAAAATTTACGTCAATTCCATATAATTTGGTTTTATATTCTACATGTAGACAATCCCTAAATGGCATTTGGCTACAGCTGTTGAATACCCTTAAACATCTCTTATATTTGTGTTCATGTTTAGCACTGTCCTTTTGTATTATAAATCTTGATCTAAATTCTATGGGTTTAAGTTTCAAAGTCATTATTGAGACATTCCTTTGACAGTTATCTAACATGTCATAACATTTATATGAAAGCATAAACCGACTTCACATTATGTGTGACTTATAAAATACTGAAACCATTTCAAGATGTTATAAAAGTTTTAGTGTACGTAGCTACTCGTAGCCGCGTAGCTGACGGCCGCCATTAGTGCTACGCCGTAGCACGTAGTTGTAGCCTTCTCTAAACATAAAGTAGACAGACATTGAGTGAAGATTTTAACCGTTAACGTTGAAACTGGTTATTTTTTATGTATCTATTTTAAAGGTTATTTAAACGTAGTACTTTCTATTGACTAAATCGTTAACAGTGTTTAAGTGATCGCAAAACGATTATTATAAAAATCTATATTTTTTTATTTTACATACATACATACATACATAACTTCACGCCTGTCTCCCATGGGGGTAGGCAGAGACTAAGGAACGCCAATTACTACGATTCTTACATACCTCTTTCGCTTCATTAACAGTCATCAATCTTTTCATGCATGCTCGTCGGTTAAGGGTACTTTTAATTTGGCCCTTCTTTAATATATCGCCAATCTGGTCACTATATGTCCGTCTAGGGCGCCCTCTACCGACGGCTCCATTCATATCCGCTCTGTATACTTCTTTCGTTACTCTACTTTCATCCATCCTTTCTACATGTCCAAACCAGCGTAACATTCCCTTTTCAATCCTTGTCACTACATCGTCTTTCAATCCACACCTCTCTCTAATAACACTATTTTTCACTCGATCACTCAATTTTAGTCCACATTTTAAAGTTTTATTTTTCGACTCTTCATGCATCCCGAGTTGGTAACCAAAACCTGATAATAACCAATAAAATTTAAAATATAAGACCTAAAACAAAATTAGTGATTTAGTTATTTATATAAATCAATAATTTAATAATTTACAGTTATATCTTTTACAACGTAACTTTTTTCTGTATAACTCATTCAGAATTGACATTTATTAATGATTCATAGACGTATAAAATTTAGTCCAGTACAGTTGCAGAAGTCCAAATATGGATAATTTAGGAATTGTCTACACCAAGCAGTTGCCTATAATAGACTACAAGTTACAGCATGGTTGTAAGAGCTGATGGTGTGTCGTCGAGAGCGTCCGAGTGTTAACTTGTGGCCATTGCGATACATCAGACCACAGCTCTAATACCATGGTCCTATACTGCTTAAACATTCTATAAGTGACAAGAGACCAACTTCAACTGTATAAGAATTTTGGGTAACCAATTATTTTTTTTATCGTTCTAGTCAAACAGTTACATGTAACTGTCAAACAGTTACAGTTACATGTAACTGTTTGACAAGTTAAGACAGTAAGCTCAAAAAATAATAATTTAGACTTAACTAACTTTTGCTTCTTGGTAATATAGTACCCGCTGAGAAGAATTTAATAGTTTTTAAAATATCAGTAGATATTTTTTTTAAATTGAAGCATCATCGTCGTCGTATCGGCCATATGATAATGATCACTATTGCTTCCCCGTTACTTCTAGGTCATCCAAAACAGTGTTATTACAAAAATAAAAAAATGGCATAAAAGTACTCAGCTATTTATAAAATAAGGGCAACATCAACTTAAAAAAGACCCCAAAGATATAAATGTTCTTCAATCTATTACAACGTAGTATATCGCGTCAGCGTTTCACTTAAGTCAGGTATTAATACTCCGCCTCGATGTGGGTAACTTCATGCGTGAGATCATTGTTCGTTGGCCTATTAATCAGAACTCCTCGCTTCAGCAGTATTTTGTATAAATAGCTATTTGATCAAAGTACTAAATTCAGCTTCGTTATGGCTTCGTTGTTTTCTTTTTTCTTAAAGTGAGATAAAAGTGGATGTGGTTTAAATTAGCTTAAATAAAAATATGTTGAAATTAAAGAGAAACAGTGACAAACTTTTATTAATTGACTGAAGAGTTGAAGCTCTACCGTCTTAACATTTTGCTAATTTCTTGGAGCAATTTCAACCACGAATATGAATTTATATGCTAAAAGTGTTACCTATGTGAACCTCTAAATAATTTAAAGGTTATAAAAATACAAATACTGTTATGAGTTAAGAATCCCACTACAAAAGAACCAATATTAAACAAAATCAAAGGTTCAAATCGCCAGAGCAAAAAGAATACCAGAATAAAATCCTAAGATTGCATGTCTAGGCGTCCATCAGACAACAGAAACTATCTTTAGACGGCAAGGATGCCTTGGATCGATAACCAATCAGCTGCTCTCTACGGCCGTTAGAATTACCTGGGCCTTGATTAGGTGCTCGCGATCTCTGTAACTACAGCAGACGGTCAATAAAGATCGAAGTAAGTCGGAGATAGTTTTTATTTGTGCGACTTGCGACTTTGCGACTGCATTGGTACTGCATAAATCGAGAGTCCTACTCACTACTACTATGCAACATAATGTAATAGACATACCTATTGTCACGTCTGTATCCTATTGGAGTAGACGAAGACAATTGAACGCCTAATGACAGGATTCTAGTATACCTTTTCCACATCATTTACTATCATTAATCTTCGTGCATGTTAATTAAAACATCATTTACTTACTTAAATATGTAATTTTGCGTGTTTTCTTACGCATCTTTTTCCAAAAAAATATGTTCATGTGTGTTGTAAATAATAATAACAGTTTGCCGAACTTGTAAGTTTATATAATGATGCCGATACGGAGCCGCGAGGACTTATTATGTTGCCGCTCAAAGTGCAGGAGTAGGAACTGAGTGGTTTTAGTCAGTAAGAGTCTGACACTTCTCTTTGTCTCCCACCTCAACTAGGAGGGAGAAGACAATCGATGATGTTCCCCCCTTAAAAAAAGTTTATATAATGAGTTTATTACTAGAGTTTACAGCATTTAAAATACAATTTGGTATTGGCAATGTTATGTGGGAGAAGCGTTTTTAAATATTACAATAAATGCTTGAAAATGACTCAGTCGCAATTCGTTTGAAGTTAGTGTACATACCTTCTCCTTGAGTTGGCATCGAGTCCCTCTCTTAATATTTTCCCTCGATAACCATTAAGTGTTAACTTTGACGGTACTTCCCAGACTTGTGTTTTGACGGGAATCGGATTTTCTTTTAGAAAATAGTTTTATTTTTGTTTTTGTTCGCTAATACAAAATGGAGTGGAAAATTGGGAGGGTCACTTTGTTTGTTATTTTTAGTAGCTAATGTTTTGAACGAGGATTTTAGAAGTGATATCTTAAAAGATAACTTCTTATGCTATTAAATTTGTAATAAAGCTCAAGGATCGTCTAAAAGGTCTCCACATGCTTCCATGGTCGTCAACGTACTTATGATACCTCTGGAGATACAGGTGTGCATATTTGGAATTGAATTTAGAGACTTCTAGTAATAGAATATACATTTAGTCAATATCCATTATCCACGTCATTTTACTTAACAATAAAATAAAACACTTCGAGAAAGTCCTCTATAGTATTTTCCACACGCGACAAAAACAAAGATATCACATTGACATTCATAAAAGTTGTGAACGTTAGTTTTAGCATATGACAGCGTAGTACGACATGGCCACTAAATCAACATGAAAACTAATACGATCCTACGAACAGTTGATACAAAAAGTTGTCGGAAACTACGTTCTCAATACAAACTGCCGCTCAACAGAGAACACTATTGTTATTCGTTATCGTGACGTTTCAATTGAAACTTTGCGAACATTCGAGAAGACGGCATTATTTGCGGCTGAACAAAACCGTCTCGTTGCATGAGGTTTTAATAAAACATGAGGTGAAGATCATTAACTATGTGGCTTTAGGTTTTCTGAATTGTTCGCTGAAAGTTGTTTGTGGTATGTGTGTTTTTTGTTGAGAAATATTGTTGCTGTTTCCATAAAATATACTTAAAACAGCTTTACATAAAACTTATGCTTAATAAATTGAGAGATTTCTAATTATATGACGAATAATCTCGAGGATCGAATCAAAGGCTTGCTCAGCAATCTCAATGTGTCTTCTCAACTAACTTTATATCTTCGTCATCATTATCATCATTATCATTATTAGGTCTCTGGAATTGGTATCTTCGCTAGTAAGTTATTTATCTGAATTCATTGATACACTTACTGGCAAAATAACAAGGAAAACATTTACATTAACTTGTATATCCAGTAAGTATTTACTCAGTAAGTAAAACCACGACCGGACTATCAACTAATCTGGCATAAAGCCTTTGCCAAAGACTGTGGGCGTCAATGTTATCTAATATTAAAATCAAGGCATAACCTAAAGCCGATGTTGGGACAGTTTTCAATTAACGCCGGTTTGTGGGCCAATGTACAGACAATGTGTTAGTAAATGTGTTTTTGTTTGCATAAGATATTAAGGTGTGTAGTTCTGATTAGAGGTAGAGATTGTATTGTTTATGTCATGCGTGAAACTATGTGGTGTTATTGAATGTCAAGTCGTATTTCTGAGGACATAGGGGTGGTTTTTAGAATGGTTGATTTTGGTTGAATTGTTTACATGTTGAATTATTATAATCTTTGTCAAAAAGGTTAATTTAATCGAGGATTGTAATTATGTACTCATTTTTGAAACAAAACGATGATGAACTTATATTAAAAATATTTCACAAAAGCAGAGATGTAAGAACATTAAAAAGGTTTTACGTAAGTGCAGTTCGGTGTCTAAGGAGGTATGAGTAAATAAATAAAAAAAAAACATTAAAAAAATAAAGACTATATTGCAGATTTTATATGAAGAACTAGCTGTTGCCTGCCACTTCGTCCGTGTAGAATATGATTCCGGTTTTATCCCGTAGGAGCATTTAATCGTTCAGTAGTTTCAGCGTGATTGACAGACAAACATCCAAAGAACCTTTCACATTTATAATTTTTTTATACCACGACGGAGGCAAAAACGCACACGGCCCACCTGATGGTAAGCGGTTACCGTGGCCTGCAACACTTAATATTAGTATGATCTTAAAACAGAAAAAAATGCTCAACAAAATTCACCTACACACATGTAAAGAGTATTATGGCTCACAAAAGAGGCCATAACATCGTCCTCCTTTTTAACCTCTTGACCGCCATAATACAAATCACTTTTCTCTGTTCCCTATGCTAAAAATAAGTTGCGTCGTTTTATAAATTTAATAATAGAACCGAGGACTTTTTTTCCTACATTGAACTTATAGGGTTAATGATGATGTCTTGTGTGATGCTACATCATTTTACTGAAAAGAAAGTTAAAAAAGAATACTTTTTCATTTCATTTTTTCTTATTATTTAATATTTAAATATTTTGTTTTGACGTTCAAAAGTGCCGTTCTGATCTAATTAAAATAAATGATTTTGACTTTGACATTGACATTTGCATGTAAGTTTTCTAAATAACAAATAACACATTTTTTATGTTTTAATTACGCCCAGTCACCCATCAGAACTGCCATAATTGTTAGTTACATAGTAGGGTTGTCCAAAGGTAATATTATGTCAAAATTTTAATTAAACCGGAAAACGCTCGCTATTGATTCACAACGCGTCGTGTTTAGGGTTGTCGAGGTTCTAATATTTTATTTTTAGTATTTTTACAGCTAAAAGTGTGCTTGAACTTTGTGTTTTATCGCTTATTTGAGTTATAGCTGATATATATTTTAAACAACGTTAACAGTGAATCATCGTCCTCATGATCACTAGCTGGTTTATAGCCAATGACATCTCTTATAATAAGCTACTCATGTCGTAGTTCCCAATTTACCAGTCCACAACAACCCATCCATAGTCTTACCTTTTTTTCCATTATCTACAATAGTTCTACACAATCCGGTCCTTGATGGATGTCCTTGGGTGCATTTTCATAGTGCATACAGAAAAAGTCGCCGGTTTGTGTGTCCATCACATTTATTTATATTAAAGTTGTCTAAAGGGCCTCTGCGCAGTTGGCTTCGACTCCTCGTATGCTTCCCAAATGACCGTGATCCTTTGGTCTCGTGAATGGTAACTACTCATGTCGAAATCCTAAAACGCTATCAATTTTAAGTAGCGATTAATTATAGTTCTGTCACTACGAATTATTTATAAAATGACAAGACTACTACTACCAATTCAATGTGAAACCAAAGTGAATCATAGCTACAAAAATATGAGATCATCATTGATGAAGTCTTATAATATCGCTGCCTCATCTTTTGTAATGAAAACTAACAAAAATAAATATTGCATTTTTTTTTCTTTAAAACATAACAACTGGTTCAACCCTACGAGAATTTGACGTTGACAGCTTGTAATACATTAATTAAAATGTTGTCGGCTACGCTTCGATTTTATAGTTTTCTATATTAATATATTGTATACACTTTAATTGTACAGTTTCAGTGCACGTTCGATACCTGTGCAATCCAATATAAACCGTACGCTATGATCATAATAATTATTATACATTACTGCATTAAATTTGGCAATAATGTGGTTGAGTTAGAATTTTATTGACAGCTTAATCCAATGCTTGTAAATTGTACATAAAATAGAGGTACATTGAGTTCTATTTATGAGTGAAACTTATTTTAATTAAATAATTTGTTCCAAAGTTGTTTTACGTGTTTTTGTTTTGATTGGATACATTTATAGATTGAAATTTAAAACTTTATTCAAAATGAAATTGTTCCAAACGTAAAATGAGATCAAAGGACATTTTCTACGTCATTCGAGTAATAGTAGCATTCCGTATTATTTCGTATTAATGAATCGGATCTCGACTGCATAGTTTTTAATATCTGTAATGAAAGCTGCAAATATGATGAGAGAGGTGCGCTTCAGACTCGGGGTGGCGAGGAGTGGAGCTGAGGACTTAGGCATAGGTGACAGCGGGAAAATAATCTGACTGGGAAACGAGCCTATAATCAAATACTGGGTACAATTTCAAACTGCATTCTAGGCACAAAACACAATCTTATATTTATTTATTTTTGGCACTGTTGCAAAAGCCCTGAACTTAAATGAACTGAAAGTTAAGTCAATATAACCTATGTTAAAATAACATAATCTTGAATTGTAAAACGACAGAAATACGTTATGATCGACAATCGCTGTTGAATTCACTTATATACCTCTGTGGCTCGAAAGTAGTAGAGCTTTATTCAGTATTTTCACGTGTGTAGTTTACAAAGCAGGCAGTTGTAATATTGACCTCCAGTGCCATATCAGTATCTAAAAGCATATAAAGTTGAGAATAAGCCACACATTACAAATACGTTCCTAATTCTAATCGTTGACTACATCATAAATCGCTACCGCACCAGCTCCGCTACTCTAACCCATAACCCATCACATTTCATTCCCATTACGATACGAAACTGCGACGCTGGTGCATTAGTAAATTACTCACGTACGTAAAGTCTGTACTTTTCAAAACTTGGAATTTGTCGCTAGATCGTACAACACTCTGCTAACTAATTTGTTTAATTAACATTCGCCTGCCTTTTAAATTAGACTGTTGTTTTGCAAATTTCCCCCTAATTCGATTTCCCCACGAAATATTTTTGTCTGTACCGCTGTGATGGTGTTTGGTACTTTTTGGCTGTTGATTCGAAAGCGTGAGATGAGTAGCGAATGAGTTGCGACTGTTTTGAATATAGTTTTGTAATTTTCCGAGAACTGCTGTAGGTTAGTTTTGAATGTTGATGAGTTCATAAATGGAGGTGAATTAGGCGCTTTGATTTCGGACCTTTTGACATTTGTAATAAGTTATACAGTCATATGGATATAAAAATGTTGTATTGTATTTATTCTAATTAATCTATAATCAATATCTTTTTCTTAAACCAAAATGTCTTCGCTAAAAGACCTAAAACAGAGTTTACAAAATGGACTGCTTCAATTTGAAGGTAAATATTCAAGCATTCAAAATATAAGTGTCGGTCCTTAAGCACGCGAATTGCATCATATTTCAACTAGTGCTAGAAAAATATAAAAAAGTAAACGAATCGCAATAAAGTGCCGAGTTAATATATCACTTTAGTAGTAACAGGTGGGTTAAATAAATAACACGTTCTCTCTGTGTTTACTCTTACAATTTGCGAAGGTTGATAAGCTAGTGAAATGCATTATTTTTATTTTTACGACCGACTGGAGAAGCGTCTGAATTTAGAACGAGATTTTTATTTCTGTTGTTGATAAATGTAGTTGAGATGAATCGTGTGTTTGATTTGATTTTTATTGTTACATTAATGTTGACTAGTATTTCGTCTGTTGTGAATCTTTACAAGCCACAGAAGTTTTTACTTCAAGGATATAAGTGTGTTATTAAAGAAATTATAATGCTTACGTCATAGAGTTCATATATCCATTAAACTTAGCCCCAAATACAGTATGCTATTCTTAAATTAAATAGCAGGATATTTACAAGGTAGTTTGTTAAACAAAAACCGAGAAACCAAATAAACTGTATTAGAAGCAAAACATCCGGAAAGCGTACTCAACGAAAACGTATTGTATCAACTTACCATTATTTTACTTAAAGAAAAAACATTGACGTGTTAAAATAAGCACAGCTGGTGAAAGGCATTACCTATAGCAATATGTTACCTTAACGACAGCCCGCGGGAATGTTAACCCACGGGTACATTCGCGGCCTAAAGTAATGGAATAAAAACATAAAGAGCATTAGAGTGTGCCGTGCGAAGGACGCAAGATAATACGGTGGGTACCCGACCTTATCGAACGTGGTAAGCGCCCAAGCGATGTTTGATAGGGTAAAAACCTCAGTTGAAATATTTCAACCCTTTTTTTGTTTCAACTTGAGGTAACAAAGTTAACTGACAAGATTTTGTTCGTGTTTTCCAAGGGTTTTGCGTGAAATTTAGTGTTATAAATGCGAGTGTGGTAAGTGTTTCAACGTGTTATGTTTTTAGTAAATTATACTGAATATTATTTTAATAGCTAATTGTTTAGAATGAGAGATGTTTTTGATTAAGTAATTTTTAAAGGCAAAGCCTAATTAAGTGACAGTCTTAATTAGGCTTTGGTGGTCATCGTAGTTTTTAGTAAAGGCAGAAAAGTAAAACGTAACAACAACACAACGAATCCCTACGTCCACTTTAAATGCATAGTTTCAAGCTTTCACATTTCTCCAATTAAAAATCTGAACTTTTCACTCCGGCTCTGGAAATAAAAACGCTATCTTTTAGTATGGACAGGCCATATTATTTCAATGACGTGAGACCCCTCATTCCAAAGATTAGCGCCAGACAAAAGTTTCTCTGCCCGTCTCCGTTGATTTTTCAACCTATTTGCTTGGTTTTTCAACTCGGTCGGTTTTTAATCAGCTGACGTTGGAAAATGTCCAACGTGCCACAGTTATTGGAGGGAGTTTTAATCAGAAGTTTGGCGTGTGTGTAGCTTGGATTAAAATCGATGAATATTTTAGGAATAATGTTTTAGCGTTATATTTTCCCAAACTTTTGTTGTAAATTTATCAATGAAAATAAATATTTTCGTGTTTAATCTATCTCTAAAACATATCCTAGAAGACAAATTCAATATACCACTATAGATGGGGCCCAATAGGGCTGATGCCGATACGGAGCCGCGGAGGACTGAACGGGTTACCTGAGCTCCGGCTCGAAATGCAGGAGTAGGAACGGGGTGGTTTTTAGTCAGTAAGAGTCTGACACTCCCTCTCGTCTCACTCAATCTCTCTCGCCTTAAGGTTAATTTCTTCGCGGCTCCATATAACAATGTTGTTAGTAAAACGAAAACACGGTTAAATATCGAAACGACCAGTGCAATGCTATCGCAGTGAAACACATAAAAAAATGATCATAAATATTGTATTCCTTTTTTACAAAAATAAACCACCAAAGTATTTATTCTAAAAAAATACAAAGCTCCATTATGACTCCAGTCACTCACCCACCACATCGTTCCCTTCCCCCTACACCCAAGGCCTTTAAGACTTCGGCAATCCCATTAAACAATTTGAAAGAGTGATCACCACTTCCTTGAACCATTTGTTATTGTCTTATAGATATTGAGTTTTCAATAACATAAATAGCTGCATTAGCTTCGCGTCCGTCCTGGCCACCTGCGATACAAGTCACTGGCGAGAATTCCGATTTGTTTTGCATACAATACGTAGTTATTTTGAGGAAGATGGAATATTGTGATTTAAAAACTAGCGATGGTAGGAATTTCTTTTAGATTGCTTATTCAAATTCTAAAATGGTTTACTTGTAATTACAAGATCAAGATACCGGAATAAGTATGACGAAACCTAATAAACGATAACATTATGTCACTATGATGATCACCATAATAAGCAAATAATAAGTTCCCTTTCAAATATGAGCACCTACCTACGCCAAAAAGAAATCATTACGAAAAATTTTCCACGATTTTCCTCACACATAAACTCTGAGAAATCATAAAGCGTATATCACGAACGCTGAATTCTTCATTCGAGTCACGAACGTAGGTACTCAGGGGGCAATGTACATCAAGCTTGTCGTAATTACCGTAATGTCTCATTACTCGTGGGTTCTATATTGAAATATGATAGGGTCCCAGCTGTGGGTCCCCCCGCACTAATTCAAGCGTTTAATCGACCGGTGAACGTCGTGAAGTCTCTAAGGGCTGGTCACGTCGAGTGTGATGGAGTGGTTTGCGAATTTTTATTAGATTTGGATATTTAAAAATTAATAAAATACATTGGGATTTTCTGTTAATAGTACTCCTATTTTAATTTACCTAGTACTTTCAAAAAAGTGGCGTTAAAGGTTTCGAAAGTCAAAGTCAAAGCATTTATTTCAATTAAATCATAATTTGGTACTTTTGAAACGTCAACAAACATAAAATAATTAATAGTCTGTCAGTCAGTCCGTTAGTGAACCTAGTTGAAGCTTAGTGTTGCTAGCAAAGGTGACAAAAAGCGTGTTAAATGGTTTTTAACCGACTTCAAAAATGGAGGTATTCGGTTTGACCTGTATGTATGTTTGTTTGCGATTATCTCGCGATGGGCTGAACCGATATTGATGCCGTTTTCTGGAAATTGTTTGTTACACGTAGGATAAAGGTTTAAGTAAATTAATGAACCGAATAAAAAAATGATTTTTTTGTAATATATTCACTTTCTGCTGCTGACCAATCCGTTGACGAGACTTTTAATTTCTTACTCTTAATACATATTTTTCGAATAAACAACTCAAAGCACATTAGATATTTTATCACCCAGCTTTTTATTACCACTAGATTTATAAAAAGAAGATCAAACAAAATTCGCGTTACCTTTCAATATTTTCCTTTATTACCCAAAACAAATTATGTTGTCGCCAGCACATAATTCAATATTTTAATCGTATCAGCTTTGTGTCTGTTGCAAAATTCATAAGATATGTACCAAAGTTTGATTCGAAGCAGTCTATTAGAGTCGCCGGATCTATGTCAAAACATACCTCAATCAGGGTTTGATCGTATAAATTTTGATTACAACCTCCGACGCTAGAATACAAAATAACCGTATCATGGGATCAAAGTGTACCTCGCGTTTTTTTTTCTCGAAAAAAAGGTGTGTACATTATCAATATTCCATCAATTTAGCAATAATAAGTTTCGTCAAAGAGATTTTATTTATTTGGAGCGAAAACGAAATGAGTCGTCTTTGCTCTTTTTGAGGATTGGTATATAAATGAATATTGGTATGTATTTTTTCTTTATTTAGTATGTGGTAAAGATGCTGAAAAGAAAGGCCGACGTAATGTCACTTTGAAATGATTGAAGTACCACAATGTCAGTGGTGTATTTATGTGTGCGTGTACTTGCAACTGTGTAAATGTATGAAGTGTAATGGCGGGCCATGTCAGGCAACAGTTGTCCTTCGTGTCAATGTGTGTGTATTCTGCGTGTAAGTCTATAGTAGCCAGGTGACACAGTTGTTGTTTCAAGAGACTAAGTCCGTCTTTTTTTCGACGTTCTTGGTATGTGGTATGTACTTAACTACTCCCAAGAAAAAAAAGGTTGGTTACGTAGATACATTATCAATGCAAATAGTAGATCTAGTTACTTTAATATATGGAACTCTGACCATCACCCTTATATTAACACTTCACGATACCTCTGTACACTTCATTCAGTAACTTATGCCTTCATATACAGATTAGAGGTCTATTTTACTACAGTTTCATACGTCATACTTATAAACACAGTACTCATATCCTATGAATCTCGTCAACTGACATTCTGTCACACAGCATATAAGAAAACTAATCCGGCTAGGATTCCCATCAAACGCTGAATCACGATTATAATGTACTGGAATTCTCCTGAGATATTCACTGGCACACATCTCGTCGTACGCTAGTCATGTTACGTGTCATGGTGGAAATACGTCCTTGCTTTATTATTTTTTCATGTCGTCCTTAGCGAGTCACATTTGGGTGTTGTGTAATTTTCGTTTCGCATTTTTTCCTTGATGTATAGATATATAAATTCTGCAGAAATAATTCATACGAGTACAAGTGTGGGAAAGCCATGCTTCGGTGCGGAGGGGCTAGCTCGACCGGAATGATACCATGGCCTCACAGAAAACCGACGTGAATCAACGCTTGCGTTGTGTTTCGTCGTGTGAGTGAGGTTACCGGAGGCCCAATTACCCTCCCCCAATCTCCCCAATTCCTGAATCCCCAATGATCTTCAAACTCCTAATCCCCAAAAGACTGGTAACGTACATACTTGTAACGCCTCTGGTGTTCCAGGTGTCCATGGGCGACGCCGATTGCTTACCATCCGTCTGCTTATTTACCGGCTTATTACATTAAAAAAAAATAAGATTCACAAGATTTAGGGTATATATTATATGGCATATTATTTCAATATTAGAGTCATGCACCACGTATGAAGTTTTAATCTTAAGATTTCAACAATTCTGTTTTTAGGTTTACTCTTAAATATCGTATGGTCTGTGCTCGCATGAGCCATAACCCATATTAATCGTGTTTACATGCGTAAAGAGTTAAGATTCGAGAGACACACAATTACCACGTTTCTTTCGACAATATTTCTAGTAAAACTTAAAACTAAATCTGTTCGTTTTGACGATGTGCAAGTAGAGAGAGCGGGTAGAGGCGCCTTCACCGCAAAATTTACATAAATCAATTTAAATACAAACACCTCTTAGTGAACTCTGTCCGCGGTCTTCATAAAAGTGTGGTGTCAGTTGTTCATAGAACATCTCGATAATATCTTATTGAGACATTAAAATTTAGATTGTATTGTTACTCTGATGAGGTCCATAATTAATACATATGAAAGTGCTTTTTTTGAGATCACCTAGAAGATCATACTTTCATTATTTTCTCAGATTTCTAAAGTTTGTTGTACCTATGTCATGGGCATAGGTACAACTATCAAATCAAGTTACACTGAAGTGTAACTGGATTTAGTTATATATGGATTTTATGTAGTGGCTAAATTACTGGAATTAGTCTTAATCAAACTAGACACAATATTCTGTGACGTATAAAATTAATCAATTACAAAATACGTCCTGTCTTTATTTTTCTTTTTCAGAACGTCTTGATTGCTCCCAAATTTTCTTCTCATAACATTTTAGTCGCAAAACTGTTCAAGAACCAGATTTTATCTTTTCTCTGATTAAAATCCAACCCTTTCACGTTTCACGCTCGCTGTCATAACAGCCGCACCCCAGTCCGTGACTAGGATGGCGAGCGGCCGCGGTTACTGGGCGACACTGCGACAGTTGGAACGCAGTTATACTGATCAAATTGAGTCTGTTGCTTCTGAAGTAACGTCGATGTGGGGTGCGACGCGATTTATATCAGAAACATTCGCAGATGCTGTCGGATATACTAACTTCTTGAAAGAGCATTGTATACGGCACGATTTGTGTTTACGATCTGTCGTGTCACGATTGATAGTCTGATACGACGCCGCCCATGCCGATGGTTTATTAGGCAATGTAGTCTTTATCGATTTTGTTTTTATTGAATATTTGTCTCCTAGGGCAAGCAGTTCCTTGCTTAAAAGGTGCTTGATACCAATAATTAGTATCAAATGCCTATTGTAATTTGTTTTTTAATTATTTTATTAATACTGGAAGATAATTTTGGAAACCGTTTTCGAATCCTATGCAAATACAAATATTTTAGAGACAAATTCTCGGTGTGATCAGGGATGAAATTTTTGTCTTATCTTTAGTCTTCTACATGCACTATAAGTGAATGGTTATTAGTTCGTCTAGTATACCTATGATAGATAATAGTACGAAATTGATCAATTTTACTAGAAGGATCCATGGTTACGATTTTCATAAGAACCGATACGATAAATCGTAACGTATAGAAGCCCTTTTACATACTTTGGTTCGACTCAATTCAAGTACTTGTTTATTTACTAGGGACTTGAAAGTGACAGATGCGTTTGTGATCGTTATTTTAACCGGGATGGTTGTAAAACGTTGATGTGTCGGTAATGGAATGGTTTATTACTCACGCTGATCTAGTAGGAGTTTATGGGTTCAATTCCTTTGTCTTGTTTTTTGTTTTGTTAAAAGTATTTCCATATTTTTGACAGACGTGGCAGAAGTGGTCTAATCAGAAGACCAAGAGTAACATCCCAGAATTCTTAGGCTGTTTCCTCAACCCTTTCGAAGGTTTCTCATGTTACCAAAAGAGTTAGAAATTCAGGAAAAAATGGCCTCTTATAAGAGAGACAAACATTCCACACTTCTTTGGCTTCCTCCTCAACCCTTTCGAAGGTTTCTCACGTCAACAAAAGAGGTAGAAATGGTATTAAAATGTGATTTAACCACTCGAATGCCGCAGAGTCCTAGCTTCATGAATAGGGTCTCAAAACACAGTCAAACGCCTTCGAGAGATCACAAAACATTACGATGGCATTCTGTGCGTTTTTTTTTTACAGGATGCGAAAACTCACTTAATAAGATATTTGTATTTAATCTTTCCTTTTCAAATGTTTTATTATGTAAACTAAAAACTTTACTAGTGTTAAAACTAATAAAGTTAACAATTTCATTTACCAGTTTGATGTCGAAACTTTTCATATATTTTCCACTCAAATATTTTGCCCACAGAATCCACTGTGACAGATATTTTGCATACAAATGATCCTTGTGCCATTGACACACAAACGCAGTCAGTCAACCACCGCGACCATTTTGATTCACTTTGAATAAAATTCTAGCACAAAAGCTGGAAAATCAACGGTTTAGGTAGGAAATATTGAGCGATGTAACTACTGTCAGACTAGTTCATCTTTGTTCGCTAGTGATTAAATCGTGACAAATGCTGATTTTTTTTTTATATTTGATTGGCCGAAGTTTTACCACTATCTCGCCTGGTGGTAAGCGATGATGCATTATTTGATCCATAAACAACCTATTCACTCGGGCCTTGAAGACACCCTTTATGAAACACAGACTCTGGCAAAGTATTCCACTCCTTAGCAGTACGCACAAGGAAGCTTGATGCTGAGTGCTTTGTGCGTGTGGGTTGGGTATGAATGGGATTATTTAATTAAATATCTCAACATTTATCCACACAGGTTTCAAACCATTGCTTTTGAGCTCAACTCTCATAAGTCGTCGGCGGTAATTCCGAACCGATACGACCTTCAAAACTTCAAAAAAAGAGCATATTCTTTTTTGGAAGGCCGGCAACGCACCTGTGACTCCTCTAGTGTTGCAGGTGTCCATGGGCGGCGCTGATCGCTTACCATCAGGTGATCCGTCAGCTCGTTTGCCTCCTATTCGATAAAAAAGTACTTGATCAATGAAACATCCAAAAAATATAATAATTACTAAAGCATCCCACTCAAATATCGATTACTGGTCTCTAGCTAAACATTCGGTTATTATTTGCGATTCATGTCGCGTGTCCTAGTTTATAAAAATACTATTTCTTAAGCACTTTCCTAGCCGGTGCACATGACTTCCTTGAACATTTTTCTCACATTTAGCAACAAAAAGAGAGGAGACAGGAAGCTTGTCATGAACAGGTGACTTGTCTGCCGTATTCATAATTTGAACAAAAGTTTGCTTCACAAAAAAATATTTCGCTTTGATTTATTTGTCGCAGAGGAGAGGTTCCTTTATGTAGACTGCTGCTGCTAGGGTTTTGGGGGTCCTTAAGAAATTGTATATTTAAATTTTCAAGGTAAACATTATTTAGACACCACTTTCAAACGGTGAAGGAAACCTAGGCTTATAATTACTAATTATAAGATTTAAATCGCCAGCCCGAATTGAGCAAGCGTGGTGATTAATGCTCAAACCTTCCCCGCGGGATATGACGTCAGCTGTGGCCACTTATAGGCGGTTGATGATGATGATAATGTATTTATTTATTTTTATGTCGATATTTTTAACAAGTATTGTTAACTTGACACCCAATGACTTCTCCCGCCCGGATGAGGTGAGAGGGAGTATCATACACTAACTGACTAAAGCCACCCAGCTGGTTTGGGAATCTGGCAATTAATGAAACAGCAACAAAGTAACCAGATAAAAAAGAATCTCAATAGGAAGCGCATCAATTGGCAAATTAAAATTTACTTTTCGCTTCTAAAAATATAGAAACGAAATCTACTCTTGAAGAAGTATTGCAAATGCTTAATAACTTAGTTACCTCTATCTGCTATTTGTAAAATCTATTTTATAAATAAGGCTTGAAAGCTTTGTATTTCCAGTACTAATTATAGTCCGGAATACAACTCGTTTATAATCGATATTGGCTGGAAACTAGATATTTGCTTTCAGTAATATTTCATTGGTTTCCAGGTTATACTAAACTAATTACAAGGCTTCTGCTTGAATTGAGTTTAAATTACATATTTTCGCTTTATTATTGAAGTTATTTTTAAACTAAAATTGAACATATTTTATAACTACTAGCTTTTACCTACGTATTTACCCGCGTATCTATTCCTGTTTTATCCCATGGAAACATTTAATCGAGATAAAAATTATTCTAGCACCTAAGTCAGCCCATACCCTTCCTAGCTTGTATACCAAATTGTATCAAAATCCGTTCCGTGATTGACGGATAAACATCAAGAAACTCTCATATTTATAATATTAGTGTGATTGACATTTTGATGTCAATAATCTTGAACTGAAGTTGATCACTTTAGTCATTATTACAATAAGGGTTATTTTAATGAGCGTATCTCGCCATCAAACGTTAAAAATCATCGAGGTTAGATTTAAGTCCACTTCTATGAAAAATTGCTCTAAATAAATTTGTTTAAAAAAATTGATCGTAAACCAAGAGCCCCCTCTTAGATTTAATTCTGATAATAATAATGATGATGTTTGTCGATATTCTTGGTGATAATTATAAATGGGGATGGTCCTGCACAATTTTAATTAATGATACCTAAGTGCATCAAACCTACCATGATTATTACAAAGATTTTATATCTTTTCACGCATGCTCGTCGGTTAAGGGTACTTTTAATTTGGCCCTTCTTTAATATATCGCCAGTCTGGTCAGTATATATCCGTCATTTTTTTTTAAGGGGGGAAAATCATCGAATGACTGCTCCCACCTGGGTGAGGCGGGAGGAAGTGTCAGACTCTTACTGACTAAAAACCACCCCGCCCCGGTTACCCGTTAGGTTCTCCGCGACCGTATATATCCATCTAGGGCACCTTCAACTGACGGTCCTATTCATATCCGCTCTGTATACTGTTCGTTACTCTACTTTCATCCATCCTTTCTACATGTCCAAACCGGCGTAAAATTCCCTTTTCGATCCTTGTCACTACATCATCTTTCAATTCACATCTTTCTCTACTAACACTATTTTTCACTCGATCACTCAATTTTACTGATGACTGTTGATGAAGGGAAAGAGGTATGTAGGAATCGTAGTAATTGCCGTTCCATCTCTGCCTACCCCCATGGGAGACAGGCGTTAAGTTATGTATGTACCTATGTAGTACATCTGAGAATATCGAAGTTTGACATATCGAAGTTTGACGTACATATGTTACCTTAATGTTTTTGTAGGTAATTTTGAAGACATCTTATACCACAGAAACTCACAAAACACTTGTAACACATTGTATCGCGAGGAAACAAGATTTCCCTTTCTCCATACACTCAAATATTTCTCCCCGGCGAAATGTTATCATATTTTCTTAAAGCCCCGTGTTTTTTCGAGGACCAGCCAGTAAAGTACCTACTCGGGGCTCTGGGAACACGTAAAACCCAAAACATAGTCTCCCAAATGACCTGACCTTTTAATAAAACGGATTTTTCACTTGTAGTACGCCGTGATCGTTTTGAATATTTAACATTTTTCGCTAAAGTTAGGTTTTTAGTACTAAACTACAATTTTATGTTTATTCCTAGCATTTCATAGAGGTTTTTCCCGAGCCTGAAGGGAATGTCTATGTAAATTTTTCGGAAGGGAAATAGATTTTTTGTTTTTTTTTTTTACTTAGTAGGATAGTAAAGATCAGTCATAGGTAAAATTGGTTAGCCTCTTTAAGGTTAAAAATTACATGATATTAAAAAAAACTATCCACGTTGTGGCAATCCACAAAATAATTAAAAAAAACGGTCAAGCAATTTAAAAGTTAAACCGTCCTTCAACAAAAGTAATCTAATTTCAATCTTCAAATCAAACAAAAGGGATAGAATTACTTCGCCGCGAATACTTCAACATCTACGTTTTGAATTACAAACTCATTTATTTCGCAAAACCTTGCCGAATACGCAACTCAAACTAAGATATTAATCCGACCCACGTAAAAACCTAAATTGTTACCTATTTCAACGTCAATGCCAGACCCGCAATCTCGGCTGTCCATCCTACCGATGGGCAAAGACCAGATAAACAAAACCTGCGGTATCCAATCACAAAGTTTTGGGAAATAAATTATGGTTTCACATGAAGTTTAATGGGCATAGGCCTATTGTTTTATATTTATGTATTGCCTTCCAAGGTTAAAAGGGCTCCGAAATTTAGTTCATCCTTTGGGACGAAGCTTACATTTCAGTTGGAAGTTAATATTTTAACATGAATATTTGTTTTCACTAACGACCCCATATTTAATATCAAATTGATATGTAAATTGTACAAGTATGATTTGTTATAATTATTTACCAAGTCTTGTAATTATGAATGGGTATTGTTTGATTTATTTAGTTGTCTAGTCGGCCCAAAATAGCTTTAACTGAATGAAAAATAAAGGTCATTTGTAAACGTTTTTCATGGAATTTCAATGTGTCCCAAATCTCTTGATGTTCTTGTTCCTAATCTTAAACCAGAGTAATGTTTTTTACCGGTCTGCGAGTGGTTGCAAATCCGACTGCTGGGCAAGGGGTCTCAGATTCCTGGGTCGGGCAAATTAAATATTCCCAGTAGTAGCACGGAGTCTGAAATTGTAGCCGGTATGTGGCAATTAGGCTCACCGCCTATTACATAGACCTCATAACATAAATAGTGAAAAGTGGTTGTTTCATTGTACAGTGGCATTAAATGCCGTAGGCTATGTGCACCTCTGCCTACCCCTTCGAGGATAAAAGGCCTGATGTTGTTGTTAGGAATGTTCTTTTCGATGTTACCACTTATAGAATTCTGTGACTATTCAAATTACGGGACTTAAACCATTACCATTTACACCCTAGTAATCAATTTCAATTACTTACTCCAATTTCATTTGAAGATACATTTTTTGTCTTATTTTCTTTTATAAGATTAGAAAGAGATACCGTTATCTTTAGTCGTCTGTGTTCATGAACAAGAATAGAAATGTCGACAGATTTCAATTCCGATAACAGCTTCAAAGAAGTTTGACATTAATTAAGATATTAAACTAACATCTTTGTCGCGATTATTATCGAAACGAGTTTGTCCCCGTTTTATAATGAAATTAATTAATTAGGGCATAAGATTTATTTTGTAATACCATTACATTGAATTATTCTAAGTAGTTTTCTTTTTATTATTATTAAAGACGTCTTGTTTTTCTTGATTTAGGCTTTACAAATTATCGTTTTAATTTAGAACTTGGTCCGATTTCAGAATGAGATCTCGCCCCCTTTTACCAATTATTGAATAAATTATATCTAACAACAGAGTGAAAGTGTTTTACATAAGTATTGTCCCCTGACCATTAGCAAAAGAATAAGTAATGTATATTCTTTAACCGTCTTCAAAAAAGTAGGAGGTTCTCATCACTACATACTATTTTAGAAAAGTGTTTGTTACATTAAGGAAAAGGTTAATTATATTAATAAACTGACCTTAAAGGAGGAGGTTAAAGTCGGTTTTTTTAAACATAATTTATAACTGCTTTGCGACTGCCTCGTTGGCCGAATGGTCGCAAGTGCGACTGCAAAGTATTTTTAAAATTTCTCAGGGGTAGCACGGAGCCTGGATATGTGCCCGGCAATAGGCTCACCCCCTATTACATGGGACTCATAACATAAACATTGAAAAGTGGGTGTTACATTGTACAGTGGCATTAAGTGCCGTAATGTGTTTTTGTTTATATTATTATGTACGTACTACTGTGCGCTCTAAATTGTTTACTTTTGTATGAAATATTGTTTCTCAGTAAGTGAATTATGTATATGATTCTTTATGAGAAATAAAGATATTCTAAACTAAAAAAATGTGCACCTCTGCCTACCCCTTCGGGGATAAAAGGCGTAATGTTTTGGAACTCTGTTAATTTCTAAATGAAATTGTAACGTTATCCAATCACATTTTTCAACATACGTGTACCAACCGTAATACCAGACCGTCTAGACCATTTTTTGTATTAATACATTGAAAAAAATAAATTGGATCAATTAAACTTTACAAAAAATTCGTCGGAATTTGACCTCAACCAATCTACTTTTCTACTTTTATTATAGAGCAAAAAGATTTATCAATCATTTAACCAGCCGACTGATTGATTGAAAAAGTAGCATGCGAAAGGTCCAATCCTAATATTTACGTAAGGGGAGACTAGGCAAAGGTAGCTCTTGATTGATTAAAACAGCAACAGGTTGGGAAGCGATCCTCTACAATAGTATTTTTCGGTCTAGAAATCTTGTCTAGCCTGAAAATATTATGCCTTTTGTTCTGTAAAACATGCAGGAAATCAGGCATTTGTTGAGCAGTTATAAAACTAATTTACATAGTCTTGATTTCAGTGTCTATAAGGAATTAAATATAATGACAAGTACTATATTAAACACACACAAAAAAGACACAGTTATACCAAAGATTAAAAAAATCGATTAATCACAGAAACTCCAAACAGCACATCACGTACAATCGAGCAGAGTAGTTGCAGATAGCAAACTATCGGGGCACAGCTGAGCGTATATTACATACTGTCATACCACGTTATTTACGACTGTGCTCAACTGTATCGCACAGCTTCCTTTGTGAGGCTCGCACACGGAAAGACACGTGCTTTTATAGAAATGAGATGTGACATTACTGTGGTATTTCTGCTATATATTTTTTATTCTTTGTCTCTTGAGTTTGTTCTCACATACATTTTATTTATTAAATACACTTTATATAAAATTTGAAAGGTAGTTTTCATTACAGAAATTGTGTGGAATTCTTATTTAAATATCAAAGAGGTAATAAACAATATACTACCTATATTAAATGGAAAACAAAAAATCTTTGATGCCTGAAACCTTTTCTTTTTGAGGGAGGAAAATCATCCAATAAGTTTTCAGGCCCGGGTGAGGCGAGAAGGAGTGTCAGACTCTTACTGACTAAAAACTACCCCGTTCCTACTCCTGCACTTCGAGCCGGAGTCACGGCAACCCGTTAAGCCCTCCATGGCTCCGTACTGCCTCTCTTGGACCCCAATTTAAAAATTGCAACAGAATCCAATACTCCATTACAAAACCTTCTTACATAATACTGATCTTACAACAATTGAATATAATGTTAATAAAATAAATATTCAAAAGAAAAAGTATTAAAGAAAATCTCATTGTTACATTCGTTTCAGTTTTTAAAAAGGAGTTTCATATTTACACGTATACTATTCAATAGCTTTATGACTATCAATGGCACTTTGAGATGAACTCCTCCCTTTTGAGTTGAATTCCACCCTTTTGTTAACGTGTCTGCCTATTGAGGTGTGAGCACCTGGAGTTGCTTCTAGGACCCGTCCAGGTACATATGACTGCACAACATACTATGCAAAACCAGTATAAATTGACCGTTAAATGTATGGGAATGTAATATAAAGCGGGATCATTATAACCTGGTTTTGTATAGGTTGATGTGTGCACATCAAACGTGACAACGCGAGATATTACGCAACACTCTCAACTTTATAGAATTGTCGTCACAAAGAAATAGAGATTTTTATTCGTATTGCCATTTCTATTGATGTGTCGTTTAGTAGTATGCTTATTGAAATGTTGAGCTTAATAGATATAGGGGGATTGGCTATTGTGTGCAGAAGTAGGTACGTAATATTTTTAATCAATCCAAAAAAAATCTGTAAAAAACTAGCCAAGTCTCGATGCAGCTGCTAGTTTATCTCTAAAAAGTAATTAAATATAACGAATTCGTGCCAAGTCTAAGGTAGTAATATTATTGCAATTTCTTTATTATTATAGTTAATGTTGTGTGACTTTGCCGTTGAAGGGATTTTCTGCGTTCTGGTCTTATACAGAGGTTCTCAAATAGGGGCCTGAAAATGCGGCGAAATGGTTCCAGTAAAGGATGGTACGGCAGTGTTTGCTTCGCGTTGCCGTGCCCCCAGATTTGATAAATCAAGTAATAAAAATTGACACCACTAATGACACTTGTAAACACTGGTCTATTTCAGTATCAAATCTATCAAGACCTAGATACGTAGTTTCCACTGAAACTGGGCTAATAAACAAGATCCAATATTAAACCGAAAATATTGACTGACTGACTGATTCAAAATTATTGACTGCCTCGTTTGCCGATTGGTCGCAAGTGCGACTGCCGGGCAAGGGGTCTTGGATTCGATTCCCGGGTCGGGCAAGATATTACTGGGTTTTTTTTAATTCTCAGTAGTAGCACGGAGTCTGAAATTGTGCCCGCTATGTGGCAAGAGGCTCACCCCCTATTACATGGGACTCATAACATAAATAGTGAAAAGTGGGTGTTACATTGTACAGTGGTATAATGTGCACCTCTGCCTGCCCCTTCGGGAATAACAGGCGTGATGTTATGTTATGTGTATCCAATATTAAACTTCATATTCAACTACGATTCCAATACTACTAAAAGTGACTAGTACAAAGCCGATTTCAACAATGCGCATTCCTATACCTATTGGATACCTATCGGCAAAGGGCATTTTGTGCTCTCACAAAGGTGACGACGCATCAAACAATTAGGTCGGCAACATGTAACTAGAGTTGCACGCACGACGGACGGCGCATTCATGTGTTCTTAACTAGGCTTTGACGGCTTAACGTTGAAGTAGGTGACGGCCACTCGATCGCTATGTGCCACTTGAAATAAATACGAAGGTATGCGAATGTCAAAGCGAGAGTTTCACGTCGGTGTAGATATATCTAGTGGGGTCGAGGCTTTATATTACTGTTCGTCTAAAAATGGATTTGTTGACAAAATGTACTATGTGTTCTATTTTTAGATGATCTCATTGAAATTGTACGAGGAAGTGGGGAGGTTGGGCACGTGTATAATTTGAGTAATGATTAACTTAATACTTTCGTTTTGTAATGGTAGCGTATTGTTCCCCGGCCGTATTGTCATTGAACGTTTTTTTAAAGAAATCGTATTATGATTGGAATCAAAAACCATGGTTTCGGTAATTGAATGATTACATAAAATTAGTTATTATAAATATTAAACTACTAGTTGAAGTAAATCGATGCAGTACTTGAGTTTGACTTGACTTTGAGTTTAGCCCGATCATATTGTATAATATCTACAGATAAACAGACAAAAATTCTGAAAACTATATTTTTGGTTTCGATATCGATTGTAGATCCCATCCTGAGATGCAAAATAATACCTGAGTAGTCTTTTAAAAAAAATTCAATGTACAATTTTGACCTTCCTACGATTTTATTGTATGTATAGATAGGTGTCAAGCCAGGAAACGTATATTGGATTCAGTATATTATTATGTAAATGAAACATACGAAGCAAAAGCATTGATGAAAATTGATCCCCCTATTTAGAAGTTATTGCTATTAAATAAATATTACCTACACAAATAATTGTATTCAACTTTGGTTCCACCGACCTGGTACTCATGACCCTAATACCGGTGCAGCGTCACAGCAATAATTAAATTAGCATCATAAGCTGGCTTCGTTCCTCCCGTCAGCGTCTAAGATTTAGTTCCCGCGTTCCCCGAATTTGAATAATTTCACCGTGAGTTCTTTCTCTTGCTATCCGACACAACAAAGACGCGGAAATGAAAATGGTACCTCCTTAATTGTGTTTTAGTCTCGTTTTTACTTGACTGCTTTAGAAGAAGGACCATGATTTTCCAATTTTAACTGTGATCTAGTGGATATTCATTGCATAGTCAGTTGATTGAAAAGTGATCGTGGTGTTGTACCACCGTACTCAGAGTCGGTCAGTCAACCAGTACTTAGCAACTGTTTTTAGAATAAAATCGTTACTTCATCATCATCAACAGCCTATAAATGCCCACTGCTGAGCAAAGCCTCTTCTCACACGGAGAAGGTTAGAACATTAATCACCACGCTTGCTCAATGCGGGTTGGCGATTTCAAACTTATAATTACAAATTATAAGTCCAGGTTTCCTCACGATGTTTTTCCTTCATCGTTTGTCAGTGGTGTCTAAATAATCTTAGAAAGTACATATAACTCGGAAAAAGTCACATTGGTACTTGCCGTTGGTAGGTTTCGAACCCGCACCCTCATGCATGAGAAGTGGGCGTCTTAAACCTCCGGGCCACCACGACACTTACTTAAATCGTTACTTAGGAATACTTTAAGAAATCATAAAATGTACCGCCCGCATACTTTATTTAAGTTATCAAGTTTTCTCATATCTTAAGTGAATTGTATTCTGTTTATGAGAAATACAATTCTTAAATCAGAAAATGTGTTTCGAGTAGAACAGTGAGTAAGTATAGTTTAGAGGCCATTTTAGGCTCTAGACAGAAGGATCGCATTTCAACTGCAATTCAATCGCAAATTGCAGTTCGGGTGTAGCTCGATTGTAGTCGTGACCAATCAGAGAAGCCTTACTGAGAAGCTAGAGAGTTAGGTAGGAGATGTTCTAAGAAAACTCAGTCTTAATAAATTTTATCACTCATCGGCCGTGGTCCACCTGCATAGTACACCTGGGTGTGCCATGGGCACTTTTTATCACCGGTGGTTCACCTCGGTACAAGTAACAAAGTACAAGTCTTATTTTTCCGATATTCGTAGAAGATTATTATTTCTTTGTTTTTTTTTTTTTACAAACCTAACCTAACCTACCTAAGTGGACCATGGCCTATTGACATTTTTGATTTGCATATTACTCATAACTAAGGTGAACCACCGGCAAGAAAATGTGCCGATGGTACACCCAGGTGTACTGAGGTGAACCACCGGCAATAAAAAGTGTCCATGGTACACCCAGGTGTACTATGCAAATGGACCACGACCGATGAGCGAATTTTATGTCATGCGTGTTCCCTGTGACTATCGTTTAAACCGTACATACTTATACTTGTAGTACATGCTAGCATAAAATATTTTTGTAATCTGAAAAGGTTTGAGGATTCAGGAGAAAATGCTCAAGGAATTTGTCTCTAATTGCGCAGAGACATCACATGAAGTGGTATATTAGATCAATATACAGCTCACGATCGAAACGTAACTTCTGAAAAAAAACTTTTATTTCTTTCGACTTTCAACTTTTATATTTCTTTTATCTTTTAAAACATTTCCATTACTTTTTATAATGAATATAGGGCGCGTGTGGACTTCAAATTGGCGTATAAGTGTGCCGGCCCCCATCGCTACCTGTCTTGAATAATTTAAGCTCATTCTACCCGCAATTTGAGCATATTATAAACGGAACGTCCGAAATTAGGCACAGACGTAACGTAACGTCGGCCTAAAATGTATTTTTTAAAGGGCGGACTAATTGAGCCTTTGATTTTAGAAATTATATTCATTAAACCTTAATTAACGCAGTGGTCATTATGAAATTTTACATGAATACTAAGAAAACCAATTTTTTACCTACTCATAGATAGAAATTGGACACAAAGCTGTAGACTCTTAAACCCTAAAAACGTAGACGCAATTTGTATTCTAGAATGAAAATTGATTCGGCAGTTTTTGAGATTATCTTGTTTAGACAAACTGACATGATACTTTATCCTGAAGAAATTTCTTAAGATCTTGTTACGTATTTTAAAACTATTTTTTTATAGTATAAGCCGGTAAACGAGCAAACAGATCACCTGATGGTAAGGAATCGGCGCCGCCCATGGACACTCGAAACAACAAGGCGTTACATGTGCATTACCGGCCTTTTGGAAATTGGGAATTGAGGATTATGGAGGATTCGGGGATTCGGGAGACGGAGACTAGGGTAATTGGGCCTCCGGAAACCTCACTCACACGAAGAAACATAACGCAAGCGTTGTTTCACGTCGATTTTCTGTGAGGCCGTGGTGTCACTCCGGTCGAGCCGGCCCATTCGTGCCGAAGCATGGCTCTCCCACACTTAAACAGTCTGATGGGAATATGTATTTGTGTTAGAGGAGCACTTTCGAATAATGAAATATGTTTCCTACGACTTAAAAATGCTTATGATCCTTACACTAAAAAAATAACCGCCTAATACGTTTTATCCCACTTTATGATGTATTAGATGTAAGCAAATATTTTAAATTAACAATACATTCCGGGGATGACATAAGGCTGTCTACACGTCTGCGTATATAGTGACAACGGCGCGTCCGCGGCTCAGCGGTAATCGATCGCGCGTCATCAATCAACCGTGTCGCGTCGCACTGTTGCCAGAGACGGTTTTGTGCGTTTTATTAGCCGCTGTCCATCGGCCATGAATATTAGTCATCGTGTGCGGACGGCCCAGTGGGCGGCGATTATGTGCCGGTAATCTAAGTGTTATTGATTGAGTGGTTGGGGGTATTTTGAAAAATAATAATCTACCTTTGTATTGTGGTAGCTTAAAGTCTTTTTTAGCTTCAGCTTGTAATTTACGTGGAATAAAAAATGGTCTATATGTTATTGCAGTTCATAATCTATCCCTGTTCCAAATTCCATCCAGATCCCTCCAGCCGTTTTGTTATAAAGGGCTAACAAAAAAAAAACAACCATAGAAACTTCCGCATGTATAATATTAGTAGGATTTATGTTTATATCTATAGGAGTATGAGAGAAACATTCTTGTTGGATCTTATGTCACGAACGGAATTGCGCACTCATATTATTATCCTTAACTCGTTCATAGTACATGTATCTTTGTGCCTAATAAATAAAAACTACATTACTTAATTGTGCATTCTTTATATTACGATTAAGAGCATACATAACAATATCAGATAGAACTTCCAAATTTGTCTAAAGTACAAGACAACTCATAACTGACGAATTACAAAAGAAGAATTAACCCATAAAATGGTTGGCCATGATCTCCACGCTTCGCAGGCAGGTACTGCGTCGGCAAGTTCACGCTTCACAGAGAGATGGTATTCTCTAATCCCCCCTAATTAGTAATTTCTTGCAACACCCACTGAAAGAATAAGGGTGATGTCAGAACGTGTCCAATACAGCTGTCACCACTCAGTATTTTATTTTATTACTAGCTGTCGTCCTCGACTTCGTTTACGTAGAATCATCATCAACAGCCTATAAATGCCCACTGCTGAGCAAAGCCTCTTCTCACACGGAGAAGGTTAGAGCATTAATCACCACGCTTGCTCAATGCGGGTTGGCGATTACAAACTTATAATTAGAAATTATAAGCCCAGGTTTCCTCACGATGTTTTCTTTCACCGTTTGTCAGTGGTGTCTAAATAATCTTAGAAAGTACATATAACTCGGAAAATGTCACATTGGTACTTGCCGTTGGTAGGTTTCGAACCCGCACCCTCATGCATGAGAAGTGGGCGTCTTAAACCTCCGGCACACCACGACATTACGTAGAATATTAATTTTAAAACATAACTTTTTTATTTCAATTTTCTAAAATAAAAGTAGCCTTTGTTAGTCCTAAGTACATCAACTACCTGCAAATAAAAGTCTTGCAAAATCGGTCCAGCCATTCCAGAGATTAGCTAGTACAAATAGACACACAGAAAGACAGACAAAAAGCGTAAACAATGTTATTTTGGTATGTGTATCGTATGTATATTCATATCCTTGTAGTAAAAAGCTGTCATTTTGATATTACAAACAGACACTCCAACTTTATTTAACTATATAGATGACATCTACAATGGTAATAAAGTTTCTGTCCTTCAAGAAATAATTATACGACAACTTGTCCTGACGAGACAATGTGTTATAATTATTGATGGAATAATGGACTGGGAATCGAACATGTGGTCCCGAGGTTTCAACCGTAATTATTATATCGGTATGTCTATTTGAAACTTCTATAAATTACAGCTATTACATAGTGTCATTTGATAGTAATTCTTTAGTTCTTTTGTTTGTTTTAATATTGTTGTCTCTCTTTATATTTTGTCAATCATTCGCTTTGTGTACATAAGGTACTTGAAAACTGTTTATTACATAGACGTTTAAATATGACTACACGTTAAAATGTAAGGAGTTTTGATGTAACTACTGGAACATTTATAATTAAAATTTGCGAGCGCCCTCTGCGCATCGCAAGAACTTGCGAATTGATTCGCATTGCGCATCAAAATTTTATCTTCCCAAAATTTTCTTTGTTTCTTTTTCCTGTATCTCCTAAGCAATAACAGAAGTGCACACTTCTTTTTACGATCCATGTCAAGACCTAGTTTTCAATTTAAAATACGTTTAGTACGGTTGACGGTCGTTGAAGGAATGGTGACCCTGGGAGATGCGTTTGGTATACGAGCCCTAAACGGCAAATTCTTATTAAATATCGTTACACTTAAATTATTATCATCTTCGAAACATAATCACTTACATTACCAGACCTTTCTATATCACATCGTATTAACAACAGGTTCACTTGAAAAGTAAGCCGGATTTTATCCCGATAGTACACAGCTACACATAAAACTATCCAAAACCATTATAACCTAACCGTCAAATATGCGGGAAGATCATAGAAACAGAGACCATGATAAAGTGGTTGTATATGGTTTGATAGTACCAGGGAAGGTGACAGTACAAGAGTTAATTAAAACGGTCGCGTTGCACGGTTGACACGCGACGCGGTATGCTGTAGCGTTGCTAGGCAACCGAGCGCTTTGAAGTACACGCTACCAGGATCACTCTCACGCAATAGAACCTCTGAGGCATTTCGCGTGTTCAATTTAATGGTGCTTCATTGGTTGGTTACTGGTGTAACTACAGAGTAATATAAGTTTAGGTTCCTGGGTCGGTCGAAGTGTTATTTGATTTTCATAATTAGCAATAGTACGGTCTAGTACTGGACTGGAGTTCTGTTTATAAACTGCGACACAGTCAAGTCACTCCACGTAAATGATAATAGGGCAGCCTATATTTCAGTTAAAATAAAACTAGCAAAAAATTAGTGTTAACAAACATACAAGTTCACATACATATAACACATCGAACCCGCTACAAGTTGCGCGACAACCGGTTACCGTGCCAGTCGTAGAAATACGATGACAACTAGTTAAATTCAATACTATTATCGAAACGTCAAAAACGATTCTGTTCTATGAATTTTATACGAAATGCCAACTTAAGACGTCATCATATTTTCGCGTTAAATAGCACACTTGTAGCTAAAAAAAATGCTAGAATAAATCGAAAATTAAGTATATCGGCAAATCAATGAATGAGAGTGTAACTATTTTTCAATATTTAATGGGGTAGACGACTAATTTTTATTTTAATGTCCGTCTGATAGATTATTTAAAAACATTAGACACGTATTTTTTATTTTCTCACAGAAACGAATAGTTTCGAAGATATATTGATTTGAAATGTCGCGTGACGTCACTTCTCAGTACATTTTATACTAAGGAATGACGTTTTAGCCCCCACTCCTAAACTTTGATTCGTTTTATCTAAGTATTGTTTTATTATACGACAAAATAAAAAAATACGTGTCTAATAATTTTTCATTACCTAACTTACGGACTAATTATATTTTTAATTTTCATACCCTGTCATCATCCCCATTGGACTGAAAAAATAAAACAATTTATATTTGACCCAGCAAACTACCCAATTGTCGGCCCTGAGTACGGGCCCAGAAATTGTCGGCACGGTAAATATAGGCACTCGGGAGTGCCCATATTTAAGACGGTACTGCTTATAACTTACTTTATTGTGCAATAAAGGCTTGAGGGAAATTGATGAAATAGGTCGTCGATGTGCTAAAGACATCTGCATCAAGGAAGACGTGATTATGTTCAAAAGCGTCGAGATCAAAGGAATTTAAGGCCTTTTGAATTTGTTTCTACTTGACTTCGTTCAATTCAAAATGTTAACAGGAATTAACAATGATTTTGTAAGGATTGCGAGTGAGATAGAGTATTATGTTTGAGTATCCGATTACAAAGTAAAGGGCTTTCTGAAGTCAAAGTATATAGAATTTTTATACAGTAGATACTAGAGGTAGATTATATTACCGCTGATTTGCTTATTATTTTCTTCTAAATCATGCATGGATTTCCAAACTACATCACACCCAATGTTGCACTGTTTATGCTAATTGAAAGCTTATTACTGTCCATATAAAGCCTCTTTTCTCTTATTTTTATTTCGAAGCAAATGTCCAATATCATCACCTACCTTCAACATACTAATATTATTATACATAAATAAATTATTATGTTTTTTTTTGTATAGGCTTACTCGCGTATTTATTTGACGTGGAACTCGATTAGTTTCGTGTGTCTCGAATAGTCTCATGAATATTCGTAGCCGTACTAGAGGTTCATATGAACCTCTAGTACGGCTTGAAACTAGTCGATGTCATCGTTAATGAATTAGGAAAGCTAGCCGAAAAACATAATGAATTAAGTATGTC
Source organism: Spodoptera littoralis (assembly GCA_902850265.1). NCBI lineage: Eukaryota > Metazoa > Arthropoda > Insecta > Lepidoptera > Noctuidae > Spodoptera > Spodoptera littoralis. Next base: position 3,282,615 of record LR824539.2, on the reverse strand, counting down.
TCACGAAAGTTGTAATATAAATACTTATACTATGCCTATAATATTCCCCTTTACATAATACCTTTTACCTCCATTACCAAGAAAGGACCATCATCCTGAGCCCCTTTCCTAATGTACATGTCTTTAATGCGACCTAATTTTCAATAGGGAACGTCTTAACAAAACACATAGTGTAGCCGATCGACGCTCGCAATTCATACATTATGCATTGACGAGTGGCCACCGTTTCCACGGCACCTGGGATCGGGTACACCTGCAAACGAGCAATGTACGTTGAAATTTGAGAAATTCCCATCGGTGATTCGATAGAGAGGTTGTAAAATTACTTGTGCTTGCCTAAGTGAGGTTCAAGAAAATAATGTCTTGTGGTGAAGAAAAGAATTTGTGTTCTTGGTCACTTTATAGCAACACTAGCAAATCCGGCGAACTCCATTTCGCCATCAGATTGTACCATCAGACAGACTAGACAGAACATTTCGTTTGGTAATTAAAATATGAAGGAAACTTTTTTGCTATAAACCTCACGGAGCCCGAGACCTTTCCAACGAATGCAAAACCGTGGAAATTGGTTCGTGCGTTAGTAGTAGCACGGAGTCTGGAATTGTGCCCGGTATATGGGAATAGGCTCACCCCCTATTACATGGGACTCATAACATAAATAGTGAAAAGTGGGTGTACCTAACTTTTGTGTGCACTTCAGCCTACCCCTTTAGGGATAAAAGGCGTGATGTTATGTTATGTTATTTCCACTTAACTCGTCGAGTACCGGTTTTATAGACACAATTAAAGAACAATAGGTCGCGGTCACCGGTGACCGCTTGGTGTTTGACAGATTAAATTCTACGTTTTGTAGTTAAGTATTAACACTGTTAAACCTCTTTCCATAATAGAGTCACATAATCTGGATTTGTTAAATCGTGCGGAGGTTTAGTCATTAAAGTACGGTATCAGATATCAAGTTTGATTATAGCTTTGTAATTTTGTGTACTTTATAGGGTTAATGTACTCATAAAATACATTTCTATACTTTTGTACTTATAGTAAATGTTTTTTGTATAACATTATTTTTCTTTTTCTATATAGGTAATGCTAGGCTGTTGCTAGCGACTTTCGCGTAGAATACCTAATTATGAATTTTGAACATTTTTTGTATCAATTTTCCAAAAGGAAATTTACTAAGCATATGTTACTTCTTAGTACATCAGCTACCTGTCCACGAGTCTTGCAAAATCGATCCTGCTATTCTAGAGATTAACCAGTACAAACAGACAAAAATTCACTCACTGAAATTCAATCACTCACAAAATTCAATCACCACGCTTGCTCAATACGGGACGGCGATTTCAAACTTATAAGTAGAGATTATATGCCCAGGTTTCCACACGATGTTTCTTTCGCCGTTTATCAGTGGTGTCTAACAAATCTTAACAAGTATACCTCTATATAAATGTTAAAAGTCACAATACTTGCCGTCGGTAGGTTTCGAACCCGCACTCTCAAGCATAAGAAGCGGGCGTCTTAAACCTCCAAGCCACCACGACATAAGTATAAGTAACTCTCACTTATACTTTGAACCTAATTGATTTTCCACAAAAATGTACAGTTGATCAATTTGAAAGCTGACTCACCGTAATATAACTAAAGTTTACACATACTTTTGCATACCAACAAGTTTACTACATAAGTACAAAAAATGGTATAATTTGTCTTTTTTATTTTCATAGAAATTACTCTTAAGTGTTCACTATAGGTACCAACAACCAAAACGAAATATGAACAAGCATTTATTTGACAGTAGGTATGCACACAGATATAAAAAAAGAAAAGAAAAAACTACAGATACTTATACAAGATAATACAAAACATTAAAATAAACTAAAAAGACATTTCACATAACATATACATAATTTGCCATTGTACGTATACAATATAAATAATTTTTATAATTAATTTAACCGATATCGTATGACTGATGCGATGTGAACGCGAAATTAAAACATATTATTTAATTCGTATTGACACTGGCAGTCAGCAAATATACGCTTTGTAATTAATAATGTTGCTATTTAAATATTAATAATGAACTGCCACTCACAGATCGGTTTGATAAAAAATTAAAAAAGGAAACTGGAATTGTTGTAATTAAATATTATGTTTGATTTTATGGCAAATTACTATACATTTTTAAACGTTGTCTTTCATTAACCTTATTCTTAAGCAAATATTGTTAGTACAAAATAAAAACAAATACATACAAAATATGCATCCCCATCATAAGTTTCCTCACAATGTTTTCCTTCACCTTTTGTTAATGGTCTAAAAATCATAGAAAATTATCTTAGAAAATACATTTATAACTCGGAAAAAGTCTCATTAGGATTTGCCGTTGGTAGGTTTCGAGATCGCACTATCATGCTTGAGAAGCGGGCGTTTTAACCTCTGGGCAACCAAGACATTTGATATAACTATATGGACATATGAACCAATATCTTTTATTTAAACAATGCTAATAGAGAACAAACATTCCGAGCACATACATACACCAACAAAGTCACGAGACATCGTTAATCAATTAACCAAAGAGAATTTAATAAAATAATATCGATACTGCTACTCGATGCTAATGATATTAGATAATTTGGGATCGAGGGTTGGCCCGTTCGTGATGGGGCTTTTAGGATTTTACACAACAGTGACAACCCTTGATTGGGACACTTGAAACTGACATGGATCTAACTGATTAGATAGGTACAAAGGGTATCTTTGTGATGTTAAAAGTTCATTTGAAATTAGAAGTGTTTGGCTCTGTAACGGGATATAATATTGGATAACATTGTATGTATCTTATGTCAACTATTTATAAGTCAAGTGACAATGACAAAATTTTGTGCCAGTAATAAAAACTTAATTTGACTAATTGTAACAAATAAAATGTAGGTGCTTTGTTTAACCTACTTATCGAACGTTCGACTCCTACATCTATCCTACAGATAAGATGTTCAATCCAGAATGATCGATAAATCCCCCAAGATTACAAATGACGCTTTAGGTCATTAGTCTAGGTGTACGCGCAACACTGGTTCCAAATCCTCAAATATTAAATTCAGCTAACATTTACAACCTCTACGAAAGGATAGCGACTATAAAAGGTTCAGATCCTTAAATTACCAAAATAAAGTTACCTATGAAATAGTTAAGATCCTTGTGTCACCGAAATGATAAACAAATTAAAAAAGGCTCGTCACTACTGTCCGTCGTTGATCCCGGATAATGATCGAATTCGATGAAAGCATCGAACAGAAGTAAAACATTAAAACATACTTTACACATTCATGAAGCAACTCCCAATAAATATTGATAAAATTGAAAAGGCTGGCTGAATGCACCATTGAATTTTTCGTAGAAAATCTACGTGAATATACTGAGTAGATACTGTGAATGAATCCTTTATATCAACGGACGGACGCTACGGATTTTATTGTATGAATTTATGCGATTTTTTTTTGTTTCGAAAGTATTTTTGTGAACTTTAGATTCATTTCGTTTTGTAGTGCATGTCACTGTTGTTAAAAAAGGGTTTAAGAAATGCAGGTTTGTTTGTTTTGTTCATTTTTTGAGAACTTATGTTAACTCGTCGAGTACCGTATTTATAGACACAATTAAAGAACAATAGGTCGCGGTCACCGGTGACCGCTTGGTGTTTGACAGTTTAAAAGAGAGAGAGAGAGATTGTTAAAAGTAGGAGAGTCTATTGATTAACTTCCCTTGCGAATGCATTGAAGTCATGTAAATGGGTTGATGCTACAAAGATGTGATTGGCACATACTTTTCTTTTCACCGTGTAGGCTTCGGTATAAGACAATTATTATGAAGGAACAAAAATGATTGGTATTGTCAGTAATACCAATACCTGCTTCCTTGTAGTACCCTAAGTCACTATCAAGAATATGTTACAACGTGGCACAAAACGTTGCGTGCACAATATAAATTATACTATCGAAACGAGTTCCACAACAATCCAAAAGTCCCTATAACCCTCTCAAACATAAAACACTCCAATTCCCGCTAAAACAATTATCACGGCGAAATTATTTCGTCACAAATCAATTGACGAAGAAGATCACGGCACACGGAGATTTGTTTAACACGGCGCGGGGGGAGACGAGGGAAACAAAGAAAGGCCCGTAAAGGGCGGGCGGGGGCGAAGCTTTGGGCGGCCGGCAGTGCTTGCCGAGCAGTCGGCACAACCGGACGCGTCACAACGTCTGACGCTCCCCCACATACGCTCGCGATAACAAGTGTTTGTGTTTAATTTTCATAAAATAAAACCATTCTGAATAAAGAATACACAATAGTGACGTCATTGTTGCGATGTTTTGTTCCCCAAATACGTGGTTAGTTGTTGTGTTAAACGCAAAAGCGGCCGGCTTGTCAGTTACATTAAACGGTGAGATGGTCCTTATTTAATAATTTTTACATAATTTCTACATCCCAATCTCGTATGACATTGATAAAAATACACCAATTTTGTTTGCGAAAAATTTTGTCAAAAGATCCAATTTCTAGGCGAACGACAACGCATAAATTGGGAGGTAACATCGCCCTGATATTTCAATTTCTATGGAGTATGAACGAGGAATATGGCAGGAAAATGTCTCTTTACTTACAAACATTTCGGCGATGGTTACAGGATGTTCACGAAAACAAATATTTTGGTAGGTAAGATCACGTGGTAAACACGGGTAAAATGAGGAACACCTTTTACTGAGAATAACTGTGTTAGAGTAACTCATGTGACCGAGTGTACTTACTCATGTATGACTAGGAGAGTAGTCGTAGCTAATTAGTATTCGTTTGTAAGATAAACTCACCCATTAAATTATCACAAAGAGCTGAATTTAACCGCGGAATTCTATGCATAATGGAGTACTGTAAATTCATTCTTGCTTTATACTACATAAATTTCAGTTTCAAATTACATAATTATTATATTTTAGATATGTAAAAATAAGTGAAGTTTTTATTTTTTTAATGTAAATGTAACTTTTTAAAATTGAACCATAAGTAAACTGCGCTAAATGTGTTATTAATTTAACATTAAAACACGATTTGCGTATAAAACTTCACAAATATTTTTTCCATTACTTAGTTCTTTGTTACTGTAATTTCATTTTGTAAATCATACACTTGTAACACACAATTTTTATGCCATTATTTTACATTAAATATGTATAGTAATATGATCACTATTCATTTAAGTAAAATTATGTTTTAAAGTTGTAATAATATAGAGTTCAGATTGTAACTGTACACTACAAACTGATACGAAAATCCAAAGTCCTGAATTTTGCACGTGTCAGAGTAGTTTTTAGTTCCTCAAAACATAATGTTCATATATGTATTAGCTATTAGACTGTCATCATTATTCTATTTCTAAATTATTAGGTATCTATAGGGTTTTCAACTATATGATCTCTACAATAAAGTTGTCGACTTAAAACTTGGCACAATGGAAAGTTGCGATTGGCCCTATGTAATAACATTATTGAAACTTTTCTCTGTAAGCGTACAATTTGGAATGTTATGTCGACTTTTCACTACTTGTGTAGTAATAATAATATTATTATCGTGAAGATGAGCCTATTCTTGTTCATAGAACATAACATTCACACACAGAATTTAGGAATTTAATTTAGTTACAGTTATTACATGGTATACTCAGAGTTTAGAGCCATCAGACCACCACGGATGTGGCCCAATAGAGCTGATACTGCGCCGCGGAGACCTTAACGGGTTATTGGGGTTCCGTCTCGAAGTGTAGGAGAAGGAACGGGGTGGTTTTTAGTCAGTAAGAGTGACACTCCGCCTCGCCCAGGCAAGAGAAGACATTCGATGATATTCCCCCCTTAGAAAGAAAAAGAAAATACTCAGAGTTTTGTGTTCTCATGGTAGAACATGATTGACTCTCGACAAGGTCATGGTATCGATATCCATATCGATCATAGTGTTATAAGGGGTAGTTTTCAGTTACAGTTTTCTCAGCGATACATCTGTACAGAGTTCATGATAAATATCACGATATTATAAAGTCCCATTTAGTCTGTAGTCTCATTACAAAACTATTATCGTCTTACGCCATTCTACATGGTCATAGGCCACTTGTGAGCCAAACACCATTTAGCGCTTTTCCACAAATAAATCAGAAAACTAAATTATATGAGATTGACGTAAGATTTTACACTAGTCAGTGTCATGTCCATGCATTGAGTTTTCTACTTTCTTGGTAGTTAAGCACTAAAGTAGGTTTTGGCTAGATACTCATTATACATAACTAGACTCAATAGTTTAGCTAAACAAACATACTAAGCTGATAATACACACCTAGTCTATATTTATAGTACAAATATGTACTCTCATTACACAGCATGAAATTGATACAAAAAGTAAATAGTACATATTATTTGCAATGATATTAAATTTGATTGACCCTTCTGTTTGTGTTGTATATAGACCGATTTATTTACAGATACGATTTATTCGTATTAGTTGACTTAGTATCAAATGAGAATACGTATGTAAAGGTAATCGGATGAATTGATGTATGGTTTTAAAATCTCTATGAATTTATTTTAAACTTTTTGATAGTTTGATGCATTTTACTTGAGATTTATTTAATTTGTAATGCATTCTATGACTTCTCGCGCCTTGAGTACGGCAAGAGAGAATGTCAGACTCTTACTGATTAATAATCACTCCATTCCTACTCCTGCACTTCGCGCCGGAGCCCCGGCAACCTTTTAGGCCTTTCGCAGCTCCGTATCGAGCCCTTCTAGGCCCTATTTGTGGGAGTCTGATGGCTCTAGGTGTGAGGCGCGCGCGCAACGCGTCGTGTCGTACGCACGAGATACATAGATATAGTACATCTCTCTAGTTAATTTATAAACTAGAATAACTGACAGCTACACTACTCAACTCAAGAAGCAAATCAAAAACTTTTTGCTCGACTAGCTTTCTTTCAACAAAAATACTAATTTTCATTGCAAAATTATGATAAAAATCTAAGGTTCTAAATAGAGGAACCGCATTTTAACTGAAATCCAACTGCAAATTGCATGCAGTTTTAACGCAGTTAACACGACTGCATTAAAACTGCGATCAAGCTGCTCGTTTGGTTTGCAACTGTTTGATTGCCGTTGAAATACGGTCCTTCTGTCTAGAGCTTTAGCTTCCTTCTCCGATATTGATAAAATGAAATTATTTCCTATAATAAACAGAGTACCCTATATCTATTATATTATATCTACAATATTAAATGCGAAAACAATGTTGTTTCCTTACTAAAACAACAAGAACAATGCATTTTAACGATACAAACCGGTGGGACATAAAGATATTTATCTTAGAGCACTGTGTGACGGCCAGTGTTCTTCGCTCCTATCTCTAGTCTTTTGATTGGACACATTTACCTGGTTCTAAAACAAGTTATTGTATTTTGAAATAGACTGGATAGATTGTTGCATGAATATTTTGTTGTCTTAGAGCCGATTTTCCCAACGCTAGTTATATTTATCAGAGAAATAATTTCGAATATTTGACAATTCTTCCATACAAAAGAGTGTCAAATGTAATTTTATTCTAGTTAAGAATTATTATCTGTAGATTGTAAAATCGACCCTAAATATATTTACAGCAGAATAGATTATAGTTATTTGGTTGTCTCCTCTACTGTTCTCGCAAGAGTCGACTAGAGAAAACTCAAAAAGTCAGCAAGCCCTCATTGATTAACCTGAATCCATTTAATTCTCCCAAGCATAGAGATAATAACGTTGTTATATTGAAGAGCCTCGTCAATGGACCAGCACTCGACTTCTTTTCTTTAAAAAAGCTTTGCCCCATATAAGGATTTTCTGCTGTGTTGTGGGTGCGTTTTCAAACATACAATTCACATACACACGACTCTCAGACCCGAAACAACAATTTGTAGATCACACAAAGAGTTGCTCCATGCGGGAATCGAACCCGCTACACGTTGAGCGGGCAGCCGGTTACCCAGCCACTGCGCCAACCGCATAGAAATTTGTAAATGTTACTGCAGTCGCCGCCGTAAGGAATCCTTATTATGTTTAATTATAGAATAGGGTAGTTTCTTAAATTTTATTTTAATGTCCGTCTGGTAGATTATTCTAAAACATTAGACACGTATTTTTTCATTTCTCACAAAATTAAATGCTTTCGACGATACATTGATTTGAAATGTCGTGAGACGTCACTGCGTGTTACAAAATGTAGCACGTTGTGACGTAACGACTCCTAAACTTAACTCCATTTTATTTAAGTATTGTAACTTTATACGAGAAAATAAAAATATACGTGTCTAATATTTTTTCATTATCTAACTGACGGAGTAATTAGATTTTGAATTTTCTTACCCTGGAAACTACCCTATTCATAAAATTTTATTTTAACGTTCAATGACTTCGACCATCTCAAGAGAACATTTCCCTAAGCATACAATCTACAAGGAGGATTTGAAGCTGCACTTTAATCCTTGCATACTAAAGCATACAAGTAGTTCATCAAACTTTGTAATCCATTGATGCATTTTTAAGTATGTGGCTTGTGAAAAGCAGTCCATATGGAGTATTGTATGTGTTACAAAGTGATATGATAATTCTTCGCCGCTAAATATGTTTTGCAAATATTATTTTGTATGTCTTATAAATAATTGTGATAAATAAAGTTTATATAATTGTCAAAGAGCAGTTCTTTGAAATAAAATTGAGTACTTTGAAACGTATTTATTGATGGCCATTGTATTAAACTCAAAACATTATTCCGGGAGCTACCAAAAAGTCAGAAGGATCAGAAGCCACAGACAAGCCAATTCCTTTCATCTTAAGGTTCAACAAATCGTTTTAAGCGTCTCATTTTACTCTCAATAGCGTTGATCCCCGAATGAAGGAGTGCTAACTGCTTTTTTCCCCACAATCCGCTAATCCGTAACACAGTGGCGCCGCCGTGGAACATTCTCGAAACATCAAAGAATTTAAATTGTATGTCGAATTCGCAACGAATTTTGCCGCCATTAATTGAAATCAAATACTTTTTTCTTTGTACGTTTTTATTTTCGAAGAATTTAATTTGGCTTCTCGGTGGGGACTGATTCCTTTTTCGAATTGAAATATTATTGGACCGTTTAATTTTATTTTATTGGTGATGTGAATTTGGAATTAGAATATTGTTTGTCTGTAGTTTTTTTTTTCTATTGGATTCTTGTGTATACAATTGTATGAGACGAGTTTTTTTTTAAACATGTGAATTATTTTTTGATGGAAAACAAAAAAAAACCGTTAAAATTTTCTCATTGATATAAAATACTAGATGTGACATACTATGGCAATAACTATTCATACTGTACGCATCAATATTGTTATAAAGGTTCGATTCGGGAGAGAAATAGAACACGTCCAGTTAGCAACGAATATGATTTATTACTCCCCTATAATTGATACTTACATTATTTAATATACTCTTAGAATCTAGGAATAGCATGACATCATTTCATAGGTTCCACTATACGCCCAACAAAAACAGAAAAAAAAATTACGTTAAGTATGTTTTTTTTTATACATAACTATGTAGTATACAATATTTAATATAAATCTATTATCATTTAATATATAGTTTTGTCCTGTTTTTATGTATAATTTCGGCTTTATTATTTCGTAAAACTTTAACATTTGGATCAAGATCTTCTAAAACTTTGAAAGGGCCATGGTATACATTATCAAATTTATTTCCTGTTTCATTCTTAATTAATAATAAGTCACCTTTGTTATACATCACTGGTTTTAAATACTCATCAAATGACAATGACCAAATTTGTATGGAGCGTGGTGCCTTTTCATTTTTTCGCGGCAGTTGATCGAATGTGGAAAAATAGATGCAGAATAACATTACAAATAAAAAAATGTATGGGGTCTTATATCAAAAACACAGTCCAAACCGAGTTAAATCAGTTCGAAGATGTGAAAATAGTGCTATATTCTTTTTCCTATATTCCTTTGATTTTGTTGATGGTGACCGTACACATCGCATATTTCTTCATTTACTTGTCAGAAATATTTTGTAATAAATGTTTATAGACGATTTTAAGGAATATAATAAAGCTTATTGTGGACTTTTATAATTTTTTTTTTGTTTATTTCTTTTTTTTCTTTTTTTTTTTTGTTATAAGGCCACGGATTCAGAACAGAGTGAACCATTAACTGATCATTACTGAAGAAAAATAAACATTTCGTTTGATTGACTAGCGTGTTCAATTTATATGTATACGGTTTATGGCCTATGACAGATTTTCATGATCAATTTCCTCTCAGTCAAAAACCCGCAAAATATTTTACTAAGCCCTATCGTGAAATGCTATGTTTGTCAGCTGCGGCGTCGGTAGCGGATTGAGTAGTAACAGTCATCAAAACACGAAAAAATCATTTTTATGTCTACTTCTCCTGACTTACTACCGATTAGTAACTAATCTAACTACAGTTAATACTTTAATCTACATCTAGCATAAGATTCTGTACAAAGACATCGTCATTCAGTCACAAAGTGATGCATTTCGAATGATCACATTATATGAAAAAATTATGCGCTCATCTGACGTATAGTCCATCACTTTACAAAGTCGACGGTTTGCTTTCTTCAAAAAATTATGCTAACTATAAAGTAGATGAGTCTCCCACCAGGATTCAACGGCAAGAAAATACTTTATTAGATGTTTGGACCGCTACTACTACTCAACCCACCAATGGTACCATAGCTGACACTCATGAAACTTCATGACACAACTCCTAGAAGCATCCCACAAGTTATCGACTGAGAGAAAATAGCTAATAAAAAATAGCGACTGGCAATATGGATATATTGTGGTGTGATTTGGTGTTTCTGTGCCCGGCGTACAGTGGCGTGCAATTTGAAGTTAGGAATTGTGAGAAAAATATGAATAATTTGAATAAAACAACAAAAGTAAAATGTTTGATTCTAGCTCCTTTCAACCCTCATAACTCAGTCCAGACTGAGATTTCCATATATGAGCCCATAGACAATTTCGTTTGTAATGATATTCTAGATAATATTTTCCATAAATCATCGACTGCCGCCAGAAAAAAGAAAGGCACCAATTTTAGTCAATGCCCTTTACATTTTCTTTTTAATTTACTTTTGATTAAATTTTGTCGTGCTTCACATTGCGCTTTTTGTAATTTAAATTTTAATTCTAAAGGGTAACTATCTATGTTATATAAAGGATCAACAGTACAATTTTGAAAATTACTAGGTATATTACATGACTTTCCGAATACTAGCTCGTAGGGAGTATACTTTGTTTCCGAGTGTACAGAGGTATTGTACGAGAAGCACCAATAAGGGAGCCATTCACTCCAATATCTACTGTTGTTGTCTGTCTGAATTCTCAAATAAGCGTTAAGTGACTTATGCGAGTTCTCAAGTGAACCTATCGATTCATGATGGTAAGCACTAGCAAATGTTTGTTTAATATTTAGCAACTTACATACCTCAGTCATAGTACTAGAGATGAACTCGGTTCCCCTGTCAGTCGCGATCTCACGAGGGATGCCATACCTGAGTATAAAGTTGTCTACAAATGCTCGTGCTACACTTACGCTATCCTTTCTTACTAATGGATATGCTTCTACATACTTACTTAACTCACATTGCAATGTGAGGATATATGAGTAACTATGATAATCCTTATCTAAGGGCCCAACTATATCTAAATATATTTTATCAAATGCTGACTGCGCAGTCGTGGTTATTACCATTGGTTGTTTTGTATGCAACGAATGCTTTTGTTTTTGACATTTGTCACATTTTTTCACAAATCCTATAATGTCTTCTACCATGTTTGGCCAAAAGTAATAACGCTTTATATTATTTGTCATACGTTTAATACCTGCATGCCCGCTAGTGGGAAGCAAGTGAAAATCATTTAATATTACCCGTTTATCGTCGTCATTTGTTATTCTTATTAAATTCTTCAATATTAAAATTCGTGGACCGGTCCAATCATAATTCCTAATATATTTGGTTAACCATTTTATATATTTCTCATTCATCTCATTTTTAATGATATAAACTTCATCAATTGATATTTTTTTACAGATAGATTCCAAATCTCTCACGAAAGCGTCTCGCGCTGAGCATGATCGAGAAATTGGGTCTAAATAAATTGTCAATTTAGATGGTACATAAATAAAGTCATTTACTTTAATATATTTACTGTTATGTTTTAGTATACACCGAGAAAATATTAATTCAGTGCAATTATTCGGCTTTTTAAGAATTTCAACGATTTTCGGTTGATCAGACCGACCATCTGTTTTGTTCTTATCGACCGAAGAATTGTCATCTAATGTCTTTTTTGCCATACTTCGTGTCATGACATTTAAGACATTCTGATTCATATTTTTTAATTCATCGGATGTAATCACGATGCGAGATAACGCGTCTGCAGCCACGTTATTCACACCCTTAACATATTCAACTTCGTAGTCGTACTCATCTAAGGTTAATCGAAACTTTATTAGTCTACTGGACGGGTTATTGAAACCAAATAAATAAAGTAAAGGTTTATGGTCTGTTTTGATCTTAAACTTTTTACCAAATAAATACGGCCTAAAATATTTAACGGACCAAACAATAGCAAGGAGTTCCTTTTCTATTGTTGGATAGTTTAACTCGGATTTATTGAGCGGCCGGCTTGCATAAGCAATCGGCATATCATTTTTATTACATAACACGGACCCTACAGCTACACCAGAAGCATCCGTGTGCAATATGAATTCATTATCGTTCTCAAAATTTGGATATTGTAAAATGGGTGGATTGGCTAAACATTGCTTTAACAGATTAAATGAACGCTCACATTCTGTATTCCAAATAAAATGAGTACCTTTCCTGCATAGTCTATTCAAAGGTATTGTTATATCAGCAAAGTGTGGAATAAATTTGCGATAGTAATTCGCGAAAGCAACGAAACGTCTCACTTCGTCACTATTTTTTGGCGTGGGGTAATTTTGTATTACTCGTGTTTTTGTAGGGTCAGGCGAAACTCCATTAGCAGATACAATGTGGCCTAGATACAGTAATTCTTTCTTCAAAAACTGACATTTTTCAGGGTTAATTTTTAGATTTACCCTTCTAAGCCGTTCAAAAATATCAATTAAATTCTTATTATGCGAATGTAAGTTGCGTCCTATACAAATAAGATCATCCAAATAGACCAGACATTTTTCATGATTTAAACCAGACATTGCTACCGTCATTAACCGACTAAAAGCACTTGGGCTGATTTTCAAGCCCATTGGGAGTCGCTTCATTTGATATTGTTTGCTTGTAGTAAATGCAGTGTATTTCCTACTTTCTGGACATAATTCTAACTGATAATAACTTTGGCTAAGGTCTAAGTGGCTGAAATAAATTGCTCCTGATAAAGAATCCAGTATATCTGAAATATTTGGTAAAGGGAACTTATCGTCTTTAAGATTATTATTTAATTTCCGATAATCAATAACAATTCGCCATTTTTTATTACCGCTATTGTCACATTTTTTTGGCACTAAAAGAACAGGGCTAGACCATTCACTCGTACTTTCCTCGATAATGTCATTACGTAACATATCTTGGATTTGTTTATCAATCTCAGTTTTTTGACTTTTAGGGAGCCTATAGGACTTGGTGTACACTGGGTTAGTATTTTCTTTCAAATGAATTGACTGTTTATATAAATTGGTAACGCCTAATTTGTCGCCTGGTAAAAAAAATACATCTGAGTACTTTGCACAAATGTTTTCGATCGAAATTTGTTCTTCTTTATTTAAATGCTTTAAATTCAATACCGAAAATAATTGTTTCACACGATTCGCATTTAAGTTAAAACTTTCAAAAGAACATACAAAATATTCATTTAAAGGCACAATGTCGGGCGTGAAATAACTTAAGCATATGTCTGTCTCTCGGGTGTTTAAAAATGTTAATGGTATTTTACCATCTATAGGTTTTACTAAAACAGACGCTAAAAATACGCCTTCACTTAACTGTTTAGACATAACAACACCTTCATCTTTTAAACTTGTCTCTACTAAGTAAGTAACTTCACATCTGGCCGGTATAGTCATGTAAGTATTGTTGCCGAGTTGCCCCATTTGTAATGGGATAACAATGGGTACGTCATGATTAATTGTCAATATATTTCGCTCAAAATCTAATATGCAATTAAATCTACTCAAGAAATCTTGTCCTAATATACCATCTGTTCTACAAGTAAAGTTCTTAAATACATAAAACCTATGCTCGAACTCATAATTATTATAATTCAATTTAAGATAAACAAAACCATCACAATACACATGACCACCTATACCGTTTATTTTAATGCGCTCTATATGGAAAGGAATGTGCAGGCTCTCTAACGCCTCCTGCCTAATTATGGACACTGACGCGCCGGTATCAAGTAACCAACTACGCGACACGTGGAATACATCTAAATTAATAGAGTTAATATTGTGGCAATAAAAATGTTCATGCACGAAAAAACAAGTTATTATTTTGATTTTCATTCTGCACTTCAGGATTTTCTTGTAAACGCTCACTACCACTCGACTCAGCTAGCCTAATTTGGTGTTGACGAGCCGGGCGACGAAACGTTGTGTGGCCACGAAAACCACCGCGACCGCGATAATTGGATGAATTATTAAAGTTACGTACACGATTGGAACCATTGTAATAACCACGACTGGGATTATTATAATTTTGAGAGTTAGAAAACACTCTAGACGCACCCCTGTTAAAACTATTATTATAATTACGATGACCGCGGTTTGACCTACCTCTATTATGATGAAAACTCATCACTCGCTCTTCACCTCCACTCGATAGCTTCTCGTCCAATGCACCCTGGATCGCGTCCTTCAATGTGCTATAATTTCTAGCTGCAATTATTGTGCTAAGACGACTATTCCTCAGACCATCAGAAAATCGTTTTATAGCTATCCGCTCGTTTATTGGCTTCAAAGTTTGGTAAAGATCAGTGTTTCCGTTGGCCTGAGTAATTGTCAGATCGACGAATAACTGTTCTAATTCCTTACCGTAATTCTCGATACTCTTGTCGTTCTGTTTCATATGCTGCATCTTGCTGTGGATCGCAGTATCGGATTTTTTTGGCAGTAAGATACTACGCATGTCTAGAATCAAATCTGCAACAGACGAATAAGTATGACGCATGCGCAGCTTAGCGCTTTCAGATAGCCGTGACTTTATAACAAATTGAATGAGTTGCTTTTTACCCGTATCATCTATCATAGACTCATACATCTCGATGTTTGAAATTAATTGTTTGGTGATATTCTCATCACCCGTCATTACTGGTAACAAAGCAATCGCAGTTTTCAATTCGAACTTTTCCATGGTGCTTTTCGTATCCTCTGTACTATCAGAACAAAGTTGAATTATTTTCGAATACAATTTATTTATATTATCAAATAAGTTTGTAATTATCTGAATTTCACTATCACTAATCTCTTTATTTTTTATTCGAATTTCAATAGCTATTTGTAAGGAACAAAATTGTTTATATAAAATATTTACTTCAGTTTGTTTTGCTCGTCTTACATTAATTGACCTTCTACTTGGACCTAACTTTGTAAGGTAATCATTAATATACTTCAATTTATCAAATATTTCTTTAACTTCACTAGCCATAACATCATTACATAAAGTTACGTATAATTATTATTATATTAATCATCATAATTACATACACACAAAAATATGACAAAATCATTTAAAATAACACACTAATATTACCTTATTTAATAAACTTTAAAATGCGAGTAAATATTTAACATATAAATGTTGTACCTTATACTTTTATCATTACCGTATCCATTTCCATGCCGTTTTACACTAATCGCACTTTATCTTGGGGTGACCGCACTTTTTATTATTTAATCACAACACTCACACCGGTGAAGGTCCTGTAGAAGTTGGAAAATTGGCCTCCCGTTGCTGATGACGGAACAAGCTCATCGACCTTCGCAGATTGAAGTCACGAACACCTCTCTCAATCCATTTTCCATGGCATTTCCTGTAGTAGCGCAATAGCCATATAACGCCTCCAATAATCAGTATAACGGCAATAGTGACCAACATATAAGTTATTACATGTGTATGCTGCAACATCTGTTCGGCCCCAGCCGAATTTTCTGCGCCGTTCTGTGCTATTATAACTTCCTGGGTCTTAGATTGTTGTTTGCCCATTTTGAAACTTGATTTTTAATTGAGGAACACGGGAAAAGTCACAAATTAAGTTCACAGTACACGAACCGTCACTTCGTAAGGTAATGAATAAAATTAGAGCCATCGTAATAAGTCTTTAAAACTGTCCAGAGCACTCAATGTTTATAATAACGTCTCCTTTTATGGGACATTCCACTGCGCTGGCAGGGTCGCCATATAAAGGTTCGATTCGGGAGAGAAATAGAACACGTCCAGTTAGCAACGAATATGATTTATTACTCCCCTATAATTGATACTTACATTATTTAATATACTCTTAGAATCTAGGAATAGCATGACATCATTTCATAGGTTCCACTATATTGTCAAATCACCGATTTCACAACAAAACAGCAGATCAGATTAACAACAAAATAACCAACATTGAATAAACAAAATGGTAACTTCTATTAAAAAACATGAACTATATGAATTAATCACCAGGTTACATCACGTAGATAACCATTAGCGGCATATCGGGGCACATTGAAAACATTTTAGTTCAGTTGTTTGTTTCATAATAATCATTGCGTCGCGACACGAAACTCTATACCAACAAAGAAAATTGTCAAGCACGGGCTTGAACTTTTGTATGGGGTTCGGAGTTATAACAAAAACTGTTTAGTTTTGATAGAATCAAATTGGGCTGGGTTGTTGTATACTTAGTGTCATCAGTAGGTGTAGCTTATCAAAATGTTTTAAGTTTGGAACTACAGTTGAGAGCTACCAAACGGCGCCACTAGCGTTTATCAAAACGTCTATAACTTAAAAATATACATATATATAATATATAATGGTAGCACGGAGTCTGGAATTGGGCCCGGTATATGGCAATAGGCTCACTTTCTATTACATGTGACTTTTAACAGGAATAGTGAAAAGTGGGTGTTACATTGTACACTGGCATTAAGTGCCGTAATATGCATCTCTGCCTATCCCTTCGGGGATAAAAGGCGTGTTGTTATGTATGTATGTTATGTTGTATCAGAAAATATTTATAAAGAAATTAAAAAGAAAAACGCTAACGTGGTTCCGTTTCTTTGCTTTCAAGGGTACTAATATTCACATACATACACACATACATAAACACACACATACTACTTACTTCTACAATGACTCATCTTTTCACTAAGAGATATATTCATATTATTCTTAACTAATAACTTTCGAATTTAAAAGGTAAAGGATGAGCACACTCGCTTAGTTTCTAAGTATCACGTTGAAGAAAAACAAGGGTGTGTAATAAAAAGTAATATCTTCTCTACAAACAGTAGTTTATATTGGTTAATATCAAGTGTGGGAGAGCATGCTTCGGGCACGACTGGGCCGGTTCGACTGGAGTTACACCACGACCTCACAGAAAACTGGTGTGAAACAAAGTTTGCTTTGTGTTTCGTCGTATAAGTGAGGTTACCAGAGGCCCAATTACCCCCACAATATCTCTAATCCCTGAATCCCTTACAATCTTTAAATAGGGTAGATGACTAATTTTTATTTTAATGTCCGTCTGGTAGATTATTTTAAAATATTACACACGTATTTTTTAATTTTTTTACAGTAACGAATACTTTCGACGATGTATTGATTTGAAATGTCGCGTGACGTCACTTCTATGTACATTTTATACGTAGAAATGACGTTTTAGCCCCCACTCCTAAATTTTCATTCGTCATATCCAAGTATAATTTTATTATACATCAAAATAATAAAATACGTGTCTAATATTGTTTCATTACCTAACCGACAGACTAATTAGATTTTTAATTTCTTATCCCGTCATCATTCCTATTCCTAATTCTCAAAAGGCCGGTAATGCAATTGTAACGCCTTTGGTGTTCCGGCTGTCCATGGGCGACGTCGATTGCTTACCATTGAGTGATCCATCAACTCGTTTACTGGCATATCCCATAAAAAATTAAATGTTTATTCTATAAAATATTTACAGGAGAGCTCAGCTGTATTAGAAAGAGCGAGTAATTTAAAAACTAAACGCTTGTTTAGAAAACTCTAGAACATGGCTACCCCTTACAGACAGGTAGTCGATAATCGACCAAGAGATTTATGACTCTGCGCAACAGCTTTACTTGAAACTCTCTAGTTTCTAGATCAGTGGCCAAGTGAAGTAGGTCTAGATTATTTATGTGTCCTAGTAAATTTAAAACAGATTTGTTTTCTCTTGTTTGTGGTATTAAAATGCCAAATAAATTCAAACCCTGTAGGAGGAGGTGTATATAATAATAAAATGTGATGCCCACTTTTTGTGTTTTACGTAGTTTATGAGTGTCACGATCACATGAATCTTTCCTTATGATAAATATGATGCTGAAATGTCAATCAGTTTGGCTAACAGAATGTCAATCTAATTGTAAAACAGGTCCTAATGAGAGGATAATGCCGCGGAGAACCTAACGGGCTACCGAGGCTCCGGCTCGAAGTGCATGAGTAGGAACTGGGTGATTTTTAGTTAGTAACACTACCTACCGCCTCACTCAGGCGGGAGAAGTCATGGGATGATTTTCTCGCCTTAAAAAAATGAAAGGATAATACTAAAAACTAAGGGCTTATTAAATCATCTGTCAATTAGTTACTGACAAAACAGGTCTTAAAGATGTTTTACATCTACAAATCACTTGGACGCCCTAACTTAGACAATATCCTCTCAAGCTAGCACAGTTATATCAGGAACTTGGTTAATGTGTGAATTTGCTCGAGTTTGTCGCACTGTCTTGGCCAGTAACAGAACTTTACGTAACGTGCCAGTGCAGTGGTTTCTTAGAGGTTAACACACTCAGCTCGCAATGTAAGAGGTTACCTGATTTTCTTACATTGAAAAATGTCAACATACAAAGCACTTAAAGAAAATATTTGAAGTTCATGTGATTTTGTAAATGAGGTGTCTGTTCTAGTTTTTCTGCCCACTAGATGGCGCTTGTGAGATTGTAAGTTCTATTGATCTTCATCTATCGGTATAAGCTTATCAATACTTATTGTTAGTAAAGCATAGTGTCTTTGTTGTCCTTTTCGCATGACTTTTCGATTCTATATCAGGTATTACGTACAAATACCGACGAAATACAAGCGAAATATTTTTCTCGGCAATTTGAATTGTAGATCGTTGTATTTAAATAACCGAAAATGGCATGTAAACGAACCTCGAACGAGGAATCCTAGAAAGCGTTTCATCATGACTTGTGGAGTAATTACAAAAATAACTTGAATATTTTGCATAGCGATGTCGCTATTTGTTTTCGATAACATTGCATCTACAGTAGCAGTCGACAGTTTTAATAATGTACGTACGCCCGTCCAATTAGGGCTGCCACGATGTGGATATTATACGAATTGCGTTTTTTGCGGTACCGTTATTTTATTAGTTTTTCGTTGAAATGTTGAATTGGAATTGCTTTTGATGTTGCGTGTATATGAATAGGGAAGCAAATTTCGGCTTTGATTATTAAAGTTTTGTCGGGCTCTTTGTTTTGGATGATAATACAACCGTGTTTGTAACTAAAATACAAGTTTTAATGAATTCGTGTACGGTAACAATTTATGTGTGTAATAGAAGATAAACAATATATTCTAATTTTAGTAATATAATTATGCTAAAATTACTCCGTTATTAGATAGGAACCAAAAATTACATTACTACTCAACAATATTTTTTCTAATAGGGTCACAACAAACTCACACGTGTACTAGCAAAAAAATAAACCCTCAACCCTATCGTTGGTCACGCGGCTAGCCACCGAGGCGACGCGACACGGATATATTATCACAAAATAATAACACGTCACCGCGCACCCTTATAACGTACCCAACAGTAACAAGGAAATTTTGGTGTCGCAATAACCGCTCGCGTAATTTACCGTGCCGCTTCTAGTAATTGATGTGGTTATTAAATTTAATTCTTTGGTACCTACATTTTGTTTTCCTAAATATTCGTACGGGAATAGAAGTTATAGAGGCAGCAACTTTATAATTGAGTTTCGGGTTGTAATTAAATTTTCATAATTATTTGAAGTCTTGGCTACCACGAAATTATTGGAACAAGATACTTTTGCTACGTTGTAGGTATCGTATTTTGTTGATGATATTTACTTATGTTTCGGGTTATTATCGTTTTTCGTCGTCCATGTTTTAGTGTTTAGCGAATTCTGTGAATTTCTATTTCTATAATATCTAGAAGCAGATCAAAGTTGTTAGTGGTTTTGTTTTCTGTAATGATGTCATGTAGATGTCGATGTCGTGGTGGCCCGGAGGTTTAAGGCGCCCACTTCTCATGCGTGAGGGTGCGGGTTCGAAACCTACCAACGGCAAGTACCAATGTGACTTTTCCGGGTTATATGTACTTTCTAAGATTATCTAGACACCACTGATAAACGGTGAAGGAAAACATCGTGAGGAAACCTGAGCTTATAATTTCTAATTATAAGTTTGTAATCGCCAACCCGCATTAAGCAAGCCTGATGATTAATGCTCAAACCTTCTCCGTCTGAGAAGAGGCTTTGCTCAGTAGTGGGCATTTTTAGGCTGTTGATGATGATGATGATGAGATGTCGATGTCCTTTGGGTACCGTTTCCCAATAAAATCGTTTCCATCCATCTCATTATACTACTGAGCTTATAAGTTGGCCTGTCCTGGAGGTCGAACTTCTAGAGTCGTTCGACGATATTATTTCACTTCAGACCTACCGACTAGATACTATACGTTTATGCATTTGGATACATAAACTTATGCCGTTGGGATAGACAGAATCCACGTGGCACCACCACACCACACCACATGCAATCCTTACTTGTACATATATCACTGACTAAAACGTCCATCATATTTATGCACCATTAACTCGTCGAGTACCGGTTTTATAGACACAATTAAAGAACAATAGGTCGCGGTCACCGGTGACCGCTTGGTGTTTGACAGATTAATAAAATATCTAGATTATAATACCGATAAAGGCCACTTTCCTACCCACTACCCTCATAACTCAAAGGGTATCAATTTACCATAAAACTAATGGATGCAAGGCCGGCTTAAGTTCCCACATTAATATTGTATCCTCTATGCACTATAGTTAATTTTATTACTCTTTAATACTGTGAGAACGGACCCAGATGCTCCAGAAGGTCTTTTTTTTCAATCGATAATGGTGTTATTTATTAAGTAGATATGTGTAAGAATATGCCATACCATTATATAAAGGAGGTAACCTACTAAAGACGAGCAATATTTAGATTGTTTAAGTTATTCGATGTTTTTACCGTCATATTTAAGTATGGCAGAGCCATGCTTCGGCACGAATGGGCCGACGACGCGATCAAAGTGATTCCATGCCCTTGGAGAAAACCGATGTGAAACAATGCTTGCGTTGTGTTTCGTCGTCTGAGTAAGGTTACCAGAGGCCGAATTACCTCCGCCCCCTCTCCAATCTTCCCGATCCCTGAATCTCCAACAATCCTCAGATTCCTGTATCCATGGGCGACGCCGGTTGCTTAACATCAGGTGATCTGTCAGCTCGTTTACCGGCTAATTCAATAAGAAAATATATACTAACTTATAAATTTATTGTATTCTATCTTTTTATATAACTCGTACATTTAAATTACGTTAAGCCAATTCGAAAGAAAGAAATCGAAATTAGAAACTGGAAATAAAAGAATTGATGTAACTTTTTTAAAGATTTTAATAATAAAGATTACGAATAAAAATCGATTTTATCCAATTTGACTATTTAGTAGCATACTTTGTAATGAATCAGTACACATTGTGATAGTAATAACGAGCACACAAATATATTTCCACGTGGGTTACACATTATTCGTTCAATTTCCTCTAACGACCGAGTCTAGGTATTACAATGGCGTCCAGTTCGCCTCGTAAGATCGTTTTACTAATTGCGAGCCTATAAAGACAATGTAAATAAATTCAGAAGGCTAATTAACAAGTCATACAAATAAAATAATATTTGTTATTAGTAAAAGCATATAAAAATAGAACAAAAAAATGTACATAGCAAAACTGTTCACTTTAAATCAAGTTATTATTTACAAAGTGATTGAGATACAAAAATACATGCTGTATTTTGATTATAGACTATAATATTTAATGATAATAAACTTACACAAGTTTTAATGTATATTTTATTTATTACACAATGCTTGTCTAATAGTACAATTTGGAATTGCTAACATTCTTCTTTAATAGTACAATTTGAAATTGCAAAGTGTAAACAGATAATCGTCATTTTCTTTCGTTCGAGAGCTCTTTTCGAATGTTTTCTAAGTGGAACTTCTAATTTGTAATTGCTTTGTGTGGGCTATTATTGGAGGTGAGGCGGGTAACACATATATTATTGTCGTTAACGAGATTATTTTGTTTTATCGGTAATTGCCGTTCTACTAAGGTCACTGATATGTACAGAGGTTGTATTGAACAAAGTCTAACTTTGATCAGTCTGATTACATGTGTAAAGTATTGCATAATAGTTAATAATGTTTAATTTTGAATTTAAATTAGTAAAATGTTGTAGCATAATAATTACATAATGAGTAAGGTTCCCAGATTTTTGATTTTTTGATTACAAATTTACTAAAAATCGCGGGAAAGCTCTACTAGTTTCAAACTTCAGAGGGGTTCTTCCTCATGAGTAGAGAACGCGGTCGCGGCAATGTTGCGCAGCCTACTATTTTTTTATTACATTTTTTTTTTCTGAAGATAAGGCATCTTTGTAACCATTACAATTTTGATTATATTCGTTCTACACTATTTACAAAACAGTGCCGCAATTTTATTTTTTAATGGGACAAGCCCGCCACAACCTCCCAAAACCGCTGCAACTCCTGTAAGCCAGGATCTACAGTAGATACAACCATGAAAACACCGGAACATTGAAGTCCGGCGCATCCCAGGAACATGAGTAACTGTCTTGGTTCCCGCAACGAAGTGAATCAGAAGATATTATAAGAGGAGAAGAAGAAAAAACTATAGTTTCCCTCGGTGAATTACTGCAGGAGACAGAATGAATTAAGCCTAAAGGCACAAAGAAGAAACTGTACAACTGGGTGAAGCCCAGTCGCCAAGCACCACGGAAATTTGACTAAAAAACTAAGTAACTAAGTAACCGCAACTAACCGCAATTATACAAATACAAACTGTACATCTGTTCATTCTAAAACATACCTCAGAAACTCATTATTATTGATTACAATAGAATCACCGGCTGTCCCGGGACAAGTTGGGTTGTATGAATAAATTACAACTACTCCACCAAAATGGAAGGTCACTCCGACTCGCTTAATGGCTTAGTTTTGCTAATTATTTTGTTTACGCCAGTATTATAATTATGCATATTAATATTTTGTGTAAAGGTCCTCGTTGATTGTTTTGTATATTTTGGTGGAGAGTCATTCATGTTTGTATATTAAAAGATGCAGTTTTATGCATGTGAAACGACATTTTTTTTTACTTTTATATGGTATTGTCAATTTTACTTTTTTTACATCAAAACTATAGTACTTCAAAGTAAATTAATAGATTTTAATTATAACTATCGTGAGACATACTAAATTAACCAAATCAGTGAGCTGCGCGACGTCGCCGCGACCGCTGCTCATGAGGAAGAACCCCTCTGTGGTTTGAAACTAGTAGAGCTTTTCTCAGTATATTCACGTAAGTAACCCGCGATCTTAGTTAATACATTAATAGGCACAATCAACTATCTCCTAGATAATATTTAAAAAAAAAACAAATTTTAAAAAAGGCGTTATACTTATAGACAACTTTAACATAATAAATCTTCAATTCGCCAAAATCGATGTCCAATATAAAAATGTCGATGTATGTAGCGGAGGCTACGCGCCCTCTACGGCGTAGCCCACGTGCTACGCTGTCCAGCGGCGAGGCCAAATTAAAAAACTTTGTCTGCTACGTACTTGTATGCAAATTAAAAAAAGAAGGTTGGTTTTAAAACTCAACCTTCATTAGGTCTGGCAACTTTTCAATCGTTCTATCGATTTTAATTTTTTACACATAACGAGGGTTGGAACTTTTGCTGTTTGTTTTACGATTTGAATCAGTATTCGTTGTTTGTGAGTGAAGGGTTATAAGTTCTTAGTAATAATATGCACCTAATTCCATTTTAATGATAATTATCATAAAGTATTGACTGCCTCGTTAGCCGAGTGGTCGCAAGTGCGCAAGTTCGATTCCCGGGTCGGGCAAAGTATTACTGGGTTTTTAAAAATCTCAGTAGTAGCACGGAGTCTGGAAATGTTCGGTATATGGCATAAGCTCACCCCCTATTACATGGGACTCATAACATAAATAGTGAAAAGTGTTACATTGTACAGTGGCATTTAGTGCCGAAATGTGCACCTCTGCCTATCCCTTCGGGGATAAAATGGCGTGGTGTTGTGTTATGTTATAAAGTACTATTCTTGTCTACTAGTCTTTAATTCGGGAGCTAACCCATTCAGTTTATTGATTTAGGACGCAAATCAAAATATATTTCAACGCTTGAGTTAAAATATATTAACATAGACATCATACTTTAATGCGTCGTTCCAACATAACAGTGTCTTGTTAGCACACAAAATTAAAATGCAATCGATTAAATAATCGGTTTGAAATCGATTCAACATGACACATCGACTTCAAAGCGATAATCTTTCAATCCATCATTACATATGACACAGTAATTCTGAGTAAATGTTGTAATGTCTGTTGTAATCAGGGCTTCCACATTATATTTATCATAAATATTTTAGTACAACTGCGATGATACTTTTTTTATATGTTGGTTTTTAGATTCGTCAGGTATGTGAACACAGCAAAGGAATTTGCGCGCTACTTACATAGCCAGAGAGTTAATTATTGTCTGTCCTAGGTATACTCATGTCCACTACTAATAAAAGCTGACTGCTGATTAATATCTGGTCATTAATAAGATAGTCATTGGTAAGCCATTTATTAGTTTGCCTCCTATTCTATAAAAAAGTCAACGAATTTTCATCTGAATTTAGATCATGCTAAAAGAGTTCTAAATCACTCACAAAAGTTTCGAAGAGCAGAAGTTGATTCATTTATAATCAATCGGGATGAAGACAGGGTATGAAAATTCAAAATATAATTAGTCCGTAAGTTAGGTAATGAAAAATTATAAACACGTATTTTTTATTTTGTCGTATAATAAAATAATACTTAGATAAAACGAATTAAAGTTTAGGAGTTGGGGCTAAAACATCATCTCTACATATAAAATGTACATAGCAAGTGACGTCACGTGACATTTCAAATCAATACATCGTCAAAAGTATTCGTTTCTGTAAGAAAATAAAAAATACGTGGGTAATGTTTTAAATAATCTACCAGACGGACATTAAAATAAATATTAGGCATCTACACTATTATCATTAAAAATTAATAATAATTTTAAATGAATTATAGTTTTTATTTCTTGCAAACCCTATGAAATATCTTTCGACGCATACAGTGAAACTTGGCGCATCACAACTAATGTCATACCGATAGCATGAGTCTGCGTATGATCTCGCGCGTCTATTTCGACAAACTGTTGATTGATGGCTCTGAGTATTTAGATTGATGAGATAATATTACATAGCTATATTATCTATGTTTAAAAGTTCAAAGTACGGTTGAGTATAACAGCTATTATGAAAAAAATAAATTAATTTCTTTTTTCTATATATTATTGTTGTTTTGAAACCTACCAACAGCAAGTACATATGTGACTTTTTCCGAGTTACATGTGCTTTCTAAGATTATTAAGACACCACTGACATATATGGTGATGGAAAACATCGTGAGGAAGTACAAACTTACATAACATACATAACTTTTTATCCCCGAAGGGGTAGGCAGAGAGGCAGTGCACATTGCGGCACTTAATGCCACTGAACAATGTAACACCCACTTTTCACTATTTATGTTATGAGTCCCATGTAATAGGGGGTGAGCCTATTGCCATATACCGGGCACAATTCCAGACTCCGTGCTACTACTGAGATTTTTTTTTAAACCCAGTAATACTTTGCCCGACCCGGGAATCGAACCCGAGACCCCTTGCAGCAGTCGCACTTGCGACCACTCGGTCAACGAGACAGTGGCTCCATTTCTTTGCTGTATTAATAGTAAAACACACTTAATGATACTGGCACTACACAAAATAAGTATACATTTCTAGTTACCTATAACAATAATGGGGTAGACGACTAATTTTTATTTTAATGTCCGTCTGATAGATTATTTAAAAACATTAGACACGTATTTTTTATTTTCTCACAGAAACGAATAGTTTCGAAGATATATTGATTTGAAATGTCGCGTGACGTCACTTCTCAGTACATTTTATACTAAGGAATGACGTTTTAGCCCCCACTCCTAAACTTTGATTCGTTTTATCTAAGTATTGTTTTATTATACGACAAAATAAAAAAATACGTGTCTAATATTTTTTCATTACCTAACATACGGACTAATTATATTTTTAATTTTCATACCCTGTCATCATCCCCATTCTACAAATCTACAACAATAACGTGTTGTATTTAAAAGCTCGCGACTATTTACTCGACATTCAGGCCTCGTAACACACGATTATATCAGTAATTATGCAAAATGCTGCAAATTATATTCAAATATGGCTCGGGTAGCGATAAAACACTGATCAATCGGCGATACTGAACACGGGAACACGTGTTTTTGTCGCATTATTAGTTTGATAGACAATCGCATGTCGGTTTGTGTTACTCGTTTGACGTTGTAGTAATTTATTAGAACGTTAAATGTGTTTTGTACGTGTTAATTATTACTTATTAAAATTTTTAAACAATCTATAAATGCCCGCTTACTACTGAGCAAAATCAATCTTTTGTCATACGGAGAAGGTTTAAGCAATAATCATCACTACCACCACCATCACACGGTTTTCATGCACCGTTTTTTTTTTATACCACGACGGTAGCAAAAAAGCACACGGCCCACCTTACGATAGGCGGATACCGTTTGTCAGTGGTGTCTAACTAACTAATCTTAGAAAGTATATATTACATGACTAGGAAAAAGTCGCATTGGTAATTGCCGATGGTAGGTTTTGAAACCGTACCCCAGCACCCTTATGCATGAGAAGCGAGCGTCTCTGAGCCACCGCGACACGATACAAGTAAGGTTATTGAGTTGAAAATTAGAATAAACTCCTTACTATACAGCTCAAAAGGCTCTGTTTTGTTAAAAAAAGTAACTGAAATGTATTTGATCTTCTCTCGCATGCATGTTCAATTAATACTAATTAAACAATTTTAAGTAACGTAACAATATTTCACTAAAATCCACTTAGTCAGCTCACACCTACGAACTGTCAAAAACAAAATTAATACTACCAAAACGGAACACGGTAATTGCTCCCTTAAATCACCCAACTACAATCTCTGCTCACCCACAGACGTGAAAAAAAAACAGTAACGATACGTGCTCGCACCCATGGCAATTAAAGAGGATAAGCGCCAATAAAAGTGCTCGCTTTAGTTATAAATTGATCAAATTGCTGGATCCCAGCCGATGTATGGCTCGGTTAGATGTTTTGGGACATCCATAAAAAATAATCGTGTTGCTGTGCTAACAAACTTTTTTAATATTTACGGAAAATGTGGGTTTATTAAAATTCATTGAATTGTTTGTGATTAGTTGAAGGTTGGTAGGTGCGAGAGTAGGTATTGTATTGTAAATCGCTCTTCTTTAAGCAATTAAAAATGTATCCAAAAAAAGATAAGTTCAAACCTCAAAAACTCAGTCAATACAAGATACGGTTTTTGTTATCATCTTGTTAAATTAACAATACATTACGAGTATTTGTACCCATGACAACAATATGTAATATACAAAGAAAAATATGTCAATTAACGATTTTTACTTCTTCCTGTATAAAAATTATTACTAAAATCTTAACAATTTTTATGTCAAAGAACAAATAAATCTATTTATATCCACTCAGAGACCAGACTCCATTCGCAGGAGTTCAATCGTCTGGAGTGTAACACGACCTGCCAGTGTCTATCCGTTGGTCACTTTATCCTCTGCACCGCGATCCTGATTTAGCGCCGAAAGGGGGACAGGGGGATATAGGGTTGCCAGGAATGCAGCCTGTTTTGTTTGGGTTGCCACTGTGACCATACGTTTGGATACAAACTTATCTCCAGACACAGCAACTTTTCGAATATTTATGGCCAGCTTGTAGCGGACTTACTTTTGGCTCGATTTTCGAATCATTTTATTTTGTTTGATTCTTACTCGATGCTGTTGTCGATGTGAGTAGGTCAGGTTTAGAAGTTTGTTTTTTAAAAGTCTTGGTCCATGTTATGTTGAATGCAGACTTTGAATAGATTCTTTATTTAACTAAAATACAACTATATAGCTGGTCACTACATCAGGTTTCATAGAGCAAACATTATGCATGTTTGTGTAATGATTTGCTAAAACTTAAGTATAATGAAAATCTACAGTCCGTAAACAATGAGAATATAAATTGTATTATGTAAGGTCTGCCAGCCCTGACAAGGATGCTTCTAAAAGTGCATCGCTCCCCCACCACCCTTTACGGCCCATTAGATGCGTCCGCGGGAAATCGTCATTTGCATAAGCGGCTTGGCTCTCTGCACATAGTAATTGGGATCACATGAACGCGACCAATTCAGTTAGACACTTGTCCCTTCTCTGACACCTACAATATTTGGGATTAGGAGGGGCCACGGCTTGCAGGATCAGAGCTCGTGGTAATCCGGACTGTCCAGCGTAGGTTTAAGTTAGCCTGTACCAATGTTTGTTCAACACTTACGCGCTGCTCTTGAAGCTTTTAATCGAAGTGCGAAATTTGAATGTGATTTAAATTCGTTGGTACTTCGTTTCTAAAAGGGGGGAGGTAAATGACTGCTGCCAGTTGCCGTTTCGTGCGAATGCTACTTGAAATTTGCATTAACTTTGCAGCGGGTGCACCGTGTATTGTTTCTTGAGCGTCAACATCTGGTTTAATAGAGATTTATGAACAACAGTCGTATATAAGAGAATGACAAATGGGCTCGGGTCTTGATGTTTCTTGCACTATTGAGCATGAACAGTAAACATAAACACAGCTCGGGATGTTTATTTTCATTTGTTTATGCTACTGCAGAAGAGCTTTTTGATTGTTCTACTGCTTGTAGTGAAAATTGATGTAATTCTGAGAAAAAACTCAAAATCAAATGAGATTAAGGGCTGCTCATTATCCATATACCGCATAAAATCATAAAGAACCTTCCACACTTGAGCAGAATTGATTAAATTAATTCAAGTAACGCACTGACACAGACAAACGGCCGGCTCAACGGGAGGCACAGATTAAAAATCGCCATTTTACTTCTAATTTATAAACGCGAAAGAGGGGCGGTTGAGCGCGTGTTGGGTGCGTTTTATGACCACCAGAGGGCGCTAATGACGTCAAATAATTGGTGCTTTAAATGTAAATGACTACACACGCCAACCTCTCTGGCTTTATTAAATTTCGCGATTGCTTGGCAAATGTGTATGACTTGTAATCGCCGTTTGACAAGTAATGGGGAATCTGGTTTGATGGCTGGCAATCTCTGGGTCTTTACTCGATAAGCAGCATATTCGAGTGCTTTTCAAAATGACTATCACACTTATTAATGCTCTAGCACTCGAATATACAGGATGACTTGTAACTCGATGTATTCCTCTCGGGACGTGACAATACAACTAATTTCCTACAAAATTAGCCTGATATCTCCGACGACAAGTCACCCTGTATGAGTGAAGGTATAAATGAACAACAGACGATAAAACGTCGTTTCTACATAGAATTACGTATCAAATTCAACTAATATAATTATGTGTGTAAATAAAATTTATTACACGAGGTGTTATCCTTTAATCCCACGAATTTATCGCCAACAGTATTAATTAAAATTACTGTTAGGTGTATGTACTAATGTAAATTGCACCAAGTGCACGACAACATTGATGAATGCTCTCTCTCATTAGTCGACTCTAAATAAGCTAGGGACACACTAGGGGCAACTGTACGTACACGTGTCAGCGACGTGTCAATGAAAAGTCGAGCTCATTCGCTTGACATATCTGGTGAAATCGTAAGATTATTGTTAGCAACAACATCGGATGAAGTCGTGTGACTTCGTGAACCTTCGACTAAATTATCTAGCGAAATGGCAATACCAGTATTGAATGAATGAATGAATGTCATTTATTTCTTAGTACATGGTGCACACAGATCTTAAAATTGACAAAGATACACACATACTACCGTTACCCGTGTACTTGTGTTGTACTTTAAGTTGGTATTAACATAGTTGTCTATAAATGTCTCGCAATGTCGAATCGTTGAATGAAGTCTGGCGAAGCAACGGCAACGTCAAGCCTTTTTTTCCTAATATCAATGACAACATGTGTCGAGAAAACAATAATCCCCGAGTGCGCATAGTGTATCCCCGGCATTATGCATAGTTTTAGTTATTTTCATTTAATCGGTGTAAATGAGAGTGCATTATTACGCAGTAGCTTTTAGCTTACCAAAATGGGTATTTAGCATTAACTATGAGGTTTGTTGTGTCGTTACTAAAATCTCGTAATGGTTATTGTTAGTATTATTTTGTTAAATGCACTTTGAACATTATAAAGTAGTTGCAGTATTCAATATAGCTAAAAAAATATATTGGTATGGTAATGCGTTACTTTAAGTCAATGTTGATTTATTTTGCGATGCAGATCTTCAATTGGCTTTTCACATGTAATAAGTCGACGTTTGACCACTACCTCGCCTGATAGTAAGCTTTTAATACATATTATTCAGAGTTCGGTGGCATCGCCGACATCTCAAACTACCTACTATAAACTCCAAAGTCTTACCCTTTACCTAAAACAAAAATAATTAACGTGGTAGCTATTTTTAAACTAGATAATAATATTAAATACACTGAAAGAACGAAAGACAAAATTAACAACACAACACTAAAAAACGATTCTAATAAAATATAACAGCGGCAAACACAAAATAATGAAACATTATCTCATAACGAGCAATAAAATACAATAGATTGTTATATAAATTACCCCAGTCCAGTTGAATACAAAATTTATTTTTTGATTTAATTACAGAAGATTTGTCAAAACGGGAGAAATTCTTGAGTTTAATATTAATAATAATAATTTCCTTTGTTTGTCTTGTAATCTGCTTACGGCTGATTTCTGATGGCTAATTAAGCCGATCGAGTACAAAGGGGAACTACCTGAGTGTTTGAAGTTACTGCAACCGTTTGATTGAAGTGTTCTATTATGTAGCCCTTGCCCTAAAGTTCGACCCTTGTACGCTGGTGTGAGCAATAATGAGTTAGCAAGCTTGTATTGATGTTAACTGTAGATGAAGTTATAATTGTGGATCGACGTTTTGAATTATAGAACTTGAAGTTAGCTTTCCTTCCGTAAGGTCGTAGTAATATAACGTTGTGTAGAATTCTAACTAATGTGGCTATGTGCAGGGATACGTGAAGGAAACATATTGCTTGATTCCTTTTACACGTGATTTCTTTTCCTTGTTTGGTCATAGTTAGCAATAAGTAATCTTATACTATTATACAAAGCGGAAGAGTTTGTTTTTTGTTTGATTGTTTGATCACGCTAATCTCCGTAACTACAAGTCTGATTAGAATAATTCTTTTTGTGTTGGATAGCGCATTTATTGAGGATGGCTATAGGCTATAAAACATTATACGCTACGACCAATAGGAGCTGAGCAGAGCGTGTTAAACCGTTCGAAAGTAGTTAGTGATAAAATATGTGTATATTTTCCTCTATCTACCAGTTCAATTATCATTATCATATCTTCCAATAACTTCAAGATCGACCGGTTGACTGCAACTTGCCCATTCACAAAATCTAAGTTATAAACATAAGTCAAAGTCATATTATTTATTTCAATTAGACCAGAAAGGCATGATTTATAACGACAACAAAAAATGTTAAAGTGAAGTTATTTGCTCATTCCAAAGCGTAGATTACTATGGAGAAGAAGAACAAGAAACTCCATAGGTTACTCTTTTTTAATCAGGTTCACAATATCATTCTCTAGTTATAAGTTCATAAGTTCAGCAACCAGTGATGCTATAAAACTAACACTCGTTCGAAACAATACGATACAATGAACGATCACATCGTGTTCCATAATAACAGGTATATGGTACGGCAATATGATTTATTACAATCAGCGCTAAACGCTCCACCAAATATAATCCAGAACGTATAATTGCACACACTCGACTGGATATTCATACGTGATTAGTATAATCACTGTGCTATTGGGTATTAGTTCGAGTAGGGTTGGTGATAGTTTGAATTGAAATGAGATCGTCTCTGTATAGTCATGAATCATGATCTTCGTCTTACTGACTATCTGATCTGATAAATTTCCCATGATTGATAAATGCAATAAATAAGATAAAAAGACGTGTTGAAAGTAACTTCTAGTTTGAGTAAATTTGATGCAGGATAACATAAGATTCGGTTTACTGATATTGTTTTATTGTCCTTAACTGTACACGCTTTATAAATCTTAAAACAAAAAATGTAGCAAAATTAATAAAACAATACCTGTTTTATTTCTTGGATAAAGTCTCGTGCAAAATCTCTTACAACTACTATAAACTCATAAATCAACATTTAACTCAGTCTCTGCTCCTAACATACTCAATTTCAAAACTTCCAGGATACATTTCACGCCTCAGGGGCAACCCTACACCTGTCTTACTTGAAGCAGTATTCAGTCCTTCCCTCGTATTTGTTATCTATAAATCTATTGTGTCTTAACATAATTATAATAAAGTCGCAGGAAAGTCAAAACTGTATGTTAAATATTAAAAAATAATCATTTGGACGTGATAATCAATATTGAAGCCAAAAATGTAGTTTATAGAATTATTGTCTGTTTGTATGTCCATAACTCAAAAAGTACTGCACGGATTTATGTATATCAAATTTTGCATGAATATTACTAACAGGTTTGGTCAACACATAGCCTAAATATTTTTGCGCCCTCGCCTACGGCGGAGAAGTTGTAAAGAACTATCCAAAATCACTATTCTAAGAGGACGCAGTCGTGGAATAGCTAGTGTTACATAGAAGTAGAGGTACAATATCTGCTAAATTAATTAGGAATGTAACAGTTACGTTATAGCTGGTGTCGGGTTCCCTATATTGAATTGAAGGTTACTTATTGTGAATCCTGTAACAATACTATTAGCAGAATTTGATGCCTCGTTAGCCTAAGGGTTGGGTTCGTATTTGCGGATCACGAGGACTCAATTGGATTGGTTGAACGTAATTTGGCTAGGATTTTTCTCTCTATTTCATTTTTCTTGGCTTTTCAATATAGTATTCAGGTAAGATGTGATGTTCATACCGCCGCCTTTGTTTGTATATAAATTATAGGTTTTGTCTTGCATATTTTGTTAAAGGAAGATTAAACCCAGAATTATCCATAACTTAAATGTTAGACTTTGGACAAGATACAGTTTTATTTTATATAAACCAAACTAACAATGTCTCCATTGACATTAAATATGTCCTGTTAGTGAATTGACTTGATAATCCTACCAAAAATAGTCGTAGTCTTTTCGATGTGGAAAATATCATTAATACTTTGATATTCGGTGGCATTCTTCAATATGCTGACTAACACAGGCATCGCAAATATAGGCAGGCAGTCAAACTATTAAGTAGTCATATTGCTTGGTCACGCCAGACATTTTGTATCCCACGCTCTGTACGTGGGACAACATTAATGACTTGTGTGTTATTTTTAGACTTCCAGCAGGATCGTATAGCTAATATTCATCAAAGAGTATTACCAAACCGTATCAAACAAATTACTTTCGACTCGATTTATAATAATGAGAAATCTCAGTTATGCTTGTTCCAAAAAACAATTCAGATCATTAAACACGGCAGGCGTATATTCAAAGATAATAGCTGATATCACCGAATTTCGTAACAATAAGCATAATATATGACGCTTGCCATTTAACCCGAGACCCTGACGCATCCCGCGCGTGACGTAGCACTCTCACCCGACCGTAAAAAAGCGAAATCAATTATACCGAAATGGCAAACGAACCAACCAACGTAACATGACCCACCCTGCTTTCCTCATTGTTAAAAAAATCTAACAAAGAACGCCCATATCACCCACGTGACAGGTCTTCGTACAATGGGTGGTTGTTAGACCTTTTCAAAGAACACAATATGTTGTCTGGTCCCTTTCAAATTGATTCCTAATTAGTGTGATACG
This sequence comes from Spodoptera littoralis, assembly GCA_902850265.1. Lineage (NCBI taxonomy): Eukaryota > Metazoa > Arthropoda > Insecta > Lepidoptera > Noctuidae > Spodoptera > Spodoptera littoralis. Next base: position 3,247,897 of record LR824539.2, on the reverse strand, counting down.
CAAATAATTTGTTGTGACATTGAAAAATCTTTTGTTAAAAATTTTCTTTTTCGGTTTGTAATTTTGAAGCGAATAATGAGATGGGGTGAGGTTCGTTGTTAGTACAATGAGTTAGGTAGACCGTGGGGGTTATTCGGAGAACCATGCTGACGCTAAGCCTGTAATTTGTGCAGTCTTCCATATTCGCTCTTTATGGCAGTTGTCTCGAAGTTATTACTGTGTAATCATTTTAATCAGAAGGGATCTACGTGACTGTTGTACTCCACAAAGCCCTTTATCAGTCACTGGTCTGAAGTCATGGTACTTTTCAGTCAAATTAAAACTCGATTTGGTTATGAAATCATCGCTAATGAAATATGAAATTAATGAATGGATTAGATTTTCTGTGTAATAATGTTACTGAGAGCTAAAAAATGTCACCTTATCTCATTAGATATTTTCTATTGGATCACAAGACAATCTCTTCTCACTCTTGATACTCAACATTGCATGATTCAAAATTCATTACTTTCTTCCATTCTTTATGTTGATAAGGCGATTAGAGAAACACGTGGTGTGTAAATTTTATTGCCAACTCAACTCTGCACTTGAGGTGAAGTCCGCTCATTTAAAATCATCACATTTTCTAGGAGAATACATCGGTGCTAGCGTTCAGTATTATGTGGACATACAATGTAGTGTTAGTGCTACTTTTAAACTAAACAAGCTTTTTTTGTTAGACTGTGTGACACTATGTTTTTATGAGCATCATTATTTCAATTTGGTAAAACTTTGTATTCATTTTATTAGCATTGTACGTTTCATTCTACGCATCAGTCAGTACTGTATATTTTGTATTACACCAAAAATGTATCATCTAGAAGGAAGGAAGAAGATTTCTATTGAACAACACATGCTACAGCAAGCATTTGCCAGAAATTTTACCGAATGAAATTTCGGAAGTTAAACTCAATCGGTGCACAGCGAGGCTCGGACTGTTCCGAAACGATCTACACTAGATTGTGTACTTTTTCTCGGCCTCATGTGCACAAACAGTGTTTAGTTACCGGAGGGTGTATTTTATCTTGTTGTGCTTGTTTTGTAGCCGTAGTGGGGGTGTTGGGGGTGCGGTGCGGGGCGCGGGGAGGCACCTGTTGCCCCGAGTTTCGATGTGGGAAAGCCTAATCCTGGTTGAGATGAAATAAATACAACATTGGCTCAACAGAAACGTTCTCAAGATGTCTTTTGATGGTATTCAGTAAAGCCCGTGTGAGTGCACGATATTTGGGTTTTTAAAGGAATTGCCATTTTTATTCTTCGTTCTCGTGTTGAATTTTTGATGCAACAAGTGGTATTGTTGTGCTGGAAGTGTTAACGAAGTTTTTGTTGGGTTTTCTCGGTCTTAGTAGATTATCGATTTATCCCAGCTTATGTTCGGCTCTTCCAGTTTATTGCGGTCTTGTTTAGAGGCGCTTGTTATTAAGTCGGTGTCATTTTCATAACTACATCGTGTCTAGTGTCGGGTTACGTTGCGCAAATGTGGCTGTCATGTTTGTGTTTGTATTGCGTTTACTTATTCTAGTACTACAATGAGTGGAAATGAAAACAGCTTGGGGAGAAAATTTTACTGATTAAGTAAAGTAAGGCATTTTGATGTTTCTTTTGCCAACTACTGCTTAGTTCTTTAGACGTGGTCGTTTTAAAAGTAGAAAGTTTGAAAAATGTCGCAGTGTGTTGCATAAAAATATCCACTTAGGAAAGTTGTCAAAACTCCTGTGTTCATAACCTCGATTCTAATCGTAAATCTCCTCGTAAAAACTCAAAAACAGATTAAAGTCCAAAGTGATATATTTATTTGTTTACCTGACCCATCTTTTTAAAGCCACCTTTTATATATTTTTTATAACTTTTCCTAATCTAAAATTAAAAAGTGAAAATTCTGAGTGTATTTTCTAGTCTGTTTGTTTGTTTGAAAACTGATGAAATGTAAATGTTCTAGCCACCTGCTAACTGTTTTCATTTTTCTTCGCATATAGTAAAACGGTTTTATATCATCCATGTATAATCCCGGTACCGTTACGGCAGATGCAAAACTATTTGAAATTGTATATGCGTTCATATTTTTACTGACCGGCGACGGCCACCATTTTACTTGCCCGCACGGCGCCGGAAACGACCCGGAGGCTATTGGAAAAATGCTCTTTGTTGGAACACTTTTAGAAAGGTTTACCAAGAATTAAATAAGTGGTGAGCTTAAAAGCTCGATGCCTTCTTCGTTATTTCTATTTATATAAATTACATGTTTCCGACCACAGCATTGTCCTCGTGGTTAAGTAATGATTCTCCAATCTCTAATTCCAGACAAAAATTACTATAGTAATATTTCCTCGTTTTACCGTAAACAGAATGTAGATAAATAAGAAAACTCAACATGATTACAACTAAGTATTATTGTTTTATTATCTACTAGCGACCCGCCCCGGCTTCGCACGGATGCAATATGCATGTATTATACCTACATATAAACCTTCCTTCAGAATTATTTTATCTATAAAAAAAACCGCATCAAAATCAAATCCGTTGCTTAGTTTTAAAGATCTAAGCATACATAGAGATAGACAGACGGCGGATAGCGACTTTGTTTTAACTATGTAGTGAAGTAATAATTTTTGACCAAAAACTCATATTTAATCTTCAATTTTCTATTTTTAACTCTATGTGGTTCTAATAAAGTTCTCTTTTTGGTTACAGGTAATTAGTTGCTGGTTTTATCAACTGCCTCATAAAGGGTGTCCTTACATAATTTTAGTTTCCGTAAGTAGGTAGTGTCTAAGGAAATATGCTGAAAATTATATTAACATAATTGATTTATGTTTAGACAATTGATTTATTTATGTTGAGACAATACATACTCCAACTCCTTTTTAAAAACTAAGCTTGATGTATGTTCTAAGTCAACATTAAATCTTTCAATTGCATACTTATATACTTCGTAAAATGGAGTATATTTTTAGAATTGCACGTATTTCAACAGAACGAGAGAGGCGGCCCACATTTCTATTTCCGTTGGTAGACATTGACATAAATATGTTTTCAAGAGCCGGATAATTTTGACATCGCCAAGTATTTGATATTCGCCCACGTAAACTTGACTTTATTAGATATTTGAGATGTGTTCTATTAACAGTTTAGTATTATATGTTGGAGTATGAAGTGTTGTGCTGCCTCGTTGGCCGAGTAGTTGCAAGCGTGACTGCCGGGCAAGGGGTCTCGGGTTCGATTCCCGGTTTTGCACCTCTGCCTACCGCTTCCGAAGTGTTAATATATGTATGTTATTGACTATAACAATATTTAAAATCACTCAATGTATTGCATGTATTCAATGGATCTCTCATAAAGACAAAGTCAAAGCATTTATTACAATTAATCCTTAATTAGGCAATTGTGAAACAGCAAACATTAATTAGTCCGTCCGTCTGTTTGTCAGTGAAGCTAAGCCCTTGCCCCAAAGTATAGTTTCGAATGAAGATGGACAAGCAAGAAACTCCATCGTTACTCTTTTAATAAATATTATTTACATGTCATGTGATCAGTAAAGTTATTTGATATATTGGTATGCAGATAAGAAAATACAGATTGTATCTTATAATAAAACAGATACTACAACCATAGATTATCTAGTGAGTCGCCCAATGGTTACAAAAAGATAATAATATGGTTGCGTTCAAAAGTATATACCTGCTCGTTTACCGGCTTATCCTATTTAAAAACACACACTATGACTAAAAAGAATACATAATAATGTTAAATGTATAAGTACTGCTTATTGCTATTTCTATCCCAAATATTATTAACCGTAGAAAGAAAATTAAGAACGTTCCTTTCCGGGTACTAAAGTTACTTGAATATTATGTATTTTTTCAATGACAAAGTAGATATTGCGAGAAAGACGTGACATTTCCACTAATATGCCCGTGAAGCCGTGAAATCGCGCCATTACTCATAAAGGCGGAATCATATTTAGCTCAGACAGGAAGTAATAAGAGTATAACATAATAACAATGTTGTTTTCTGATAGAATTTCTATCTATATATATATTCAATGTTCTATGATGTTGTTAAAAATAGAGATTAACTGAAGCGTTGCAAGTGTAACTGTCGAGTGATAGACTTCAGGTTTGTTTTTAGTGCCTTAAGGTTTATACCCGAATACTGAATGGTCACTTAATTGGAAGTCGCACTTAAGTATAGTTCTGTCACAACAAATTCTTTGAAAAATGACAGGCTTTTTTTTGAGGAGGGAATATCATTCAATGACTTCTACCGCCCGGGTGAGGCGAGAGGGATTGTCAGACTCTTACTGACTAAAATCCACCCCGTTCCTACTCCTGCACTTCGAGCTGGAGCCCCGGCAACCCGTTAAGTCTTCTGCGGCTCTTTATCGGCATTAGCCCTGTTGGGCTGTGGTCTGATGGCTCCTTGAGGCAAAATGACAGACATGGAACGATATTTAAGTCCAACTTAAAATTGAAAAATCTTTCAGTATTCGGCCGTGAAAGTCTAAAAAATGTATATGTGACGACACAATTGGTACAGAGGCTGGGTGACCATTGACCAGCTGCTTAGCAACATATTAAGGGCTAGATTCCTACGTAAAGTATAAATTTACCATACGTAAAATATTTAATGATAAAATAACAGTTCTCATGTTGATATTCATTCACCTACCAATTCTCCATCGCTTCAAAGCAAAAAGAAAAAATATTAATGCAGAAACATTGTCGGAAAAGCTTGTTTTTATTTCAAGATTCTATAAAGCTGAGAGTACAATATAAATCATAGCGCTCACAAAATAATAACCTGACAAGACAGGAAACGATAAAAAGGAACACATCTCTTGAAGTTTTTTGGCAAGAACAACTGAGTCGAGAGTGCTGCGCTTTCCAAAATTTTATTAATGGGTAGGTTTTTGAGATGAAGATGTATATCATATCATAGTGCGGTTAATTTTCAGTGAAGAGATAGGTAGTGTTTGTGTCTTTTAATGATAATTACTTCATTTAGAATGAAAATAATTATGGTTCTACGTTCACGTTTGTTGTAGGCACAATTTTATTGAGAGATTCAATTATTGTAGATAACCTAGATATAAGATAACTTTACATAACATTTCATTTATTAACCTTAGTTATGTTTGAAACTTTACAAGAATTTATGTTTCACATTGATACAATAATATTATTTTATCCGTTCGACTTCGTAGCAAGAAAAATCTAACGATTCAAATATCGAATAAATAAACCCACATGGGAAAGCCTTCACTAGCTCACGTCAGTTCACTTCAGACTCGAAACGGAAATATTGCCGGTGGCGCCCTCGCGCGGCGGATGCTGCATGGGCGCCAGCGAGCCGCTTCCGGCCTGCCCTCGTTATGTCCGCTTTGTGTGACGGCCGACATGGCACGCCAGCGTCATCGGCCCGAACGAACCATTGTCAACGATATTACACTCCATTTTGATTTATTCAAAGTGTTTAGAATGAATGGTGAAAGTTTGAGAATAGAAGAAATATGGCCGACCGGCTCATTGTGACCATCTTACCGCTGTTTATACGCTGGGTCGGTTCTCGTAAAATGTCAGCGTGAAATGGCCTCTAGTTTCCTGAAGTATATAATTCTAACAGCACCCTATTGTCAGCGTCCCGCGCTAAAATGTGTCTGACCTGAATGTTTATTGTGAGCGTGGACAAAAGTTATGTCGACGCGGTACAGATTTTTGCATCAATCATAACTTGCTTTTTAGTACGAAAACTGAACAAAGTGGTTGGATTATTCACAATTTATCTCAAATGAGACTTGTTTAACCTATGGTGTAACTGCTTACATGAAATCATTCATTATAAAATGTACTATTTGCACCATGTACCATAATATTTTCTGGTTATCTGTTTATAACTTCATACAAAAGTCTTCGTATTTGTTGACCACACTTACACGCTTGTATAGTTCAACAAGCTCATACATAGTCGAACCTCAAAAATTCTAGTTTAGCTCAACCCAATCGATCTGCGCAGCTGTTGCTTTAACACGAACTCCACGATTTTCCTTATCCCGACGTCCTTCACCAACTTTTTCACTTTATAACAACAGCAACAACCGCCTGTAGTGAACTTCCAAATAGACTTAATTTATTCGGACTCATCTGTAAAAGTCCACGACTAATTGTTTAGCTCGATAGTTATTACTTCAATGTCTCTTAATTAATTTCTTGGCTTGTTCGAAGGAAATTTACTTCAGCCACGGTTTTATTTCATTGCTCCAAATAGACTTATCTTCGTTTTGTTTTAGCTGTTGAAGGAATTTGTGGTGGGACGGAGGTTTTGGCTTTCGCTTGAAAACGTCTTCAAGTAAACGCTGTACTTTGCTTTTAAATACGGAGTAATTAAATTCCTGTTTCAACGCTGCTTTTTTATGCTGAGGTTTCTTTCTACTGATATGAATATCTAGTGGGTTTATTTTACTGGTATAGTAAATGTTGCTATACTCTTTCCAATCATTCTACCAATAATAATATTTTGTAATGATGAAGTAATTCTAAAATAGTTTAATAATACTAGTGGTTTAACAAATTTAGTTAGTATATAGTAATATCGCATTTGACGCATTCAAAAGTTAGTCAACAGATGTAGTTCTTTAACTAATGTACTGACGACCTTCAAATTCAACTTTATGCATTGTGAATCAGGTAGGTTATAATATACATATTATACATAATACAGTTGTTATAATAATTTGATTTGAGTTTAGTTGTGTCCTGCCCATTGGGCGTACAATAGTTGGGTACAATATTAATTTTAATGTCACCCTAGCCCAAATGAATCGAATATAACAATATTTCCATATAAATAAAGAAAAATCTTTCCTTAAACACCAATCTCATCAGAATCCGTATCGTCCTCCATACTCTGTAGGGGTCTCATTCTATTTTCATAAAACGCTTCATCTACCCGAGTAATACCCAGTTTTCATGATGCATGCACATTTTGCGGTCATGGGTAGTGATTTATATCTGTCATAGTACTTAATTCTGTCTCCCCTTGAAAACCCTTGACGTAGGGTCGCGGTTTGTAAGAACTAAAGATATTTTGCCTGTGCTTTCAATTTCCCTATCAATTGAAAGGTCCTTTTCTAGTGCCTACCCTCTTCACTATTTTTCTGTATTATGTAGTATGTATGTGTGTATAGGTTGTGGGGTTTTGTGCTTTGTTCGTGACGAGATATGTCGATCTATTGTTTTGTTGAATTTGCATATATTTTTAATTATTGCTTTGTTTGTGTGGTAGTTGCTAGGACCTGATTCTAGATTAAATTTCCAAGCCGTGCCAAATCTTTATTCTATTTCGACATTTTTAATTATTTTATTATTTAGTTAACTTCTAAACACAACGTTTCATCTAAAAATAGTAACAAATATGATATGGCTTTATTTAATTTTGTAATACATTGTAGCATAGACACAAATGTACTGTAAAATTATTGTTTTTAACATGCGGAGAGTGCTCGGTGGAAACAAAAAGAACTTATACACCGATTCCGAACCTTTATTTCAAAATGCAATTAATTTAGACGTAACAGTAAATTAAAAGCCAGCGCACTTACATATCTCATCGTTCGATAGTACATATATGTACAATTTACGTGCAATACAGTACAGATACACAGACAGACGTTCAAATTTACAATGCTCGCGTCGGATTCATATTTCATTGTTAGTTATGTACCTTTGTTTTTGATCACTGCTGTTGGTCTACGGGCAAGGCTTTGTTGATGGCAAATAAATATCTATAATTGGCTCGGCAACCATTCGAAATGAAAACGCGAATATGAATTGTTCGAGCTCTCGAAATATTTTTTAGCGTTCGAGTTTCGAGAAATTTTTTGGTATTTTATTTTCTTCCTGATCTTTTTAGGAGCGTTCTTTTATTTTGTTTTTATTGGTTACAGTGTGATTACTTCATTTATGTATTTTGGTGTTGTTGTGCAGTCGAGTTTATTCTAGTTCGTTTATTGGTTGGTTTTAGTTGCAACGGTATGATACTGTAAAAGTTTCCAAAAGTTTATTTGTATACAGTATTATGTAACTTTTATTAGTTCTCTGTTACAATTTTAACAATTAGCACAAGTAACATTTAAGCACATTAAGTATGTTGATTACTTTATCACACTATGATATTGACTGCACGGTTGGCGCGGTGGCTGGGCAACTGGCTGCCGCGCAACGTGTCGCGGGTTCGATTCCCGCACGGAGCAACTCTTTGTGTGATCTACAAATTGTTGATCGTGGTCTGGGTGTCATTATGTGTATGTCAACTTGTTTGTGAACGCACCCACGACACAGGAGAAAGTCCTAGTATGAGGCAATGTTTTAAAAAAAATACTAACAAAAATAACAAAATATAATTACGTGAATCTATGGTAATGACTTTTAAAGGAGATTGACATTTAGTAGACCAAATGTCAATAAAAACACCTTTAAAAGTCTACAAAATGCAATACAGAAAATCTTTTTTCCAATCGTATGAGTCCACACGTCCCCGTGTCTCCCTAGTGTTCGGAATCTAACATTTTTGATTCTATTGCTGTTTCGTCTTTTTTATTTTGTTCCGACCATCGACGCCGGTAACCCGCGCCAGTCAATTCGTTCTGCGATACGCATCTGCAACGAATTTGTGTGTTCCACGGCCTATCGTGGTCTTTTTTATCCTATTTTTTAAATTTCAAAAAAAGAAAGCCTCGGCGCATGTGGGAAAAATATTCATGGAGTTTTCGTTGCTTCGTGCTGCTAGATATATTTTATGGTTTCCATTTTCAAGTACTATATGTTGATCCGTGGGTTTCTAGTGTGGTTGTTCTAAGATTTTCATGTATAATGGTATTGAATTTTCTCCCCCTAATCTAGTTAAGACCCACAACAACGACTTTGTACAAGTTTATTTTTTCCGATCATTCCAACAAAAACGGGTTTTCCATCATATATATTATGTTTTTCGTTGGTTTACTCAGCGTTCGGGTTGTTACTGTTTGCTGTTCAATTTCAATTAATCAATTACTTCGTATAGTCAACATAGACCCATATCCATCATTTCAGGTAACAAAATTTGGGAAAAAAATAATACATATACATATTTCGATGTATTCCCAACGTTACGTACACGCGTGTCATAAATTAAACATGGCGCTCGAATCACCACAGCAAACAGACGAAACCCTTCGAGAATTTCACATTTTTATCGTTTTACAAGAAAAGTATCTCAGTGCAAACCAGTAAATGTGGGCGGGTCGTATATTACACGTATAATTTACAAGAGGAAAGTAATAAAACTTAACGCGTCTGTTCCCGACGATGTTTGTCGAAATCCGTAAACATGACCAGTTTATATGAGCCGTCAGTTGGCAATATTTTGCATCTTTCACGACAATTTTGTTTGGTGTTTTAGAGGTCTTGTTGGCTGGTCGCTGAAGTCTTCCAAGCGATGGTGTAAACACATTAGTTGAAACAGCGTGAGATGCGGTTTCTTGGGATGAGGCAGACACCTGTAGGGGATCTTCTTGATTTCGTTTTCTTAATTAAGGATCTTAAGAAATATGTTCGCATTTGTGAAGTTTTAGAATTTACTAATTAGTGTCGTTTATGACGATTGCTTACAAACATAAATTTCTTTCGTTTTCCTGTTTGTTAGTTATGACATTTATGTACAAGAATGACATAAAAACTCGTGGTTTGGTGCATTTCTCTATCAATAGATCATCTGAATTCACCGCTAGTATACGGACCCACATTTTATAAACAATAGTGTTACCAATTGCTAAACTTTCGGTGACATACTTATCAGAATATTTCAGCTCTTAATTAAACACATAAATCCGAATTTGCCAACTCATTTTAACAAAATGCCAATATGGCGATGTGTCAAATCTATACGGCTAACGATTCCACCCTTGTCGATATGATGGGGCTCCAAAAATAATTGTTTCCGGTGTTCCTCATGCGAGAATGGAACAGGGGGTTGATTTAAAAGCCTGGGTTAGGGTTGTTTTTGTAGTATACTCACGGTTACATAACTCTAAAGGGTTAACAGCAGACACCATCCTTATTCCTACCTATACTCTTATGTGATTTTTTGACTGACAACATACACCATTCTTATGTGATTTTTTTTTTCTTTGAATGACAGAGCTTAGTTTTTTCTTTTACGTTTGCCATACTACGTGTTTGATAATAGTTATGTGTTAGGGCTTACAGTTTAAAACCTATTTCCTACGCAGTAAAGCTAGTTAACTTGAGATAATCGCTTGATCATTGACTAACCGAAACTTGATCTAGGTTTTTAACAGAAAAGTAGAATTAATGTCAAAAACCGAAATCAATCCGTATTAACAGTTATTCTTAGTCGTATATATTATTAGTAATTCATATAGGTCAAGAATTGTGTGCTTTGACTGAAGAACAGTGAGCCGCGCGACGTCGCTGCGACCGCGCACGCTGCTCATGAGGAAGAACCCCTCTGTGGTTCGAAACTAGTAGAGCTTTTCTCAGTATATTCACTTGAGTAACCCGCGATTTTAGTTAATTTAAGTCTCAAATTGATATTATCAATACCACATGTAGGCTCTGGTAACTATCATGTCCTCATTATCCAGTATCCATTACACTGACCTCAAGATAAATACACCGCCATGCTTAAACAAATGAGTCAGCAATCCTGCTAATTACGAAAATTGAAATCGGAATCCGAATGTTTTTCGTGTCCGATGTAAATTAAGCACAGTATACGCAACAATTACAGATAATTGTGGTTTATTATGTTTCGTTATTTCGATTCTGTTTAAAATTTACGCGTTATATACCCGGCATTTTTAATGAAGACCTTTGTTATTGGTTTTGTGTTTCGGTTGAAAAAACCTTTTGTTGTTAATGAGAATAAGATATGATACATTGTGATCGTCATCGCCATTCGTGTACGTTACAAATAATGGAAAGGTTCCTTTGTGTGTTTTCTTTTTGTTGCTTTTTGTGTCATATTAACTTATTTGTATATTATTACTTTCATCAAGTCGCTTAATGTTACCAGGAATGTCTTATCTGAATTTAATAGATCTGTAGCTCGTATTTACATTAAAAAAGGTATTTTCTGTCAGTAAAGTCTTGTTCAGGATAAATTGCAAATTGTATAACCTCAAAAAAAGCTTATTATTTCTAAATAACCAAATTCTTTTGTAAGACATAATTTTCCTAAAAATGAACCCGGGTCATAACTTGAGACGAAAAATTTCAACAAAGCGTGTGACTGTAATAAAAGTAAAATTATGCAAATCGACCACCCCCGCTGCTTACCCCGGCATGGTGGTAGTTTTATTGTAATCATTTACGAAGGGACGAATCTCTTTATGCGTCACCACGCTTTGCCCTGGCCCTTAGGGGTAGAATTTTTGACATTTCGCTTTATTTATAATTATAATGTTCACTTTTCAATCCCCTAAAAATATAGGGTAAAAAAGATGCATTGCCATTTTTATCTTAATTGGAAACGTTCCCATGGTGTCAGATTAATGTGACAAAATCATTTTAATTTGAGTTGTATTATACGAAGTCATACGAATACTTATTTGTACTTCTTAGTAGATAAAGTAATACATGTGTTTGCGGATCCCATTCTCGAGTTGGGAAAATTTAAAGTTATCGATTTTAATATGTTAATAACACCTCTACTTGATCCTTTAGGAATCTCTCCCATTTGCGTATTTTAAATATTTTTTCTGTTTAAGGTTATTTATTGATTAGGTATATTTTTAATGCGAAATACAGGCCACAAAATTACATATTATTTTTCATTTAAGCCTCATTATCTCGTTAAATGCGTACATCTTCTTACATCAGATAACACAAAATCTAATTTTACAATGTTCACAGAAAAAATCAGTTGTTCTCGAAAAATGATCGTACTCATTTTCTTCTTGACAAAAAGAACAATACAACTTTTTTATCATTCTTGAAGAGAAATGTACGATTTCTTTATATAAATTATTATACTTTCCTTATGGAGCAGCCTTCTTATTATGCGACATTCATTGGCTTGAATACATCTCAATTACGAACGTAATTTTGTCTATAAATTGCTTTCAGAATGTGGAGGTAATTTTGCTCTGTTATTGAATTATATGTCGGCTGAATGGAAATAATAATGCATCAGTGACAAACTAGAATTTTGATACCTGATATACATAATCCAGTTATTATGTTTGTGGATACTAGACAAATATTGGTAAGCATAACATGATGCTCTTTTTTGTCGCAAGAGTGGGCAGATGTATATAAACATCATGCTAAGTAATGACTTCACTAAGAACAAACCAGAATTTATATTTTAAACTTAATTATTATGTTCTTCGTAAGCCGAAGAATTATTACTCACGTAATTATTTGACGAGGAACTCGACCAGTTTCAAGCCGTACTAAAAGCTCATATTCATGAGCATCCCGCATCCCGCGACTCGGCGACTGTCGTAATAATTACGTGTGTGAGCCGAAAAACATAAAGCAGAAATCTCAATCATACTGTTATAAAGAATCGACATCATATCTCATGTGTTATAAAGAATCGACTGCAGCGCCATCTGCCGGGCTGATTTGTCAATCTAAACCATCCAGGGTACCACTTAAATGCATACAGAAAAATTCATTTAAATCAGTCCAGCCGTTTAAGAGGAGTTCAATGGCATACACACTCACAGAAGAATTATATTTATATCTATAAATAATTTGAAGAATTTAATTAAAATATCACAAGCACACAGCATAAATATCACGAGAGTATTGATGTAGGACCATAAGGTGACAATCAATTTAGTTACCCCCGCGGTGCACCTCTATTGTTTCAAGTTAAATTGCTTTCGTCTTCGGCTCTCAACATCGTTGCCGTAGCGAAGTACATATTGTAAGTACAGCAATGGTATCGTAATATTTTACACTGGATGGAAAATTATTTTGCTGTTATTTTTATCTGTTTGCAAACCTTTTTTAAATAAAAAGTAAAAAGTTATTTAGAACCGATTTTTCAATCATCAGTTAATTCTTAACTGTATGAATAAAATTTATATTTGACAGTTATTAGTATGGAAGAATTGTCAAATATTCATCGTTATTTCTCGAATAAAATTTAATTGAGCATTGAAAAATGGGACCTAAGTCTAAAAAATTGGCTACAGACTGCAGTAAACGTAGGTATTCTTAACATCTGATTAAAACATGTGGCATAAATTTGTGACTTTTGTAAAGGACTAATTTTTCAATGCTCAGCTAAATAACTGAGGACTAACTTCGAATATTTGACAATACTTTCAAAAACTGTCAAATGTCAATATTTAACCGACTTCAAAAAAAAGGAGGAGTTTCTTAATTTGACCGTATATATGGTTTTATTCCACAGTTATGAATTAACTGATGATTGAAAAATTGACCCTTAGTAAGCGATTCTTCATTTGAGGAGTTGCATATAAAAATGACGTTGGTTTTTATTCAGTCCTTTGTAGCAATGTTACACACAGTGATGTGTTGTGTTACCAACAGAACTAGCAACAATAAATTTTAAATTTCCCATATTTTTCCAACAAACAACTTTACCTCACAACGACAAAGTTAAATTTCCCATCCATATTTCAAGCGCATTAACATCACCGACGACCTTATTTCGGAAACAATAGAGTTGAAAATGGCTTGTGTCAGGGTTGTCGACGTGTCATGTGTCCCGGGGAAAGTTTTAAATGGTCACCGTTGTGTGTGTGACGGAGGTGTCGCGCATAGTGACGGCCCTATTATTGCATGGTTACAGTTTGATTTGGGCTCTCGTGTGAAGTTGTGGTTGTCGAACGCAGTATGTTCGAGGTTTTCCATGAGAAAATTAAGTTTATGAAGGCTTGGTATTGGTGGTTCATATTGGTTATTATAATATTCAATGATAGATATAGAGTAAAATGATATAGGTACTTCTATCATTTTATTTGGGTTCTAAGAAGAGGTGATTCTCACAACTCTCTCTCGTTACCGCGACTAGAGCATGTGTAACTAAAACATTAAAAAAAATTGAATAATATTGCTAAATCTCGGGTCATTAAATAAATTCTTTGTTACGTTTCACTTATAACTTTGTTACTTTTCAAAACAGCAGAAAATAACTAATAAGCAACCATTATATAAATCAGAATGCAAATCAGCAAAATCTCACATAATAAACAAGAACCCAAGACGAATGATTACGACGACCTACGTTAACGAAATAAAAACAGAAAAAAACACAAGCCAGCATTTGGACTGTGTTAGCTGATAAAATTCGCGCACGGCACAGTTTTCAAAGCAAAAACGGGCGACATAGCCGGCTGATTACCTTCATTTTCTTGGGGCACGCATATACCCTGGGGGTTAGGAGGTGCCCCCCTCTATCCCGCACAATTTATTTCGCCTCATCAAAACGTCAACACGTTGACGTGTATTTTAGGGATTTTAATCGGGCGGTCCCGCGCCCCGGGCGACATCGCCCCTCTATGTAAATTGCTCGGCCCGTTCGCAAGCGTAATTGTTTTCGTTGAGAATTGACACGTACCCAGTTTTAGTTTAGACTCATGTAACAAGGTGTTGGTGAAGCTTGCGGGCTTGGGTGCTAGTGGTACAGATTTAAGCCCGCTGCCCCATTTCCAGCTATGCATTTTTGTTCTCGTGACGGGAACATATTACTTTCTAGGAATTTATTTTCTATGTTCGCGGTTGTTTGTAGCTGAAAATTATAGGATATGTGTTATAGAATTACCTGGCTTTTCGTTTTTACGTATATTTTTGTTATATGTGTAGAAACACAAACTTTTATGTTGTATGTAGATACAATAAAAAACTGACCATATCCAAATTGAAATACCACTATAGTTTTACTACCACCAAATATTTTATGACTGTTAAAATTTTTTATGCGTTACTCCTTTATAATAAAGTCATAAATAAACCTCAAAATGAGTCTCAAAAAGCAATAACGCAGGTGGTTGAGTTGCCCGTAACCCTTAACCGCTGGTTACCACGTCATTAATCAAAAGTTATGCAAATCATGGTCACGTTTAACTACCCCTTAAAACGCCAGAACACTTGTAGCAATAGATGTAACAGAGCTATGAAAATCTATTTACAGGCCCTTAAGTACTAGTTAATATTACCCACGGGGAGATTTAACTGACTTTCTTACTAATTGGGATGTTCTCACTAAACTCTGAACTTCAAGGTCAAATATCCTTTCTAAAGTCCTAAAACAAAAGCTGCATACATGTTGAAAGTTGTTTTTACAGGCAATGAGAGCTACGCTAAAACTCCGCTTTGCCTTGAGAGAGATATCAAGGTCACCATTTTTCCCCAAGATCAACAGCTGTAATTTGACTTAAGGTCAAATTTTCAAGCATTTGATGCTTTTTTTCTATTTTGATAAGCCAATTCGTACGAAGTTAGATTTAAAGAAGGTAAAAATAGCTGAAATATGATTAATAATACGAATTCTACTTATTTTTATTCCTTTTCAGAACAGTTAGCTATGTGTAAGGTAGCTTTTTTGTTAGCGCTAAGGTATTATGGTTCACTAAGCGCATTTGGTTGATCTTTACAGCCTCCGACGTAATCTTATCTATCAGATTAGGAACGTGTCACTAGCACAGGCGTGTACTACATTAGACATAGATGGCATTGTATAACCTTTATTTGTGAAGTCTAGATTTATGAGTCGTGTATTGGTATGAAGCGTACGTTTTGATTATGTTCAATTAATTTTCTAGCAATAGTAAGTACCGAACTTCACTGAATTAACCTCTTGCTTATATCTTCCGAAACCAGCTTGAACCAGTTCTCATTTTGTTTAAACCTCGCGTTTTATCCATCACTCACGGAAAAATCTCTGATCATAACATCAAAATAAAAACGCTGTCTCTATAGACATGAAATATTTCTTTTTGATATAAAAAAAGCGAAATTTGAACGATATTTGATGAAGGATCTTTCCATGTGACGCTACTACGTGACCTGAAGTGCGTATGTGTTGGTCGCTTTGACTTGACTAACAAAATATATTTGTTACACAGATTTATTGAGCTGGATACCACAACTGATCTAAACATAATAAAATCTTTGACATTATACACAGAATACACTATTTTACCAATAGCGTACTGAATATGTACTGGCTGATAAGCCACTTACTCATTTTCTAAAGGATGTCTCGTCGTTAGTTAGCTGTGAAAATTTAAACTATTTCCTTTGAGCCAAAAACTAGTAGCTGTTTTCGCTAAAGGCCTGTACCGTATGTCACTCTTTGCATGGAAAATGCTTAGAAATTGTGCAGCTTTAGTAGATTTTTCATACTACCATTAGTAAACAGGTACGTGTCATTTATGTTGTACTTAAGGCACTGACTATTATTGTTTTTATTTCATATCCAAAAAGAAAAAAATGAGTTTTATGTTGTACTATCTAGATCTAGATATCTTATATCTTTGATCTTGATCTTAATTTATGAATCTGGGAGTTTACGTAGGTATACGTTGCTAAGATTTATTTATAAATCGGAAAGACGGCTCGATGTTCAGAATCTTAATTCAGTATCTAATATTATAGTACTTTGTGTCGTCAGAATTGTGATCGGTTACTCTTTTGATCGCATTTTGATTTCGATATGAATAAAGTAATTTGGTAGTACCTGTGCAGAATGATTAAATTGTTATTTGTTAGTAGGTGTTTTTTGATGATTACTTATTTCTAATTTCATTCGATTCCCGAGCCGGGCGGAGTATTATTGGATTAAAAAAAAACTCAGTACTAACACGGAGTGTGGAATTGTGCCCAGTATATGGCAATAGGCTCACCCCCTATTACATGGGACTCATAACATAAATAGTGAAAAGTGGATGTTACATTGTACAGTTGTATAATGTGCACCTCTGCCTACCCCTTCGGGGATGAAAGGCGTGGTGTTATGTTTTGTTATGTTATTTCTAATTCACAATAGTAAGTCGCAAGTAGCCAAAATGTTTCATAGGTCTATCCGAAAGGGATAAAAACAAATTCATTGTAGATGCGATATTGTGCGTTAGCTACCAAGATATACGCTAAGGGAAATGAAACCCATTTTATTTATGCGCCTCCATAATGCACGATGCCCACTACCCAAAACAATACATTACTTATTCACAAGAAGAATCCACTAACACCGCCCTACTTTCCAATTCTTTGCTCCAAAAACGATACGGCAAGATATAATTATCTTAGCGGTTGTATTACATTAATTATTCAATACGTTTAGTAGCTATACTAGCTCGAATGTAACAGGCAGTGGATACTACAGCATAGGTCTGTTACCAAGCGCTCTTTTCCCAAAGGTACTCCTTCGAAGTAGGTACAAAGGTACCAGTGTAGAGAAGCATATTGCCGGACTCTGAATATGCAAATCAATGTGGATAATTGGTAGAAAGTTTTGGATTGGCGTGGTGCAATTTCAAGTTTTAGATTATTGCCCAAGTTTTAGAAGTTGCGGTTTTGAACTAGTGGCAATTTGAATTACAATGAAGTTGGTTGACATATAATGTGGGTGTTACCTTTTGGGGGTAAGATAGTTACGTGTAACTATTAGAGCTATTACTTATTACCAAGTAGTAAACGTGAAAGTTGGGTACATAGATTTCTAGCACCATTGCTGCAGAAAAGTTTTAGGCAACCTTAGTTTTTCATGGAATTGCAAGATACAGTAACTAAATTTAAGGTTGTTACTTCGACTGCACGGTTGGTGCGATGGTTGGGCAACCGGCTGCCGCGCAACGTGTAGCGTGTTCGACGTTCGTTCCCGCACGGAGCAACTCTTTGTGTGATTCACATATTGATGTTTCGAGTCGGGTGTCGTGTGTATGTAAAATTGTGTGTATAATTGCATTCACAACATAGGAGAAAATCTTAGTATGGGCAACGGTTAAAAAAAAAATCTATAGTGAATCGATATAAATATCAATACGGAATGCTTACCTAATCGGCTCCAGATTTGTTTCTTAATTAAAAATCAGGAACAAATCTTCATTATCTTTGTACACAAACGAACCACAAACACGAAAGTTAAAATATACAACATCTAACGAGATTAATCTATTCAACACTAATGACTTAATGGTGTTCTTCTAAAGATAACACAATTAAGATCCTTGCCGTGTTGCTACAGCAATTATGGCAATTTCTGTCTTCTCCAGTCAGTTCGCAATTACAGAACTAAAAATGTCGACGACGACTTAACTGACGCGACTTTTATGCTACATAAATGATTTTTAACGTTCATAATGAGATCCGAAAATAATCTTAGTAATTCAAAATAGATATTAAAATATTTAGTACCTACTGCGATTATTATGATATTCTTGTTAACTATCGAACCCAATCAGATGGAGCGTCTACATTTTTTTTATACCACGACGGTGGCTAAAAACGTCACGGCCCACCTGATGGTAAGCGGTTACCGTGGCCTATGTACATCTAGCGAATACTCTACTTACACACTTCCGAGTGTTGCTTACAAGCCGCGCGCCATTTCACAATAACGAATGGGACTCATACTGTTATTTCACACAAATAGTGGTGTCATTTACCATAATGCACTCTTTTCTTCCGTCTTCGCTGATATGATTGACAAATTTAATTCCTATGTATTTTCATAAGCAACAAACCAAAGCATCATACATCTCAAGTATTGACATACAATATTCTATTCAAAAATAAACCCCAAACACAAAAGCAAGAAAGACCCGCCATTACTATCAGAGACGCTTGAGTCAAACATCCTGACGGGACACTCGGCACCGCGGTGTGTAAGTGCGAGTACGTATAATGAGTGTGGAGCAATCATCACAATGAATGGGAAGCGAGACGAGACGCTTCGTAGTATGAATGCCGCTCGGCGCTCCTTCGCTGGCTCGGTGGCTAACGGAGTGCACCACGAGATTTGGTTCAAATGGGATAATTCCTAATTCTCTCATCTCAATAAGAATCTCAAATTCCTAATTCCCAAAAGGCCGGTAACGCACTTGTAATGCCTCTGGTGTTTCGGGCATCCATGAGCGACGTCGATTGCTTACCATCAGGTGAGCCGTCTGCCCGTTTACCGGCTTATCTCATTTAAAAAAATCGGAAATGAACAAAAAGGAATTTATCAAATTTAATTTTTTTACTTTCAAAATTCACATTTTTGATTATTTATATTATAACTTACGTGAGACATACTAAATTAATTATTATGTTTTACGGCTTACTCAGTAGCAGCGCGACAGTTGCCGCGTCACGAACATTACGTAGCCCTGATTTTCAAGTGAATCTTTTCTTATTATCTTGCCTTCTAAGTTAAAAAATATTTAGCATTTACTATTTCGAGTAAAGTATTGTGGAATATAATTGTGTAATTTGAATAAATGTTCGTTGTTATTCCCGTAGTAAAACACGAGAAAAGTACCAACAAATAAATGTAATTAGAAACGAATAAATACAATTTCAACTGTAAACTTTCGACGTTAAATCATAACCCTTTTTATTGCTTTATTTTGTGGTTTTTACGAGCGCAATGTTTCATTAGTTTTATTTAATACGTCGCGTCGCCGTTTGTAGTAATTGACATCTTGATAAAGCGACTCTTTTTTAAAAAGTAATTACAAGTGTGATTATAAAATGCGATACCCAATTACCATATTAAAAGTCTCACATGAAATATAGCGTGTCGCCGTTACTTTCAGATTTTCCTATAAAGGATTAAACGTTGAAAAGTGTTACAAAGAAGATTTTTATTTATAAAGCGAGATTTTACTATAAAGGCCAACTATGTAATTAGGTCATAAGTTTTATCTTGATTTTGATCTAATCGTGCATGACTGTTAACTTTTTGAGTAATATGAAAATCTTTACTTTGGCTAGGTACGTTTTTAGGTAACTGTTTTGCTCTATTTACAACTTCAGTGTTGCAGTAGTATTTTTGAAGCTATGGCAATGTGTCAAATCTCTTCATGTTCACGTTTAAAATAAAATATGATTACATTATATACATACATAACTTCGACCCTGTCTCCCATAGGGGTAGGCAGAGCCTAAAAACATAAAACATGATTATGCAGAAAAACTTCATATTTATTAGCGATTAAAAAAATAAATAGGTTTGAACCAGTTTTACTAACATTAAAATACAATAAACATCGTTATTTTTACATAAAAATACACCAATTTTACTAAAATTAGAACGTCGTATATTTTTCTAGTAAAAAGTATATTTTTCCCTCAACCCCAAATCATGTGGACCCTACAATAGGACTTCTCTTTAATTTGTCTCGCACTCAACAGACTCTGAAAAGATATGACCCCAACGACTGTAAGAATGCTCTGTTTTCAAGTAGGTAGTACCTATGTACACTATGCTTGAAATTGTGGGATTCCAACCAAACGGACTATGAATATGGACCCGACTTTTTTCAAATTAAAATGTGCTTTTGAGCGAGATTTCAGATTAAGACTCGAATATTGCTCTTCGTTGGACAGTTTTTTCTTCTTTATTATATTGTTATTTGGTTTTTCGTTCTTTGGTATAACTGTAGGCTGTTTCTAAAAATAACCACATAATATCTTATACTTATTATATAAAGCGGAAGAGTTTTTTTTTGTTTGTTTGTTTGAACGCGCTAATCTCCGTAACTACAAGTCTGATTTGAATAATTCTTTTTATGTTGGATAGCGCATTTCTCGAGGATGGCTATAGGCTATAAAACATCACGCTACGACCAATACGTGCTGAGCAGAGCGTGTAGAACCGCGCAGAAGCAGCTAGTGATATTATAATAATGCATTAGATACTATTTAGAAGCATAACGTTAATATAAAACTGTGTTCAATTTTCCTTTATTGTTTCAGGTAAGTCTACAAACAAAAAAAAAAGAATGTTGAAGAAAAAACTACAGCACTTATCGACTGAAGTAGGTTCTTAGTCTAACCCTAAAACTTTCCTTATAACACACAAAAATAACTTTATTTTCTTTCGAGCACCTAATAGCCTTATTGTCAGATAACATACCGTACAACTCTCTTTCTAAGCGAAACGACCCCTAGAATGACCTAGTTATACTTGCTACTCTTTACTACGCTATAATATACCAGCACTTTATTCCACGACCTGTCTTAAAGGATTTACTAAAGTGAATGTTACGTTCTAATCTACCACAGATCTGATAAAAATCGCCTTAAATATGAAAGCGGCATAGCTGCAAAAAGAAAACAGAACAGGTGTGCGTGTCCATAATAATTTTACACCTACGACCGTGATTTTCATTTCGACGAAACTTTTTATAAACAAGGAAAAAACCTCCCTAGAGTAATTTACCTAATTAGGGCAACAAACAGAAGGAATTTAATGGGAGCCGGTACTCAAAGGACTCTTCTTTAAATTATTTACATTTCTCTAGAGGGCGCGTCTTTACGTTCTGACCAGAATATGGAACGTCCATTCTGTTTGGCTTTGTATTTTATTCTTTATTTTGAATTATTATTTTTAAAAAGGTTGGACGTTTGTAAGCCGTATGGTTCCGTTGAATAGGACTAGCTGTGTTTCTTTTTTGTTCATTAATTCACGTCGTAATTTTGTTTGCGGTTTTTTCGGGTGGCCGAATATTTGTTACATTGTACATGAATGAGAATTATATTTTCGTATGTTCTTTGAGAAAGCTGTTTTGCTACGGTTAATGGGCTTACATCGTTTTGTTCGAAATGTTTGGAACTAAGGTTCTGAGGAAATGTTACCAAGTATTTTGTTGTCTTGGAAAATGTTATCGACTTTTTTTACTGATTTCTGGTTCATAAAAAATATGATATGTAAATGTGGCATATAATTTTATCAAAAATCCGAAAGTAATTATTTGTTACAATCGTACAATGTATCTACATATAAATGCAATGATTGCGTGTACAATATTGTACATAAATGATTGTGTGTAAATATAATTTAACATCGTTCCTTAAGATTCAAATTGAAATTCACAAAATCCTTAACACTAACAAAATATTCTCAAGAAACACGTCTCCTTACCATTTTCCTACAAAAGCATCTCGTTTCCTACTAAAATATTCGTCAGCTGACTAAAATACTAACATAATCTGGTCTAGGCTTTGGGAACGTCTAGTGTTATCTTGCGTGGTTTCAGGGATTACTACCAAGTCGCCTCGCCTGATCTCGTGTGGCTTAATATGACAATGTCAGCTTTGTGTGTGCTATGTGATGTTTTGCTGTGTATAAGTGGATTGTGTACAGCTAGGTGTGTATTGACAATACAATCTTCTTAAATATGCTATAATTCCCGTGCTATTCTGATTATTAATAGTGTACCGGGGCATGATTTGGTCCACAACCTATCAAGGTTTATTGAAGCAGTACAAAGGCATATTGAATATCACCATATTGAGTATTTGTTTCTATATTATTATAATATGTATGTCATACTTAGAGTTACATACAATTTATTGCTAGGATTTAACTATAAGATGTCATATAGTAAGGTGTATATAAAAAAAACTTCGTTTAATATTTTATAGCATTCAAGATTAATCACTTGGTGTTTATGGATTGCGTATTAGTTTATTTTTAGTATTTTTATTCAATTAAGAGCGTTAAAAGCCAAATTTTAACTGAGGAATACCTTTTCTTGAACATTTGTGACAGTTCTTCCGTACATAAAAAAATGAAAATTTTTTTCTACAGTTAAAAATTAACTGTTGAATAAAAAGTCGGCCCTAAATTTAATGACAAAAAAAATATTTACACAAGAAATTATTTCGAAATAAAATGTAGCTTTTGAATTTGAATACATTTTTGTAGAATTACAATATAACAAAATACCAATAAGAAATAAATTGAATGAAATTAATGTTTTATTTGTCTATTTTCAATTCAAATTATTTTGTTTGCCTAAGATTATTATCGTAGATTGTACTTTTGCGTCTCCTTAAATGGAAATTTTCTGATAAAATAAAATGCTCTGTTCGCTATCTCTATTCCATTTAATCTCGACAAACTTATTACATGAAATGTTTTTGAATTTATTTATTTGAATTAAACTTCTCTTATTTTCTTTAGAATAGGTATTTAGCAAATTGGTCTTTATTTTTTGTGTTGCTACTTCTCGATATAATAATGATTTACAGTATGTCTAAAGAGGTTGGTAGGTAGGAAGTGCATTTTCATCACATATGTTATTTGTTATCTTTAACGATGAATCTAGTTTTTGTTGTGTAGTTGTTCATCGAACAAGTCGAATAAAATTATATTTTTGAAGAAGTTTCCTTCTATGACGCTCTGAGACAATGATTACCAAAATAAGATTCGAAGATAAAGATGTAAAATAAACGCTTTGTAATCATATAGCTGCACTGATAGGTTTCAGACCAGCTGTTATTTGTATATATTATCCAGTTTGCAAACTTTCACGTAATTTATTTCTTCACACGTCTTTTCTTTTCTAACATATTGCATGCGTTATTTACATGAAAGCAACACAAATAAATACAGAATCGAACTTCGAATCGGTCATGAGAATTTGTTTATTTATTCTTGAAAAATAACATTTCAAACTTTAATTCTAAGGCTTAGGACTCACGGCGCGATTTTCTCCCGCGCCCGCTCTAGTGGCGAAATGGAGGCGGAATTTTCTAAACTCACGAGGAGACTGCAGTTTTTTTGCGGTCCCGCAACCGGCGCGGTTTCGATTATCGCGCGCAAACTTGGCGGTTGATTACCGCAAGACAGTTAAACAATCAGTTGAGTTCCAGAGAGGCCGTCCCATTGCGATTTCTCGCCAACCGAGCACATAGTGCGCGGATGCAACACGCCGCGGCAGCGGGAGCCGCAAACAATCGCAACCGCAGCGGGTAAAACGCGCCGTGAATATTGCTATATTTTTTTACATACATATGTGTATTCTACAAAGGCTGCGGGACCGCGCCGTGAGTCCTTAGCCTTATACTTGTTATTCCAAGCGTCTCACCATCAGAAACTTTCGAAAAACTAGTTAAAAATGAAATAGATTTCAACTGCAGTGCTATGCAGGGACGTAAACTATCTTAGTATTCAGTCGGTGGTCGGTCCAGTCAAATGTCTGCTTTTAAATACGCGTTCTACAGACATTCGTCTCATACATACGAAATAAGTGACGCTCCGTCGACCCAGTTTGCCTTTCTGTGTACAACTGGACATGGTATCATTTGGGTTTTATATGTCAGTTGAAATGGAGATTGGCGGTGAAATTATTGTTTTAATAGGTCATACATTATATTTTCGAATTGCTTAGGGAAAACAAAATCTAAAAATATATGTTGGCTCCAATATATTATTTAACATGTCAAAAACTAATGGTAAATATCAATGAAAATTATTTTTATGAAACAGTAAGCCCCTTCAAACAGCCTCAAAAATACAAGTTCAAATTCCAAAATACAAACAAGAACTAACTCACGAAAACATCCAGACAAATATGGCTTGTTTTGTGTTCTCACACACAGAATAACCCGACATCTCTTCGTAACAAACATCAGGATCATTCGGTAACAACACCAATATAAACAACTATGAGTTTTTCCAAAGAATTGACTAGTACAATCCAATTTCAAATATTCGTTTTTCCAAAACCGTTGCGCCACTTCAAACAACTGATGCACTCAGCCTTTCACCATCACGATGGAAAATGCTTTTCCTTTACCCTTATGAATGTTTTATCAGTCTTTTTACGGTTCTCCCTAATTCCAGCCCGTAGTATTCTGGACGGTACCTTTCTAAATAATACCCGGTTCGATTCACGTGTTTCGTTTTTGAATTCGGTTTTTGAACTTTCTATTTGATCGGAGAATGTTTCGGCAGGGGTTGTCATGTTGCCAATATTATTTTGTTTAGCCATTAGGGTTTATATTATGTAATTAGATAAAAATTGAATATTGTAAAAGTAGTAGTAGTAAGTTTCTACTTAACAAACATATTAAGGCTGATTTTAGTCTGACTATGGCACGAGCACCATAAGGCCGAGATATTTATGAACTTGGTAGACAGCGCTGAGCACCGTGCGCGCAGATAGCTACGCGTCATTCAAAAACACTTCCTAGAAGTTTATATATCTTGCCCCATCAGCGCTGACGGTGCGCATGCTGTCAGCATCAGACTTAAACCAGCCTAAGGGCTCGTACACAAAGCTGTAATGCAACGTCGCATCGCAAAGATGTGCGAGCTCCCTGTACGCATCGCAAGAACTTGCTAATTGATACGCATCGCGCATCAAAATCATATCTTCCCAAAATGTTCTTTATTTCTTTTTCCTGTATCTCTTAAGCAATAACAAAAGAGCACACTTTGACGGTCGTCGAAGGAATGGTCACCCTGAGAGATGCGTCCCTCCACCTTTATCGTACGAAATCGCATCACAGCAATTAGCACCGTAATTTTTTGCGTTGCGAATTCGCATCGCAGTTTTGTGTAAGAGCCCTAAGAGAGTAAAGGAAAACTTAAGTTATGATAATTAAACTCATTTACCAAATTACTGAGATACTATACACAGCATTTAAAGACCAATTGACTGGAAACTGCCACCAATATTTTCAAATCCCTCCTTTTATGTCACACGTTGAGTTCAGCGCGGTTTCTTTAGCTCAAAGCTACGTACACCGGGGTCTTGTTAGTGTGATTTCAAATAGTACAGCTCGTTCTGACCACTCTATACACGCTTTTCAACTATTATATGGTAGTTGATTGCTCTACAGAGGGCTCCGAGAAATTACCGGCTTTTTGTGAA
This sequence comes from Spodoptera littoralis, assembly GCA_902850265.1. Taxonomy (NCBI): domain Eukaryota; kingdom Metazoa; phylum Arthropoda; class Insecta; order Lepidoptera; family Noctuidae; genus Spodoptera; species Spodoptera littoralis. The sequence continues at coordinate 3,222,009 of LR824539.2, read as the reverse complement.
TTCTAGAAATGTGGGATATATTGCACTTTTTGTGGTTGAAAATCTTTTTGATTGCTCAGATGTTAAGTACGCTTGGGTTGGAAGTTAGTTTTGTACTTTAATGTTTCATAACTATAAGTGCTAATACTAGTAGAGACATGTACTGCAGAAACTATGTCTAAATCTTCATGATATTTTTATGGAGTTTTTTTATAAAATGAAGCGTAATCAACCCGATTTTATTCATATCAAACTTGCTACGAGTTGAACAGCAGTCCGTTGTCCAACTACTAAGCTTAAATCACTATCAAACACACAAGCACCGGCCATGTTTACGACATTCAACTAAGCTTTTTGAGTTGCAACGTTGCAGTAAAAGGAGTAGGGCAGACATGAACTGCTGAACACCCTTTAGTCATCCCCTCCAGACATCTACACTGAACGATGCTCGTAAAAGTGTTGACACAACACTGCGTTTGGCAGCTACATCGCTGATCCCAGTATGACAACTTCAAAAGATGCTGTTCGGCAATATCTTTTCGATTTATTATTTTACTGGGTTTTCTGAATTATTCCGGTGTGGTTTAGAAATGATGTAAGGTAATTTTACATTCTAATTTTGTTAACTATGGGTATAAATGTAGAAAGTCTTGTATCAAACTGGGTTTTTTTTCTAAATAAATCAGTCAGGGTTTAAATGAAAGTGAATTGTAAGTATTGGTATGATATTATGTATGTGTCCACCATGGGCTTACGATCTATATTTATATATATTTTTTTATATTTAATGGGCCGACGTTTGACCACTATCTCGCCTGGTGGTAAGCGATAATGCGGTCTACGATGGAGTATGTCGTCCCATAAGCAACCTATTCACTCGGGCCTTGAAGACACCCCTTGTATATATAACACTTGTACATTTTATTATATGCCACAAAGTGAACGAAAACAGTCGTGATTTGAATCCAAATCTACTTTATACTCCATTTCCATATCAACCCTAAATCCTTTCTACTTACACCGGGAAACAAACCACACTACCAAACACCTGTCCCCACGGAAGTTTCCCATTATCAAAGTCACTTTCACAGTCATTAATCTAAACAAATGCACCCATTACAATTTATAACACCACTGATGCTATCGGCCGCTACTAACAAACAAAACTCGATTTATTACTTCCGCCTTGCCTCCCTGCCTACCCCCTTTTACGGCCACTGCATGAATATCAATTATAGTGCAGGCCTGAAAACTTTCCAGACGATTATATCTTAGGAATATGTGCAGACGCACGCGTGTGTAAAGCTATGCGACTTTGTGTAATTATAGGCACTTTGTGTAAGACTTTGTTCGTGTGAAATTCAAATGTCGTTGTAGATTTTGGGAATTCCTGTTTTAGTATTGGATTGAAAGGCGTAGTATTATCGACACAATATTTACAATCCCGGTGGTGTAATAGTAACATAGTAAACAATAACTTTTGTTCAATGATCTGAAATTCATTAAGAGTTTAGGTTTTATACAATATCCAGAATTTTATTATATAGTTCCGCTTTATATAGGTACTAATGCGTTTACGATGTGAATGGGATAATAGTTTTGCGAAATATTAATATCGATTTGACGAATTGTATCCTTTACAATTCATACTAATATTATAAATGCGAAAAAATGCGACTGCCTCGTTGGCCCCGTGGTCGCAAGTGCGACTGCCGGGCAAGGGGTCTCGGGTTCGATTTCCGGGTCGCGCAAAGTAATATTGGGGTTTCCAAAAAAATCTCAGTAGTAGAACGATGTCTGGAACTGTGCCCGGTATGGCAATAGCCTCACCCCCTATTACGGGGGACTCATAACATAAATAGTGAAAAATGGGTGTTACATTGTACATTGGCATAATGTGCACCTCTGCATACCCCATCGGGGATAAAAAGCGTCATGTTATGTTATGCTATTATAAATGCGAAAGTGAACGTGTCTGTTTATTTATCTGTTAGTCACGTCAAAACGGAGCAACGAATTAAAGTATTTTTATAAGTAAGTGGAAATAGTGGGTAGGATGAAGAGATGACGCCACAAGTGAAACAAGTGAATTTATTTCTGCAAATAGGCTACAAGGCAGCAATTTTACACGTCAATTTTATTAAGCGAACGATAAGGCCGACATTTGCTAACTGACTAATCTGAGAAGAAATGCCGAAACAAACTCAGAGGTCTCAATTAATAGGAACCGAACAGCAGACGAAGCCGCGTGGCAATAGTTTGCTTTACATATTCACCAATCTAGTTCAACATTTCTTAAGCCAATCTTGCACATATCTCTCGAGGCAAGAACAGCAACGAAATAATACAAACTCGACGTAATTAAATTAAATTGTCGCCATTAATTAACTGCAGTCGATCACGGTACACCAATAATAGACTAATTACACTTTGAACGTCTGCCAACGTATTTGTATAGAAGTATGTAATGTTATATGTAGAGGTACATATGTACTGGCCTTAATTAATTATATATAGACTATTGATTAGTAGTTTATAATGACTGGTATTTGTTACATACATTCTAGCTGTTATAAATGATATCGTTAAGGTGCGTAGTGAAATGAAAAAGGAAATTTATCTGCTACCTCTGAATTGTGTCGCGGAGAACCTAACGGGTAACCGGGGCTCCGGCTCGACGTGCAAGAGAAGGAACGGGGTGGTTTTTAGTCAGTAAGAGTCTGACACTCCCTTCCGCCTCACCCAGGCGGGAGCAGTCATTCAATGGTTTTCCCCCCTTAAAAAAACCTCTGAATTGTCTTCCTCGTTGACCGAGTAGTCGCTCAGGCAAGGGGTCTTAGGTTCGATTCCCGCGTCGTCGGGCAAAGTGGTACTAGCTTTTTTTAATCTCAGTATTAGCACTGAGTGTTGACATGTGCCCAGTATATGGCAATAGGCTCACCCCCTATTACTTGGGACTCGTAACATAGATATTGAAAATGAGTGTTACATTGTACAGTGGTATTGCCGTAATGTACATCTCTGCCTACTCTTCGAGGATGAAATGCGTAATGATATGTTATATTATAACTGTTATTTGTTACATACATTCTAGTTGTTATAAATAGCATCGATAGGGTGCGTAGTCAAATAAAATAGAATTTTTTTTGCAACCTCTGAACTATCCCTAAACGAAAACTATTATTGTATTGTATTGTATTGGGACGTGAAAGAATAACAAATACACACTCTTTTGCATCTTGTTAGTTTTTAGTAAGTAGTTGTATAGTTAAATAACTAAAAATAGCTGGTTACTCACGTGCAAATACTGAGAAAGCTCTATTAGTTTCGAACCACAAAGAGGTTCTTCCTCATGAGCAGCGTGCGCGGTCTGTCAAAATCGGGCAGCAACTGCTAGTTAATTTAGTATTTCTCACGATAGTTATTTTAAAAACATAGTTGTATAGTTATTGCATATTAGTGGTAGTAGTTTATATAAGTATTTTGATGTGTACACTGTGGAATCATTGTATGGTGTGTCTAATTGGGCACAGCCACAGCTCTATCATATTACTGAAGATGTTGAATTCAAAAATAGCTAACTGTTAACGTATCAATAAAGTTTAAGTACGAACTAATAAACAAAACAAAACTAGTCAAATCAACTTTAAGTTGTCTCAGCAATTATTCAGCTAAAACTTACTTCATCGCTTTTCAATTTTAAACCTTTCCCTTTCAGATTAATACACGGCTTACCATAGATATGCAAATATAGATCGAAGATAACTTCAATCCTAGACTTAATTTTCAATATTAACTTTCTTAGCTCAATCGCATATTCATTACGAGCGGTCTTTTCCCGAGTTATCAATTTACTCGGGTGCCGATTACAATCGGTATTCAATCGAGTACCAAGTTGAATCGATTCGAGAGTCGTTCGATTTAATTGAGCGTTGAATGAAAACTTTTTGAAGTTTGACACTTTTTGTCTTTTCGATTGTTTCGGCTGAATGTAAACTCGCTTTGTGTTGGTAAATGATCAGCGTAAAAATTTGAAACTTTTAATTAACTTTATCACAGTGAATTAAGCGTTGAATTATATTTAAATTGTTTTCTGCTAAATACTTGAAGTGTTGTTCTTTTGTTTTCAAATTTTTCCGATGAAGGAATTCTTTGTTGGTAACTTTGAATAGATACTTCAGATTTTATAGATTTGAAGCCGCCAAGCGTACGATGATCGAATTTATATTTTATGTCTATAAAATGATTCTCAAGAGTTATGATTCCCGACGCAAAATAGATTACAGTCAAGTTTACTACCGAGATAAAGTGTGTGCTTAAGGTACCCCAAATGTGCCTTAAGTACATCCTTCGGGGCTTTATCACTTAGGGCACAAAAGCTAGATGTTTTAGATCCACTTACTTTGAGGCAGGTGTATGAACACTCATCTATCATACAGACACGTGGGATGTCTACATACGAAAACAGCTTCCGAAATTATGTTTGTGTTTCTCAGACATGAAAAATGGTTCATAGATTGACTTGTCGTACAATATAGTATAGAAGAGATAAAAAGAAATACGTAACCTAAGTGATATTAACATTATCCTGAAGTTTTAGGAGGTAAATTTATTTTCTATTATGATGCGTAATCAAATAAATTTTGAACCTTACGCTACTCAAAAACACGCAGATATAAGCTTTATCAACACTCTATTTTACAACCGAATGTTGTTCGCTAGCCTTTGTAAGTTAACAGATATATTACATAAGAGAGTGACAACAATAAAATTAAGACAATTTCAATTCAAAGGGATAACCCTTAAACAAAGCTTGGTATCAAGAAAGCAAAACGACAATATTCCTAATGGCACAAACAAATACCAAAGGGGTATAAATGATCCGATAATATTTGATTGTCAATGTAATTGTCAAACGTTGAGAGAGGGTTAGGATGAGTGGTGCGATAGTTTGCCAGTATAATTCGATTATCTTTACGTAAACAGCTATTGATGTGAAGCAATATTTGATTCTGAGTACTTGTGTATGTAAATTGTTGATATTATACAGTAATGTTATAGCTGGTGTGTATATTTGCTATGTTATTCTTGACGGTTAGAACTGTTTTAGTTGTCGAAGGTAGTCAAGAAGTCGTAAATACAATAAGACGGAATTTGCAATTCTATCTGGTGTAATGGCTTTTTTTTTAAGGGGGAAAATCATCGAATGACTGCTCCCACCTGGGTGAGGCGGGAGGGAGTGTCAGACTCTTACTGACTAAAAACCACCCCGTTCCTTCTCCTGCACGTCGAGCCGGAGCCCCGGTAACCCGTTAGGTTCTCCGCGGCTCCGAATCGGCATCGGCCCTATTGGGCCCCATCTGTGGTGGTCTGATGGCTCTTTGAGGCGCGCGCGGAACGCGACGCGCCGTACGCTCGGAGTATAATGGCTATAGGGTCATCCCTTGTTGCATGAAAATTATAATAAGTCTTGTGAAAAGTCTGTCTAAACCTTCGATGACTATAAAGCGTACTGTTATTGTTTTTGGACGTTGGTCTCGTGCTTTTTCTTTCTTAAAAAAACGTTGCCCCACTTTAAGATTTTCTCCTGTGTCGTGGGTGCGTTTACTTATATACAAGTTCACATACATAATGATACCCAGACCCGAAACAACAATTTGTGGACCACACAAAGTGTTGTTTAGTGCGGAAATCGACCCCGCGACACGTTGCACGGCGGCAGCCGATTGCCCAGCCACCGCACCAACAGTGCAGCTTTGTCATCGGCGTTGAGTTTTCAATTATTAATTTCAAATAATATTGTCATTTTCATCACAAGAAAAAATTACATTTTAATGAATCCATAACGCATATTTTGGAACGCAATAAATTGCAAGCCCAAATATTCTGACAGACTGGCTGTCCGCACTCACAAGCAACCAATCAAAAATAAATGAACAATTAATAGATCGCCAATATAACTTGATCAATTAACTCGTTATTAATTCAGAAATATACTGCAGTATCCTCCTTTTCAAGTAACCGTTCTCAACGCAGTGTTATGCGAAGTTAAACGCTTGATTTGCATAGAAATTATATCGTCCGCTCTTGTTCATAGGAAATTTTCCTAATTAAAACGCTTTGGTACCGGGATTTTGTTCCAATTAAAAGTTTGTTCGTAGCACTCTACCGACCGACTCGGGTGTACGAGGTATTGAGATATTGATAAATTTACCCCGCTATCGCTTCGGAGGCTCAATCATTGGCATTTATGAATCAGTCGGTATAGATTAATACCATCGCTCCTTTGTTTTCAAGAGAGTTGATAACAGAATTGTATGTTTTGGAGTAACACTCCAAAACATACAATTATGTTAGAATTTTGGGAAGGTAAGACTATTCTTTTGAGGACCATAAGTAGATGAGATCAGTCATCGACTTGAATTTGAGCAGCTCAACAATCATAAACATTTATATTGCTTAAAAATAATTACATTAAAACTGTCTCACAAAAAAGTGCTCTAGAAATTTCTTAACAAAGAACTGCCACAAAATTAAATGTTATAAAGATTTATATTTAAATTAAAACTTAGCAACGCACAATAGAACCATTAAACACGTTAACTCGTCTTTCAAATGCTCCGAAACAAAGGATGTTCCCTAAAAAACCATCTTAAACTCTAAATAGAAATGACGGAGAAAAGTTGTTAAATTGTAATTTTTTCCATCCCCCTGTGGGTTCCTTCAAACTTACCTCGAATTTCAACGAGGCCTCTGAGACAACCTTTTGTCCCATAAATTCATTTTGGGTGTCAACCCTGGATACACACGAATCACTGTTTAGGTGGCGACCCTATTAGATAATAGTTCCCCATCTTTTTATAAGGTAGTTCTTTAAGTTCGAAATAACTTTACGTTTATTGGGTCCTGTAAAATATAGTATTAAAAAAATAGGTCGCCATTAATGGTCTTATTATCATGACTCTTTAATCTTGTTTTGGTTTATCTTTAGATATACATAAGAATGAAAGTATAGGTTTAGTGTTTTCAGTAAAAATGAACTACTTTTGACATTGTGATTCCGGCTACTACTGGACATATGCCTCTCTTATTACACGTCTAACCACTGCTAGTTACTTTGTGGATATTATCTCTATCTCTAACTTGAGGGAGAAGGAGTAGTGTACTCCAGGTTTGCCTACACGTGGTATTCCATTTCACTACAACTTATTAATGTTTACAATACTGTGATAGAGCTGTTGTTTAAATGTAATTATTAACAAATTGTTTGTCGTGGTGGCCCGGAGGTTTAAGACGCCCACTTCTCATGGGGGTGCGGGTTCGAAACCTACCAACGGCAAGTACCAATGTGACTTTTTCCGAGTTATATGTACTTTCTAAGATTATTTAGACACCACTGACAAACGGTGAAGGAAAAACATCGTGAGGAAACCTGGACTTATAATTTCTAATTATAAGTTTGAAATCGCCAACCCGCATTGAGCAAGCGTGGTGATTAATGATCTAACCTTCTCGGTGTGAGAAGAGGCTTTGCTCAGCAGTGGGCATTTATAGGCTGTTGATGATGTTAACAAACTGAAATTATAATGTCACTAGCTCGCATTCTCGTAGGATATGAACTAGCCTATATCTTATTTCAGATCATAGTCCATTCCTGTTCTAAATTTCATCTCGATCCCTTCAGCCATTTTGACGTGATTAAGTTACAAACACAACATCACGGCTTTTATCTCCGAAGGGGTAGGCAGAGGTGCACATTATGCCACTGTACAATGTAACACCCACTTTTCACTATTTATGTGATGAGCCGTATACCTGGCACAATTCCAGACTCCGTGCTACTACTGAGATTTTTTTTTAAATCCAGTAATACTTTGCTCGACCCGGGAATCTAACCCGAGACCCCTTGCCCGAGTCACACTTGCGACCACTCGGCCAACAAGGCAGTTACAAACAAAACCTTTTCGCATTTATAATATGAGTATAATATTTATAGCATTACATCTTATAGTCGAATTTGCACAAGATCATACATAAACTTGGACATTACAACTACATCTCTCTTAGTCCTACCTGCCTTCATAATACGTTTGCTCAATAAATTCATTTGGGTGTCGTCCTCTCCACCGTCAGCAATCTCTATTAAGATGACATAATGGCCACTTGGTTTAAGTCCACGTTTATGATAAGCTAGTGAGCTTCACCAATGGAAAGTTGCGTAAATAACTGCGTCACGTATTTTACTTTGAAGGGTTAGGCAGGAATGCAATGGAGACTTTAGATCAGTTTTGTTACAAGACCTGGTAACTTAAATGCCTATTACTATACCTCTACAGTGTATGCCTATTGCTAGTCAGTCAGTCAGTGTATATTATATACTAGTCAGTTAGGCACTGTAAAGTATACATTGACTGACTGACTGACTAAAGTCAGTGCTGATTGACAATAATCGTAAATAAATAAATAGTAAATTAAAATGATTGATATTATATAATTTATCAAAATAATACTAAAACCCCTAATAAATAAATAAAATTGTTCACGTCACAGTTTAATGAAAAATTATAGTTATTTCGTAGGCAAGACGGACGTTTTTTCATTAAACTTTTCACAAGGTCGTCACTGTCTAAGCGAATAATGGTAATGAAAATTTATCATGTCCACGTTTTTCATAGCTTTTAAGGCTATTTCTTTCAAAATTTAGAAGAAAATATGGTCAAGATAAGACTAGACGTATAGTCAGGTACTGAATCAGAAATACTATGATTTGGTTTTAATTTACACGTCTGATTGGTTGTTAATAAAACAGTTAAAGCTGAGGATACACTTGGGGACGAATGTCACAATGAACACGTGTTGCCAGCGACGTTGGGTGAAATAGCACGACGCGACGTTGCCGGACCTCGGTCGACATGTTTGGCAACATCGCGCGACACGGGTCCAGAGCGACGTTGACGTCCTATTGTCCTAGATTATGACCCAGTATATCCTTGGCTTAAAAGTGTGACTACTATGTGTTATGTCACCGTAATCTTATCTCTCTTGGCTAGCGTTGATCACTTAAGAGTCTGCTCGTTTGCCTCCAATCACATAAAAAAAAAACATAAGATGTCTATATTATTTTGCACTCAACTTTCTGATCAATAGGATGTAATAGAATTGTCCAATGTCGATACAACGAAAAACGATTCGTTTACAGATTAGGGTAGATGCCTAATTTTTATTTTAATGTCCGTCTAGTAGATTATTTTAAATCATCATTAGACACGTATTTTTTGTTTTCTTACAGAAACGAATAATTTCGACGATATATTGATTTGAGATGTCGCGTGACGTCACTTCTATGTACACAAAGCACCGCTAATTAGTTGCAGCGCTACACATCGACACAACTGTCATTTACACAGTGTACATGTGTGCGTAATTTCATATAACTGTATATAAAAATATTCGTCCACCACGTTCACATTGGTATTTTCATTCTTGTGTCGGTATACGTATTTTTATAATTTAATGCATAGGTAAGGTTAAAACTATTTACAATCATTGATATGACCCGACATTTTCACTGTCATTATCGTAGTGCTCGTGGTCGATTGGTTAATGAGCACGCTTTTATCGTCTTTCAAGGATCAATGATGTGGGTTCTATTCCAGCTAAAAGTTAATTTTATTTTACCTTGTTATTTTTCTTATTTTTTTTTTTTTGTTTTTTGTCATAAAATATAAATATCAGGCTATAAAAGAAGCAAATGAGTTGGTAAATAAAACAATACTATTTTTTATTACAATTAATTTATTTATTATACAAATATGTTGTTTTATATTCAATATTTATATCTAATAATTAATTATATACCACATGTTAAGTTTAAAGTTCTTTAAATCATAATTAATAGATATGACAATAAACCTCATAGTCGAATCGGGAAATATCATGCGGTACAGCGGTAATACGATGGCAGCAACATTTTTTATTAAGTAGGTAATAAACAAATATACAACATTCTTGTTTTGTAATTTAATAATATAATGTATTATTAAATTACAGTTTTACAGTAATAAACAAGTAAAACATGTAAAAAATTACACTGTCAACATAATATTTCTTGAAATGGGCGACTTTTCGTCGTTTGAACTTCCATTAATTATCTATTTTACGACGGTTGTTATAAGGTTCAATATTCAGTGGGCTGTATGATAGTAAAAAGAATGTGACGAATGCTATGGAACGATTTAAACTTTCATGACCTTTAGAATCAGGGAAACTTTAAATTAATTGAAGATGGGCGTAAATATAATATGTCAATCAAGTTCGAAAGCAGTTAAATAAATTTGTTAATGAAAAATTAAAGTGAAGTGAATAAACATGTTGAATAGAAAGAAATTATGACAATTTCTAACCACAAAACAATAACATCACTTCACCGTATGTTCTAGACAGCATTTTAATATTCTTAAAAAAATTAAACATTATTTTATGTTAATTTTAATAAAGGCAGAGTTTGACAGGCTCAATAATTGATTCCGAAATCAATACAATCACTGATCCTACAAGGCAGAAGGTTGCAATTCGTATACCTTTCTCCATCTTTTCTTCACAATATTTTACGCCCATCCTTATTCGACTTGAAAGTCTTTTCGTCGCTCAATATGATTACACTGTTCGCCCAATCAAAATTAATAAAGTCCTTAGCAAATTCTTAGCGCTTTTGCTGGTGAACCACAGATAACAATATTTTCTTCTCTGGCTTCCTGCACCTTAAACCAGAATGCAGGTGTCTCCGTACAGTTTGTATTAAAACATTCAGTGCTGTCGCTGTAGTGCGGGTTGGCAGGAACGGATCAGCCATGTGCCTGGCTACGATGTCGTAGTGCCGAGCCGATGAATTTGCCTTTGGTTTAGGCCCACGTCGACGATGTTTAACGTCACCGGTCTCCGCATATCTGTGCACCCATAACTGCATGGATCTCCTCTGTTGATACCAAACAAATAAGTATTTAAAATACCAGGAAATACTTTACAGGAATTAAAGTTACTTAAAAATAATAATAAATATAAGTAAACACAATGTTAGAATAATAATTTATAATTAAGTAGTGGCGTAAGGAATAAAAATCCCTAACCAGATATGTTTTAAAGAAACACTCCTAACAAAAACAATCTTTATAATATTGAACTTCATAATAAGTTGCAATAATTATTTTATTCTAGTGCAAAAATTGATAGGTGTGTCGAGTTACAAAATGAAATAAATATTATTTAGAATATCAACGTAGTATCTTATTTACTCACCGATATCATTAAACGCCTTGCTATTTCAGTTATTGTTAGTTATGTTTTGCTCATGCAAAACAATGGTTTCAGCCTTTTTAAATGTTGATAGGTGTTGGAACATCTTGTAAAAATAAAAATAACTTTGCACACGAATATAAGTAGTGTAGCAATAAACTATGAAATCCTCATAAATTGACAACTAAGAACGCAATTATTTTGTAAGTCGGGTGATTTGAAAAACATGTTTTAAATAGTCGGTAGTTACTTCATAAGCGTGTAAAATAAAATGACTCGAGATTTCTATGGTCGCCACAAACATTGCAAATATACTCAGGTATCGAACCATTAAGAAATCACAGTTAATTACTTTTTTACTGTTTTTATCTTATTTAAGTTGGTTGAAATGCATGAAGCAAATGAGATTATTCTAAATAATAAATAACTAGAACTAAAATATAAATAAAAGATATTATAGGTATAAATAAATCTAAAGTATTTACTATTAAAATTAACATAAGATTTAGAACAATAGGAAAGGAAAAAAAAAGAAAAGATTTAATTGTTTCTAATTTCAAATTTCAAATATTTGATAAATTAATTCTAAAACAACATGTGAATGTTGGAATCGATCCGGCGGCACTTTACTTGATAATTGGAGGCGATAACCATTGCGCCAAGCGCGCTGTAGATGAGATCATCGAAATATTTTATATCATTCAGTAACATAAAATTACAATGAGAAAGCACTATATTTATATGGGTATTGTATAGCTCGATCGTTCATTATTTTTGATTTCGATTTATTCAAAGTTTGTTATGAGTAATTTTATCTTTACCCTCGTTTTTATTTAAACTTATTTACTAAATTATTGCGTATACCGACACAAAAATGATTTTTAAATACCAAGATGTGTGTGATAGACGAATGTTTCTATACATATCTATTGATATGAAATTACCCACACATGTATATTGTGTAAATGATAGTTGTGTCGATGTGTAGCGCCGCTAACTAATTAGCGGTGCTTTGTGTACATTTTATACGTAGAAATGACGTTTTAGCCCCGATTCCTAAACTTTGATTCGTTTTATCTAAGTATTGTTTTATTATACGACAAAATAAAAAAAATAAGTGTCTAATATTATTACATTACCTAACTTACGTAGTAATTAGATTTTTAATATTCATACCCTGTCATTATCCCAATTATAATAGTACTGATTTACTACGGCCAATAACCCGCTTACTACAGCTTAAACATTTCAATACAAGTTAAAGAGCAATAAAATCAAAACAACAGTACTCGCAGTCATTAACGTCCAGTACAGTCAACGGTAATAAATAAAAGCTAATCACTTGTTTATTACAAGTAGGTACAGTCAAATTCGCGTTTGCACTCTGAACTGAAATTAAGCGAATCGTGTGCACTTTGTACCGTTGTCGCCGTATTACTGTTATTGGGCCATAAAATTGCCGTTTATTTGGATCATAAGTGACGTAACGTGCGTGAAACAATGATGACGGGATTTTTGCTGTTTTTCCAAAAAAATGGTTCGGACTGTGTAAAGTAATAAGCGTACAAGAATATAATAAAGATTTTGATGAGGTTTTTTTAATAGATAGAGTGATTTTTAAGGATAGTTTATGTGCACACATGTGTATTGCACCCGTGTGAAGCCGGGCCGGGTCGCTAGTAAATAATAATATACTAAAGTTTCATGTACTTGTTTGACTCATTTGTTTTTTATTATATATTATGAAATATAAAAAAATAAAGGAAATATATTTTTTAAAAACAAAACGTGCCCTACTCTGTAATTTTCTCCTGTGTCGTGGGTGTGTACAAACATACAAGTTCACATACACATGACATCCAGACCCGAAACAACAATTCGTGGATCACCCAAAGAGTTGTTTCGTGCGGGAATTAAACCCGCGACACGTTGCGCAGTAGTCGGTTGCCCAGCCACCGCACCAACTGTGCAGTCCACCAACTTAACGCAACAAAAAAATTATCCTCATCACTGTCAGATTGTAAAAAGAGTATAGTATTTAGCAGTTTCTAAGATAGAAGATACATTCGGATCGTATTTCACCAACGACTACTGTTATTTTTATAAGAGAGATTATCAAGTACCTACCCATCCTCCTTCCAAAACTTTCAACACCTCACCTCCAGATAAGATTTATAACGTTCCCCATAAATTGCATCCCCTCCCCTTGTGGTCGACAAATACACTGGAATGCGACGATTGTACACATCTGCTCACCCCCCAAACTGCGTTACATGTTCCTATCATGACAGCCGCATTGAGTAAACACTATAAATTACGCAAATTATATATTTTATTACATACAACACGCGCACCCCCGATTGTTCGCACTTTGGAACTACTGATAGTCGTAATCTTGTGATGCGCCGTAGTATTGTTGTGGCCATAAAATATGCGTTTATTGTTACTGTTAGTATGCGTATATTTCCCTGCAAGTTTGCGTAAGTTTTCCCTTTTGAGAGTTCCTCTGGGAATTTACAGAAATTCTTATTCGTTGTTTAAAGGAATACGTGTTTTGTTCTGTGTTTATTTTTATGCTTTTTATTTTCGCGGATAATTTTTATGTCAACAAATAACGGGCAAAAATAAAATAAGGGCCGATTTTTGAATCATCAGTTAATTTCTAATTGTAGAATATAAAATTGACATTTGACTATTTTTAGTATAGAAGAATTGTCAAATATTCAAAGTTATTCCTTAATTAAAATATATCTGGCTTTGGAAAAATCGGCTCTAAATCAGACAAATTCTCAGAAGTTCTATTGGAATGTAACTGGTTACACTGATTTGCTTTTCTGCTTAGTTTCAAAATTCATTTCTCACTATTCCTTACATAATTCAAATGTGATCCAGATGTGTGTACTCGTTTCAGCTTAATTCTTCGGGGAACAGACGCGACGGTTGTTATGTTAGTATGACGAAATAACTCTGTAATTTATACAAATTAATATGGATACAGTACTGTCTACGAAATAACACATAAAAGATCTTATTTGTCTTGTGAAAATGAATATCTTATTTTCATGGACACAAGAATCTAAATAATTATTATTATAGCTACCATTGTCTGCAATAATAAAACCTCAAGAGTATTGACTGACTCACGTAAAACATAAAATAAAAATGGTATTATGTAGTAACAGTCCTCGAAATAAATTTACAATAACAAGACATTTGCATATTCTAATGTATCGCTGTACTCGAAGCCAGTTCTTAATACCATCTTGAGGTTATACTTTCGACTCAACAATTCCCTCGCTAAGACCTGTTAGCTCAAATACTTTGTAGAATATTCATAGACCAGAGATCCTTTTAAAAGGGAGCTTTGAGTGGTTCGGTTAAGATCTACGTCGATATCGAGAATTAATTGAATAAAACGCAGTGTTGGGAGAGAATTCCGAGGCATCAAGAAGGAACCCTCATGAATATGGATCCATGTTAAAAGTGTTCTTGGTTCTGTAAAAAGTTGAAGTTATTAAGTCGATGGCCATTAAATAGGAGGTCAAAGGACGTACAATTGCTGAATGGGGCCTCGAGAGATTTATCGGTACCCTAATTGATAATTTATTACACTGAGTCGAATGAATTTGAAATGAAAATGTAGACCTTTCAATACTTTGGCAACGATAAATTAACAGAAAAATGTTTGGCTTCACTTAATTGAAAGTTAAGGAGACGTTTTAATACAAATGTCGGTACTTTATAAGACGGATTTCTCTCGAGCTCGTTATTATTTAATCAATCGTTTGAAATATTATTATCTTGCTCATCTTACAGGCTTAGCGTTAAAACAAAGGTTCAATACGTATTTTAGAATAGAGGATTGGGTTGGATCAACTTTTGGATCGTTGCCAAGCATTATCGAATTGTTATAAAAGATGGTAATTGAGGTGAAAAACGCAAGCACGATTTGTTTTCTTTTCGATAGAAATAGGGATGAAATAAACCGATAAAAAAATATTTTGCATGTTGAAAACAAACTTTTCAAGGAAAAGATCCAGAAATAAACCAGAAAATATTTTCTTAGCTCTTCTTCGAAAGGAGAGTTCCTATTCTTAAATCTCCCAAGTCTCGTGATTTCATATCACGGGGCTTATTATAACTCATAACTTTCTGAATTTTATTAATTACTTGGAAATACTTGGAATACCGTTATTAATTACTTTAGAAGTTTAAATGCAAGGTATTTCGTTTTCCATTTAAATAATATTCACTTGGAAGTTTTGAGTTGATGATTCATATTAATATTTCGCAGGGAAAACAAAGAGTTATACAGTTCGCTGTTTCCGTAATTTTGGTTATAATGTAACGTTTTAAGATGTCGTATTGTATTAATTATGTTTTGCTTCCTAAGAGTTCCGCTTTAAAAGGAGCATTTCCAAGATATGGTAATAATGGGAGAATCGGAAGGCTGTTTATTCAGTAGAAATTGAAAGTGTGACACAAGGAAAATGTAAAAAAGAGTTGCCGCAGGAAACGTCCCGAAAAAATGTCTTTGACGAAAGCAATGTCAAAATTCGGTAGTGGAGCGACGAAAATTGACCCATGCCACAACAAACGATGGTAATTGGCCCCGAATAAATTTCTATGACAAAGTGTTTGGGTTAATTACTAAAGGTCCTTCTAAAATGGAGCAGTGCTTTGTAATCCCAGTGGCGATGACAAATTTGCAAAATTGTTTCAGTTTTGTTAGGGTCTTGAGGTTCAAACCTTACTAATGAGCGGTGGCATGCCGCGACGACCAACCTATGGTTTTTACCTGTTTTCCTTGGTCACATAACGTGGAATTTGATGGTATTTCGCTCTCTAGTGATTAAGTATTCATTATGCCTTAAAAGGGTCCTACAATACGCTCTTATGTGTGGTCTTTCTAGGGAGCGTTTGTGGTTACATTTTGAAAATAATTTTGGTAAACGGCATTGTAGGGTTGTAATCAAATGTGATGTGTTTTTTGTTACATTGTGTTCATGTAGTTGTGTTCAATTATTGAGATATACCTCTACATTTAAATCATACAATTTTCTTGAACCTGTGACTTGGTTACCTTTTCTATGTTTTTCTTCTTCTTTTTAGGTTTATTCTCAGTAGTCATTCTCGAGTTCTGCATTATCATTGCTGGGATCAAAGTTTTCAGTCTCACTTACCTTTTTCTTGGTATTCTGTTGCTTTTGACTGGTGGTCATTTGAAATATTTATCGTACATTTCAAACTAGTCTACATCAAAGTGAGTTTCAAATAAAAAGTAGCTTTTTCGTCGATGTCGCCTAAGTTCAAGCCTTTTTTGGAAAACAAAACAAGATGGTATTAAAAATACAAGAGCTCAATTACCTTACACGGGAGCTACTTAAACCTTCTCGAACTATCCAGCTCGATAGCTTCACGGTGCGGGCTTAAATAAATATCGACCTACAAAAGCAAATATACGCTTGCAATGAGAGTTAAGAACTTGAGCACTGCCTTTTATAGTACTAATTTCCTTCGGTGTGGAAGACTAAAGGAATTTATCAAGTTTTCTAAGTACGTGAGTCGAGACGGAACTAATTAATGTTTTGTGTTTTCGTTGCCGTAATAAAATGTATGGGTTTGTAGTTTGTCATGAGATAGTTTCTTTATTTTGTGTCTGATTTGTTTTTAACCGACTTCAGAAAAGGAGGTCTTAGTTTGACCTGGATGATTATCTCGCAATTGGTAGAACCGATTTTGATTTTCAGTAAAGTGTTTGTTACATTTAGAATAGAATAGAATAGAATAGAATAGAATAACTTTATTGTACACCATTAATAATTAGGTGAAGGTTTTTTTATATCAATGAATGACAATAAAAAGAGGAGGTGGAAGACGGTATTATTAAACGTACTTTTTAAAAGAATTATAGTTCGATCTGATTTGTGCTTTGACGGCTTTGTATCATTGGAGAAATGGATTGTGGAATGGTCTCATAAACATCATTGAATCGTTTTAGTCCACTATTGGATATAGGCCTTCTGAATAGCACTATGTCCAGCTTTTATGCAATTTGTTACTTCTACTTTTACTTTATCATCACTTTTTCATAAGATGGTAGAATATTTTTATCAATACAGCTATGTCAGTGGAGGTAAAATCAGCGGTGTATCATATTATATCAGTCCCAAGTTTTAATTGAAACCTAAAACAGAACTGATTCTAGACCTAGGCAATAATAACTCCTAACCCATTAAAACTGAATCCGTTAACATATATGACAATAATCCAGCGTAACTAACTAACGACATATTAAATCTACCCGCTGATCTAATGGCCCCACAAGACTATATCACGTACAGTTTGCGGCGCGGATTTACGTCGCGTCCTATCCGAGTCACGTGACATGGTCCGTCGATACTAATTAGATATTAAGGTCTTAGTTCCCGCTCGTTTTATGGCCCGAGAATTATACGGCGTAATAAGTTCTGACCCATAGTTTTATCGACAGCAATTTTGATGTTAATCTAACTTTTTGAGCTGGTTACCAAGAAGTTTTTATTTGATTCTTGTGTTATGATGGGATGAAATTGATGAGTTTGTTTAAGCCTGTTTCGTCGTTAGTTTATATGTTAGAACTTTCATAACGTTTTATGGCTGAAAGATATTTAGTTAAATTGTGATTGGAAAATCTGTTTAGAAATAATAAAAACAAATCCCATTTTAATTATTTTTAAGTATTGTAAGATGGACTACTATGCTTCGAGGTCTTTTGTTTATTAGATGTTTTAGCATCCTTATCTTTTTTTATAACGTTGCAGCACACTAAGACTTTCTCCTGTGTCGTGCAATTATAAACATACAATTTCACATACATATGCCACCCAGACTCGGAACATCAATTTGCCGATAACATAAAGAGTTGCTGCATGCGGCAATCAAACTCACTAGCCACTGCGTCAACCGTGCAGTGATTACTAGAATTGTAAAGTGTAATTTCATAAAATTACACCCGACTAGCAAATACAAATATATGGACCAATTTTCCTATACATATTTTCTGTAGCCGTAGTATTTTCCTACATGCAGAATACTACATAGGTTAGTTGTGTCCACGAAGCTTTGGCCAGTGAACAAGCAACATATCACTACATGCCCTGTCGAGCCCTTTGAACGCACACCCGACCCTATCTTATGCACCGTACCTGTTTCGATATCTAGTTACTACCATGGCAAACGTAGGAAAGGTGCTTTTACATCCATTTCATCATTTCAGAGATGGCACAAAATCTGGATATTTTGACGAATTTTCGCTTGCTTTCATGAATGGAAATACGACAAACTAACATTTTTCCTAGTATTTTAAGCAAACTTTATGATCTTAAAGTTGGAACTTTATTTGGTCTAATAGCACACAAAAGAAATGAAAGGATAGACTAAATGTAAAAAAGTAAGTATTAAAGGACCACATACTTTTAGACTACACTTTTAACTATGGTCCTTTGATACGAAATAAATCATTGGACAAAACGAAACAAACACAAATTAACAGACAAAACACACCAAGTCAACAAAGTAAAAATAATAATTTAATTAAAATTCCAAAACTCGGTGTAGTCTGCAAGCAATAACAATTAAACGCGAGCCAGACTGCAGCCGGCTAACTGAATAAATTAAACTTTCGTTGGACTAGCTTGTAAAATACTCTGTTTTACAACAATGTGGGTATCTCGTAGGCTTGTCTTATCTTGTTAGATTAAAATTGGATGATAATTTAATAAAATCTCTGGATAAACGGTAAAATACAATGTGTATTTCGACTGAAGTGAAAATGGACGATTGCCAAAACCCAATAATACTTGCAGTATTGTGTTAAATTCACTAACTGTCGACTTTCACAATGTATTTAAGGTATATGCTAACCGTATTGGAAATTAAATATATCCCGAAGATCAATATCTGTTTAAAATAGTTTTTTTTAGTATCTGGTTTTATTATTATTTAAGCCAATTCATCATAATATTGGGATCATATCTACTACATTACCCAAGAAAATATTATAACCAAACTATTTCCAACAAAGCCGAGTCACGTCCAATCATAACGAAGCAATCAATAAATAAACCGCATGCCACTCACATCCAGTTCCATGGAAATTTCAAACACAATGGACTCGAAGAAAGGAAGCACCACTTACCAGAGTGAACTCGGTGAAGATTAATTTGTACCTCGACCCGAGAAAAAGAAAAGAAATGACGGAGATACGGAGGGAACTGTCATATTTGTAATGTACACGGAATTCTCAGTTATTAAACGTAAGGGAAAATATAAAAGGACACGTATTATGCGGTGCAGGGACGAATTTTAGTAAGTAAAGAATGGCTTATCAAGTCTGTGTATAATTATGTGAGGTACTATAGAAATAGAGCTCATTAAGATATCGATATAATAGAAATTAATATTGATTGTCGCAATAATAGTGATAATAGAATATGATTACTAAAATAGATTTATAAATGTTTTATTTTCCGAGCACAAGCAGGCTAAAGGAAATAAGTAGCGCTTACAAAACACCTACAAATATTTACTTTTATACTTTAAAGCATTACACTCAATTCTTTTTTTGTTCCATTCATTTATAAAACAAACAACACAACTATACAAAATCCAGCCCTGCCCAAATGTATATTATATCCATTAATGACGAAATATTATTAGATTTGTCACGCGACTTATCCATTACGACATACTATCTAATAAGATACGTTGTAACTATTCGTACAGAAATCAATTAACTGATCCCTTTGACATGAAAATACCACCCGAGGCTGTAATTAATAATATTAATTTTAGTTCTGATTAATTTTGTTTGTATTTGTTTGTTTAAGGTTTAATGTGAAAGTTTCATTAAACCGATATGATAGATATTGATTCATTTCTTGTAGTTTTCAATGGTTTACGTTATGTTTACGAGGATACAACTGAACCAAGGCTTTCCCCGCTAGGACAACATCGATATAAACAAAATGACCGTTGAAATAGTTCCCGCAGAATCCATCCTAATCTTTCCCAAAGCTGCCACTACTGAACTGGCAATTCGGAAACAACCTCTTGTAAATTCATGTGTGCCTGGTAAACTGCTAGCTCCGGCGAGTTATGTAGAAACAAATATACTAAGCTCACTTCGGAACACAAGTGGCCGAGCTCGCCAAGTTTCATAATCGCATAGAATTCGTCACGTGCCGAGACCCCAAGTTAATAACGGCCAAGTGTCGCCCCCGGGCTCTGCCTACTCTGTTATAATTGTGGAACAAAGGGGTCGCCAGATGTGAAGGTTTGTAAGGAAACTTTATCTGTTCAACGGTGTCAATTGGTACTAAGATTCTTGGTTTGTCTTTGTATTTGTTCGTAATTATCACTTGGACTAATTTATTGTTAATATAGTCTCTCCAATTCTTAATATCTTATCTGACGTAATCAGTGTGCTTATAGGTATGCCATTGTGGTAGTCATCTGATGTAGATGGCGATTAGTAAAAAAACATGAATATCTTCACAGAATTTATAATGATATTGTTATTTTTGTAATCTATTTATAGTACACTACCTAAACAAAAAACTTCTTGTTAATTATTTTATCTTAACATACTCGAATCTAAAATACCCATCTTATGTCTTATATTCCAAACTTCTAAGAGTCACTTGACACATACCCTCCATCCACGCATGACCTCAAACAGATAATTGGACAAAAATCAAAGAACACGATCACATGAGTGATTTAAGAGCTACATCTTCCGTACACTTCGCTACCACATCCCTGCACAAACGACTCCGTCTAACCTCTTGAGTGACTAGTCTCCTCTAGTTCTGAGGGCTCTTACCATTGAATTTCTCAACCGTCTAAAATAACAACCATCTTGTTATTTTATGAACTTTGATGTTTGGTGTATGAGTTATACGTGTATTATAGATACATGGTAGGGGGTATTGTTATTGGTTCAGTGTTGCTAACGAAGTAGGAGATAAAATTGCAAAAGGTGTTGATAGAGTTGTTGAATGTTTTTGTTTGAATGACTTATGTAATGTAATTTATATCCAGTGTACTTAAATTGCACAGATCTCTTAAGGGAAGTAACTCCCACATTATTGTCATCAACATCACTTTGAATACAATGAATCTAAAAATAAATTGTACTTACCCGTTCCGTCCCGTTTTCACGAAACCTACATCACTTTTCAAATCGATTAAAAGACCCAGAAAACGGCTAGACTAAAATAAATGCTCACAGCTCTGACCTTCTAAAGTAAAATAGAAAGTACTAGGACAATAGTAGGTCGCAGGAGATTTACGATATTCACTGGCTCTTAGTAAGTGTCCTCTTGTGACACTGTGTTCGCCTGGTAATTTTATCCGTTACGTCGAAAAGATTTTCCAAGATTTACTGTAGCGATATGTCTTCACTGATTTTGAGGATAGGTGGTTATCAGGATTTTAGTGTTCTGTATCTGTCACTACAAATTGAGAGTTAGGGAAAAGACTGAACTTGGTCGAATAGTATTTGTCACAACGCTTCGATGTTTTGAAATGATGACGTTATGGTTGTTAAGTTTGATAAATGATAATATTGTATTACTTTACTCTTTACGAATGCGTAAGATAATGTTAGTAAAAGTCAATGCACTCACCAATTTATAGTTAGTAGCAAGTGAGACGATATAGTTTCTGCTAACTAAGTGTGAAAGGGTAAACTAATGAATACATTATTCATTCAATTTACTAAATTGCACCCAAGTTTAATCACCATGTAATTTGTCAATTACAAAAAGGATTCCACAATCAGACGGGAATGCCTCTCATTTCATTCCTGAATGCGCATAGGGTTGGAACCCATGCGTGCTTGCAAATACCCCACGCAACGACTGCCATTTTAAAAAAGAAAAACAACCCTCCGATGCAGTGCACAAATCAACCGGCACTTTCGATTAGTACAATACACAGGGGCGATATGTTTCAACAGGGTTTCGGGTCGATATCGCCAGCCGGATCAACCGTGTTGATTGGCTTCGAACCGGTTATCACCGGTTGCGACTAGTGTAAACCGGTTGTACGCTGCCGGCTCACATCGGTCGGTTTGATTTTCGTTTGCGAAAAAATTGGTAGCGGGTTTTAGGTGTCAGTTTGGTTGTATTTATGTAGAGGAGGGAACAATCAACAGTGGCGAGCGCTTAATGGAATGGCATGGATTGCAATTAATATACATATTGTAATAGTTAAATAGATACTTAACTAGATACTTATCTATATAAATAAAAATGAGTTCTCGGTCGTTAGTCTCACTAAAACTCGAGAACGGCTGAACCGATTAGGCTAATTTTGGTATTGAAACATTCCTGGAAGTTCAGGAAAAGTTTAAAAGGTGAGAAAAAATTAGGCAGTACGAAGTTTGACAACAAAGATATCACTGAGGTATGCGGTTAAAATGGAACACGACCCTTAATAGAGTTTAGATGGTTGAGCTACGTGATTATTGTAGCAGTATTCATAACATCACGCCTTTATCCCCGAAAGGGTAGGCAGAGGTGCACATTATGCCACTGTACAATGTAACACCCACTTTTCACTATTTATGTTATGAATCCCATGTAATAGGGGGTGAGCCTATTGCCATATACCGGGCACGATTCCAGACTCCGTGCTACTACTGAGAATTTTTAAAAACCCAGTAATATTTCGCCCGATCCGGGAATCGAACCCAAGACCCCTCGCCCGGCAGTCACACTTGCGACCACTTGACCAACGAGGCAGTCATTCTTGTATGCCAATGTAGCAGCAGCATTCCTCATATAACAACACCATCTAAATAATTGTAAAACACTTACCCCGTTAATGTAAACTTTACCGTGAGTTCAATATAGGAACTTCATTATAATTAAGCGTAGAGAATCGAGCGCTTGCAGCCGATCTTTGAAATAGTATGAACACCGTCGCTGCCTCGCGAGCGGATTATATCGCTTTAAAATTCCCTAGACACTTCACAAGATCTTACACTTCATAGGTGGATAATGGTTCGGTTGAAAGCGGAGAGGTTTGTACTTCGATCAAAACCGTGTTTGAAATTGTATAGCCAATTTTTGGAGTGGTTTAATTTTGGTCCTTCGTTCCCAATTATGATTTCCCTAAGGACCGTTGTAAATAGTTTTTTTTTTGTTAACCGATTGGATGATGTTTGATATTTTATTAGAAAAAAGGCACTATACATGCAATGATACGGGCTATTCAGACTTTAAAACAATAAACTAAAAATATGATTTAAAAGTAGACGAATTGATTCAAGTTGATTGTAAATAAAACAAGCGACCAATCCCACTTTTCACTTACATTAACACTAACTCTTAACAATAAAAATGAATCAAACTTACTTGGAATCCAGGCAACTGCATTTACTCGATGACTCAATGAATTTTGTTTGTATAACATTTTTGTGAGCAAAATATTCGCTTCTCGCTTCTAGTGAGACCCATCTCTCCTTTCTCGTTTCACCCGGGGGCCTATTTGAGCGTATTCGAGCTCGCTAGCTAATTGAGTCGAGTCTCCTCCTGATTGTAGACCAAGAACAAAACTACTTTTATTTTTTCTCTAAGATTAGTTTAATAAAATGTGGCCAGCTAGTCTCGATATTGGTTTTATCAGAGTATTAATTTGAGAGAGAGAGCTCAAGTGGTATTGTTTGGTACTTGGTAGGTTATGTCTGTTAGTTTAATAAAATCTTTGTCTATTACGAAGGTTTGTGTAAGATATTTACACTTTTATCTCAGTAATATTAGAATGTAGACTGTTTATTTTGGATTTTGTTTTTGTAGGAGCGTTATTTGCTTCTTATATTATTTTCATTTTGTGTTAGAATAAGCTCGATTGGTTTTCTCACCAAGCAAATACATTTGATTATTTAAACAGTAAGGTCGTATTCTAACTCAGCATTGATTTTCTGTGTAACAATTATGTACTGTCACTAACAAACATGATATCATTTCTATGTGTGATATCATCTGTTTCCTCTACACATTTCATAACAGTTATCTGTTAAACATAGAAGACCAACCTTTTCACAGTTCAGTGAAAATGTAGATTTTAATAGCCGAGTAACAGGTTCACAACAAAGCTCAACTTTGCATTCATGTCCCATTATTTTCTTAACATAAAGGAACCCATATCAGCATACGGTCGACTACTCTTTCTCCCATGGTCGTTCACATAGAGACCCTTGACTCCAACACATATTAGATTCAAAGAAAATCGGACAATATATTGGACAGTTAAATAATAGGAAATAAAAGCTATGTATGTATAAATATAGTCGTATTTACGTCACGCGTCCAGTTGACGAAGGGACGGATGGATTGAGGAAGGACCAAGGTCGTTGGTAGTTTGAGTACAGAAGGACCACAATGAACAAGTTAACATTATATAGAATTGTCTCCTGAAATAACTATTCTATGATGTTTGACTGCACGTTTGGCGCAGTAACTTGCTATCTGGGTAATCGGCTGCCACAACTCTGATCCACAACTTATTGTTTCGAGGTCGGGTGTGATGTGTATGCAAAATTGTGTTCTTCGGCCTTACTACTATTACGTGCTTTCAGCAAACCGAATTTGGGGTTAATTGTCTATATGCAACTTTACTACTTAATCACAAGCACAATAGCAATCGGACGGCCGAGAATAGTATTATCAAATTCGATTACAATATGATAATATAATCAGCGCACGGTCTAGTACCAGCTTAGTTGCTTGCAATGCAATCTGCAACATATTAGTTCGAGACTCCAATTCGCATATGCGTTCTCTGATAGGACATCAACTAATGCACTTAGTCGATGTACATACATAATATGTTTAGACGATTATCGTTCGGTTACTGTATAACAATACTGTTCTAATATGGAACTATTTTTTGAATGTTTCCGAAGAGAAAATTTGGTATTAGGTTTGACAATATCAATCTGATAGGTTTCATATATGCA
This sequence comes from Spodoptera littoralis, assembly GCA_902850265.1. Classification (NCBI taxonomy): domain Eukaryota; kingdom Metazoa; phylum Arthropoda; class Insecta; order Lepidoptera; family Noctuidae; genus Spodoptera; species Spodoptera littoralis. The sequence goes on along the minus strand of LR824539.2, from coordinate 3,196,730 downwards.
TAGAAACTGCTCCACAACTGTTGTTATAGACAACCATAATGGGCCCCAAAAGACTGGCAACGCACTTCTTTGGTATTTCGGATGTCCATAAACGCCATCGACTGCTTACCATTAGGTGACCTGTTTACTTGTTTGCCCTCTTTTATAAAAAAAAACATATGTCTGTTAATGTTCTAACTTGACAGTGTTAGTTGTATGGTAAAACTACCAATTATAATAATAATAGTACACTTTAGTTATATTTCTGCCTTACGCAGTGATTTATCACTTCATTTTTGTTACATTTCTTTGATTTAGGAATCGTATGATGACTGACCACTAGGGTGGTCCTTCTGTAATATCTTAGTCAGTAAGACAAAGGATCCTGTATCAAATGCCGATAAATACATTCGAGGTCCGTTTATTGAGCGACGTGAAGGGTCACGGGTTCGATTTTCGTTTCAATTTGTTGGAACCGCTTTATGTTGGGTCTTCGTTCGAGTCGCAGATTGATATAATTAAATTAGTTTTCTACTGTGGTTTTTGGGTACGGCTTTCTAGTTTTTGGGTAAAAAATGATGAATTTATTGGATTACAACGTTTTGTGGTTACCTTTTCAAGTCTCAGTTGTAAATAGAAATATATAGACTAGAGTTGATAGTCGAGCTCAATAGCATGCTATTGAAAAAATATACTCAGCAGTGGATAGGAACAATGATAAAGATGATACATAACAATTATATCTAATAATGAGGGTAAGCAGTAACATAAAGTATAACTATCACAATCTTTTTGTATCTATAGATTTCACAAATTCATTGTTAGGACTTCGCAAGGTTCATCAATTAGAACAAGATTTAAACATAGATAATTACAATGTTAACTTCTAAGAGAATCTCTCCTAATTGCTCTTGTTGCTCCATATTAGTGTGTTCGAGTGTGTACATTGTTGACTACACTAACAGCTTACTTGCAACTTTTTATTTAATGCAACAAACAAGCCAATAAAGCCGAGTCTACATACAACTGTAATCAGCGCAAAGATACAAGTTCTCAGCAAACAAAGAAGCTAACATTAAGCTGAATACACACCGCCGCTAATCCTCTCCGGTTGTAAGTTGTAATGCGCCCGACCGCGTCGAAAAGTTGAGCTACACTCGCCCTCTTGATATTAAACCCGTTTAGTGCGGTTTATACTGGCTTTATTATATTAGCGCGTCGACGCTTCGCTGTGAATTCGGCGGTTTAATTAGAAACGTTGCGATATGAACGGTTAGAGGTGAGAGTGAGTGAGCACAGTGTGTACTCGCCGTTAAGTCTGTGGATTTGTTTAATGTACTCGAGGATTATTTGCGATATTCGTAATTGTTCGGAGTCGATCCTCGATAGTTTGTAGTTATGGGTCAAAAGTTTTTGTTTGAGGGTAAATCTGATTGTGTTTGGCAACCTTTGATGTTCAGAGGTCAACACAACTTTTTTTAACTAATATGATTGATTGTTACGTTAATTAAAATTGTTTTAGTTCTTATTCTCATTGATTTTATGTACTATAGGACGGTTATAAATCTCGTGGACTGAATATTTTTCCAAAAAATGGAAAAGGGTTTGGTAATGAAAAACTGCTACAAAAACATAAATTTCAAAATAAAATGGTACTTGTATTATGATGTAGCCATCTAAATCCTTTCTACTCATATTTTTTCCAAAATAAAACCTCCAAAAATGACATATCTATCTAACAAACTTGCAAATCGGGATCCGTAGAAAAGTTTTACTTGGTAATGGTTTTTCATAGTAGCTGTGTACCGCACTCCGGGTTCAGAATATTTATTTTATCTTGGAAGTCGCGACCAGGTGAGGTATTTCACATGAGAGAGAGAACCTTTTAATATGATTTACAAGTTTTAACAAAAAGGTTTCTGGCTACTTAGTACCTTGAAAGCTTTCGATGTTTCTAGTGAATACGTTTTGTAAAGTACGTTTTGTTTTTAGGTGTTTGTCATCCGTTTTAGGTGTGGAATTCTGTTGTAATTTGGTGTGTGTAGATGTTATACGGTTTAATGGATCGTATGATTTTTGATCGCGTTTAGATTTTTTGTGCACTGGTTGAAATTTAATTTTCTTTAATAATTCTTTATGATGCTGCATTGTAAGCAACAAAAACAAATATGACTTCGAATTCAAACACAAAGTTGCGTTCGTTTTCGGTAAATCTAATTTCGACGTTACCATTTGTGTATTAGAAATATGTAATGGATTACTGGCTAAATAACTATCATCAACTTTTCCTCTCATCTTTATACTAAACAAGGAAATACTTCCTTATGTTTTCAGTACTTAGGACTTATATTTGTTTATGTAATCCGCTGCCCATTCAACCCGACCCCAACTTCTTTAAGGGCAATGAACGAACATGAATGGGCACATCGTATGACTATAAGGCCGGGCTTACACGACCTCTCTACACATAGTCATATGTTTTTACTAATGCTTTTTTATTTTCAGATTATAGAAACTTAAATAAAATAAATACTAACTATTACTAAATGTATACAACTTTAGATAAAAATTTATTAAAATAAAACTAAAAACAACTATTTACATAAAGCTTCGAAAAATTCGTCTGCATCGACGTCACTAGGGAAAGATTTTTTTTTAACTCAAGTACCCAGAAGTCTGGCAGCATTACCACGTTGTATGGTAATGCTTAACCAAAGACCAGCCCTCTGGTCACGAGATGCGTCGACCAGGAAATGTTTAATTTTATGTTTTTACATCTGTGTTCTCTGTTGGTCGATGTGTCACTAGTGAATCCAAATCAAAGGCATCACAAAACTAACCAATAATAAGCAAATACCTCAAAAATTCTGTCTTAACATGTGCCAATGCTCTTCTCTAATGAAATGACACCGAAACCAAAGCAATTATGACTGCGTGATTATAATCTGAAACATATGGAGTTTGATACACTTGTCGGGTAAAATATCGTTGAGTAGGTACTTTTGATTATTGAAAGTTCTTAATACCAAATCTGTACATAATCTCGAATAGATCCGGTTCATACCAATATCCCGATCTTTCCATTTTCAATATCACAGCCACTGGAATTTTGCTCGGTAAATGGTAATGAACCCACTCTCTATTAGGTGAAAAGTGGATGGTTTGATCATGTGCACCTCTACTTACCCTTTCTACCTATCTTAGCTACATAACGTTATATGTGTTTTTACATCTTCCCACTTAACGACTTTGTTTTTCTTGTTCCAGGTAATATAAAAATCTTCAATTCGCTCAGCGGTGTTCGATTTTACTGTCGGACAAATTAGGGTAACGTTTTAGTGCGGCGATTAATCCCGTCGTAAAAGTTATTGGTGTGTATTATGCTTTAGGATGAGTCTTATTACGTAGAAGTCAGTGGGTAAGGACCTTTAGTTGTGGCCTAGTTGTAACTGTCTTTGCTTTGTGGTACGTTTTGTTATTAGTAGACTGGCTTTTAAGGATTGTATAGAAGTGGCTGGTTCAAGTCCTACCTTATCAAATTATTATTATAGTTAAGTTACATTCGGTAACTAAAAAGCTGTAAAGAATTGTTTTTACAAACTGTCTACTAAGAATAATATAGTTTTTATAATAACTATCGATCGTGAGACATGCTAAATTAATTAAAATCGCGGGTTACTCACGTGAATATACTGAGAAAAGCTCTACTATTTTCGAACCACAGAGGGGTTCTTCCTCATGAGCAGCGTGCGCGGTCGCGGCGATGTCGCGCAGCGCACAGCCAGTGAGCGCGATTTTAATTATTTTAATAATATTGTTGCTACGATGTAAGATTACTTTGCCTTCACAATAGCATTGAATTTCATAGCCCAAGTATCCTTCAAGTATTTTATGGATCTCCTTTATTTCTATTATCCCTTTCCATAAGTAAAACTCCAGAAAGAAGTTCACGAACACTAACAAAAACTCAAGTAAACATAAGTCCACATTACTGCCGCACGATTCAAAATAGGATAAATATCCGCATCTGGAACTGGAATACTCAACAAAAATATCCACCGGCACAAATTACGGTGGAGCACAATACAAACTGTTGAGATGTTTTCCCGTAGCCCGTATATTATCTCGTTGTAGGCTATAGCCGCTATATCCCCTAATGCGGTATATTACGGCTACTAATGTAAATGTGTTTGAGCGCCATTATTGCACGGCCACCGCTTTACAAACGGCCATTTTTATAGACAAGCCAAATGTTTAGGGTAACATGTGTTCGGACGATTGAATAAAAATTGCGTGTCGTGTGTAGTTTAAGATGAATGATAGATAGTTTTGTTTTTGATGACGTTGTTTTAATAGATAGAACAAAATTAAGTTACTCAATTTAAGTGAGGGAGAGCCATGCTTCGGCGTGAATGGGCTGGCTCGACCGGAGTGATACCACGGCCTCACAGAAAACCGACGTGAAATAACGCTTGCATTGTATTTTGTCGTATAAGTGAGGTTACTGGAAGCCCAAACCACCCCTACCCCCCTATTTCCCCTCAGCTGAATCCCCAACAATCGTCGAATTCCTAATCCCCAAAAGGCCTATAATGCATTGGAACGTCTCTAGTGTTCCGGGTGTTCATAAGCGACGCCGATTGCTTCCAATCAGGTGATCCGTCTACTCGTTTATCGGTTTATCATATAAAAAATTATATACTATATAGTTATATTATTATGTGTAATAAGTTTACAGCAAAATTGTGATGTGTACAAAATACGTACACATCTGCTCACCACTATAGACAAGATAATCATACCGGTACGGTTTATATGCTAATGAAGATTTTTCCTATTCAAATAATGGTATTACAAATATTCTATTTCTCGAAAATCAATTCCTCAGTGTTTCAAGTTCCAGTATCCGAAATATCCGAACCCTACGTGACCACATATCCGCACAGTAACCGCAGCGGTTGTATCAGGAATAGCCTGCACTTGGCTTTAATTAACTAAATACTTTAGAAGGGTCACTACAGATTATTAAGGTTGTTCATATAAATAACCGTATTGTATTATTTTCTTATTTTGTATTGTTTTGTTTGAACTGGTTGTTGTATTTTGCCTTGATTAGTGAACTCGAGATTCTACGTTTTTATTTTTTCTGAAAAGATGTAAAATTATAAAATTTCAAATTCATATTAATTGGTTACTGTGTAAGTTGATGGTAGTTAGTCGTCACTATAAACACAATGATAGTTTTTCTACTGAATTTAACAACGATTTGACGACACTTGTTGGATCTAAATGTGATATTGTATGTTTGTCAACGCACTCACCACACAGGCCAATGCCCTAGAGTTTAACAAACTTTAAATCAATCTAAAATACAGTTAAAGTCTTCTTACAACTGTTACGTTCGCGTCGTGGGTAGTTTACGTAACCAAATACTACTTTTTTACTCATCAACAACAACAACACATAACATCACGCCTTTTATCTCCGAAGGGTTAGGCAGAGGTGCACATTATGCCACTGTACAATGTAACACCCACTTTTCACTATTTATGTTATGAGTCTCATGTAATAGGGGGTAAGCCTATTGCCATATACCGGGCACGATTCCAGGCTCCGTGCTACTACTGAGAATTTTTAAAACCCAGTAATACTTTGCCCGACCCGGGAATCGAATCCGAGACCCCTTGCCCGGCAGTCGCACTTGCGACTACTTGGCCAACGAGGCAGTTTTTACTCTTCAAAACGTAATAATTACTTGGGACAGATTTCAGAACTTCGTACGTGTGTAGCAATTAACCATTACATCAAAACATATAACACAAAATAATTACAAGCCCGGTAGGCACTCAAACATGATTGAAGTTACATTTTCCCTGTAATTACATGTAATTCAGTTTCAGACTGAAACTTCAATCATGAAATTAAATTCTAATTTGATTTCAAAACTTCTGATGTATTTTGAAAAACTGAAATTAAAGGGGTATTTGTTTTATTGGGTCATTAGGGAGTTTTTAGGACATTTACTTTATTGATGGTTTTAATGCTGACGTCATTGTATTTGAATCGTTTTCTCTTTAAAAAGGTACTGTTTATTTCTTTCTATTACGAAGCAAGATTGATTTATTGATAATTCTATGTACATTTTATACGTAGAAATGACGTTGTAGCCCGCACTCCTAAACTTTGATTCGTCATATCTAAGTGTCATTTTATTATACAACAAAATAAAAAAATACCTGTCTAATATCTTTCCATTACTCAACTGACGGATACATTAGATTTTTAATTTTCATAGCCGGTCATCATCCGTATTAAAGCGCGTATATTTATTACTACTTTCCAAGTGATGAACTTCAACTTACAATCTTTACACTCACATTCCAATACACTCCAGGTTAGAGCTAAAAGCAACTGAAATTATGTAAACATAACAACTAAAATCGACCAACAGTCGCGCTTCTTTGGTTATTTTTTGCAAAGTTTCACCCCTGGGATGTTTCACTTCTTTTTTTATCAACTTAAAACTTCATTCTGCTAGGTAACTTGAACACTAAAACAACACTTGTTTATACTTGACTCTTGAACCAAGTTTGTTCGCCGAAATGTTGCTGAAGTTTAGATACAGCTTTTAGGGATTATATTGATAGAGATTTTTTTAAGGGGGAAAATCATCGAATGACTTCTCTCGCCTAGGTGAAGGAGGAGGGAGTGTCAGACTCTTACTGACAAAAAACCACCTCGTTCTTACTCCTGCACTTCGAGCCAGTTATTTTGTTCCTTGCAGTTCCGTATCGGTATCAGCCCTAATGAACCCTATTTGTAGTGCTGCAATGATTTTGAATACTGTGTGTTGTGTTAGTGGAACTAGCTTTTCTCTGGTTATTTTACTATTGTGTTGACTATCAGATATGAAGAAATAGATCTCATTGTGCTTATTACTAGACGGATAACGCTAATTCGTAAATGTCAGGGTGAATATCTTTGACTATATAAGTACATGTTATCGGAAATATCATACAAAACAGTAGGTATATACGTAGCCAGACAAAAATTCAACTTGAAAAACAAAGTCTAAACAAATCCTACAAACAAAATCTCAGCGAGTACTCGTCTATCCCTGAAAAAGTTTTGTAAGTACTTATTTTTTTCGGAAACTCTTGTATTTCTGAATTCGCCTGACCGGCACCGAGGTAACTCCTCTTTTTCGAACCAGCACTCTTCCATTATTCCGTATAAACTTGGCTCTTAAATATCTCGAGTAAGTTGTTCAACTTTCCATGACTCGGATAGGAGCTGCTCAATATAAAGTTTCCATTTTGCCTGTCAAATTCTGCCACCCACGACCCTATGTACCTTGACTAAAGAAAGATTGATTATATTCCAAGTGATTCCACGTAACATTTGCTTCTTTTGGACACCTGCCTTTTTGTTTAGATCGTAATTCATTGTCAAAAAGTTTTAGTTGAATTACAGTTGGGTCCAACGGTACGCCCAAAATAGTTTAGATGTTACATTTTGATTTATTAAATCTTTGTTTTTCTTTTCTCAATTTTTTTGTGCATTGGACAGGTGTGTTCAATCACTTTCTTCTTTTTGTTTTGACATTTTTATAACAATTTTAAGTGATTTTGACATAAACGTGCTGTGATATTATTGTATCTATTTGTTTATTTTGAGTGTGACCCATAGGAATTATTTATGTTGGTATAAAGTTATAGAATATACATTTTAATTAAGGGAAGTTAGATAAAAAGCCATGCAGTATGAACACACCTGCGCATGCCATTTTTCATAACTGGCACGCCCCATATGCAAAGAATTTTACAAATAGAAAAAAAAACGAGGGGCGCATTTCAGATTCTATTCGATTCAACATTTAGCAATTTCCGATTGAAATACCAGATCGGTGACGAGGGATGTTTTATGTCCTACAATATTTGGCGCGACACAAATATTATAGACGCATTGAAAGAATACGGGATGCAAAGAAAATGCCGTCACGCATACACCTCGATAATATTGAAAGCGAGGAATTCGATGGCGTGGCGAAAAAGGGTGACACCATTCCACTCACAAAAGTTCAGTTTTTACGTTTGCATCACTTATTATACTTAGATTTTTATTAAAGGTTGACTTTGACTAAATCATAAGAAAGCAAGAGCATGAATTTAGGTTTATCCCTAATCTATACAATAAATAAAAATTAATTTCCGTTCGTAAGTCTCGCTTTAAAACTCGATAATGGTTCAACTGATTTGGCTAATTTTGGTCTTTAAATGTTCGTCGAAGTCCAGGGAAGGCTTAAAATGTGAGAAAAAACATTCAGGCGGTACAAAGATTGTCAGGTCAGCTAGTTTATTAAAAAAGCAAGGTCTCTTTATTTTATTGTACTAAAAGTACAGCTTAGGAAGAAGTAAATAGCAACCTACACTTACAATCATAAGATACAATTTACAAAATCTTAATAGTGGTTTATAAAGTTCACAATCACGCCGAACAGTAAACATAATACAACTATAGTACGTTGCACATACCTAAGCACCTACGGGATTCCCATACACTTGGTTCTGCGTACTTGAAGGGTTTTTCGCGTAATTTTTCCTCTTCCAACAATGACCCGAAGATTTGTGCCTTCCTTGAGGTGCATTTAGTTTAGTTGCTTGTACGTACCTCGCGACCTCTTGAGACCTCTCGGTTCAGCGTCCCTCGCTGACTTACGTCCCCTTTCGTAACATAAAACTGTCCATGGTAGGAACGATTCGTGTTTCCGAAAAATGTGATCTTATTGAGCTTTTGGGAACCTGATTTATGTATATTGCATGTGTATTTTTTTGTTTATTTATTTAAACAAGAAGTGTAAAGATTTTGGAAATTCATTTTATTTTCAATCTTCTATATACTTATATAAAAATGCAACCCGTTTCCCGTTGTCACGCCATTACCTGAGAACGGCTAGGCCGATTTGGCAGATTTTTTTTTTGTTGTGTTTATGACTGTCAGGAGAAGGTTCTTATGAATGGGAGAAAATGGGATTGCGCGTACGAAGTCGCGGGCAGAAGCTAGTTTGTAATAAATACAAAATTAAGTACATTATTTATTTAAACTCGTAACATTTTATTATACAATCTCTGGGTAGTTTACCTACATCATAAAGTTACATTCAAACAAAACCTAACACTAAGCCTAAAAGCAAAACCTAACATAGATCCATTGAGATACCATTACCAGATAACACAAGACTTCCACATTAAAACCCACTAAGTCACAATAACGAAAACAACAAAGATTTATTCAAACCGCGTACACTTTAACCTAACCTTTACGTTAACGTTCCAAATAAATGTGGTCATACTTTACGCACCGCGTTTAAGGTGCAAAGAAAAGGGGGAACGAAGGGGGAGGGAAAGAAATCTAGTCGCATACGAGATCCCCTTTCCACCCCGACCGGTAACATTTGAATGTGGTGTATTAGTGAATGGTTAGATTTATGGTTGCCGTAACGACAACCGTCCTACGATTTATGTTAGGGCGCGCTGGTACGCAGAGTACAGACGTGGAATATAGAAACGTGGAAGAGTAATCTCATTAGTATGTGCATATTAGTGACTGTTTATCGATGTCCTCTTGTTGCTATGCTGTATTCTTGTACAGGGGTATTTCCCCCTACTTTTCCTGTTTATCAGTTTTATTTAGTTCCTCCCCTCCGTCTAGTCTCTCCAGCCTCTTGGGCGTGCATTCATTTTATTTTTATTCAATTTACTGTAATTTTTCTTTGATGTTGTTATCGGTTTTGTCCTGTATTTTATGTTTATGAGAATAGTTTTTTTCTTCTTCTTTTAAATGCTTGTTTGTATGCATGTTTTAGTATAAGATAGGTAGTTTATTAAGTTTTATTGGTACATTACTTATCTATCCCAGACGTTTCCTACTCTGGAAAATTCTATTTCTCTTATAATTATATTCAAATGAACAATGATTATTTACAAAAAAATGTAATATATTTATAACCACAGTGGAATTTTTGCATTACTATAGGATACCACAATGAAATTTGATAACAAAATGATCAAATAAATGTTACTAAATGCATATCCATATTCTAACCTATCCAAGAGCAACACATAGTACGTCCATGGATGTACTCCATCGTACGTCACGATTCATGTTTTACGAATGTCTACTTGTATTACGGCAGCGGTCTTAAAACCGGTCCCCGGTACATTTAATGTCACCCAGTGATTTATTTAACTCGATAATATTTTTTATTCAGTCCCTAAGAAGTGCTTGCTCGGTACTGGAAGACTTACGGGGATTATTTATTACGAAATTTATGTTTGTCGGTGATTAATGTTCTGATGATTTCTCGTTTGAAAGTCGGGGAATGGATTGGTTTTCATATAGTCAGCGTTTTGAGAAAATCAGGAGTTTTCGTCGTGGAAATGTTTGTGTAGAAAGAGGATGGTGGTAAATTTTGTGAAAGGCGATTTTATTGCTAAATAAAATATAATAGTATATAACGTATCAATGCAGTCATACTAATACAATAGTGTCTTCAAGGCCCAAAAGAATAGGTTGCTTATGGGACAACGTGCTCCATCGTAGACCGCATCATTGCTTACCAGCAGGCGAGAAAGTGGTCAAACGTCGGCCCATGAAATAAAAAATAAACTATTTTCAAATCGTAAGTGCCAAGAAATCGAGAAACAACATATTTTGAGTCTACTTACTATAAATAGCTTGACTTGTAACGCATATTATCGTGTAGGTACCCAATTCAGTAGTGGAAAACACCCAACCAACCATATAGGTATGTACCCGTTTTTCAGTAAACCATGAATTTACATTGCTTGCATTACTTTTATATTATTTATTTATATAAATTAATTGAATATAACGCAGCGTGGCGGGTTGCGGTTTTGCTTAATTGAACAAAATTATTAACTGTGGCCATTACATTAACTTTACACAGTAGATATTTCTCACACTTTATGCTTTGTTTACTGACTGGGCTCTCGCAACCGACGTGGATTTAATATTTAATAGTAAGTACTATGATATTATATGTATAATTTATAGAAATACTAGCTTTTACCCGCGGCTTCGCTCGCGTCACAAAAGCATAAAAAGTAGCCTATGTGACATATACCAATACACACATCGCCATCTATACCAATACTTTTGTTTTCCCTCGGGAATATCAATTGTTTCCCGAATAAAAAGTACCCTATTATTTAATCCGGACTTCTAACTTTACGTCTGCAAAAAATCAAAGCAATCGGTTTAGTAGTTACGGCGTGAAAGTGGAACAAACAAACAAACTCACTTTCCGATTTATAATATTAGTAAGGATGGGACAGAATTGACCTATACTTTATAATACGTTAACCTCTGTCATGGATTTCACTCGCATTACCTGTAATGAAAAGTAGCCTATTATGTTATTCCCAACTTTTATGTGATTTCTATGCCAATTTTCATTTAGATTCGTTCATCTGATAAACGTAATTTCGTCACAAATATAAGGTTTTCACATTTATAATAGTGGTATGGTGACTGCCTCGTTGGCCGAGTGTTTGCAAGTGCGACTGCCGGGAAAGAGGTCTCGGGTTCGATTCCAGGGTCGAGCAAAGTATTACTGGGTTTTAAAAAAATCTAAGTAGTAGCACGGAGTCTGGAATTGTGCACGGTATATGGCAATAGGCTCACCCCCTATTACATGGGACTCATATCATAAATAGTGAAAAGTGGGTGTTACATTGTACAGTGGTATAATGTGCACCTCTGTCTACCCCTTCAGGGATAAAAGGCGTGATGTTATGTTATGTTAATAGTGGTATAGATACAAACAAACACGTAGTACATCTTTATGCTTTTCCCAAGAATAAAATACAACGAGTTGTCGCATTTACGATCCGTTTACTGAATGTGTAATCGTAAATATTCATACACGACAATAAATAAACTAATGTTCTAAGACATTTAACACAATATTAACCTAGTCTTGCCACTCGCCAGTCAAGAGTCCATAATTTAGCCTCAAATAATGTGATAATAATTCGCGCAAATTCTAAAACATATAGCGTTTACTGGGTGTTAATGTGGCCTATCATAAATGCTGGCGGTCGCTTAACAGCAATCTAATAACTTCAAATGAAATAAGGGCCGGGTTAGCGCGGTGTAAGGTTGAGTTCACATGGGTGGAGTATTACGGTCAGCGCGCAAATGCTTTTGTATGAAGGTGGAATATGATAAGTACAAGAAAATGTTAAGTTTCTTTAAATACGATGATAACTAATGGCCATAAAGTAAGAAGCATTAATGTTAAAAGCTTTTCTCTCGGATTTTGTAATAAACTACACACACACACACACACACACACACACACACACACTATTGAGACATTGAGCCAAAATGGTGCCCGAACGTTACCTTTACAAAGGTAATTCTTTGTAAAGGTAACGTTCACTTCTTATGAACTGACTGCCGCGCAACGTGTTGCGGGTTCGATTCCCGCACGGAACAACTCTTTGTGTGATCCGCAAATCGTTGTTCTGTGTTCTGGATCTGGATGTCATGTGTATGTGAACTTATATGTTTGTAAACGCACCCATGACACAGGAGAAAATCCTAGTGTGGGGCAACGTTTTTCAATAAAGAAAAATAAATTTCCAAATCAAAACAAGAGAAACGTTCACACTAAAACCTTAAAATCCGATCACATCTACCTAGAGAGAGGTACGCAATTTGTATCATTCCACTAGCGCTAGTCCAACGTGAACTATTACAGTCTGAACACGCCCCAACTGGCAGCGCTTGCCTGCTGTTGGACAAAATTTATTAACGCGTCACCGGCGTAAATCGCCACCCTAACACGATTCAATCGCAGCTATCATGCATATTTGTGTGTAGGGGACTTTATTTTGCTTATTTTGTGACCGAAAAGCAAAGTTTTGGAAGGCAAAAGAGAATTTATTTTGAGATTTAGGACTGTTTTGGAAAGGAAGGATTAAGTAAAAGCTTTTTGTAAAAAACAAATTAGCGTTGTCAAAATAACATACATTTGACGAAACTTAAATTCAAAACCATCCATATCTTTACGACCTTTATCTTTATAAGGTTTCTGAGAATCAGGAAATCTCCAATTCAGTTTATTCCCCTTTAACTATCTTGCAACTTGGGCTAACTATTATGAAAACAGACCGACTGCTCTGTGGCCAAAGCAATATTGCGGCTAAGACTACCAAATTAAGCCGCGTTTAGTACAAATTACAAGCTGGTTCAGTTGTTCACATGTAATTACTAACATGCTTGCTATTTGGCTTGCGTCCAGAACTTATGGGTATCACATTTCTGACCAATGCTATTAGCAACTACTATCGTAATGTTAATCACCGATGGATATCGCCGTTGTATTTCCCTCGTCATTGGTTCCGCTCTGGTCCTCATTATTGCACGATACTGCAGTGCTAGTGATAAAATAGGCACCGATTATATTTACCAGCATTGTTATGTTTGGGCTGGAAAAATACTGAAATACCTTTAGGTACGTCTGAAGTAGTGCACGTAGGTAAAACTGCACTACATACACACACAAACACACACACATTTTTGGGCTTCTATGAACGTGATGCGTGCGATATAGTAGACAAGGTTTTAAATTATTTATGCTAATAAATTGGTCTTCAAAGTACAGCCCAATAAATTCTCTATTTTGTTATAAATTGACATTAAATAAACGATCCGTAAGAAAATAGAATGAAACGCAACCACAAATAATAGAAATATCACCATACAAAGTTGAACAACTTTTTATTGGAGCTTCTTACAAATGTTGCAACCGTTCTTAAATTAGATTCTTTATAATCGTAATATTTTAACTACATCTATAAAGTTAGAATTATTCAAATGTCAAACATCAAACTGCATTGAAACGTTTCGTCCTCACCACGGTTGCAAGTGGTGAGACTAAGCGGAACATAAACTCAGACCATTTCGTGCTACGACCTGCGCACAGTTGCATGGTAAAATGTTGGGCGTCTGTATCTATGTTTGAATGCGTTGCAACGAATCATATTGTGTTTTTGTCTTTCATATTTTGTTCTTTTGATTGTGTCATTATATTACTATTGCGTTTTGGTTCTCGAGCTTTTGGTCATTAGTCGATAAAACACTCATATCAGAAGACATAGTGGTGCTATTGAAACCTAAAATAGCTACTTCTTCAGTCAAAAAGATCTTCAAGTACAGGGAAGTTATTAAAACACTGCCGTAACAGGTGCTTCAAAGAAAACTTGTCAAAAGGGATATCTGCGTTTAATACAATATTCCGTTTCAACTCCCCCCTCCCCCCACACTCTTAGTCCTCCTTGCCCCGGGCTATCAGTAAAACCCTTCAGCCAAGAATCCGAGATCTCTTCGACTAACTTAGATTCCCCTGATTTGCATGACATGAAAGTTACTACAGTAAATACTAGTCTGTTTCGTTTTTAAATTACTTTTTATTTGTGTTTCAAAGTCGATGTTAAATATCGTTTTCGTACCCAATATTTACTGACTGACAATAGAATTCGCATGAAATATTGTATCCCAACACGTTGTGTATGTAGGCATAAGTTTAGTAAAGAGGCTCTTTCGTTGAACAATTTGCTATTCCTATACTTTATTACTTCCTGCATAAACTTATCCGTCTGCAAACTTAGCTTGCCATAAATATTTCTCTAAGAAAAACAATAAAATTGTCCGGAACTCGCCCACGATACTCCCTAATACCGTCTCACCTAAATTGTAATGAACTCCAAAAGTAAGAGTTTGATAATTAAATTTATATTCGCTGGCTGTAGAGTCCTTTGTTTCATTAGACGTTTTGTATCCAACAATTTTGTAACAAAAGCGTTGGAGATATGATGAGACTCGACCGATGTCAGAATGCCTAGCACATTTTTGAGGTAATATTTCCTAAGTGACAGAACTAAGCACCGTGACGTATTATTCTAGAAACATCAAGTGAAACTCCGGTGGGCTGCCACAAGGACGCATATTAGGACCTTTGCTGTTTTGAACAATATTTCCATATTTTAATTAAACCAATGATATTTCTTGTTTAAGACTATATGATTGTTTCTGGACTTGCTAGTGGTAGTTTTATTTGGTACTTTGTTTAACAGAACGATTTGTAATATTGATAACATTATATTAAATAATGATGATTCAGTGGAAAATTACGAAGTAATAACTGAAAACTATTAACTGTCTTTTAAATATGAAAAATACAGAAATCTAGGTATCAACAAAATAATAAACACAGTATCTAACAAAAACCATAAAAACAATGATATAGAAATATACATTGAACAAAAGAACATAAAATAATATTCCATACAATTGAATACATAGATTGTCTCCACGAGACGCCTCGTGTCACCTTCAATTGAACTTGTAATAAAAATAAACACAAAAATAACATGTGTCGTACACAGAAAGGCTTACACTATACATAAATTAGAATCACTTAGGTGTAAACATAATTGTATGAGCTCCCATTATTTTCTGGATATTATAATGTTATGTAGATTGTGTTTTGGATTATAAGCTTATTCTCGTCATTACTGCGTGTTGCTGTCAATCATGTGAAATAGAATCATGTAATGCCGTACTCGATTGTCGACCTGCAGGGGAATTTGTGACAGTGGTAAATGGCACTCTCGTGGTGACGAATTTCAATTAATTATTTTATTGTTCATTCTACTTAAAGTGTATTTAGAGTTTTATTTCATTTGACTATATTAGCGGTAATATCTTATATGGTATCAATATTACGATGTTCTTTGTTTTGACCATATTATTAAAAAAAAGAAACATCACGATGTTCTTTACTTTGACTATATTTGATTTATTACTACATCACCAAAGATAACAGTGAATGGCAGACTTAATGCCTTAAGGCATTCTCTGATAGTCAACCATAGGAAAGTGCATAGAAATGAAGCGATTGATGCGAAGCCAATGTGTTCACATTAAAATAAAAGAAATAATAATGTGCGTGCTACACACATAAAAACCTATACAAAAAATATAATAATACAATATTTTATAAATCTAAATTGAGAAACCTACTATATAATATATACTGCTAAACTAATACGTATTTAAACCTACTAAATAAATATTACAATACATTTAAGAAAACTTTTTCAAAATGGTATCCTCAATCCTAAAAT
This sequence comes from Spodoptera littoralis, assembly GCA_902850265.1. Lineage (NCBI taxonomy): Eukaryota > Metazoa > Arthropoda > Insecta > Lepidoptera > Noctuidae > Spodoptera > Spodoptera littoralis. The sequence continues at coordinate 3,180,534 of LR824539.2, read as the reverse complement.
AAATGTTCGCTTTCAAGTTTAAAAGAGCTAAATTTAAAAGAGCTTACGATTTATACTATCTTGGTATGGCATTGTTGTATGAGTACCTACCTCTGGAACTACTATTATCGAATTCAATATTATGAACATTAAAACACCAGTATAGACTTCAAAACATATTATCAATTCATAAGTCAATTCAAGGATCAAATCAGTTATTCAAAGTAAAAGCTTTTAAAAATTATATTATACTAAGACATATTCTTTTGTGCATTTCATCATACTAAAATCACTTACCCAATAGATAGGATTTTACGAGTCCATGTTTGACGGAAGTAAAACGATATATAAAATATTTGATACAAATCAGAGAGTAAATAACTGGCCAGGAAATAGGGTCATAAAATGTACGAACACTTTTATAGCATTAAGAAACTCATCAGATTATTTCTCTTGAAATAGTTTCCTTTGTATGGCGAATTTGATGTATAAAGTTGGGTGAAAGTTCTACTGGTTTACCTATTAAGGAATTACCTTTAGTGATAATTACTGTCAACTGACAGTGTAAAGAATGATTGACTATAAGAAGTTACGTGTACTAGACAGCGAAAGTTGATCATCATCATCATCATCACCACCTATAAATACCCAATGCTGACCAAAGCCTCTTCTTACACGGAGAAGGTTTGAGCATTAATCACCACGCTTTCTCAATGCGTGTTGGCGATTTCAAACTTATTATTAGAAATTATAAGCCCAGGTTTCCACACGATGTTTTCCTTCACCGTTTATTAGTAGTGTTTAGATAATCTTAGTAATTACATATAACTCGAAAAAAGTCACATTGGTACTTGCTGTTGGTAACCCGAAACCGCACCTTCATGCATGAGAAGCGGGCGTCTTAAACCTCCGGGCAACCGCGACATTAGTGAAACGTCGACATCGCGAAAGTTGATGTTTTAGCTAAACAGCTATCATCAGACTGTTTAGCAGCAGTCTAAAAGAACATTAGCAAAAACGGACTAAAACATCAAAATAATCACATTGATGATGAAACAGGGAAATCGTTATGCCGTACCGTGCCAGATTCAGATAACTATTTCTTGGTTTAAAATTTAGGAATTTTCTAGATAGTCGTAGAGTTGTCCTAGCTTTTAACCTTCGAGGCTTTCAAAATATTACATTTTCACTCAACTAACAGAAATATTCTTATATCGTTTTATCGCGTGGTTTCTTTTGTCAATTCGCAAAGTACACGCAACTTTCCAAGGTCGAATATTGAACGATGTGAAAAACCGGATAATACTCGTAAAATGCGAAAAATAGTACAAGAAGTCGAAACGTTATTTTTTATTCAATGCGGCAAAACTTAAAATTTATATTGGATCTTTCATGTATTTCATTTTTTGCGCATTAACTGCCTATTTTATTTAGAGGTACAATAACTTATTCTGTTAACTTCAAATACTTGATGGTATATTAATTTTTCTTGCCCTAATTAATTTTCAGACTGGTTGTATTAATAACTATGTCTATTTGTCACCTCAACACGTCCATTTGCATAAAGTCTTACATATTTTATCCTTTACCTTTCTAGTTTTTCTTATCAAAGTTTCGTCTGTTTTTAAATCTGAAACCTTTAGGGCCGATTTTCCTATGTCAGTTAAATTTTATCAGAGGATTATGTTTGAATATTTGTCAATTCTTCCATACTGTCAAATTTTATTCGATAGTTACTTTTAAGAATTAACAGATGATTGAAAAATCGGCCCTAAGTCATTGTATAAGGTATACGGTAGTATATCACATGACCAACAGACAACAGTCAAACACAAACGTCCATATTTCTTTCGTATCCACCCAACTGGAATGGTTCAAGAGACAGTGCGGCTGTTACTTAACGATGAGAATGGCCGCGATTTATCTGCAAAGCTTTCATTGTAGGTGATGAATAGAGGCTCAGCGCGTTATCGCTCATGTTTCCCCCTAGTGGGTTTGGGGTCAAGGATGATACTGACATGTTTGAATATTTGCTGTAATGAATTAGTTAATCCATGCCTGATTATCTCTCTTGTGTATGTGCCCACAGAAACTCGTCTTTTAAGGATCGCGTAATTTTTTTATGACTGTGGAGGTCTTAAATTGACTATTTTCTCAGACGCATGACTTATTTCTTACATTCTTTTGTGTAATTAATATGTATGAGACTAAATCTTACGATATAAGGTTCAATTAAACGAATGTGTTGCTTCCTGAAAACGAAGAAACGACATTTAAAGTTTATTTTCCCCATGGTCTACTCGTTTGCCTTACAAAACAGTTGATACTTTTTAGTCAATTCCATACCACTACATACCAATTATCCTGACTTCTAAACAAACTACATACTAAAAAGTTGACAATTCATGATCAAGCGAAGCACTCCAAATTCAAATTAAAGAAACCTATTATCTTAACAAATATAATTTTAACAATAAAAGCATCATTAAATTTCACCCATTCTCCCTAATGTTATGGTATACATCTTAATATCATACTATTGATTTTGAATAGACGCCCAATAACAGATAATCTTCTGATAAAGACCCTTCACATAACCTATACATATTGGATACCTCGAAAAGTAAATAAATAGACAATATTCCACGAGGTTCATATTTTCATTATTTTATTTGTATTGTGTACGTCTAAAAATGATATACATCGCAGATAGAAGTATCTAACGACCTTCAATAGGTACGATCTCTTGCAGAAAATCATTTATTTCGTTTTGATTCCTCTACATTGCTGCTTTTGCCCGGGGCGAAGTTTCGAATGCCCCATTGAAGGAGAAACGGATTTCAAACAGAACAAAGGAATCAATATAGATAGTCCTCTTGGTAAATGAAATAGTAGATAGGCTGCTTTGTGGAGGATTTCAGGAAAAATAACTCAGGTTTTGGGATTCGAAATAATACGAGGAGAAAATACTAAGTCTAGAGATAAAACTGGTTTTTTATCTGATCTTACGAGAGGTTATTTCATAAATGATGGACATTAGTCTGGCGTTTTATGTCATAAACGTATTTTGTACCAAACTATTTATTTTGTGGTAAACATTAAGGTCGTATCATTAAAAAAGATTGAGGGCAGAGAACAACTAAATTGTTGTCATTAAATACTGGCAGGTTGACTTAAGAAAAAAATGAACAGAAACTATGTGATAGCTATTTGTGGACAAGTTTCAACATAACTATCACAAAGGATGAATACATGGATTCGTCAAACACATCGTGAAGAGTAGGCTTTATTAAACAATAATATAAAACATCCAACAGTAATAAAAAAAAAGTATTTTCATTATCCAAACCAAAACGGTTCAACAAAGGCCTTAGTGGCCAGATCAACGAAACTGTTAATTACACACAGTTGTATTAGAAAAGGACATTAATTACAACCCTTAAAATCCCACAAATGTTTAGTACAACACGTTTGACGGCTGATAAACAATGACAGCGCAGACCTCACAAATCCACTTGGAGCCTCAAGATTAATGTTCGTGACACTAGAACGCTTGTAATTCTGCCGACCTACATGTGATATGCATGAAATGAGTAGTGGAAGCGATCCCCAGGTACGACGGACGATTTTGTGTACCTATGGATTTAGAACGGCTGTACGTGTGCGACTGTCTAGTCTTTTATCGTTAGTTTGCTTTTAGGTCTAAAGTGGACCAATGTGATTGTTTGTTTAATGAGGTGTTTGTAACCTTATTTTGTTAAATTTTTAATTTGTAGTTTGACTGCATTTGTACGCTTTGATTTTGAAAGTTATAAATGTGATTAGGTTTTATATGCGTCGAGGTTATGTAATGTATGTGGTGCAGTAATTCTGATCCCTATTTATCGTAAGTCTGTTTTATAAGTGAATTGGGCTAAGAAGGTAAAGTGTTGTTAGTGATGATACTCAAATAAAAAATCTTGTTAATGAAGTGAAGTCGCGCCAAAAAATCGCAACTCTTCACTCAACCTTAACAATATAACGTCAGTTGCGGATTTAGCAGCGTCACTGTGACAAAGGAAAATGCGCTTCGAGTTATGACCCTCTCGGTTCCCTTTTGTTTGGCTAATGTCCTCATTCCTCTTTTTTATTTTTCCCCCATCCTGCCATTTTTATGCCCTTTTTTACGGGAAACAGGAGCAGGTGTCGAGTTCTGTGACGGCCACACTTTGTTTACGGCTTGAGTGTGTCCGTCTCAATTCTGCTTGAATTTTTGAATCGTTCGCTTCAAATTATACTTTTATCTTCCTTTGTTTCTATGTTTTTCGTTTTATACGCTTGAGTGCTGATAGTACTCACTGCTTATCTATGATTCGATTTATCAGTTTAACTTTTTATTGAATTTAAATTTTAGGATAATTGAATGTCGATATATTTTTTATACGAGCGCTTTTTGAGATTACGAGGCATTAAACTCTTTACAACTCAAATATCTGACAGTGCGCACAAAATTATTAAATATTTAACATAAATAGCAGAAGCACTTATAAACAAAATATACTAACCTAATCGATTATGCGTCGTTTAAAAATGAATTTCCACAAATGATGCCATAACAATTTGGTGGGGCCACGTATAATCATTAATCTATCGTCCCATGGTGGCGCGCAATGGGAAAACAATGGCGGCCTGCCCTGAGGGACCCCATCGATATTCAATCAGGATAGTGAACGACCAGCAGTTACGTGACGGTGGTAGAAATTCTTTTTACCATTGAAGGCATTTTACGATTTTATCGATGTCGATTTTTTTCTGACTAAAAATTTGAAACGGTGCTGTCGATAAATTGTCGATGTATAGCGAAAGACTTATGCGTTTTTGGTTTATTTGTCCCCTAAGATTACGTATTTCTAAAACGAATGCTCAATATACTTTACAATCTTTCGAAACTTATTTAAATACCATGATAATTATAAGGCCTTCAGGACTGCCACCTGTAATCCAGCAACATTAATTAATAAGTATTATAAAATACACCATAAAGAAACTAACGAGTAAATCTTGTATCACAATACTCGATAACTTGTTGTTAGCGTTAAAATCAAAATTTTACACGAAGCACCTCAGAAAGCAGACAAGATCTCATCATCGTTAGGACTGGTAAATATGCCTGCAGATCAAAATACCTCTATCTGTCAAAGTCCTTTAATAAATTTTCAGCTTTATCCATTCGAGATAAAGTTGGAAATGTATTGTAGAGTTTTGACAGTAAAGAGTAGCTTGATCTGCAAAATGAACCAGTACGTTTTGTACTCGTGGGAAATCTGCACCACTCCGTCTTGTAACCACCTAATAAGCACTGCGATGCAGTTTTGTTGTTCACGATTGGTTTCTTCGTATTGAGCTCCGGAAAATTGCACTTTTTTCTTCGCAGCTGCCAATGATCTTGGCATTTCATGTATTTCTATGGTATCAACTTCGAATACGGTGTTAGTTCTGTTGTGTATTTGTTACTATGTAGGATATGCTCCTTATCACCTAAAGGTGAGCGTTTATATGAAGTTTTAGTAAGCCAAAATCTTGTTAATAAATGTTCAAAGAAACAGAGGACGAGTATTTTGCCAAATATTAGATAATGTGCTGGTTATAGGCCAAAAAGCAAAATATTTTTCATATCCAGCACTCTAAACTTATAACCTTGTGTTTAGAAAACCTCGTGCGGATCATTAACTCGTCGAGTACCGGTTTTATAGACACAATTAAAGAACAATAGGTCGCGGTCACCGGTGACCGCTTGGTGTTTGACAGTTTAAATAACGAAAACGTCTTCTTTAGTCCAGAGATTGAACTCAAAACCAATAGTGGTGCCAATTGTCAAAAATAAAACCGGGGACATTAGTGATAAGAATAATTACAGACCGGTTTCATTGGCTACTGTTATCTCGAAGGTGCTTGACGGTTTGCTTGACACTCAGCTGGACAATTTCATCCATTTACACGACAATCAGTTTGGTTTCAAATCCGGTCTGTCCACGGAGGCTGCGATACTGTGTCTAAAGCAAACTGTGAAGTATTATACTGATAGAAGTACGCCTGTCTTTGCCTGCTTTCTGGATCTATCGAAGGCATTCGATCTGGTATCATATGATCTGCTGTGGCATAAAATGCAGCAGGTTTCAGTGCCGGACGGAATTATTCGGATTTTTCGGTACTGGTATAACAACCAAGTTAATGTTGTTCGGTGGTCGGGGGCGTACTCGGCTCCGTACAGGTTGGAGTGTGGCGTTAGGCAGGGAGGACTGACCTCTCCGAGGCTCTTTAACCTGTATGTGAATGCGCTGATAGAGGAGCTCAGCAGAACGCATGTAGGTTGTCATGTCGGAGGGGTGTGCATAAACAATATCAGCTATGCTGACGATATGGTGCTGCTGAGCGCCTCTGTTTGCGGGTTGTCGAGGATGATTGGCATTTGTCAGCAGTATGCTGAAAAGCATGGTTTAGTTTACAACACGAAGAAAAGCGAGTGCATGGTCTTTCGGGCCAAGAAGAGATGTCCGGCTCCGATACCAAAAATAATTCTAAATGGACACCCTCTCAAGAGAGTAGATACTTTTAAATATCTTGGACATATTCTGACCTCAGACCTGGAAGATGATGCTGATATTGAGCGGGAGCGTAGGGCGCTGTCTGTTCGTGCGAATATGATAGCCCGTAGATTTGCAAGATGTTCGGAGAATGTCAAGATAACCTTGTTTAAGCATTTTGTACGTCTTTCTATACGGGGGCTTTGTGGTTGAGTTTATACGCAGAAACAGTACAGCGCTCTGCTGTTCAATACAATAACGCGTTCAGGATGCTCTTGGGGCTGCCTCGCTTTTGTAGCGCATCGGGTATGTTTGCCAGCGCACGGGTAGACTGCTTCAACACAATCATGCGCAAGCGGTGCACGTCATTAGTGAACAGGGTGCGGGGCAGCCGCAATAGTATCCTGAGCGCCTTTGCTGAACGTTTTGACTGTCAGTACATGAACCACTGTTGTATGGTTCATGTACTGGCTAATGTGAAATTATTGTTTTGAGTTGGGAGATTATTTTAGTGATGACTGACTTGTGATTGTGATTTTTGATATGTGACTGTGACTTTTATATTGTATTATGGTTTGTAATGTGTAATTAATGATCTATGTAATTGATTGAAATAAATGGTAAATGGTAAAACAGCACGGTCAATACCACTCAATAAATGGACCAGATTTTGTCTTTAATAACAAAAAAATAACTCAATAACAATACAATTGTTCTATTTGATTGGAAAAGAGCTCTCATACTTTCTTATTGTATTTCGAATTTTGCACACAATTTGTACTCGACACAAGGACCATTTGCACTCAAGTGTACCGCAGTAATGACGTCATCGAGATAAAAAGGAACACGCTGTTGTCTGAATGTCGTATTCCGGTACAAGGTTCATTATAATAATTTGTTTCTATCTAAGTATTTTCCATTTCAGATAAAAATAAAAAGAGAACTATATATTATGACTGATTAGGAATACCTACAAGAATACAAAACAATACATACATCGACAAATAATATTCAAACAACATGCAATATAAAGCAATATCATCAACTCTATCAGATATAGAAATGTTGCCATTCTTAAAGGCAATAAATTACTATATTCGTTGTTTTTAAAATGTCCTCGGCGTGTATAAGGCAATACAAAAATTTTCATAAAATAACACATACAACAGTGGAGCCGGCCTCGGGGGTAGTTCGTACCAATAAATAATAATAAGGGAATGTTTCGAGAATGGAATTTAATTATTTCAAACAAGTCGACGCTGCTGCGAAGTTTCCAGATTGAACCGGAATATATTTTTGCAATGTCAACTAAAATACTGTAATTTTAGCAATTAATTTGAGTAGGTTCGGAATCGGAATTTGTAAATGATAGCGCGGGATGGTTCTGATTTATGAAAGGAATTTATTTCGAGCTCTGTTCTCTGTTTGTGTTGATTAACTAAAATATTAAACATTTTTTATTTGTGTAAAAGGTTTTTAAGTTATGATTTGATTAAAGTTTTTTGCTTGGCTAAGACGTGCTCGCGTTTATAATTTTATTATGCAATCAATAGTCATTCCGTTGGTTGCAATAAATATCACCTTAGCTTTGGTCAAAACAATGCGCATGCTTGAGTTATTTTTCTATTTACGTGTACACGTTATTTAAACAAAAGAAGTATGTTATCAACAGTTTAACATAAATTTAAGTTATATTCCTTACGAGTCGAAACTATCGTATTCAAAAACCATGCAAGCTTTCAAATTTAATTTTGCAGTTAAATAAATGTTCGCCATACATAACGTCTTTTAAGCAGATTTATTGAACGTTTATCTTATAGAAACGATAGTAATGGTTTCAAAGAATGCCTTAAATAGACGATATGATTGGAAAATAAAATGCATCCTGATTGGAAACGATCCAAAAGTTTACAATCGATAGCCAAATTGCTGATTGCGATAAGTCCATTTGTTACTAAAAATGTTGAATGGATTTATCTACCCCTCTTTGCATGAGTTGGTTAAGTAGCCTTTCGAAATATTTAATATTCATTTAACAGAATGTTTAATCTGTTTATCAGATTTGTACGTTCAACCACAATAATAAGATTCATATAGGAAAATGAACCATTACCTACAAAAATCAATGTCTGAGATATAAATACGTACATAAGTATTATAAAGGCGCTTTAATTAAATTTCAAAAGCAAACGAAGTTCCAAGTAACGGCTAGTCCTAAAATAATACAACATTTCATCAACAAAGTCATTAACTTTTATTTCAACAATTTTATAGCTAAGTGCCACTGAGTTTGAACCTTCATCATCTCAACGAATGGTCTTATTTCACTTCAGCCAGGCTTTAATAATAAAGTTCCCCAAACCGGTATTAACGGCACTTGCCACTTGAAACCAATAAAGCTAAACGGTCCTTGCGACTTTGAACCGAATTCCATAGAAATCGGCCTTGGTACAATTTTTTTTATACAGCAAAAGGAACTTTTTTATATTATCCCCATCTTCATTCCGTACTTAAAGTCTTAGTGGAGTAGTAAAATAACTTTTGTACGAAGGGTACCAACTTGCGACATAATTCTAGTCGAGTTTCCAACTTTTCGGCCTATACCAAGGGTGTTTGAGTTTATGAAGAGAGAACTGTGAATCTATAGATCATAATAAATTTCCAAGAGTGGCCGCATTTAGAGCCGCAAGCTATATTTATCCACGTGAAAAAAGTATTATAAATAATGATGAAAGTTCTTTCTTCGCTCCTCGACTTTCGTAAGAAGTCCGTGCGTTTTTTCGGCAAAGTAGGAAGTTTGCGGTCTTAAGTCGTACTTTGACCGTGTTTGGAATATATTTGGGTGTTGCATTAACTTGGTTTTACATAAATAAATTACGATGTTGTTGTACTTGATGCTTGGAATTGATTTTTGAGATTTATTCTTGTTGCCATGTTTGAGAACTTAACTCAATTGATAAAGATTTTATAATGCACACGTCTTTTGTATTATATTGTCGACATTGACTGCCTCGTTGGCCGAGTGGTCACAAGTGCGACTGCCGGGCATGGGGTCTCGGGTTCGGTTCTCGGGTCGGACAAAGTATTACTGGGTTTTTAAAAAATTCTCAGTAGTAGCACGGAGTCTGGAAATGTACCCGGTATATGGCAACCCCTATTACATGGGACTCATAACATAAATAGTAAAAAGTACAATGTACACCTCTGCTTACCCCTTCGGGGATAAAAGGCGTGATGTTATGTTATGTATGTCTACCCTGACGTAGACAGTTCCCAAACAAACGTCGTCGTCGATTCCGTCACAAGATGCGCGTCTTTTCTTAAAATACCATCAGTAACCATCACTCTTAAAGAACAACACACCCCTCCTTAATGTGCAATATATGTATATATGTATACATATGCACCCCATATTTTCATAGCAACGCTATTCTTACCATCGCTCATTTTAAATTTCATCCGTTTATTTCTCTTATTCTCACACAGAAGACCGTATATACTTTTATGTTTTGACATAAAACATAAGTAGTAGTAATACGCGTGGCGGGTAAGTGCAGGATATTTTTCTGCGGGTAGGTATATTCTTATGCTGTGGCTCGCAATAGGGCTGTCGCGTTCTATTACAGTTTAGTGAAAATGTAATGGTGGATTTAAGGATTCGGTCGCCCGAATTGAAATTGTATTTCGTTTGTAGTTTTAATGGGGATATTGTTTAACAACTGAACTATAATGTTTTTATTTGCACAATGTTGTCTAAACGTCACTAGACTTTGATTACATTAAATAAATGAGATCAAAGTTTCATTTACGTTGACATGGCTGAAATAAGAATTGATTTCGTTTTTAATCAACGAGAAAGTCAATCCATCTAGCAAATCCGAGTCTTAGGTAATCCTTTACCGAAGATTAAGGTATCCTTTAGCAAGCAAAGAAAGCATATTTTCCTTAGCTCTGTTTTTCTATTATTACATTCATGCCCGACCTTCGTAACGACTGCCTTACAGGAGATTGACGATTCAATCACGAGACGAGCCTTGACAAATTGTAATAATCTCAAATATGACAACCCTACAACAAAATATATTATAATATAACCCTTTCCTTGAGACGGTGTACTTGTGGCGTTAATCAAAAAAGGCTATATCGTCCTTGACGACCGACATATAGATGGGGGGATTTATTTACTCCCATCTAATATTACTTGTGTGAAGAATTTTTGGCGTGTTTCGTCTCTCGAAATTACATACGTTATATCTACTCTAAATTATATTTATGACATGTCCATATTTTCCTTTTATTTTAACGCTGTATGTCGATCTATATTTTATTAGGAATATTGAAATTTCTTTGCTGTTTTAGGACTTTCCTGAATTGGTAAATTATCCTCATATGTAATTCTTAGACCAAACAACAACGGAGCGACCATATTAGCTTCTGTTAACTCTTTAGCCACATTTATTTTACCACCAAACTGCACAGTTATCCACGAGACGGAACAGGTACGCAGTAACCGCGTACCGTCGGGACGCACAATCGATTCCTGATCGTAGAAATAACAATATAATTCAACTGGTACGCCCGAGTATCTGCTCTACCCCACCTGAGCTCCCCTCCTTCCTCTTCCCCCTTTCCCTCTATCAGGTTTCCCGTGGGATACCGAAAAGTGGAAATAATGGAAAAATATGGATGCCTGTTTTTTTAGATTTCGATATGTTTTGGATATTTTTTATGATTACTTTGTATTATTTTTATAGTGATTAAAAAAAGGGAAATTCATTATTTATCAGAGAAGGAAGAATCTAGATTTATTTTTGTATACTTAGCTTTAGATTATAAACTCTACGACTATATAGAATTTCATAGCAATTTATTCAACAAACAAATTAAAAAAGCCACACTCACAAAATTATTTGTATTTACTGATTTTTTATAGTTCAAAATATTAAATTCAAATACAAGTCAAATTCAGGATTCTCAAATGAGTCAGTGATTTATTTAAAAACTTGATATAAATGAAGATTTTTATAGAGGATCGTAAAAATCTGGATTACGTACTTGTGGATGCGGATCCCTGAAATTTTGTGCTAGGGGGAAAATAGTAAAAGTTTGCCGGCAACCTATAACTCACACGAGAACACGTTACTCTGATACGGTTTTTTTCTACTACATAAGAAAAATCTTTAAGGATCCTTTTTTATGTAAAAGTGTGTAAAAAACGGAAAGCTGATATCGTCAGAAATATTGTTAGCGATAAAATAATAAATAATTTAGCGAATTTCGTAATAACAGTCAAGTCTAACATTACCAATGCAGGTATAGACTTTTGGAAAGTAAAAAACAGTGAGTAAATCGTATATGGCAATAGGCGCACCCCCTATTACATTGGACTCATAACATAAATAGTGAAAATTGGGTGTTACATTGTACAGTGGCGTCACTGCCTATCCCTTCGGGGATAAAAGGCGTGATGTTATAATGTTATGTTATGATGAGTAAATAGTATAGAAAATTGCTGCTTCTACTAATAGTTTATTCGCGTTAAGAATGCAGTGAATCATCAGTGCCACTGTAAGATAAAGGTGTATTCAGACAAAGTATAGTGTAAGTTTAGTGGTGTGAAATTCAAACAAAGTATATTTTACAAGATTAGCTTAATTAATTTATAAAGATACTCTTAAAAGTTTAAAATCAGTTTAGGGGGTGGGGCTACGCTGACGTACATGATGACGACTGCATTCTTAATGCAAATGTACTTACAATTGGGTAGTTTCCAGGGTATGAAAATTAAAAATCTAATTAGTCCGTCAGTGAGATAATGAAAAAATATTATACACGTATTCTTTTTTATTTCCTCGTATTAAGTTGCAATACTTAGACAAAATGACGCTAAGTTTAGGAGTGGGAGGCCGTTACGTCATAACGTGCTACAACATGCTGATGTTATACGATATTTCAAATTAATATATCGTCCAAAGTATTTAATTTTGTGAGAAAAGAAAAAATACGTATCTAAAGTTTTAAATTAATGTACCAGATGGACATTCATAAAATTTAGGAAACTACCCTATTACACAACTTGAGTAAGCGTACTATGCGTGAATTTTGTAACAAAGCAAACAACTGCAGATATATGTATATTGTACCTCCTCCCCATCGCACCATCACAAAATTATAGACATTCAAATACTAAAACACAATATATCACACACTCGTACAATTCCCACATATTTACGTTACACTTCACAATGTGACGCATTCCCACAGGCCGTGAACAATCAAATCAAATGAAAATTAAATCGTGTACGGCACGAACACGGAGACTTAACATTAATTATTCATTAATCCGGCACCGTACAGAATTGATGATGGCAAAACATGGTGACGGGTGCCTTGTATTGATGTATAGTGTCTATACATTTAATTATACTGTCTGGTATAGTGTTAACTAGTTTTGAGGCTCTTGAATTCAAAATCTGGAACTGCGCACGACCTTGCAGGTTATTAGGGCTCCGGTTTAAAGCAGGGGTAGGAACGAGCGTCGCCTTGCCTCACCCTAGGTGGTATAAGTCATTAGATAATTAACCCATCAAAAAAAGCCTTTGAAGTCAAAATTTGAACCATGGAAATATAGTTTTCTGCTATAATTGTTTGGGAGACTGTCTCTTGATGGTGACTGTGGTGGCTGACCCTCGTATCTTAGGGGGTAATGCAAATGTCGATATCAGTTGTCAGACGATGATTCAGTGTTCAGTGGCGTGGATGTTTGGTAGAGGGCGTAACTAAGGACGCCAAGTTCCTTAGCAACCGTAGCTGCAGTGCCTTGTCATGTTCGCCATACTATTTTCTATTGTATATTATCATTTCTTTGAAAATATATTTCTAGTACAAAACCCACGTAATGAGAATATGATAGAAAGCATACTACCACGGTTCCACCCACGTGTTCCATTCTTAAAAATGTTTAGTGTGATATTTTTGAAATATGAGATACTCAATGAGGTTTCTTTTGAATTGTTGACTTTAATTTGTACACATGATGTATAAAGTACATCAAGTTATACAAAACCAGTTTATTATGGCCTCGTTTTATACGGTCATGCTGTACATTCAACGATCAGTTTCTACTGGTTAATCGTAATCTGATATGTAGCCATACATTATGCCATCGCGAAGGACACTCCGGGCGTCGGGGATCACAGGACGATCTCCGGCCACCGTAAGCGCTTGCCTGCGGACGGCGAGCATGGGTGGCTCGACGCCCGACCAGAACCAGACTCGAGCGTACGGCGCGTTGCGTTTCGCGCGCTTCAAAGAGCCATCAGACCACCACGGATGAGGCGAATAAGACTGATGCCGATTCGGAGTCGCGGAGGACCAACGGGTTACCGGGGTTCCGGCGCGACGTGCAGGAGAAGGAACGGGGTGGTTTTTAGTCAAAAGTCTGACACTCCCTCACCTCACCCAGGTGGGAGCAGTCATTCGATGATTTTCCCCCCATAAAAAAAAGCCGTACATTACCGTATCGGTATACTGTTCTCCCACCTGCGTCCTAATTTATAAATCCATAAACATGATCCAAGTTCCCTCTTTACCTTTGATTTGTGTTACACCCTAATCATTCTTACGTTAACCTACAACAAATAATATTTATATTCTCATCAATTTATTATAAAGCCATTATGTTTTACTTTAAACATAATCACGTGGTTGTTTTGTATATTATTATCTATGCAAAGTTATATGATGCAATATTTTACTGTCTAGTTGAAAAAAATCGTCTCTAGAAAAACAATTTGGGTTATCATTTATAGGAACATGGACAACATACGAACATTAAGGGCCGTAATAAGTACCTCTGCCTACCTCTTCGGGGATGAAAGGCATGATGTTATGTTGTCTACAGGAACACAATTATTAGTCAACATGTTCTTGGGGTAGACGACTAATTTTTATTTTAATGTCCGTCTGATAGATTATTTAAAAACATTAGACACGTATTTTTTATTTTCTCACAGAAACGAATAGTTTCGAAGATATATTGATTTGAAATATCGCGTGACGTCACTTCTCAGTACATTTTATACTAAGGAATGACGTTTTAGCCCCCACTCCTAAACTTTGATTCGTTTTATCTAAGTATTGTTTTATTATACGACAAAATAAAAAAAAGGGGCTAATATTTTTTCATTACCTAACTTACGGATTAATTATATTTTTAATTTTCATACCCTGTCATCATCCCCATTATTTACTTATGAATATAGGTTGATGTTAAAAGTTCAGTAACTCGATGTACTCGCAGTAATTGTTTCTAAAATTCTAATCTGCTGATTATAACTATGCCAATGTACTAATGTATAATCTTTCTTTTGTTACAGGTGGATTTCTAATGAAATATTAATCGTCCCATGCGATAAGTATGCACCGTGATATTTTTGTTTATTTACTGTATTTAAAACTTATTTAATGAATAGTAATTGTAGTTATTTACATAGAACTATTTTAACCATACATTATTCACTACGTTGTATATTCGATACTTTTACAAGATAATTCGGAATTTTTTTAAAATTATAAAATGTATCTTGTACATAATTTTCGCACTAACATCTTCTATTCATATCGTTTTCTATTAACACGAAAACAGAAAAAAACCATCACTACGTTTGTTGTAAAGTGTACTCAACCAAAAGAAAATAAAGCTGAATTTCACACAATACCTTTGACGAGTGTTACATTAAAAATTGCCACGTAGTACATAACCGACTAATGGGTCCTCATTATGGCCAAATTAGTTTTATGGCCGCTGTAAACACTATCATGATCGTACTGGCCATAATCTACGCGGCGGCCATATTAACTTATCAAGCACTAAATGCACTGTTACCGTTAAACGTTTTAAACAGACAGAGTCGCAGTGTGCCAGAATTGCAGTTGGCAATATTAGACGCTTTACGTTAAATACGGCCCTGATAAATATCTGTGAATTTTGGCGTTGTGTATATAATTATAATTAACTGTTTGGAATGGGCAATGTATGTTTCGTTTCCATGTCAATGTTTTATATAAACTTGGCCTCAGTAATCAGGCATTAGCCTGATTCCAACTTATGTTTTAAACTCTAGGCAAACATAATGGATTGACGATATCCGTAGCTAGCAAGGTAGCTGGTAGTGGTTGGACGTGTAGAGCTGAAGATCGAGCTCAGTGGCGTGCTATTTGATAAGCCAATGTCCGGCAAGACAAGAACAGGCTGTTTATGATGATGTTGATGTATTAAACTAAAATGTCCCTCTATGGTCGCTGATTCTTTGCTGCTATATTGTATGTTATGCAGTCAGTACAAAAGAGTATAGTATTTTACAAGCTCTTACTAAAAAAGTAATTTAAACCTTACTGTCATAATAATAAGGTAAAATCTTTTCCAACTCACCAAACGATGCAGAGCAGATAATATATCAAATGAACATATTAAATAAAATTTCCATGTTCCCCCTCTTGAGTATACTTTGACCACAAGCGTACGTAGCTCACGACAGTCACCACCCTTCAAGTAATTGAAGGGTAGATTTATATTATGAGTCCTGTGATTAGATTACACTTTTGTGGGTGGACAGTACCGTTGCTAGTGTCCATTTCATTCGATTTAATTTTGAATATAAAACAGACCTGTGTACGGGATATTATTGAGTATTGAATGTGGACTTGCTTTATAAAATATAGAACCGTCCAAATTACTTGGTTTTACTGAGAGCCGGCTTTAAGTGTGAGTCGTTAATAAAAAATAAAAAAAAAAATATTTTGTTGTTGAAATTGTATCTTGTACGTGTTACGAAATTCATAACATGGCGGGCCGATAGCAGGCACGGTGACCTCGCCTGGTCTGAGGATACTCCTTTTCCGATCTTAGGGAACTTTACTTGTTCCCTAAACAATATAGCATTATAATAATAATTTCTTTTTCAAAAATAACAAACATGTTTTATCTTAAAGTATCTCTCAATCACTTGCCCACACTCCGTATCACTTCACTTCGTCACCAAGCACTTCATAATATCACTACAAGGCGACAAAATGATCCGTACTTACTTCCCTACATACACCGGTCAACCTTCACAACTCCCCATAGATTCACCCTCGCAGCTGGTGTTACATTTCGCTAGGGTCCGAAAACCAACAAATTATTCCCCGCGGGCACAGCCGAACGTAATTACAGTAATTCGTTCGCGCAGTTTACTGTGTATGGGATTATCAGATGGGTACGGTTACCTTGATTTCATCTAGAACAGTGCGTTTTGTTGAGTTTTTACTCTGTATAACTCGTAGTAAGTTTTATTGCACAGCCTATAATGTAAACTGCCAACTATAAAGGTCCTTGTGTTTGTAAAAGAAAATTGTAAGACTAAAGATAAAAAAATTACAGACAATTTTGTTTTTATCTCCCCAGCTTACAGCATTAAAGTTTTATGAACCGTGGACATTGTGACTATAAATCAACACTGGATTCTCCAACAACACTTTCAGATCTTGATACTTCAATTCAATTAGCTTTAACATCAAAACAAACACTTTTAAACCACAACAATGTTTATTACATCGTATTTTATAATCACATCGTAAAAAATCCCTCTCATCGCCGCCCTAGCGAGTCCTCCTTAATCTTTGTCTTGAGAGAATTAACATTAATATCTTGTTAAAATAGCTGTGAAATAATAATAAGATTATACGCCGCCCTGGTCTCTGAGTTGGGATCGTTTAAAGGACCGTCAAATTTTGACCTAATAATGTCACTGTTGAAGAATATTATTTTTAAGGCCAAAAATTTCGTATTTTTTAATTTAGGTATCCTAATGAGGTCATTATTAAAGTAATTTTAAATTGATTCAACAAGCATATTGAATTACTTTTGCCTAAACTATAAAGGACACTTTCAGTGAATAAATGTGACCTACAGAGACCATCTACATTTTTACTCTTAGCAATATTTCCACGGAAACATAAACTTCCACTATCATCATCAGCTTATAATGCCCACTGCTGAGCAAAGCCTCATCTCACACGGATAATGTTTGAGCATTAGTTACCACGCCTTTTCATTACGGGTTGGCGATTTTAAACTTATAATTAGAATTTATAAGTCCAGGTTTCCTCACGATGTTTTCTGTCACCGTTTGTCAGTTGTGTCTAGATATCTTAGAAAGTAGATTTAACTCGGTAAAAGTCATATTGGTACTTGCCGTTTTCGAACCCACATCCTCATGCATGAGAAGCGGACGTCTTTACCTCCGGGCCACCACGCACAAAACTTCTACTAATCAAGCTTTTACCATAAAAATAACATTAAAATACACTTTTTAATGAAATCCAAGTCACAACATGATTACATTATAGCTCATAAAGTGCACTATAAACTTAATACACACTTTTTATTAACTCGTGCACTCAAGTAAATGACGCACTCAATTTTTCCTGCAGTTTTCTAGGGGTACATTAATTTTATTCTTTAATATTACTTGTTAATGATTCTCATGACGGTTTTAAGAAGCCTCAGAAATATTCTGTGTAGAGTAATGCAACCGAGAAGATTATGACGTGGAGTAGTGTGAACGGGGTTAAAATTTTCTTTGCGTGTCTTTCATTTTTCTTTATTTCTTAAGACTTTCTTTATTAAAAGGTGCCTTAGACTGGCTTGATGTAATGTGGGATAGCATTATTCGTGTTGCAATATTTTAAAACTGCATTTTGTGTATAGATTATAGTTTTACAATGTTTATTTTATCGAAAACTAAAGTCTTCAATGACTTTTTCGCTGTTATCACGGTACGCTAGATCTTCTTCTTCACATTGACATAAAAACAATAATATGTAAGTATGTGTAAACATCTTATACAAAGCGCCGTGAAATTCCATCTGGCATCGTTGGTTGTATTATTAAGGAACAGGACTAGGAGGTATCGCATCGGCCTGTGTAACACTAGAACGCATTGTCGCCAGCCCTGGATCTCTCATATTTCTTACATCATTAAGTCGACGCGTATTTTCGTATTGTTACTGTTATTTTTTCTTTTCTTTTCCTATGTAGATACCATATGTTCTTGTGTATGTTTTTTTTCTGGTATATATTCGGATTAGCTTGTTATAGGGTGTTTATAAAATGTTTATGTAAGTTCAATATTACTATTTTCCTTCTTAGTTTTATTGTTATGTGTGATCTAGTGAATGATGCTAGACTTCGTAGTGGTGATGGTTTATCAATTCTTTTAAACTTCTTCTCAAACTAAATTAACTAAAATCGCGGGTTACACATGTGAATATACTGAGACTAACCACAGACAGTGAGCTGCGCGACGTCGCCGCGACCGCGCACGGTGCTCATGAGGAAGAACCCCTATGTGGTTCGAAACTAGTAGAGCTTTTCTCAGTATATTCACGTGAGTAACCCGCGATTTTAGTTAAGCTAGTAAATGTCAAGTTTTGATGGATAACAATACCAATAAAGTTTTGATATGTACCGTGACCTTGAAAATCGAATGAATTGAAGAACCCATTTAACCCGTACCCAATACTCATGCATTATTTATTTTACCAATTTACATAAACAATTCATTCATTCACTCACTCGCTCATACAAGATTCGTTTCCCTTTAACGCAAAACCACATACGTCTTAGATTGACGCGCTTAAATTACTCCTTTCAACCTTTGCTTTACAAATATTGATCTTATGATTTTTATAATAAGGTTCATCAAGGTCATCATCTCAAGTTGGTATTTTCTTTATTTTTCAAAAACTTCTGTAAAGTCTAGAAAAAAAAATATAATATAACAATATAAAAAAGTTATATACCACAAACCTAACGTCATTAAATCACTCGACTACATAAAGCGGGCCATTCACGCTATAAAGTGTGCCCGAAAAACCACAAATATATCGTGCATAGGTGAATTTAAATTGTTACCTTTTCAGGCCTCCGTTCCCTTGCCATAAGGTAAGAAAGAACAGAAGTCGCATTATAAGAAATATCTGTGCAAATAAAACAATTTTTGTAAAATTTTGTTACAACAACAAGATTTTTTTTTGACATTTTTTTCAAATTTAAATTCATATTCATTTATGCATTGTAGATCACAGGTAGATACATAATACAGTTGTTATCATAATTTGGCTCAGCTGTGTCCTGCCCATTGGGCGTACAATAGTTGGGTACAATATTAATGTTCTAATCAGTTATTTATATAATAAAACAAGACATTATTAGAGAAATTACATATGTCATGTCAATAAATCCTTATGTCATTTTTTTTATTGTATCAATATTACCAACATGACAATATGCAATGTTCTTTTTTTAAAAAAGGACCATTAATACATTAACAAGTTGCAGTGCAGAGCAAGTCTAAGGCTCATTTTTTTATTACTCAAAACCATTTGTATAATTCCTTATTTTTATTAAGACAAAACCACAGAACAATAGTAAAAATCGAATAAGATCAATGGTCAACTGTGAAAAATGGGACTTCTGTTCCAATGTCCTTGTTCCATATCTTAGTCAATACCTGCCGTATCTGAGCAAGAATACCTATCGGTGAGTCAAGTGCGCCCCGAAACAATATTTCTAAATAAAATACTTCTTTCTTGAGAGACGCGTGTTGAACAGTAAAAGTCATAAGACAGGAGCGTCCTCATTTGAGTACAAATACAGAAACATTATATCAATGTATCCTAATCTATTTGAAACATTCAATAGATTGTTGCAACGTATTTATTAATTATTGTTAATCAATTATTGTTTTAATTTACAAACAAGTTAATAAAATATAAAAAATACGTAGAGTGGGCCGTAAAAACAGTTTCAAGTTTATGACAACCGCTGACTTTATAACATACGACCTCTAAAACACGTGAATAAAAACGCTCCACAGCTCTCCGTATCGGCCGCATTATGTTTAAGTGGGTAGTTTGTGAGAAAAACAGCGTATTGTTGTCGGAATTGAAAATAAACTCGCACCAAAACTCCCCCCCCCCCCCCCCTCTTCGGGGATGTATAGCCCTCCCCTGTATAATATTGGGCTTGAAACCACAGAGTGTGAAATTACAGAAGGTCAATAGCCTGGAATGGACACCTTACACAATAGATTTAGCTACAAATCAATGAAACTATAAAAATGTATCTCTTTCGAAACACACTTTGTAAGAAAGATATTAAAGTACCTCTTTTTGACACACAAAATGTTATTGAGAACATAAAAGGAACAAGTATTAATTATCATCAAGAGCGTATAATTAAGAAATACAATTAAAACTTTGCTAACATTATAACTTCATTAGGGAAACTTATCAACAATTATTTTTTTATATTAACATAAAATAAGTATAATAATGAATAAAAATATAACATTTATTTTATTCCTTCGGCGTACCGATACATGCAACAAATAACTGCATATTTTATACTGACTACCAATACTAATCTTAATATGGAGACCCGTGTCTATAATTTTCAAAAACGTGTCTTTCATTGATTGCCTAGTTAGTTGGCCGACTGGTCGCAAGTGCGACTTCCGGGCAAGGGGTCTCGGGTTCGTTTCCTGAGTCGGGCAAAGTATTACTGGGTTTTTAAAAAGATCTCAGTAGTAGCGCGGAGTCTGGAATTGTGCTCGGTATATGGCAATAGGCTCACCTCCTATTATAATATGCACATTATGCCACTGTACAATGTAACACGGCCAAGTGGTTGCAATTGCGACTGCGAGGCAAGGGGTCTCGGGTTCATTTCCCGGATTGGACAAAGTATTACTGGCTTTTTCAAAAAATAGTAGCACTAAGTACTAACTACAGTGGCATTAAGTGCCGTAATGTACACCTCTGCCTACTCCTTCGGAGATAAAAGGCGTGATGTTATGATGATGATGTATTTTTGAATATCATTCGAAGTAAATCTTCGTTAATTACTGGTATAGTGGCCGTATGTTTGGGCGTGTTGTACCCGCGTCTCGTATATCCCAATTATTTTCATCCATTGTTTGTTATTATTGGAAACCTGATTGGGCAAAGGATACGGATACCTTTGTTGTATAATATGCCTTGTTTATGCCACATCATTTTGATATTTATCTTAGTAATAATAAGCATCTGATTTGCTGTTTAGTTTTAGTTGTCTTTGTACGTAATTAGAAAATAGCTGAAGTGAGTGAATGATAAAATTGTTAGGTCAATATTGTAAAAATAGGTCACATAGGTATTTACTTCAATAAGGAAATATGTTGTAAAATAGTGACGGAAAAAATGTATCATCAACAGCCTATAAATGCCCACTGCTGAGCAAAGCCTCTTCTCACACGGAGAAGGTTAGAGCATTAATCACCACGCTGCGGTTGGCGATTTCAAACTTATAATTAGAAATTATAAGTCCAGGTTTCCTCACGATGTTTTTCCTTCACCGTTTGTCAGTGGTGTCTACATAATCTTAGAAAGTACATATAACTCGGAAAAAGTCACATTGGTACTTGCCGTTGGTAGGTTTCGAACCCGCACCCTCATGCATGAGAAGTGGGCGTCTTAAACCTCCGGGCCACCACGACACTCCGTTAAAAAAAAATGTATGGATGTTACAATTTATTATTAGGTACTTTTTATGTCACAATGATTTTTCTTTTTATCAGAGGAACAAATGAAAAGGACACACATTTTCACAATTCATTCATACCTAATTAACAAAAGTTGCTTGATGAAGTCATCACACCTTTTGTGCCTCTTGTTTCAATCGCTCTGCGCTTATTTAAAATAATCGAATCTGCAATCGATAACAATCGAATCAGCTCGATGCGATACTGTGTGCCTACCGAATGAAATCGCTCCCATTACCTTCGACGCCAGTTCTGTACCACGTTAGAGGCTCGCCATGTTTCAAGAGTAACTTCGGACTTTCGTATACTTTACTACTATTGTATTCGTAAAACGTAATAATTGAAAAAAAAGACATAGTTGATTAATGAATGACTGATGATTTTATCTTCAATGTCCTTTAAAAATTAACATATTTCGTAGTTAATATTTATTATAGAGGTAAGTAAAGAGGCACATCCTAGAATCAAATCGTTTTATTTCAATCCATTGCCTCATACAATTAATTAAGTGTATATCACAACAAATTCTCGTGCTCCTTTTTATACAGAACTATGTCCGACCTCACTGAGTACAATATTCCCATCTCAAAACCGATCTTCTGAATAATTTAACCTCTTCACTTACGAGTCTTCTTTCCGATTAAATCCGTGAGTCCATAGTCCATATCCACCCTACACCGTCGATGGTAGCAGAGTGGCTGCTCACTCAATCTGTCAATTAGCGTGCGTTACTTGGACTGTTACACGGTACGCTTTTATATGCTTTCACAATACACAGTCACGTGTAGAAAGTGTAATTTATATTACGATCCATAGACCGACGTAGACTGCGATAAATTGAATTTTCATCATTAATAATAGCGGTGCGACGTTCGATAATTGCGTGTGTGTGCGTGTATGTGCGTTTATAGGTGCGAATAGTGCACCATATGGCTATATTGACATGACATGAGTAATTCATAAAACCCGTGATCTCGAGTCCTGTAAATTGCATTTAAGTAGTAACAAGAAAAATAACTGTGTTCCCATTTGATAATTAGTTTACTTTCTAATATTTGTCTGACTATAAACACATGTATGTATACGTAAACGTACATAAACGTAATGATACGGATATGTTTGTGTATAGTTCTCATGCTCGACTGATTTGGTTAATAAAGCTAGAAAATGTACGAGAGTACTATGATAAGGAAGGACAGTTTCTATTCTCTGCATATAACTACATAAAAACTCGTATAAATAACTTAAAAAACATTTTAATTTTCTTTTCATTTTTTTAATATGTTGGCACACACTAGGATTTTCTCACGTGTCGTGCGTTTACAAACATACAAGGTCACATACACATGACACCAAGACCCGAAACAACAATCTGTGGATCACACAAAGAGTTGTTACGTGCAGGAATCGAACTCGCGCCGTGAGACGTTGCGCGGCAGCCAGTTGCCCAGCAACCGTGCATTCAAAGTTTTTGTTTAAAAGATTCTTCAGGGCCATTTGTTTAGGTAATGTTTTAAATACAGTTGTACATCAAACATTTCCTTTGTGGACAGATCTACTGCACTTTATTACTCTGTAACAACTGCATGCTTCTAACAGCTCACGTATTGTGGTCTCCGTTAAGCATGTGGGCACTTCGTTTGGCTGTTTCAAACATGTTTGGTAACACTCTGAAGTAATGTATGGCAGGACGCTTGCTTAAAAATAAAGACTTATTAAAAGTGTTTTAGCTATGAAACATTTCTTACCTTATTTTACCCCAGTTATTACATTCGTTTTATTTTCAATTTAATGGAAATATTTCCACATATTATAATGCTGGTCTACGTAACTATTACAAGCAATGTCGTAAAAACTGTTTCCGCAAAAACTTTAACTAGAATTTTCACTTAAATAAATTGACACCACACGTTCGACGCTCATGAATTTAATCACATTTCAACAAGCACTTCACGCAAAAACTACAACTCAAATCTAACGCTTAGTTTATCTTAGCTTCGTGAAACCTCGGAAGTAATCGGAACTCGTCGGGTCCCGGGTAGCGAGCCCCAAGGCATCAAATCACCGTACGAAACTCCGACTCACTCGGAATAGTTTCATTCAATTTGAGAATATTTGTACAACCGCTGTACTATGTTTGGCATTTAAATATTTGGTCACTTAACATATATGAGAAGTGCTAATTAAACACAAAAGTTATGTACATTCATTTAAACGGAAATGTGGAATTTATTTGCACTACTGATTTTTGTGAATTCCAATTTATTTCTGAATATGTGGAAATGTGAAATGACGAGGTTGTATTTCAATAATTGCAACGCAAGTCAATCATATTTTGGTACGCCACACAGCTATTATTGAATGTTTTGTGAAATTTATATATGCTTTTAATTTTATATTGAGCGATGTTTAAAAAATGGTTTTCATCGGATTTTACTTAAGTATTTCTTTAGTATAATTTATGTAGTATTTGTGAATTGCAACTCAATGTGTAGTAACCAAAAAAAATTAATAACAATAATTAGGTACAAATAAAACTATAAGTACTCAAATTAAACTATACAATGAGACAAAGATCCATTAACATACTCGTATATTATTTGTTCAAATAATAAAAACCTATTCATAAAACTTCAGAAAAGATCTTAACAAATACGACAGAACAAACAGAACTAATCTACCGCCGAAACTTAAGTTCATGTAAAATCGCTTTCAGTTTCAAATTAATCTCAACTGAAATGTGTTTGATCAAGAGATTGTCTAAGTTTGCTATCGGTACAACATAACAAATAGGGTGTTTATAGGATCTAATTGAGATCCCTTCCCCTTCCTCGGTACACCATAGAACAGGTTTCATTAAGACGCTTATTGTTTAAACAATAATTAATTTATGTTGGTGTTGGTAATTTGTGTTTGTCTTGTTGGTTTATCAGTTCCTGTAATGTAAGTGAATATTCAACAGGATTCTGAGTACTACGTTATCTTGTACTGGGTATGGAAACTGGTTGTCGATATTAATAAAATTCGTCGCTTGACTTTTTTTTCGTAGTAAATCTGCTACGCAGCGCTACGCCGTAGCTTAAATTACTACGAACGGATTTTCATTCGTTTTTAACTAAAATCTGTAAGGTATTTCTGTTATTAAAAATATAACATTTCAATGTCTTTTTATTTTTAAGAATATATTGCGGATATAAAAAAAATATTGGGTTTAGTAGGAAAACCACCATAATTTGCTAATGGAACAAGCGACATACTTATCTCGCTAAATAAAAAAATATTGACCAAAACAAAGCAATCTTATTAAAAAGTCACGGAAAGGAGGATTCCGAAGAAAACTGACATTTGACCTCACCTCCCTTTAAATTACGTACGAGACAAGAATTTTGATGACACGCTGAACTTCTATTTGGAATTAATGCAAGGAATCGAATAAATAGCACTTGTCCTTAACATTTAACTTTCACATTAAATGGATAATTTTGTTCTGAAAAACCACAAAATCAAAATGAAGGTTTTCAGTTTCAGTAACACGTAGAAGCCCTTTCTGTTCAGTTTATATCTAATTGCTCCGTTTACCCTAAAAGTGCTGACCACTTTTTCCAAGGAACGGTTGAGCAATTAGGCAAACATTTTAATTAGTAGAAAATTCCATTTTGTCTCATGAAATTTGATTTCAGTAGCAGACTGATATATATTTTTTTTGATATTAAATTATAAAGCACCTACTTGATACACCTTCGCAATAAAAAATATAATGTGACATAGAACGTTAATAGAATTCTTTGAATTTTATTTCAACCTTAGCTAATAACGTGTCACCCACATCAATGAAATAATTTAATATCTTTTGTATATTCACATTTACATAAATATAATGAGTCAATTACTTAAAATTGATCCTGTACAAAATAATGTTATATAAAAAATAAATAGTATCCTGTGTTGCTCATGAGAAAGAACCCCTCTGTGGTTCGAAACTAGTAGAGCTTTTTTCAGTATATTCACGTGAGTAACCAACGATTATTAATTAATAATTTATGTTTGTTTATCGTTTACACTATACACCGTGTTGCTCATCGCTACATACACAAATTATGTACACACAACACATTATCTCGTATATCCCATACAAGCTACGCTGATAATTAATTCGCTTAGCTTTCGCGCGAAACTAGGGATAGTAGGGGAAGGGGGGAGGTGTGCGTCCATTTGTACCATCAATTATTCGTTTAGTGTTCGCCTGATTTATGTTGTTTCGCGCTTGACCTATTAATCCCTAGCTAGTTGCGTTTGTAGATTGTTTTCGAGACAAAAATTAATTGCTCACCTAATTAATATGTTCGTTTTCAAATGTTTACAGCCAGTGATTTATTTGGTGCTTTTAATTTGGAAAGAGTGTTTGTTTTGGATAAAATAACAAGCTTTACAGATATTCTAATATAATTAGTTTTTGTTACTTTGACGATCTATTTATACTATCAAAAAGCAATTTATCCTTGCAATTAAATCAAAATGATCTATCTCCTGACTTCCCATCAACGAGTAGGCGTCTCCTGAAAGCTACTCTCCCCCGTAAAATGGCAACCGTTCGATAATTATTCATTTATTAGTAACCCAGCCCGTTATTTACGACAGGCCGTTTAACGGCTGGCCGCCTCGGAGGGCGACCGCCACGGCGCTACGCTGCTACGCCGCTACGCGCTACGGCGTAGTCACTGAGTACGGTAATAAAATGAATTGAGATTAATTTTTTGGCAATCTGACCTCTACGAATTGAATGATCAAAGTTTTTAGAGGTATAGATGTGCCTAAAATTGTTGGTTATGTTATATATGTTACATAATTAAAGTTATGGTTATAAGTTGATAATTTCCCTTAGTATTTTATTAATATGTTGCCTTAAACATAAAATATATTTAATAAAAGGAATCTCACGCGTAGATTACATATTCGACAAAATTAACCCATACGCGGTGACTCCAACCACACAGTGCTTAATTTAAGTGATTGGTGGCGTTATCAAGCGTCCACAGATGAGTGCGCTCGCCGGAACTGGTTCAGTTGGCTCTTGTAGGCAGTTTATATCCATGATAGTGATAATAAATACATTGGTATAAGAATTACTACTAGTAGCATGTATCATGACTGAATATGCGACATATCATAAGAAAAACTTATGCTTTTATCGTCATTTATACATTTAAGAGTTACCTTTTGTACCAAGAGCCAAAAAAATTTGGTATCTGTTTCATAATATTCTTATTTTCCTACTCAAAATGCACATATTATGTCCATGGGCGGCATTGATCGCTTACCATCAGATGATCCGTCTGCTCGTTTCCCTGCTATTCCATAAAAAAAGAAGTGTCAATGAAGGAAAAGGCAAACTCAATGTATATTACTTGAACGTCATATATTACGTATTTCGATAGTTACAGTGGCGAGAAAATTCATAATGAGATGTAGTTAGTCTCGTCCCCACACTCATTTTGCTTCCCCATAATCATGCTTCAAACATTTCATTGAAATACAAATTCCAATATTATTCAAAGTCCACACATCACTCATGCACCATTCATATACACACAAAACGAATTAGATTGAACTAATGTTTACATGTGTGCGTATCATGACGAACATTGTAACGTTGGTGCGTTTCGAGAATATACATAGGTATAAATAAAATATGATTACAAAATAAATATGGAAACAAGGTAAAGTTTTAGATAAAAATCAATTGTTAAACATTGTGTTTTGGATGTAAATAAAATTTAATTTATGAATCATGAAGCCGATTAATGTGAAAGACATTTTTTTTCAATGCATGCAAATTATGGAATACCTTTAATACAAGTGAATACAGATGAAATCTTGACTACCATTGCCATATTTTTATTTCACCAATAGAAAGTAACAACTCCTAAAATATTTACTTACACCGTTATGAAACTATTGTCTGCTCACATACACATACATACACAGCACACACCCACACAGTACTAACATGTGTGTATTGTAGTTTCATATCAATGGGCTGAGTTCATTCCTATCGACCTAGGCTACGTTGCTAGCTAAGCCTAATTTCACTAGGCCACGTTTGAATGGCCTTACAATTGTTCAGTACATATTGAATATTGAACTATAATTTGATGTATTGTGTACTCCATGTACGTAATTACTACTCATATTTGGTATTGTTATTTTATGATAGTTTCGTGGGCAAATTGCGTGAGCAAGATTTGATTATTACAAAATTGAATTGAATGCCTCGTTGACCTAGTGGTCGCAAATGCGACTGCTGGGCAAAGGGGTCTCGGGTTCGAATCCCGGGTCGGGCAAAGTATTATTGGGTTTTAAAAAAATCTCAGTAGTAGCACGGAGTATGGAATTGTGCCCGGTATACGGCAATAGGGTCACCCCCTATTACACGGGACTCATAACATAAATAGTGAATAGTGGCTGATACATTGTACAGTAGCATAATGTGCACCTCTGCCTACCCCTTCAGGGATAAAAGGCTTGATATTATGTTACGTAAAATTGAAATATTGAAATACTTAGACATGCATATTTCTCAAAACGTTGGAACTAAATCATATTTTTTTAAGAGTTGAATATCATCATAGTCATGGACCACCACAATGGTAACACAATATGGTGATAAAATAAATATAACATAATACTACAAATAAACAAATATAAATTTTACTATTATTTATCCAAGAATAACAACGATTGCGTGGCAGTAAATTGCTCGAGACTTAACGAAATGCGACAGGTTGCCTCTTAATATCCATCCACTTAGTATAACCAAAAAGAACAATCAAAATAAATAAAAAATAAATTGTGTTTTCGTTTAAATTTTATTGTGAAAAAAGCGAATAGTTACATTTTCTGATCGCTGAAGATCGTATCTATGAAAATTTATGTTCGTCGCTTCTGAATATATTTCGATGCTTTACAATGAACTTGTGTTTTGTAGGTTAGGAGGGCATTTTAAATATTCAATAGGGTGGTATTTTTGTTGACAAATTTATTTTTGAACTGCTATTATGTAAATAGTGATTTTGTATGAATTATACTTTGTTTCTATTACACTAGTTCTGTAACTATACTGTGTCCAATCAAGTAATTTATATTATGTTCTCATAATAAACCACTTCTTACCAAAAAATTACGATGTATGTACTTCTAAAACAAATCAATTATAAGCAAAATTACATCATCATCATAATATTATGCTTTTTATCCACGAAGGGGTAGTCAGAGGTGCACATTACGGTATTTAATGCCACTGTGCAATGTAACATCCACTTTTCACTATTTATGTTATGAGTCCCATGTAATAAGGGGTGAGCCTATTGCCATATTTGCACAATTCCAGACTCTACGTGCTACTACTGAGATTTTTTATAAAACTCAGTAATGCTTTGCCCGGCCAAGGAATCGAACACGAGACCCCTGGCCATCAACAGTCGAGCAAAATTACATCACTCAATCATAGCATCTATTAATATATCGTCTAGCAACATCGACATGTATTGTCTATCATACATGACATAACATGACATAACATGTACATCTTATAATGTACAAAATCATAAACGTATAAATATTTTAGACACAAAAATCTTAACAAGTCAATAAATAACAACACTTGGACTGATACAGGACGCACCTTAACCGTAAAATGGCGTTACAGCTGTCACAATATATCACCATGACGCGTAAGGGCCGGCACACAACAGCGGAGACTGCGTAAAAACGCGTAAATTAACACGCGGGGTAAATTACGCACCGAACTTTGAACATGTTTTTTTACATGTTGTTTACGAACGAATTACTCGAATCGAGATTTGTTTTTAATAGCTCGTTTTATTTTGGTTGTGATTTTTGTTCGTGGATTAAGATGTAACTTTCATTCTTCGTTTGTATGTCCTAGATTAAGCGGGTAGCTTTAATCATAATGTTAGTTTATGTAAAAATGACAATTTTTAACCGACTTCAAAAATGTATGTTAAAAATATGTGTGTGTATGTTTGTGTGTGATTGTCTCACGATTGGCTTATCCGATATTAATTCGGTTTTCAGAAAAGTGTTTGTTATTTTCAGTAGAAGGTTTCAGAATATTAATTAATACGAACGCACGCACGAAGCGCTTCGCTTCAAGCCATGAATTCTTTGCCAGAGTCTGTATTTCCTAAAGGGTATAACCTGGGAGTCTTCAAGGCCCAAGTTATCGGTCGCTTATGGGACGACGTGCTCCATCGTAGACCGCATCATTGCTTACCACCAGGCGAGATAGTGGTCATACGTCGCCCCATGAAATATAAAATTTAAGCCACTTCAAAAATGGAGTTTAAGTTGTTTTTTTTTAACGTGGTATATAAAAGAATTATTAGATAATAACCTCTCGTCCAAGTTCTTAAATCAAAATCTGCATCCCACTCATAAATAATCCGACTCAAATTTACCAAAGAACTCTTCATTCTGTTCTGACCTTTACCTCAGGGGGTTCAATTCCAGCGACCACTTGACATACCCAAAGGCCCAAGTTATCGGTCGCTTATGGGACGACGTGCTCCATCGTAGACCGCATCATTGCTTACCACCAGGCGAGATAGTGGTCATACGTCGCCCCATGAAATATAAAATTTAAGCCACTTCAAAAATGGAGTTTAAGTTGTTTTTTTTTAACGTGGTATATAAAAGAATTATTAGATAATAACCTCTCGTCCAAGTTCTTAAATCAAAATCTGCATCCCACTCATAAATAATCCGACTCAAATTTACCAAAGAACTCTTCATTCTGTTCTGACCTTTACCTCAGGGGGTTCAATTCCAGCGACCACTTGACATACATAAAGACATAAATAATATAATCGGCCATTGTACATAACAAATGTATATTGAAATGCTTTTCCATTCTGTGCCTTTATTTATTGTCTCTGATTGTAAGAAAAAAGTCTTTTTATACCGATTTGAAAAGGTCGGGAACATTTAAATGACGGAGTTTTTCCGAACTATTGTTGTCGTTTTTATGAAGGTAATTGTTTGACTTCGGATTTTGCGGTGAATGTAAGGTAGCCTATAGCTGGGTAGATAAAGATTCGTTCTTCAGGAATCCTTTATAATACGACTTTTCTTTTTTTTACTTGCATGTTCCACGTTGACTTTTCAGGGAAATATTTTTACGTCGATTATAATTTTTTTTTATTTTAAAAGACTTCATGCACACACTTATGTACAAGGTGGGCTTAATGCCTAGGGCATTCTCCTCCAGCCAAACCTTTGGGTGATGCAGAGATAAAAACAATGGTCGATGCAAGAAGCAAGCGTATTTAGGACTAAACAGAAATACATAAAAAGGAATAGTATAGACTTACAATAAAATAAATCCCTATATAAACTTACATGTATATAACATAACAATAAACTTACACTATTATATTACATATACTACTTAGACGTAACATAACTACCTCTATACATAATGTATTGATAGTTACGACTCTGCCAATCTCTTCAAAAGTAGTTCTTAGTTTTTGTAATTTATGAAGCATTTTGAACAGACATACAAGTAACAGAGATTAAGTAAGACATTCAGGTCCCATTGGTGCTGTTCACATACAAATCCACAAAACTGCATAGTGCAGATGTTCATAGATTTTTACAAAGAGCATATTTTAAAATTTCGTGGCAAGTCCAAGCCTCTGGGTGCTATTAATCATGGCACCGCTAACTTCACGGTCCATAAACACTTTTATAGACACTATACGTTCTCATAACACTATATTATTCTACTATCTTACACTTAAATTATTGTAAATGCTAAAGTTTGTAACGACTTATGGATTTTTAGTTTTGACATGAAAACTTCTAAACAAATCCGTTTACGTTTTGGCGCAGATATAGGACCACGCTAATGTACATACACATACTGCATTATACAAGATATCATTTTCATTTTATATTGTAATGCTGCTGATAATAGTAAGGATATTAAGAATGGTGGAATATTAAGTAGAATAAGAATAATAATAATTATGGGTCTGATACAGAAAGCAGTACTTCAGGCCACGGCGCGTATTATCCGGAAATTCCTCTCTCTGAAGCCCTGACCGTCGGTCGGTATCTTGGATATCTCTCGTTATTTATTTTTATACTTGACTTATATATTTTTAAATATTTTTTATAAAAAAAAACAATTATAAATATAAAAAGCAGTAGCTCACCAGTAACTGGAGAAATCTAAGCTACCAGCGGCAATTATTATTATATCTGTAGCATAGAGATCTGTATTAATATTTTTATCTCAAGACTGCAAATGAAACTGCTGCCACAATCTAGATTAAAGTAAATAAATCAAAGGAGCTTCAGTTATATAGTAATTTATGTATGAAAATATTGCGTGTATATTAAACACTACAGAGTTAATTAATATAATGACATTTTAATGAAAAGGACTATCTGTGCGTGACGTCATTTTAATGAACTTTACATGAAAATTATGAACATGCTTTTAAAGTTTGTTTATGCCCATTTTATGGCAGTCTGCGGTAGAGTATAAACCAAGGTAAATAATAATTTAATAATGACTTTAAATTTCTTACCAGCCAATACTAGAATGATAGCGCATCGAATTAGAAGTTATACAACCGATATTAACCTAAAGATTGATAAAACAAAACACCATCCGAAGCCACTTCATCATCAGCATCATATCAGTAACAAAACGTTTACTGCTGCTTAATATTTCATGTAGGTAGGCCTATTTGCCAATCTGAAGGTCATCGGGAGAGCCCAATGACCTTCAGATTGGCCGCTTAGAAACAACCTGTATCTAGTCCTAGAGGTTCCTTGCGCCTGCGGACGGCGAGCACGCCCAACCAGAACCAGACCCTCAAAGACCCATCAGACACCACGGTTGGGGCCCAGTAGGGCTGATGACGATACGGAGCCGCGGAGGTCGGGTTGCCGGGGCTCCGGCTTGAAGTGCAGGCTCAGGAAGGCGTTGATTTTTAGTCAGTAAAAGTCTGACACTCCTTCCCGCCTCACTCAGGCGGGAGAAGACATTCGTTGATTTTCCTCCTCAAAAAGAGGTTCCTTGCAATATAGCTGTAACAAGAAATGCAGATAACATCATGCATTTTATCCCCGAATTGGTAAACAGGGTGCTCATTACGGCACTTAATGTCACTGTACAATATAAAACTCATTTTTTACTATTTATGTTATGAGTCTCATGTAATAGGGAATGAGACTATTGCCATATACCGGACACAGTTCCAGACTCCGTGCTACTACTACTGAGAATTTGTAACAAAAAATACTCCATTAATAACAGTATTTCAATCACCAAAACGAATACTAAGTGACAAATGACAAACTACATTTTCTACCTCCATCGTTACCGGATAAAAACTTAGTTAATGTCGTCGCTTCATCTTGTAACTTGTAACTTAACTTGTATAATACAAACGAGTAACAGTTTCATGGTAATAAATCAAAATGGCCGTCGTTTGGTCGTCGCAGTTGAAGAAACCAAATGTAAATACGGCTAGATATGATTTGCGGACGTGAAGACGTACGTTGTTAAATCATTTGTTTACGAGTACAGTCGTGGCCAGTGTTGTTTAGATGTTTTTCGTTTTTAAGTTTTTTTGCTTTTTTTGGTGGAATTTTTGTTCTGAGTATTAATGATTACGTTGTGAATTTGGAATTTTGATGATGGCAGTTTTTTGATTTTAGTTTTGGTTTTAGTTTTGTTATCTAAACAAAAAATGTTGTTCAGTTTACAATTTTCGAGTTTGTTTATTGTCAACTCTTGTGCATTTATTTTACAACTGATGATTGACTATTATATTGACCAAACCTAATCATCAAGGTTAACTTGATGATGGTTTTGGTCTCTCTCACTAAACTTGCTACAGTATGAACACAGTGTCCCAATATAATAACCAAAAGTAAGAATGACTGAATGAATGTTATCGAATGACTATTAAATGCAACCAGCTAAGCTACTACCAATCAAATCGTAACGTTGCATATGCGGCTCAATTCTCTCGCAAACAATACCAGAATAGAACGATGCTTTTAATATTTTCCAATTCAAAGCATGAACCGTAAAATTTTGAAATAGAATGCGAAACTCAATACAACAAAAGAGATATCATAACACTTTTGTGCACACATATACTCGGTACGTCTCTGTGTCTGTTTGTAACTGCAGTACCTCAGTTCCGTAATATTGCCGTAACAAATGGGCTGTCGTTAGTTTTACTACCATATTAATCGTTGTTTTGTCTACTCTCGCCGACGAAACCAACGATTTATGTTCAGTAACAATAGTTAACGGAACCGATGGCTGACATTGTATTTTAATAAATAATTGGTAACGATAACGATGATGTTTTTATTTGTCTTTGTAAAGTATTGGTTGGGGTTTATGAAAGAGATACTGGTTTCGTATTTATTGATCTTCTGTTGTACGTGCAATGAGTTGTTTTGACAATTAATGTTGTAGTTTTTTAATTATAGCAAAGAGAAGATTCTTCGATTTTTTTCTTAGTCAAGGTCAAGTCTGAGTCTTAGGTAAATTTTCGAATAAACCGCATTATGTAGATCTTACCTCTCAGTGAAATAGAATAGAAAAGTCAATGTATGAGATTAACATTGACATTCGATTGTGACATGCTTGAGTCAATCCGTACATTCACTTTTTGAACTCTCCAACG
The DNA here is from genome assembly GCA_902850265.1 of Spodoptera littoralis. Lineage (NCBI taxonomy): Eukaryota > Metazoa > Arthropoda > Insecta > Lepidoptera > Noctuidae > Spodoptera > Spodoptera littoralis. The sequence continues at coordinate 3,145,626 of LR824539.2, read as the reverse complement.
AAGAGATTATGAACACAAGTCTTAATCCTTTAAAAACGAAAGATCTTGCTGTAAACTTGTCAATACTATACAAACGAGTTTGTGTCGTGTGCAGTGAACTTTTAAAGTCGATAGTTAAAAAAGTAGTAAGAACTTAAAGTTCTTTAGTTACAGTCTTGGCTATAAAAAGTCGTTTTCACAAAGCGCTCATTGGCTTGTGGCAGTGTTAATTGGCTCCGTTTTGAACTGAAGCCATTACTTCTTTTTTAATTCGAGCTAAGTATCCACTCGATTTGTTTTTTTTTTGAAATGGAATTATTATTTAAACTAGGTGTTTGTAGATATTGAATCTTAATAGCTTGGTTATAAGCTCTAATTTTTATTGTTTTTAGCATTGGTTACAATAATGATTGTAAAACAAAAGTAGTAGTAGTGGGTAGGAGGTAGGTAGCTTTTCACGAGATTCTCTTATTTTATGAGATCTTGCAGATTAATGTCTTTATACATCATTTTGACATATTATGAGTAAAGCTGTACAAAATATGTTATACATATATTAAGTACTCGCATTTTATCAAAAATTCAGCTCAGGTACTATTAAGCTCGCAGGACGTTTATATCATATCATAAAGCTTGTTTCACACAAAACATACAGACGTCTGCTACGACTTCATAAACAGAAATCCATTTAAATGTTCAAGAAGGAAAGTGAGTAAAACATCATTTTTATTTCACTGACTTAAATTGAAAATAAATCGTCGTCACTCACAAATCAGATATAAGGTCTAAAATACATATAACATTATCAACAACCTACAAGTTTACATATTATCTACGAAAAGGTCCTAAAAAACCTTTCAAAACTCATTAAAATCGCTGTATTTATTTTCTATAAGCGCAACACTAGTGTCAGTGGCTCGAGCCTCGCTTTGAACTCGTACCTCGTGTCCGCGGGTTGAGCTGTCGAGTTTGTCGCGGCACGTCGCTTGTAAATCACGCCCGGTCCTGACGCGGCCTTATTCTGACGTGAGGATTAAATACCGTTAGCCCTGCGTACATTTTCCACCAGTGTTTTATGCTTTTTAACGAATTTACAGCAATTTAACGGCCTTTGTATCAAATATGCAGCCATTTTTTTCGGCTTACTGTAAATGTATGTGCGTCCATTTCGTTTTTTGTTGTACACGGGAACATTATTTAGTTATCAGTTTTATTGATTTTACTATAGGGTGATGCGAAGGTTGTTAGTGGTTCGTACTAGTCATTGCGACTGTAATATCAAACAATTTCTTTGCTTTAAAAAAACTAGTAGAGAAATTATTTTTATAACACTTATAAACTAAAAGTTTTATTGTACAAAACGTGCGAAATTACGGTCCTACACTTTAGCAACGATAAACCCTAAAGTCCAACAGCTACCAATTACAACAGAAACAAGATAAAAACAAATAAACAAACTCAATAACAATGACAAATGCAATTTTGCCGCGTTTATGGAACAAGTTTGTAACAAAACGGTCACTTGCAAGACTACCAATACAGTTAGGCTCAACTGGAACGATAAAAACTTGGAACAATCTGATTAGACTTATAAAAGGACATTCGAGAAAGGATTTTATCTAAAAACGAACGTTTTGTGAAGAAAAGTTGGTTAATTGCGTCTGTGAAACGATAAAATCTCCTAGATTTACTACTACGCACTTTGATTCGAAGAAAAAAGTTCTTACGCAGTAATGTAAAGGCTTTTAGCTGGGATCCTAGGCCGCGATCATTCATTTTCGTCTAGAAAAGTAATAAAAATGTTAGTTGAAAGAGATTTTATTACTAACATTATGCTTTGTCATTTTTCATGAGGTTTTTTTCGAAGCAATTTTTTTTTAATAACGAATGTTGGTTTGACAGTTGTGACGTCATCAAAGGACTCAATGTCACCCTGTCTGCTCGGTTATGATGACCCATAATAATTATTGATTTGCTATCTTCTAAAGAGAAACCCGTTTGTACAGAAAGGTATCGTTTTCAATTTAGTATCGATATCGAAAACTTATCAAGCCTCGAGGAAGTCGGGTTACTTGCGAACTACAAAGGCGCTATCTAAGATTATAAAGTGGATAGTATGTACCTATATCGTATCAGATCAAGTAATCCACCATAATAGTTCCTAAAGATAAGTGGATGGTATCTGTATGTGTGTACACTTTTGTTGTGTCAGATCAAAAAATCCACCATAATAGTGCATTATGCCACTGTACAATGTAACACCCACTTTTCACTATATATGTTATGTGTCCCATGTAATAGGGGGTGAGCCTATTGCCATATACCGGGCACAATTCCAGACTCTGTGCTACTACTGGGATTTTTTTTAAAACCCATTTCTACTCTGCCCGACTCGGAAATCGTACCTTGCGACCACTCGGCCAACAAGGCAGTGCATTAAGATTCATTTAAATATGTAACCCTGCAAGTTCAGTATCATACTATAGTATTTAAATTAATCAAGGAAAAATCTTAAGAAAACATAAATTTTATACAAAATACAGAACATTACGGAAGTTTGAAATACCTTTACAAAATAAATGATACTAAAAACAAAGAGTAACTTAAGATTTAAAAACTGGCAAATCTTCACTGTTTATAGGATCAAGTCATGAACGTGGAAACAAAAGTACTATGGTAATTATCTTATTTCAGTAGGTAATGTTCTATGATACCATCGTCACTTACTAAATAGACATATCGAATAGACACAATAGTTTGCTGGCTGCAAAAGTTCGATAATTAGAATAAATTGCAATCCGTAAATGATCCACTTTCACAAGCGTTAATTTAGATTTTTGGTTTCATACTGATGCTTCTGGCTAAGTATCTATCTGGATATTTCATTTGATACAAGTCGCAGTCGGCCATCTTTGCTAGCTATACGCCACGGAATACCAACCACAGTTGAAACGACGAACGAACTTTAACCATAACCATTATCACTGTCCTGCTCCCTTAGAATAGTGTTTGGTACAATTTAGAAGAAACCAGAAACTTGCATTAAAGATTAATAAAATTTCTTATAACGTAGAACTCGTAATGTAACAAGTAATTGATTGTTACTTTGTAAATCTCCTTAAGAACTAGAAATTGCAATACACAGGAATTTGTCATTATTGCGGGTATCCATGGGCGGCGCTAATCGCTTACCATCAGGTGATCCGTCTGCTCCTTTGCGTCCTATTCCATATAAAAAATCAACAAATCGAGACAATATATTATAACTCTCTCAATATCTTTTGTATTTATCCAACAGCAATCTTCATTTGACCATATTTTTATAATACAATTAACCCTCGCAAACGTCCTCAAACCTTTCAATAACAACAGTTACATAAGTGCCAAAAACCCGACGTTTCTTAAATGTTTTCAAAGAAAATCTCAAAAACTCGCTCCCGAAACTCATTTCTCCTCGTCCAGGACATATTGTCACATCATAAAAAAGAAGTTGGCACATTAAGACCAGCCTGCGGTAAGGCCGTAAGTTTTCAACTTGCACCAAACTTTTTCAAGTCATTCCTTCAAGCGAAGATTTTTATACGACGTCCCGAGCCATTTATTGCTTAAAATAAGTAATTTGAGAGGACGAATCTGCATAATGTTGCCAGTAGAAAAACAACTTGTTTTCCCTGTTTTTTTTTTTATTTCGAAGTTTAACGTAAATAAACAATTGGTTGTAAAAACATGTTTTATCATTATGTCATGTAGGATTATGTAATGGGATCAAATAGTAGAAAACGAGTTGGTTAGATCATGGAGATCTAACCAACTCGTCATCGAGGCCTATATATTTATATTGATAGGTACTTCATTTTGGCAATAAAATCTTTTATCGTTTGTCAGTGATCTCTAAATAATCTTAGACAAGTACATACATATAACTTCGAAAAAATCACATTGGTACTGTGCTGTTGGTAGGTTTTGAAACCACACCCTCATGCCTGAGAAGGTCTTAAACCTTCAAGCCACCACGACATTTACTTAAATTACTGAATTTGGATTCAAAATTAAAATAAATAAAAAAAATAATAATTCATGTTACAACAAATCAAATACATAATAATACCCACTCGAGTGAATCCGAACTCAAAGATAAAATCTGTAAATAAAAATATACGAATCTATAATTACAAATAAAAGATTTTACTTCCGTGCGATGCACGCTCTCCTATTTTTAATTCGTCACTCGAAACGTCCGTCGCGTCGGTGTCGTGAGTGCGAATAAGTCCTTAAATTAAAAATCGTCGAGTCTGCACTCCCCCTTTAATAAAGTTGACCTTTTATTTGAAAGAAGAGGGTCCAAATTATTTTAATTTATGCCGGTCTGAATGTCAGGAATGTCCAAAAAGATTACAGTCCGCTGATGATTAGGTACTGCTGGCCCTTTTTGGAGGCAATGACCTTACGTAGCGACAGTAAGAGTTTAATCGTTCTTTTTAAGTCAGATTTGGATATTTTAATGGTTTTTTGCTAAATCATATCCGTCCCGCTAGGTGGACGTCACGACGTCGACGTCGACGACATCGCCAGAGTTGCGGGGACGTTGCGACACCGCCAGTAGGGCTGATGCACGATACGGAGTCGCGGAAGGCCTAACGGGTTGTCGGGGATCGAAGACCAGGAGTAGGAACGGGGTGATTTTTAGTTAGTAAAGAGTCGTGACACTCCCTCTCGCCTACCCAAGGCGGGAGAAGTCAGTCAGTCAATTGGATGGTTTTCCCCAAAAAAAATGAGTTCCGGGGAACCAGTGGATACAGGTGGCGAGTTGTCGTTCGACGTGGAGGACTGAGTGATGAGGCCTTTGTCTAGCGGTGGACGTCTTCAGGCTATTGATGATGATGAAATCATATTAATTGTAATATTCATTTCTATGGAGGTTCCTTGACTACGTATAATGCACTGCTTTGACTGACTGCACGGTTGGCGCGGTGGCTGGGCAGCTGGCTGCCGCGCAAAGTGTCCCGGGTTCGATTCCTGCACGGAACAACTCTTTGTGTGATCCACAAATTGTTGTTTCGGGTCTGGGTGTCATGTGTATGTGAACTTGTATGTTTCTAAACGCACCCACGACACAGGAGAAAATCCTAGAGAGGGGCAACGTTTTAAAAAAAAAATGCGACGTGAAACAAGACTAATGAGGAGCTAATGTTATGAACAAGAACGCTATTTCTTTATAATATTCGAGCCTAGATATAGAGAGTCTAGAACCTAGATATTAGTAACATTTACTACAAAAATTACTTGCCGTACTCCAGAGATATATGTTTCTTCAAACAACAAAACGCAAAAATGTCCGGACATTAATCATTTCTACTTAATTTATCTTTACAGGAACATTTGAACACACCTCATTTTATTGTTCAAAGCTCTACTGACACCCTAAGAAACAAAGGAAAACGAAATATCTACATTTAAATACATTTTTATTATTACCTTAATACATAACCATACACACACATACGAACAGTACCAGGCAGAAAAAAAACCAGCTTTCCTTGACCTGTCTCTAGAATTAAATTACACATAACTCGAGGTCTTCTTATACTGGGCGATATATACAGGATGTATCACGAACATGCATAAATAAACTTATTTTGTCCTGTCTCATTTTTTATCCCCTACATAGTGTGCACTGCCCCTTATCGATGTAATAAAGTGATAAAATAGATGTATGGGTTGAATCTCCTTCATTCTCATTTGAGTGTCGAAGGGAGTAATGTATTATGGTGCTATCGTATCATGGAAATTCTTTAGGAAACGCTTTTCCTATGGCTTGAAGGAAGATTTATTTAATTTGAAAATACTGCATCGATAAATATTCGATGTTTACGATATTTTTTCTGATATTCCAATGTTGATGTTTTGTAGACGGTATTTAACGATAGTGGGCGCCACTAGCGGTTAAAGGCTTTTTAGAGCCTCAGTCTCTCCATTTTACATTTTACTTCCCAAACTATTAGAATTTAATACACAACAGAAATAATGTTCACGACTTTATTTTGTATTTTAATTACTTAAACAAATAGCAGCTATATTATCGTCCAATAATAATAAATCATAGGTACCAAAACGATAACAGAAACTCACTATAGACAGGAACAAGGTATTAAACTATCGAAATAACTGTTCTTAACTTAATAGACGCGTAACAAGACAAACAAATCAGCCCGGGACCGTTTGTAGATATCTCTCAACTTTGCCCGGGATAGAGTAGTACTCGTTAATCCCGCGCCCGTAGTCCGGTGTAGTGATGGGATCATGTTCAACTAGTTTTCGATAATCCCGAATTCGATTGGATTTTTTTTGATGTAGTTTTTTTAGTGGCCTGTGTTATTCTATTTTGAACTAATGTTTTTTAAACGGGGTCAACGATATGTCAGAATTTGTTATCTAATTTTTTAATTAACGATATGTTTTGATTTTCCTGCATTAAGTAAGTTAAGAGAAACGTGAAAAATAAGTAAGTAGTACAATATTCTCATTAATAACGTGTTACGAAAGAAATGAGAAGACACAAAGCACTAATGAATTAAATCCTTCTAACAACTAAAATAGTCTAACAACAATCGATTGTCAACCGTCTCGACGTCAGTCCCGGCGCGTCACTACCCTACCCCGGGACAGCAAACAATACGAGCGGCAATTAATACAGCCATTATACTAACGAGCACCCCACTATCCGGGATCGGACGATTAGACAACGGGGAAAAACTTGAGAGCTCCGCACTACGGTACATTGTTGATAGTGCCTTGTGTTCGTTGAATTGAGTACCTTTAGCTAAGTAAACATCTTTACGGTAAAGTTAACCTGAAAGGAGAGCTTACGGTAATTTATTTGTAAACTGAAATGTGATAGAATGTAAAGAATAATGTATTATTTGTTATCACAGGTGAATGACCTTGTTTTTTTTTACAGCTTCGTCAGTCCTAATAATAGCTGGTTCTGGTTAGTTTTCCCGCACTATATTTTTAGTCGTCAGTAATAAAAATATTGTATAAGAAACTCTGCTTTCATAAAAATACGACACATATTTAAACAAGAACTCGGTTAAAACAGGATACAATATTTATTCAAAGATCAGCAAAGGAAAGTCAAGACGGCATAAATGAGGCGACTCTGAAAGTAAAATACCTACGCTTTGAACGGACAAGCTGGCTAGCCAAGCCTTTGGTATATAATTAACGATAGTATAATTAAAATACCATTCGTTTGAGACTGAAAAAAGACGTCTAATCTTTGGCATATCCGTCTGGATGCCAGCTCAGACTTGTGAGGGAATGTGCAAAGTTTTTTTTTATTACTGCATAAGAATATTATAATGAGTGGATTTTTATTAATTTTTTTTTCAATTTCTTGTTAGATTATGGCTGCCTCAGTGTTTAGGTGAAAAGTTGTATTTCCATTAATTATGTTATAACTTTCATGAGACATACTAAATTAATTATAGTAGCATGGCGACAGTCGCAGGCCGCGGAATGCTGCTCATAAATATGAGCCTCTAGTATGGCTTGAAACTAGTCGAGTCCCTCGTTAAATAATTACGTGAGTAAGCCAATAAACATAATAATGAAGTTGTGTATAGTTTCTTAATCCGTTCTAAAGTAACGTAAGTTTTCACTTTAAATGAATATGCGAGTTAAGTTTGCTTCAACCATATTGTGCATACACTTTGAACTCTTGACTTCCAAAAGATTGAAGTACAATTTAACTCGTCGAGTACCGGTTTTATAGACACAATTAAAGAACAATAGGTCGCGGTCACCGGTGACCGCTTGGTGTTTGACAGATTAACAATGCAAGTCAACGGCCTTGATGTTGATTACAATTTTACATTACATATAATCCAAACTTTATCTCCATGTAGCAAATGACTTTACTCCCAAGTAACGAAGATAAACGGACAGCCTCATTATTTTTCACTCTCGCTATTACTCCTAAGATCCCCGCCCTCTACGTTCATTACTTGAGAAATCAACAGGAGATGCCAATTAATTGTAATAAGCTAGTCTTTGAAACGCGTATAATCACGCTTGCGCATTATGGGGTGTGTCTGTGAAATAGGGGGATTTCCCCCTCGGATCACGAAGGAGCTATCGTAAAAAACGAACACCCTCTAGTTTGTTTTGGAGACTTATTAGAGAAGTGCTTAATAGTAGGTAAATATGAGTGAATACAGGGTGAACATTTTAGCTGACACGTAATTTGTAAGGTAAGCGACGAAAGTGCATGGATAGTATAAAAAAATAAATCATGTGAAGCGACATCGCCATCTAATTTAATTTTCGAACACTTGAACTCTAACGTGCACCCTATATTCCATAGATTTTGAGTTTCTAGGCAATTTTGCCAGTCACTGCACATAATAGTGGTAAACGTCGTGTAGACAATATCGTAACAGATCCTGAAACTATGATTCCAGTATCACTAGACAGCCAGTCTCAATAACCTGTCTAAGCGTCTAACTATATTTGCTTACTAGACAAGGGATTTTGTGATTTATACTCACAGATTGGTAGGTTGTTAATAGAGACTATCTGTAAAATAATTTCCTAAGCTTATAAGGTTGAATATCTAAAGTTCGTTATTAAGTCGTTTTGTATTGTAAGCATTTTTTTTTTCTTTTATAACACCAACAACATGCTTTTTGCGATATAAAATCATTCAAAGATTTCGTTTCATCAATCGAGAGATCTCCAAAACAGTATTTGTTTACCAAAATACATAAATTTGCAACGTTCAAAGTCAAAGTATTTATTTCAATTAAACCATAATTTGGTACTTTTGAAACGTCAACAAATACAAAATAAATAACAGTCTATCAGTCTGTCCGTCAGTGAAGCTAGGTGCGCATTCCAAAATGTAGGTTCGAATGGAGAAGGACGAGCAAGACACCCCAAAGTGAACTTTATAACTATAAAAACAATCTAAACTTTAACTTTGAACATCTTGATCTCTGATCCAGTCCCCCTAATACATTCAAAAACAAGATCCGAAGGGATTAAACGAAATTTAATTTCGCTGAGATTTTTCTTTTTCCACCCCAATGAAGTATTACGACCGGAAATTTACGGGTAAGCAAATGTTTAAAAATCGCTCCGTCGAATAATTTTCTTATAATGACGTCATTTTTTAATTAGTCTCTCTCCGCCTTACTTAATGTTCTAAGCGTCTTACACGAATTATATTATTGTGTGCTCCCTTCAAAGGGATTCGTAATGTTGAACGAAATTCAAGTTTAATGTTATAATTGTAAGAATTGTTTTTGAGTAAATTTCTCGTATTATTTACACCGCGGGGTTTCAATTTTATCCTAACAAGTAAGTACGTATAATTAAGTAGTTAATGAACACTACATTACCACGTTTTACACAACTTAGTATTTTCATATTAGTATACTTAATAACTGGACTAGATAAAATAAAGATTTTCGTTTGTAAATAGCATGTAAGGTCTACAACCTTGACTGCACAAATAAATACACAAACAAAGTAACATATATACTTACTGTGTTTTTATAATAACTAGGTATCATGAGACATACTAAATTAAATAAAAATCGCTAGTTACTCACTGAGAAAAGCTCTACTAGTTTCGAGCCACAGAGGGGCTCTTCCTCATGAGCAGCGTTCACGGTCGCGGCTACTGACTAGCGTCAGGTTTTCTCAGCTTTTTCTCAGTATTTTCACGTGAGTAACCAGCGATGTTTAGTTAATACTTACTTACTTATAGAAAGTCATACAAAGAGAGCATAATTTCTATTCAATGAAACATCATAAACGACAGTCCCGTTTAGTGAGTAACCTATAGAGTTTCTTGCTTGTTCTCTATAGGAATCTACATTTTGGAAAGAACAAAATAATAATAATAGCTTTACTCGAGGACTGACCGAAAGACTGACATTTTTAATACAATTTTTTTTGTTATGACGTTCAAAAGTACCTTCTTGGTCTTATTAAAATAAATGATATTGACTTTGAATTATTGAATTAAAGAAAGGTTTAATTGAAAGTCAATATCACACAAGTGAAAGGTTTGACTCCCAGTAAAAAACTGTTGAAGGCAAATCCTCTAACTAATGTTGGTCACCGGGTAGGCTGAGGTGTGCATTACGGCACTTAATGCCACTGTTAAATGTAACACCTAATTTTCACTATTTATGTTATGAGTCCCATGTAATAGAGGGTAAGCCTATTGCTATATACCGGGCACAAGACCAGACTCCGTGCTACAACTGAGATTTTTTTAAAAGCCCAGTAATACTTTGCCTGACCCGGGAATCGATCCTGAGACCCGTTGCCCGGCAGTCGCAATTGCGACCACTCGGCCAACGAGACAGTCAAAATATTCTACACAACTAAGATTATTTTCTCTTTAACCTCACATTCTCTTATCTTTTAAACTAATTAACCAACACTTGAATGGTTTTCTCAGTAAATCATAAACTGAGCACAAGGAAGCGTCGCTTAGTGCAAAACTAAATCTTCTATATATATAAAATTCAAAGGTGATTGACTGACTGACTGACTGACATAGTGATCTATCAACGCACAGCCCAAACCGCTGGACAGATTGAGCTAAAATTTGGAATACAGATAGATGTTATGACGTAGGCATTCGCTAAGAAAGGATTTTGATAATTTCCACCCCCAAGGGGGTAAAAAAGGGGATGAAAGTTTGTATGAAACTTTGTCAGTTTTTAACTGATCGGGTTGAAATTTGGCATGCAGATAGATGTTACGACGTTAGCATCCACTGTGAAAGGATTTTGATAATTTCCACCCCCAAGGGGGTAAAAAAGGGGATGAAAGTTTGTATGAAACTTTGTCAGTTTTTAACTGATCGGGTTGAAATTTGGCATGCAGATAGATGTTATGACGTAAACATCCACTGTGAAAGGATTTTGATAATTTCCACCCCCAAGGGGGTAAAATAGGGGATGAAAGTTTGTATGAGACTTTGTCAGTTTTAAACCGATCGGGTTGTAATTTGGCATGCAGATAGATGTTATGACGTAAGCATCAGCTGTGAAAGAATTTTGATAATTTCCACCCCTAAGGGGGTAAAATATGGGGTGAAAGTTTATATGAAGCTTTGTCAGTTTTACACCGATGCAGATGAAATTCGGCTTGCAGGTAGATGTTATGACGTAGGCATCCCCAAGTAAGGATTTTGATTATTTCCACCTCCAATGGGGTAATGTAGGGGATGAACGTTTGTATGAAGCTTTGTCAGTTTTACACCGATCGGGTTGAAATTCGGCGTGCAGATGGATATTATGACGTAAACGTCCCTTTAGAAAGGTTTTTGAACATTCTCACCCCAAAGTGGGTAAAATAGAGGGTGAAAGTTTGTATGATACTTTGCCAGTTTTAAACGATCGGGCTGAGACTTTGCATGCATAAAGTTACTATGACATAGGTATCTCCTTAGAAAGGATTTTGATAAATTCCACCCCTAAGGGGATAAAATAGGGAATGAGAGTTTGTATAAATCTTCTTAGCCATTGAATTAAGAATCATTGAATCTTTTTGAATTACATTCGATAAAACGATGATTTGGGACCTGGGTAACGTTTGATAGTTTTTATCACAGATGTCCCACGGGAACGGGAACTATGCGTCAATGCCCCAGGACTCTCTAACTCTTAACCACTGAACTTATTTTAGAGAGATTCGATACAACAATAGTCGATAGAATAGTTTTTATTACTCAAACCTTACGTGATCGGGCACTGTACTGGTAAGATCCCTGCGGGATTATTTATTTATTGAAACTACGATAAATCATTTCAAAATAGGTAAATCTTACTTGGGCACTGAATTGATTCTGATTAATTCTGTCAGAAGTCATTAATCTACGCGGACGAAGTCGCGGGCAACAGCTAGTTAGATTATAATTATGTGACAAGGTGATTTATTTAATAGTAGCAGTTAATTTATTTTATGCGTAGTTTAACACCGTTTTCATAGTAATTTTGTGTGAGAATATATTATAAGTTATATCTGTTGGAATGGTAGAATTTATTTTAAGTATTCGCTACACACGACTCGCTCTCTCAGTCAAACGTATAAGGTAGAATTATTCAACTTAAAAAAATATTTAGTTTTTATCTAATTTGACTCAATCTGACTTCAAAATCGAAACCTTACCCTAGTCGTCACGGAAAAGACATGTTATGTTAAGATGTCATGTTTAACATCTCGCCTTTTATCCCTGAAGGGGTAGGCAAAGGTGCATATTACGGCACTTAATGCTATATGCTGTGCAATATAACATCCACTTTTCACTATTTATATTATGAGTTCATTGGTGAACTTCCAGACTCAGGGCTCAGGGCACATTTCCAGACTCCGTGCCTAAATAACCCAGTAATACTTTGCCCGACCCGGAAATCGAACCCGAAACCCCTTGCCCGGTAGTCGCACTAGCGACCAATTGGCCAATGAGCATGAGTCAGTCCAGCAGTATATCTTAATTTATTGTCGTTGAACTAAATTGCCCTCTTATTACTATTAAGTAATAGGTATAAATAAGGGGACAAAGAAAAACAATTAAGAGGTCATCCCCTAAAACTCGTCATTACACACTTACCTGCATAGGTACGCTAGTTATTCATAAAAAAAACAATATGCTGCCTCTTATCCAATATGCCTGAACCTGACCTCTATGTACTCTAAATTCAACTCTCCAACGAATCAAGACATATAACACACAACTTCTCGCCTTTTTTAACCTAGTTAAGTTATAACCAAAACCCTAGTTACAATTATCCTTCGCAACTCAAACCTACATACGTTTCTCCTTCACGCACTGTAACACCACACTATGTTCCGTGCCGTGACTCTCCCCGGGGACAACGGCGGCCACGATTAATCCTTTACACAAACAACGCCACAATACTTGTAATTAATATCGCCATTTAACTAACGAGCATCGGTGTTATAGTTACACATGTCGGTAAAGTATCTGCATACATTTATTTTGCTGTGCGTGTGTGTGTGGTAATGTGACGGATTGTGTTTGTTACCTGAGAAATGATGTACAGAGTGTCAAGAGTGACGAATGTCATGACGTCTTATGAAGGGTTGGAATGAAAAAATATTTATATTTCATGACTATTATAATGTTACCTGTCTTTTAAGTTGGTATACGTAGAGGATACTTAATAATATTACTGTTTCACTATATGTGTGACTTGACGTCATTTAAATCATAGCATTTTCGTATCATAACTAGTGAATGTTGATAGTTACACGGCTGCACAAGTGTCCAAAGTATTTGACAGAAATTATAAACCAAGTTTTTTTCCACTATAATCCAATATGTAACCGTTGCCAAATACTTGGCATAATACAAAACTTGGAACCACTTTAGGAAATTCTAAGTTTGAAAACATTAAACTTTGGAATTGAGATCAAGACGAAATCTTGGCAATCACGCTTACGACATTATAACAAAAACAATGTTTAAAAATCTAACAATACATACAATAACATAGAAACAAAAGCATAACATAACATACATTCACCTATAAGTACTTGGTTCTGACATCCGCACAACATAGGTTACAACCCGGCCGACCTAACCGATGTGACGTCAACGTGCAGAAACGATGACGTAATTGATTGGAAGTCCTCGGAGCCACGGGTGGCCCAGTCGAAAATTGATAAAGTTTCCAATGAAAACTGACTCGGTAGGCGAACAACTTTATATTGCCAAACTGATACATGATTTTAATTTAATTTCTGCCTAAATTACTCGTGTAGAATGGTCAGCGTTTCTATTATGTGGTGAGCTTTAGACTCTGGGGGTTGCATACGCCGTGTCACTTTTTTAAAATAGGAGTGTATTGTTTAGGTTCAATGTACTCGCTTGAATGTATCAGCTGATTCAAGTGCTAAAATTTATTTGATTTAATTACTAAGAGGTATCTTGGTTACTAGGTGACTGTTCTTAAAACGATTATAGCCTAAAGTCCTATATCCCTTTCCTTTTTGTAGTCTAAATTACTAAATACGACGAATATCTTAATTTAATATCCATCCCAAGGGGAAATCAATTAAAACTCAATGTTTCACGAATAACTCGCTGCTTATTTCAATCAAATAAATTGATTTTACTGTAAGCCAATCTGCGATACAATCTCAATAAACGAAGCAATAATAAAATAAAGGAACTAGGTTACGAAAACTTAAAAATGTAGAAAAGAAAACTAAATGTAATTCAATCCTATTTACATATTCAAAAGTCCCAATCCTGTGAACTATATCGGTAAGTTCAGCACTATTGCCCGTGGACTTTTCCCGGACATTTCGACCGGCCCAGCTATGGGAATAAAAGTTAAACAAATGGACGTCGTACCGGCAAGTTTTAATAAGATTCTTGCGAGGTTTAGTACGGAAACTGTTCGCTGCGGCCGCCCGTATGTAGCTGCCTTGAATTGTGATACGTTTTTTCTCTCTATTTCTTTATTATATTTCTCTTTCATAGCTTTTAATAACGCGTTTTAAAGTTTCGCAATAATGTTCGTTGTAATAAAAATGTGGAAAATATTTAGCTTAAACAGCAGCGCTTTAAAGCGGAAATAGGTTACGTGTACCAGGTTTTAGTAAATGGTTCGAATATTTTGTTGTTGTTAAACATAAGGAAAGTTGTCTTCCTATTTTAGTGTACGAGTATAATATAAAACAAAATTCTTCGCCTTTGTTGTCTTTATATATGTATGTTTTTAGAAATCTGTTTTAATTTAAAATTAAATTCAAAAACGTATTATTTAGTGCAACAACTATACTTTAATCAACTTTAATTACTGTGTCACGTCCCTAGCGTATCATTCCCGGACCATTGGCGACTTTTTGCGCGCCAGGTCGCGTCAGCAAATCCTTCAGGAGACCACTCACTTAATCCCGGGGCGGGCTCACGAGGGTTGGGGGCAAGGGAGATGGAACTAAGAAACTTTTCCTGCCACTTTGTACTCCGATTAGTGTTGCAAGGTGTCCCAATTTTTTCCGAGACATCCCGGGATTTCGTTGACCCTTTGTGTTGTGGTTTATTTATATTGTGATTGTGGCTTTAGTGTTAAGTTCTGTTTGATGTTGTGTTTTGATGTAGTGATGTTAACCGCTTAGTATAACAATTAAGTAGGTAATAGTTATGGCTAATATTATAACAAGTAATGCCTCATAAATTATTAATTCAATTCAAAGTCCGCATTAGTTGGAAGCAAGACTGTCTAAAATCCCGTTCCTCAAATCGAATAAATCCCGGAATTTCCAAATGAGATCTGACAGCACTATTTCGCGACCTGTGAACAATGTCCGATGAGGTGACATTTTTATAAGATCCCTGCGGATATATACTCTCTATTTTTTCCGACACTTTTGTGTCTGATTGTGTGAAAGTTGCGAAGTGGGAATTATAATGATTGTAGTATTACTATTTTAGTGGGATTTGCTTGATTTAGTTTGTATGATTTTGACTGTCGTTATAACTAAAGTGATTAGTGTGTTAATTTTTGTAGGCTTATTAGCGCCAGGCCTATTGTTACTTGCATAAAATACAATAATTTTGTAAACTTTTTATGAATTTGTTTATTAAAGTTTAATAGCATTTTCATCAAATATAGTGAAAGCGAATGTAATACGAAACCTAATTTCTAATAACACATATTTTAGGTACTAAATACACAATTTCACTCAAACGACGAATAAATTAGAGACAACGAGTATCTACTCTATCTACCCAAGCTAACTAAATTAAATATCACACCAAAGTGCCTTTGAAAATGAAAATATCCTCGAGGTAAATAAAAAGATTAACTCAAAGTTAACCCACTTCAACACTTAATTTCATTACAGTCTAGACTCGACTTAGGTAGGCACTAATTTCAGTCCAAAAATAACAGTTTTCCTTCGTCACAAAAACTTTGAAAAAGTATGCCAACGCTTATTATGTTTTATATTAAATTCTTTTTTCTTCGACAATAATGAATCGAAGTTTTAAAAAGTCCAATAACCAAGTTTTTTATTGTGTTTAAGTTTGTTTCTCGAGATTTTTAACGAGTAATTAAAATGAATGAGTATTATTTAGAGACCAAGAGGCTATCAAAATGTTAGAGGCTGTTAAGAACTCTTTTTATATAGGTCTAGTTAAATATTAATCGGGAAATATGGATGTTGAAATTTTTGACTTCGTTAACTTATCTCAATAATGTAAAAGTTTTTATGTTTGTTTATTTATTTTGTTGTAGTGTATTGCTGAAATTTTCTCGAAGAAATCTTTGAACAAAATAACTATCTAAAAATATTTTTTCAAATATAGCATTAACCGCTTCATTTCTCTGCACTTCCCTAAGGTTGACTGTCAGAAAATGCCTTAAGGCATTAAATCCGCCATTCACTGTTATCTCTGGTGAAGATAATAATAAATAAATAAATAAAAGTAGATTTAGAAACAAATTCAAAAGTGGTATTTTATTAATCCATTTTCCTATATAGAAACAATTTGTTTGAATGATTCATACACGATTTTAGACACGAATAAAGACTACAAATAATATATTTTACAAACAAAGTCAAAGAAATTATCGTCCTTCAGGCATACTTACTACAATATCACACACAAACTCCAGTCATTCGAGCACTAAATAGCCAATACCCAAACACAATAAGCACCGAAACTAAGTCAACATTAAGCCCCCATTCAGGCTAAACGGTAACAAAACTCGTATAAATAGCATAAAACTAACAACCACCGATGTAATACAAGTTAGGAAATTTAATACCGAACAAAACCCAAGTGGACTGCATTAACGTAAAGCTGTGCAACTAACGAGCTGGACATAGGGAAACAGAGCTAAAACGATGTTAAGCTAAAACGCTATAGAAATACAGTTGTTTAGCGATTTGTAGTTTTTTTTTCTAATAACGTTGCCCCACATTAGGATTTTCTCCTGTGTCGTGGGTGCGTTTACAAACACACAAGTTCACATACACATGACATCTGGATGTCACCTGTGATGATCTGTGATCCGGGTCTGGACCCGGAACAACAATTTGTGGATCATACAAAGAGTAGTTCCGTGCGGGAATCGAACCCGCGACACGTTGCGCGGCAGCCGGTAGCCCAGCCACCGTGCAGTCGAGCATATTATAAGCGAATACATAATTATAATTGTAAGTCTACATTCGGTTTTCTCAGTCGTTTTTAATCAGAAACAAAGTGCGAATGACTATGTCGCCGCAAATGATAGGGTATCGGGTTTAATATCGAGCTCGGACAAAGTCATATTGGGTAATTTATGTATTTTACATCAATTTGTCAGTAGTAAGTTGGATTTTGAAACTGTGTCCTGTGTCATACAATAGGGCCCCTATTACATTAAACTCAAAATCCAACTAGTAAAAGTGTATGTTACATTTTATATGTACAGCCCTGCCTAATCCTTTTGTGATGACGTGTAATGTAACATAGAATAAACTTAACAGAAGTTTACTTCTAAGTTGTCGAAAATGCAATTCTACGTCCATTGGACTTTATAGCTATTAGACATACGAGTGTTGTTTACGGACTTCTCTGAAATCCTACCGTAGCGTACCAAGTTTATTAATAATTTAACATTTATTGTTAATAAGTATGGAATAAACGAAGTTTATGCACAAATTGAAAGATTGTTTTTAAGAATATTGTGCATTGTAAATACAACAATTTATTTGGTTTTGAACAAAACAGGTCTGAAGAATTTTTTAATTGTGTCACAGAACGAAACAAGCAAGTTTTATAGCGAAATTTTTCATGTTAGCTATTTGAACTGAACAGCAACAGAACCTGAATGTAATAAAATATAAAACTACACCTATAACTAAGAAATTCATTACCACAATAGTTTCTAAGAACATTTGAACAGTTAAACACAATCTACAATCCTAAAAGCAATAACCACGGCAAAGTACTTCGCACACAATGTAATCTGTGTTTAAAATGCCCCGTATATTGCTAACCGCTATCGAACCAAATGCACCAATGTATCGGCTTTATTCCGCCTCGAAATCCGGCCCATACATTGCTCCGAACGCGTCGGTTCCGGCCATAATTCTCGCCCGTACATTTTCACAGGCAACCTTCCAAGCCGCAGAAGAGCCGGCAGGTGTTCCAGCAGAAATTGTTTCTACCCCCTAATGTAAATATTAGTTAATTAAGTGTAAACCGAGCCGGTCGCCTCGGCCCCACTGTTCAGCTGTTTGACTTTGGGTTCCAACTTAAAAACCTAGGACGGTTCAAAGCCTATTTATACAAGAATCGCTTCGGACTTTGAGACTTTTTGAGGAGATGAGTCGAGACCAGTAATCGTTGTTTGTTTTAAGTTTGTTGGTCCGAATGGAAATAAACTTGTGGTATTTGTGTTGTTGTTTTAGGAAGTGTGACGGTTTTCGGATCAAGTTATTTTTGATGCGTCTGTTTAATTATGTAATTGCTTTACTTTTACGATCGCAGACATGATTAAAAATCAATAGATTGCGTAAAAAATATAAGAATTAGTTTATGATAGCATTATGACAGAATGGGAGAAAAACATCGTGCGGATAAGATGCCATAAGATGGTAAAAAACTAACATAAACAAATTAAAACCACTTCCATTTTACTCTTCCAAACAGGTGTAGCCCAAGCCAAACAAAAACAGTACCTATCTCATTAATAACAGAGTTGTATATATAAATAAATAATTCACCTTCCTTTAGCTCTTTAAGATTCATATTTCCTTACGGATATCTCGCGAGTCATCGTTCACAAAGTTATTTTGTTTCAAAAGATCCGCATCCCTGGTACAATTTCTGTACTAAAGGTACTATTGAAATTGTTAAGGCTGAAGATTTTATCTAAATGTACTTTATTCAAATGTCTTTTTGAACATTTCTGCGCCGTATTTATTAGGAATGCTTAGTATTTTTTTTTTCTAAGAAAGTTTAATGATTTCAAATGAGATTGTAATCGAAAACGGTTCGTAGTTTCTTCTTTTTCGTTTAAAATTTTACGTTTTGTAGCTCAGGCCTTTAAAAGTAATTTAGCATAACATAGCTTTTTAACGCAATTTTCTTAACTATTGTGATAAATAATAACGTAACATAACATCATGCCTTTTATCCCTGAAGAAGTAGGCTGAGGTGTACATGTACATTACAGCACTTAATGCCACTGTATAATGTAACACCCACTTTTTACTATTTATGTTGTGAGTCCCACGTAATAAGGGGTGAGTCTATTGCCATATACCGGTCACAATGCCAGATTCCGGGCTACTACTGAGAATTTTTTTTTCAAAATCCCTTTAATACTTTGCCCGACCCGGCAATCGAACTCGACACCCCTTGCCCGGCAATCGCACTTGCGACCACTTGATATGATATATAATACGAATTATTGTTAAAGAATAACACATTATTATAATAGTTTTATAAAATTAGTGGTTGGATGCGTAGAGCTGAAGATCGAGCTCAGTGGCGTGCCATTGGAGAGGCCTATGTCCAGCAGTGGACAAGAACAGGCTGTTAATGATGATGATAATGATGAAATTAGTACCATCAATTAAATCTCCATCAAAACCTCTGTCAACATATTTTCAGTTCAAAAAAATACACAAATGATTAACAAAATGAAGGTACCCAGTAATAACAGCGATATAATAGGTACCAATTATTTTCAAACGCCATGTATAACGCGGCTCAAGAATCAGGGCAATTTGTACCCTATAATTGGGTGTTGTGTGATCAATGCGTGAAATAATTTGTATTCAAACATATGCTGGAAAGACGTGATGTCAAAAGGTCATGTTTAAATCAAAAGATGATCAAAGATCGGTCCGGTAGTGTTTCATAATTTGTTTTAGTATGCATGTGTTCCACGAAAATCACAATATTTTGTCCAAAAGCTAATATTTCAAATAATTCTTTAATAAACCACATTTAAAAGTTTGTCCAAAGAAGAAGGTACAAAGTCCCTTTGAGTACCGTCATTATAGACATAATTAAAGAACAATAGGTTGCGGTCACCGGTATCCTCGCGGTGTTTGACAGTTTAATAAATACCTATACTAAAACCTTCTTCTTCTGAAGACTCGCATAAAAAACGGTTCAGCCAATCGCGAATAATCACGTACAAACATATACATACATACACACAGGTCAAGCTTGAGCTTGCTTGCTTCAAGAGAAAACCGACGTGAAGCAACACTTGCGTTGTGTTTCGTCGTGTGAGTGAGGTTACCGGAGGTCCAATTACCTTCCCCTTCCCCAATCTCCCCAATCCCTGAATCCCCAACGATCCTCAAACTCCTAATCCCCAAAAAGCCGGTGACGCACGCCTCTGGTGTTCCAGGTGTCCATGGGCGATGCCGATTGCTAACCATCAGGTGATCCGTCTGCTCGTTTACCGGCTTATGCCATAAAAAAAAATCAGTTAAATAGTCCTACGGTTTCAAGCAAAGACCCATTTCGATTAATCCTCACAATCTGTAAATGGCGACGCTAATACATACATGAACGCTGATTTATGTGCCCTCCACACTGAATTGGTAGAGCGTTAATACAAGAACCGTTGCGCTCGGAATTTTCCGAAAGGGAAATCCTCACGCTTTGTACAGGAAATTTTACCGTTACTTGTAGTTACTTGTATATTACATCTAGTGATAATAGTGTAGAATTTATGGAAACTACCCGGAGGTTTATATGCCCGCCTCTCAAAGTGCGTGTTTGAAACCTACCAATAGCAAGTACCAACGTGACATTTTCCGAGTTATGTGTACTTTCTATGAGGTTATTTAGACACCACTGACAAACGGTGAAACAAAACATCGTGAGGAAATTTAGACTTATAATTTCTATTAATTTAATCACAAGTTGATGATGATTTAAGTTGATGATCTATAGAACCAAAGCTTCGCATAGCAGTATCTGTCGTATAATAATGCAAGATTATATTTGATATTACCTAATTTATTTAATCTAGCTGTTGCCTGCGACTTTGTCCGCGTAGAATATCATTTCTGTTTTATCCCATGAGAGCATTTAATCGGGATACAAATATAGGTATCCTATACAAATATAGACCTAAGTCGGCCCATATCCTGCATGTATACTAAATTTCATCAAAATCCGTTCCGTAGTTTCAGTGTGATTGACGGATAAACACCCAAAGAAAGAAACTTTTACCTTTATTTTACCTCTATAATATTCGTGTGATTTCGTTCTAAGATACTGTGAATATACAGAATCCAATTTAAATAAGCAATCTCTCTATAAGATACAAAGTAAAATGGAATTCAGAAGTGAGATCTAACGAAAATAAATCGAAATGGCAGACTAAAATTATTCAACATTATTTTAAAGTTCAGATATCATAAATTTACAGCGTAATAAATTTACGTGAACCGTACTGTTGCGTCGAATCATCGGATGAGATAATAATTTTATAAAACGTCCATTATATCGATAAGTTATTAACATTTAATACGTCGATACTGACGGCGCGAGTAATTTATTATCGATTGACGATTATCGATACTATCCGTAATGTTTGAATCGATTACATGTACATTAACGCTAAAATGTTAGATTCGGGAGTTTGTAGCTTTCGACGTTTAGAGTCGATGAATCGATATTGTATTTCGCTTTCTTTCAAGTAATTATGTTTATCATTTCATTCGAAAGAAATTATTCCATCATTCTGTAATTATTAAAACGTGTTATCTTATACTACATATATTTTTTGATCGTTTGTTTGTTTGTTTGTTTGATCGCGCTATTGTCAGGAACTACTGATCTGATTTGAATAATAATTTTATATTGGATAGTTCATTTATCTGGGAAGGATATAGACTATAAAACATCATGCTACGGTCAATAGGAGCCGAGCAGAGTGGGTGGAAACGCGCGGAAGTATTAAAATTGAAAATAAATTGGTTTTATCTACCTACATTCATGTATGTATAGTGTTGCCATCAAATCATACAATTTTCGTAATTCACTATAGTTACTAGCTAAAGGTGTCTATTCATACTTTCATAGACAAACGAAGCATAAACTGTTTTCATTATAAAATAACACGATTTACTTACTAGTCACTAATTAGCATAGACCAATTAAATTCATCCCCTCACTGCATTTAATTAACTGGTTAATGAAAGTTTACCCTTTATGCAATGTTCATCCTAATTTATCGCATTTTAAAGTACTTTTTTGTTTGTTTGCTAATGTTTCGAGTATGAAATTGTTAAATAATGAGAGATTTTCTCTATAGAGTGTTCAATTTTAACCCTTTGGTGTCATCCTCTTTTGTCTTTACCTCAGACGATTCACTTGGAAATACTTTACGCATAGTTGCAAGAAACTTTGGATGTTTATCTCAACTATGTTGAACCACTTATAGCTAACAACTATTTTACTTTCTTTGTCAGATTAAAATCTTAAACCTTGAGATGCAAATGCTTGTTTAAACTGTCAAACACTGCGCGGTCACCGGCGACCGCAACCTATTGTACTTTAATTGTGTCTATAATGACGGTACACAAAGAGTTAAAAAAGGATTCGTGTATAAACGAAACTTTCATTATTCTCTTTATTTATTTTTATATGTACTTGATTTATATATTTATAAATATTTCATTTAGAAAAAATAAATTTAAACATATAAAAAGCAGTAGCCGCCCACCAGTAACGGGAGATATCCAAACTACCGGCGGTTGGGTCTCCAGACAGAGGAATTTTCGGACAATACGCGCCGTGTCCAGAAGTACTACTTTCTGCGAAACTTTATCATTAGCCATAATAAAACATTCACTGCTGAATTACTGAATGACATTTACACCCGAACACTGAAAGGCTACTTAATTTTAATTTGTAACTAAATATCGTGCTATCTCTGTCATTTTACAAAGAATTTGTTGTTACAGAACTATTAATACTCACGCGAGACTTCAAATTGAGTTGTGTTTGAGTATTTGAACATTATTGAAATCAAATAATAGTCCATTATAATTAATTATACATATTTATCATTAATTTCATTAGAATTTTTGAAAATACTATTTCTTAATGTAGGCAACTCTTATGTAGCGCGATAAGAAAAATGGTGGTAATGTAAAGACGTTCCGCGTTCCCGCCAATTTTCTCGGTTTTTGAATTCGTTGTGGAAACATCCAGTCCTAATCTGTTACACTTAATAAGTTTCGAGCTGCAATCATCATAAGTTTACAAAAAAAAATATTTCGGACGTCTCCCATTACTTATTGTTAGTCCATATTGTCACTTCCATCACCAGTTGACCTGGACAACAATAGAAAATATTGATAACTTAAAGGTTTCCACAAAAAGGTCGACTTTTCCGACACGACCTTGATAAATCTCACCTTATCAGCTTTTCTATAGGCATTTCTCAAACTGTCGTTGGTTTTTGTGATCGTTCTTAGGTTGTGAATTACTGTACGAATTTTCTGCGTACTTAATTCTGTATAAACTTTAATGTCCGTATAACCTTACTTTCAGCCAATTTCAATAATTCATTAATCTATAGGTTTAGGTGTTAGAGATCAAAAAGTTAAACAGCAAAAGAGTGAAATGCTTTGGCAGAGTCTATGTCTTCCTTAGGGGTGCAACCTGGGTGTCTTCAAGTCTCGAGTGGACAGGTTGCTTATGGGCAGGCATGCTCCATCAGAGGCTGCATCTTCGCTTACTATCAAACGAGGTAGCGGTCGCACCTACTACCAGCAAAACAGAAAAAATAAATATTTTGTGTGGAGTTTATATGATTGATAAATAGTTTGTTAGAATAGCCATTATTCTGCACTCACCTAACTAGATGTCACTAGAAAATACTAAATAATAGTGTCATTCTCGAAATTGTACTTAATTCGTTTCGTAGTGCTCTTATTTAATAACTCTATTAGTGTATCACCACGTCCTAAGTTTACTCCTTGACCCGCTTTAGAACTTCGAACAAATGGAAAAGGATCTTATCTACAACAAAATAAAACTATAAATTAATCAAAAAGTAAATTAATAAATGAGTGTACAAACTCTGCAGAGGTTCCTTACCGCATTCGCGACAGATTCAATCAAGCCCTCGGCTTTTCTATATTAACATTATATCCGTGTACGTCGGTGGCAGGAAAACATTGCGGGTAGGAAATTACGTTTCCTACCGCTCCTGTATCGTAGTACAGATTGATCAGAAGTTTCATTTAATTCGAAGTATTATTAATTACTATTAATACAAAGTTAACCAATATAAAAATTATCCCTTGTATTATCATCGCTGTTATAACAGCCACATGACGTCTTTTGTTGAATATCTTCTCTCAATGGCTGATGATGAATCTAGAGGTATTTAATAAGTAAAAGCACGAGTTAACACGGATTAACTAAAGTTGTAAGGTTTTAACTATTCCATCAATTACATTATTTCATTAAAAACATGACTGATTGACTTAAGGTATTTAAAGTCTAATGGTTTTAACTGTACTATAAATGATTTTATTTCACTGTCATTTCGTTGATCTTCTGCACCATCCCCGTACATTGCGTGTACTTCCTGCAGCCCGGTTGTGAGAATACCGCCGCGAAAGGTCGCCTGATACCCCTAATTCGCTGAGTAATTGCCGAGGCGACGGGCTGACTCATGTTCCGCTATCTACAGGTGTGTTTTAAGGACAACACGATACTGCAGCATCCGCTCTTATAAACATGATATTTTCTCGTAGAAAGTTTAAAAATGTGCAACAGTGTTTAATTTTTTTTTTAAACATTGCCCCCTCACCAGGATTTTCTCCTGTGTGGTAGGTGCGTTTACAAACATACAAGTTCACACACACATGACACCCAGACCCGGAACAACAATCTGTGGATCACACAAAGAGTTGTTCCGTGCGGGAATCGAACCCGCGACACGTTGCGCGGCAACCAGTTGCCCGACCACCGCGCCAACCGTGCAGTCTATTATTATCTATGAATTACATTTTTTGTTCACTTATCTTTTTCTGAATTGGTCTTTAACGAAATGACACTTGAAAACGTTATCAGTCCAGATCGCAAGATCGATCAGGCAATCTCTACGATTGCTGCAGATAACGAAATCGTTAACTTAATCACAATATGAATACAATCCTAAATAGAATTGTACGCACGTGTAATTGTACTTCACTTGAAGCCTCTTGAGTATTGTCGTAACTTAATGATTTTATTTTAGTAAAGGTCACAGCGAGCCTCTTGGGCAGGTCGCTGTCAACCATCTAATATGGAAATTATTTGGGAGGCCAATAAATTTCAAAAGTCAATGGCTAGTCGTTGACATTCAAAATAAATAATTATGTACATGTCGGAACGGTCATTAGTACGGGATTTCGATTTACTACAAAACGAAGAATTAACAACAAAATGAATAAAGATGGCGCGCTTCAACAGTTAATTGTGACATCATGTCCGCCTAAGAGTGGGGGAGATGACCGTTCGGGCATACATTTGGTAAAAACTAAAAAATGTTTATGGCTCCTTTGACCTTCACATACAACCTCCAAAAAGTATAAATTCAATGAAAGAAAACTACTTTAATTTTTTCACTCCTCAGCTTAGGATGAGCTCAGTGTTGGGGAGTTATGTCTTTGATGTTTGTGAACTTAATTAAAATTCAAATGTAGGGACTCCATTTTGGGGGAGTCTGGTGAGATTAATAAAAAATCATTCCTTTCTTTTTTTCGCATTCTTTACTAAGTTTTGTTTATTTTACAGAGAGACTATAGTGCTCTTATTAAAATATTCGACTGAAGTCACTTCTTTCTAAAAAAGCTAATGTCATATTCTCATATTACGTCGAATATGATTTCATATGTTTATTACGTACTAGCTGTTACCCGTGACTTCGTTCGCGTGAAATTATTCATATTTCTTGTTAAACTGTCAAACACCAAGCGGTCACCGGTGACCGCAACCTATTGTTCTTTAATTGTGTCTATAAATACGGTACTCGACGAGTTAATTTATACTTTTTGGACGCGACAGCGTGTTGATTGGCGAGGCGTATTTGAAAGCTTTATCGTCTACTCAAGATGGCGACTGCTGTTTGTCTGTCAGTATCATTAAAATGAAATAATAAAACGAACTATGTTGTCAACTTGAAATCGTTTTTTTTATGATTTGTTATTCAGGTAATGTTTCGGTCGAGTCTACCGTATCCCTTGACGATATTATTAATATAGATTGTGATAGTTATCTATTGATGAATGAAATTATACCTAGGAGGTCTAAAAATAAAGATACAAATAAAATTGCCATCGAAGGAGACACTCAAGATTTTTTCCAATAGTAATTCTTATTTCATAGTTATAAATAGAAACAAGAGACAATTTTCGATAAAAGGTTATATAGCAATGTCCTTGTTCAGAAACTAATAGGAAATCGGATTTGTCAAGTATTCCGAATGGGTATTTAGTTATTTGATTTATTAATCGTTTAGTGGACATGTCCGAGGGTAGAGGGTGGAGGGCCCTTGTCTCTTTTGCTATTAGCTTTGGTACTTGAGACCAAATCCACTGAATAGGCAACTTGACTTAATATCTCTAAGGGGAGCCTAATAAAATGTGGAAATCTTATTTTGGAGGTTTAATTCATTCATGTCAAGATATTTATGAGGTAATATTTTTTGTTTTCCATTGTACTGTATTATTATAATTGTCTTAAATCTTGAAGGATGAAAAATTTAAGTTATTGTTAGCTTTTGTTGTATTATGTTTTCAAAATGAAACTGAACCGAACCCAAATGACTGTCATAATTATGTTTGTCAAGTTTTCGTAACACGTTTTGATTGACAAATACTCTACAATAAAAGCTCCAAAATTCACACATCGCAACAATTTTCATCACAAAATTGCCATCCGTATTATTTTCGGCATCGCTAATTCTCCTACACATATTTTATTCTCGGCTGATATTCAACGCGTGCGTCGCGGGCGAGGCGTCGCGGCGTCCGCCGGGGGCGTCTTTCCCCCGACATTTTTGCCGTGGATATTATTGAAATCAAAATAGCTCATGCCGAGGAAACCCCCATAAATTTTGCGTACCACAGCGGGAGTTCTGGCCTGTCCCAAATTTTTCTTTGTGACTGTCAATTTTTATTCAGTGTGCAATTTTTTGCGGCATGTCTACTGTCTAGCCTACACGGAACTGAAGTTTGTGTCAAAATCCATGTGTTTTGTTGAAACATGGACGTTTTGTTGTCGATACAAAAGTAAACAGAATATGAACATTGTGCTGGAATGTCGTTTGATCCACTAGTGGAAGTGAAGGCTTACATGCTACGCATGTTTATTTTTTCTAATATTTTCTCTAACGTTTTTATTTAAACATCTTTATTGACGAATGATGACAACGGCATGCACGCACGGTAACGTTGTCAATGGCATGAAATAAAGAAATGACGACAATCTGTCCTTTAGTTCTTACTCTCTTACTCAAAAAACGACAGAACAACAAGAAAAAAAACCTTCTAACACAAAAACAAAAAGCATTTCGTTAATTAATTAAAATTGCCTGGTAAAATAATAACTCGGTGCTGTTTACTGAAAAGCATCCGGGGTACGACGAAAACACTAGTGACTCCTGAAGGGTTAAAGAGTTGAAAAGTTGGGTAGCGGATGTAAATTAATGAAATTCTACCACTACATAGTTGACGGTCGGTTTACAAAGCCTGTGTCCGTACGAGGAGTTTGGCCACTGCCGAGCTCCGACGAAATGGATCGTGGGTGGATTTATTTTTTACGTTAACCTGTTTTGTGTTGCACTATTCTAAACATACTTATTGCACTGTATTTATTTTGTGACCTTTTGACATTTTGAAGTAGCTATGGGACCGCCAATCGGCCTTGAGCAAACATGGTTATTATTGGTCATTCCTTTTTCTTTCTTTGAGAAGAGGACTTTGATTCAGCAATTGGTACTTATAAGCTGATGATGATGATGATGTTATCTTGCAGATCTTTATATTGGTTACCAATAAAAAGTTCAAGATAAGACAAAAGGTACAATATTCTAAATCACCTTTTTTTATTTTAAAGGTTATTTCCTCTTCAGCCACATGTCCAAGTAACTTAAGCGTTAAAAATATGTTAAGGAAATTGTTACCTAGTTGACTTTGAGATAGATTAATTTCAGTTAATTTCATCTGTCGGTGTTCATCGGCTGAATAGATTAGGGCCAAGGTTGAGGTCTCATTTTTAGGACGCCCACGTATCTTTACTTTACTGAACCGGCTTATATTGGTTCCTTACGACTTAATTAACTGTTCTAATTTATTGACTAAATTAAGATTGATGGTGCTATTTATTTAGGCTATTTTATTGTGTGACTTTACCCTTATTCCTATAAATGGAGGCTAATATAGCTTAGAATCTTATCGAGGTAAGAAAAGTGAAGGTTATGTATGTAGAAGTATGTTTCGTTTACGTTTTTAATTGAGTTGTTGAAGTGTGTCATATTTTCTGATTACTGGTAAAATATCCTTTTTGGCTTACTTGCCTTTGAGTTCATCACTTCAATAATAAAATATTAAATAGCGCATCCTCATCGCATCTCATCATAACTCCAGTGTCTCGTTCCGTTGCCTCGCCCCACTTGCTACCGCCAACTTTGTACCACTACAACTTGTGCAAAACTGACCCACTGCAGATACTCGACACAGCTTTAAATACACAAATAATTACTGAAGACGAGTTTCGAAGACTCGAGTGCCATTGGGCCCAAGTTAAAAAAAGTTAATAACCAGCCAGGCTTCTAGTTCTTTTTTTAAAATGTGTACCAAAAGTGAAGCTTGACAGTTTTGTGTTTTTTATTCGTGATTGAAATAAAGAAGGTTTTAAGTATATGTGTACTGGCTGGATGGCTTGTTAATACTTTATTTAAAAACTTTGAGTTCATAAATAGAAGATGATAGAGTAACGACTGTGTTTCTGTTGGGAGTTAGTAAATTGTTGCCAACCGTAAAATATTAGTTGATCTGACGTGACTACTTTTCTCAGTGTGAAGTTCTGAAGTAGTGGCGGTGTAAAAATGCTTGGCTCGTGTGGTTTATTGCTTCACGTTTGCTTTTATTGCAAACGATTATTATAAGGAACTGTTCCATTACTCATTTTACGTGTGCTTTTAGCTTTTTGTGAACGGAATTTTTGGAGGCATTCCAGATTTCTAATGAACTTTATGCAGTATAATATTCATAAATAATAACTGTATGGAATAAAATTAATGTAATGTAATTGAAAACTTTTTCATTAAAAAAGGCAATTCAACATAAATTATATTCAGTTCAATGTTCGAACCCGATGCAGAACCGAGCCCCCA
Organism: Spodoptera littoralis; assembly: GCA_902850265.1. Taxonomy (NCBI): domain Eukaryota; kingdom Metazoa; phylum Arthropoda; class Insecta; order Lepidoptera; family Noctuidae; genus Spodoptera; species Spodoptera littoralis. The sequence goes on along the minus strand of LR824539.2, from coordinate 3,116,230 downwards.
ATCAGCGAACCGCAGCGCCAGCCGTTCAACATTAATTCTCATTCTTGTAAACCGAAAGGCGAACGCCTCTAAAAATCCCATCACATTTCCTCGAAAATTATTTCCCCATAATATTAAGGGGTGGCCTCACCACGTTCTTACCGCGAGGTAAATAATTTCACCCTGTGCCTGCCGAGCCCCTTCGTGACGTCGTCGATTTAGCGTGCTCAATAAAAAAAGCCCAATTTTACGTTTACGTAATCGGCACTGCGGATAATTCGCTACGGTTCCACATTGAACGTTCACAATAAAATAGTTAATTTTTTAAAACTCTGTGGTCTCAGATTTTACTAGCGTCGTGTTGTGTTGATGGTACTTTATTCCTTGGTATAATTTCGCCCTTTAGACGGTTTTTATGCTCTCTGTGGGTTGATGACGAACGCCGAATTTGTCTCAAGGACATTGACTGTCTTAAAAGGCAGATTTGTGTATTTTTAGATCCCAACAGCTAAATTATTGCTAATACAGACTTGCACAGTTGTTGATTTCGACATTTTGGTACTGAAAAATAAGTCTTTATACATTTAATTTAGAGTATAAAATTCATTACAAAATGAGTACTAAAATATGTCGTTAAAAGGCAAACAATAAAACATTAGTAAATGAACCGTAAAATATGATGATTAATTTGTATCAAATTATGCAATTCGTTTGATGGTTGAAATCATAATTCATTATTTGCTTCCTATAATTAATTCAAACTGTTTACTATTCAGTAATTATCTGTTAGTTTTATTAATATTTGTTGTTTCTCTGATCGGGGCCAATCGATTTGTTGACTCGCTTGCGCGAGTTGTAATGTGCTTAATAAAATTTGTGATGATACGGCGGCGTAAAATTTAGATTGTTATAGCTGCGGATGATTGTTAAAAGCTCCTAATTCTGAATTGCCTGTCTAGACACATTATAATGTGTATTAAACCCAAAAAGATGTATATGTCGTAATGTATACGTACCTTCTTATTCTTGTCCATTAAATAATTCAAATTTAAGTTTTAAAAACCTGAGGTTTAACACTACTACTTTCGAACTTTGCTCTTTAGTACAGACATAGTAACCAAACATAAATGTAAAATTATAGCATGTAAAATTATAGCAGCTACTTTTAAAAATATGAAACTTAGATTACAGTTCATCACCAACAGCCTATAAATACCCACTGCTGAGCAAAGCCTCTTCTCACACGGAGAAGGTTTGAGCATTAATCACCACGCTTGCTCAATGCGGGTTGACGATTACAAACTTGTAATTAGAAATTATAAGCCCAGGTTCGCACGATGTTTTCCTTCACCGTTTGTCAGTAGGTAGTGTCTAAATAATCTTAGAAAATACATATAACTCAAAAAAAGTCACATTGGTACTAGCCGTTGGTAGGTTTCCAACCCGCACCCTCGTGCATGAGAAGCGGGTGTCTTAAACCTCCAGGCCACCGCGACATTACACACAGATTACAGTTACATTTCATTAAAAAGATTTTAATAATATTCTCAGTTTAGGTCAGTATCGGTACCCATGTGCACTTATTTAATAACTCTCACCAGTAAAGGATCCAACTAATAGTCTATTATTTCTAACCTCATGTCTTTATAACTATGAACCTACGATCCAAAACCAGGGATCTAACATGATTATGATCCAAACCAGGGACTCAGATCATCTCAGCCGTCAAATAACAAAAACACTCACATTTTAAACTTATAACAAACAACACACTACAAACAAAGTTCCCGGATAAATTAAAAACCGGACGGACATCCGGACTTCGTACGGCAAGCTCAAGCTTAGCACAAAACGGTACAGCATCCTTTGTGTAACTTGGGACTCCGATGATAGCTTTCTAAGGATTAATATCTCCCCTGGCTTCGATAAGTATGGAGATTGTAGATACTTCCGAAGCAAAAGTTTATAGCAAATAAGTGTAGCGATAGGTAAGTGTCGAGGGATTTTGTTCCTTATTTCTTGTATCAGTCGATATTTAAACGTTTAATATTATAATGAAGTTGTGTTTTCTATATAGGATGTTCAGATTAGAACTTGAATAGAATTGAACTGGTTTTCTTCGTAAATTAAAGATTACTGGGTCTGACAAAGTACAACTGAGTTTAAAAAAAAAATTAGTTGTAGCACGGAGTCTGGAATTGTGCCCGGTATATAGCAATAGGCTCACTCCCTATTACATAGGACTAATTACATAAATAGTGAAAAGTGGGTGTGTAAACTCTGCCTACCCTATTGGGGATAAAAGGCGTGATATTAGGTTATGTTATGATATGATAAATATTCTGAAATCATCTAATACATTTTCATCATGATATTATACTTAACCTTTCTTTAAATAACATAAGCATCAACCGAAACTAGGTCTAAATTAGTAAATCAAATGTCAAACTATAGTTATTCATGATACAAAAGTGTTGCGGTACTATAAACAGGCGCGGCACTTAAAGCAACAATTTGGCATGCTACACCATCAGACGTAACAATTGTTTCATAAAAGTTTAAACCAACAACCCATCCTCGACATCTTTCGTGGAATTAAAGGCGTAATGAATACTATCAAGATAGGATGAGGACACAGAAGGACCAATCACAGAACAGCACTAAATATTTTTATTTAAATGATGCGTGATACTTTGAAATAATTAAAAATCTTTCGTAGGCGCCTGTTTCGTAGGCTTGCTACGCGTGCTACGCAGCTACGTGTGCTACGACCTCAAGCACCATGTCAATATTTTTATTCTTAATTCCGTCTTTTAAAGTTTGTTTATCATAGTTTAACCGATAGAGAATTTTTATGTTTACATAATCGCAACGTAAGTCACTTTCAAAAAATCTGAAGTTATACGTACTTGAAATTTTACTGATTTGACTGCTTCGCAAGTGCTACTGCCGGGCAAGGGGTCTCAGGTTCGATTCCCAGATGGGGCAAAGTATTACTGGGTTTTTAAAAATCTCAGTAGTAGCACGGAGTCTGGAAATGTGCCCAGTATATGGCAATCGGCTCACCCCCTATTACATGGGACTCATAACATAAATAGTGAAAAGTAGTTGTTACTTACATTGTACAGTGGCATTAAGTACCGAAATGTGCACCTCTGTCTACCCCTTCGGGGATAAAAAGGCGTGATGTTATGTTATGTTGAAATTTTATGAATCAAAGTAATAACATACATTCACAGGCTATCCCTTCTGTAACTACAAACTCATAGTACATAAACAAATAAAATATTTGGCAACGGAAACAAAAACACGAAGATTTTGGCTCACCACCCTCTGTGGAAAGTATTAAGTGTGGAATTATGATAATGGAATTAATATTAGGGTCCGGAGCGGAACAAATCTAAAGCCGGCCGCGTTATGCGAATGTTACCGACAAAAATGGCACATTAATGTCTCGGATAAATTCCGGGGTTTTGTATTAGAACGTTTGGATACTTTTTTTATTAATGGTAATATGATTTCGTTTGCCTTTTCGCCCCTTTTTTGGCAACGAACGATTCTGTTGGGTATTCGATATTAGACGTTTTGGTATTTTATGGAATTATTTTCTGTAAAGAGTTTACGGTAATGCCATTATTACAAGTACCTACGTAATTTGTAATGTCATTAATTTGATTTTTCTGCAAAACAGATTTATCTATTCGAGCTAGTAACCGCAATTGCATTAACTAAATACAAACTAAAATAGATATGAATGAAATGAAATGTTCAAAAATTTGAAAACCGAATATCATATTCATTGTAACCAACAACATGCCACATATTGAACAAGCATTTAATTTGACTATTTATTAAATGTACCTGTTGTCTTCTTGCTGATATTTAAAAAATGAAATAAAAAAAATACGCTACCAAAAATAAAATGTCAAAACATTCAATAAAATCCTTTACAAAACAATCGGTAGACGAAACGGTATCCCTTTACGAACATCGCGTAAATAAAAATAAACGTAAAATATGATTTTATTGTTGTATTTATAAGCTGTTATTGCGCTGTGACTGCGCTCAAGTAAGTGCTCATAAAGCGTTGTGATGCTTACGTAACGGATCTAGTGAACATCGAGGCTTTGTTGACGGAGTGTTGAGGATCTGCGGTCAAGGTTTTTGGGTTATTTTGAAACGGTTTTAGAATTCTATTTAGTCGGAATATTCTTATTTCTTCTATACCAGCAAATAATCTGTCAATTAGAAAACATAAAGTAGGCACCTGCTTGTTTTACAAAGTACCTACCTATATCCAAGTACCTACTTGGATAGTAAACAGTTAAGGGGAGTGAACAAGGTTAACTTAAAAAGACATTTATTCCATGTCACCCATTATTATCGCTATAAGTTACAAACGAGTAGATATAGCAGTAGTCGATTAGTTTCAGATCTGTTTATTGAGTTACAAGAATATATCCAAACTAGTTTCTGCCCCCGGCTTCGCGTTCCCATGGAATAAAAGTAGCCCATGTGTTATTCCGTATCATAATGTATCCTTGTTCTAAATATCATCTCTATCCCTTCAGCCATTTTGACATGATTGAGTAATAAACATACACAAACTATCTCATTTACAATATAAGTAAGAAGTAGGATGACAACAAACTCTCAATACTGATAACACAGTAACAGATTTGAATGATTTAATATTGTAATCAAAAAATACATTCCAACTCGGTCAACGACCTCCTAAGCCCCAACCCTACCAAGTACATCAAACTAAGCAAGCCCACGATATATTTATACATAATCACCCCTTTGATAAAATGCCCAGTAACATTGGTACAGGCCAATCCCAATCATAATGCCAATGGCCTGTAATTAAGCCTAATTTAGACAGATGGACAACGTTTTACCCCAAATTGGATCTCGCACATAGCAATTTGTGTTTCAGTTAATTTTATTTCGTCCCACGACCCGAATTTTTCCCCAAACCGGGACATGTGCTTACGCCCGATGCCTCGTAATGGGTTGATTATACTTTTATGCAGCCTCCGATAAGTTATACTGATTGTGTTCCTTTTTAGGCGTGGTTTACACTTAAGGGTACTACTTTAATTTTTTATTAAACATTAATATCATTTTAGTATCATCATGCCTTTTAATCTCCAAAAGGTCCAGACAAACTAGAGTTGTAAAATGGGTTCATTCAACTCAATCCATTTGTCATCAACACAACTGAAAATATCATCATCATCATCATCATCATCACCAACAGCCTATAAGTGCCCACTGCTGAGCAAAGCCTCTTCTCACACGGTGAAGGTTTGAGCATTAATCACCACGTTTAATCAATGCGGATTGGCGGTTACAAACTTATAATTAGAAATTATAAGCCCAGTTTTCATCACGATGTTTTCCTTTACTGTTTGTCAGTGGTGTCTAGGTCTTAGAAAGTACATATAACTCGGAAAAGTCACATTGGTACTTGCCGTTGGTAGGTTTCGAACCCGCATCCTCATGCATGCCACCACGACATATAAAAATAATAATATGATCTATGTAATCGTTATATCAAACTTTCTATAAAAACAATTGTAATGTCATGATCTTTGATCTTTACGATTGATTGAATTGAAGGATTTCTAATAAAAATGTTGCCTGGCAGTATGTTGTGGCGTGGGTGCGTTTACAAACAAAATATCGCACGTTTGCACACAGACGGACAGACTGTACAAATATCTGTAGGCTTACAGCTCAGCCGATCGTGTCACCGTTTGATTTGATCGCCTGGATTACATATTATTTTTAGGAAAATCCCCAGTGCTTCTATTTTAGCTGAAAATAATTAATGTTGTGGCAGTTAATATGTCTTATTTTTTTATTTAGTTAATGTTATATACATTTTTGATAGAATTCTCATGAAACGACATTGTACCTATAGCTCTGAATTAGTTTAAGCAAAGCAATGGCTAGTTTACCTTTTGTACAGATAAAACTGAGAGAAACATATTCAGCATAGGTATGTTTCTTGTTCAGAATCATATAATCATTCACATATTGACATATTGCCGCACATAAGAATATTAATTTTTAATTCACATTTTCATACTAAAAATCTGTTCACAAGTGAATAACAACCCTTACAGTTAATTAGTTGACACAGTGTAGGTATATCGGTGTCTCAATTATGTGTAGCGGGTCAACGCGGACCGACCGGTCGACCCAGGGGACTCGTTTGAATTGACATGTCTGCGCCCTAGTGGGCCTAGTAACGTGTTTGTTGGCCAATAGGTTCTCTATTAAAATGGGAACACCTTTTTTCTTAAGACAATGAAGGATAAGCTAGAAATTACTTTAAAATATCTGTCTTAAGGTTGTATTTTAATTGTGCTTTTATCATGTTTGACAAACGTTTACCTTTTTTCCTATAATAAAAACAACCATCTAAAGTCATAAGCTTACTTGATGACATTTTCATTTTCTTTGAATGTATAAAAAAAAAGAAAAACAATAAAGGCTTTCACAAACCGCCTGCGGTCACATATTTCATTACGAGGCGCGGATATATTTCTTTTTGCTTTACGTTTTTGTTCAGGCGTTTGTAAATCTGACACCTTAGAAGCCATATTTTTTCGGTAATCCTGTAGACGCTGAGATATATATTGTTTGATATTATATTTGACTTGGAAATCGTGTTTACACGCTTTGATTCCTTTCATATTGTAGGAAAAGAACAAAAATATTAATTTGTACCAGTCTTCAATGGGAATGAAATTACAACCGCAGTCGAACATAAAAAGAAATCTCCAACAGAACTTTTCTTTTTGGTTATATTTTATGATTTGTAATCGCGTTCATAAAGGAATCCACCGAAATTGTAACAAAAAAAAACATCGCAACAATGACTCAAAAATAATATTTAATCCAACAGATAAGTGAAACCAAAAACTAAGTGACACGTGTTCAAAAACCCAGTGCTTAAAAGAAACTTTAAAATAGTAATGAAAAAATGCCAAAACCATGTATAGATCGGACAGGACGCTGACCCATATCGCGTAGAAGTGCAAACATTTACGTTGCGCGTGAGTGTGAGTGCGTGTGTGAGACTGTCAGGTGGAGATGAGGCGGGGGGCGTCTGTGCCCCCGCGCCTCTTATCAGGAGATAAGGCGCCGTGGCTCCCAAGCAGCACCGTCTCGACAAACGTGGTCGACTCATCAGTGTGACCAGGTCGCTTGGATTTAAGCGGCCGCCGCCCGCCATGTTGCATACACTGAACGCACTCGCCGGCAAAATCTCCCCGGGCGGCGGCCTAGACACAAATGCGAATAGACACACGCAGCCGAACAAGAACCACAACCATAAGACATCACCATCGTCGCCCTACAGCAAACCGAAGTAAGTGTAGTTTTAAGTTTCCTCCTGAAAATGCAATCTTTACAGTTTTTCTGCAATACTTCAGAGTGCAACCTTAAAAACGTAGAATAGTAAACTTAACATTTAATGTATAAAGTCACTCCCGGAAAATAACACCCTATAGAAGAAGTGTTTTTAATGTAACTATTGCTGTCTCATTCTATTTAAATGAAAGTGATAAAGCAAGTGAGATTGCACTACTGAACGTTGCTGAAATAGAAATAGGTGTGGATACGGATTTTATTGCTTGAATTGTGTTCAGTATTATAACAATATCTTTTGTGCTACAATATAATAACGTGTTGATATCAGTTATTGTAATATTCCTTTTGAAATTCTATAAGACAATACACTTCAAAGATAAGGTTAGGTAAGTAGGTAGTTTTCTGCACTATGATCGTCCAATCCTTAGTGGTTAGGTTATAAGCCTGCCTTATCTCCAGCCATTACTGTTTCAAATCTTGTAAGTACGGATTCATGATCCAATTTGAGTCTAGTATCTGTTTATGAAACTGTGTCTTAATGGCTGACAGGTAAATGTACATATTTGATCATACTCTCCCATCTTTGCTTTCATTACATCATCAATCTTGATACATTTACTTTCTGATTGTTGTTCGTTTTACCTCGAGTGATATTAATATCGTTTTCTTCTTCAGTTTTATCATATCAAAGTGTATTGACTCTTGTTTCTGTTAAATGTCCATCATTAGCAGCCTCTTGATCGACGCCTGTCTCCCAGGTATCAAAGTGCAAAGTTCGAAACATTTGTTTATTTAATTTTTCTTCATTACCATTTCCAAATTGCTGTTTCATAGTTTAAAATACCGGTACAAATTCCCTTCCATAATTATGATTTTATTTATAACTTCAACACGTGGTTTTTAGTGATAGTGAAGTATTTTTTCATCTGATAACACAGGCTCAAGTCACAACAGGTAATCGTGTTTTATTATCATAAGAATCTATTAAAAATATTGTTTTTGATTGTCATGCAAGTTTTTCGGTTGTTTTCTGTGGAAAATCATTATTAGTGAAACAAATTTTTTTCTTAATTTGTAAATTGTAGGGGTTCAATTTTTTAATTAGCCGTGTCGAAAGTTCTTCCGTGTCACCCTTGGGAAATTTTGTTAAGGGTAGATGACAGAATACAAGAGAAACGGTCGCAGATTGTCCATTTTTAATTAAACCGAAATGTTGATTTATTTACATAAAATGTACACAATTATCTTTCTTTACTTTACTTCTCCTCTTCTCTTGACAATTTTATGGAATTTTTCCCGGTTAATTATCATTATTTTCATACAATTTCTTATATATTCTTGTACATATTACAATTTACAAATTCGTCTACTTCTATAAATGCTCCAATTAATCCATCATACTTTGCCAAAAGTTGCCAGTTTCTCATTTATATTACTTACCCAGTAAGAAAGTTCGATGTTGCCATGTATTACAGATTTGAAACTTTGCTCCCTCAGAATTTGGCAAGCATTTCGACAGTTTTGATGAATCGTTGGATCTTTGGATACACGCGTTAAGTTTTATTACTATTTTAGTTTAAACTTTCGAAATGAGTTGTTGCCAAAACTGGACGAGAAATTGAAACTGAAACTTGGATTTAGAAATTCATAATATTGGCAGTAGCAGTTCACTTTGATAAATTATTTTGTCTAAATTAGGCATATCACCTGCGTATTTTCAATGGAGTATTACTATAATAGAGTAATTGCTTCATTAGTATCATCAGTCTATTTAATCCATTCTCCAAAAACACGTACCTTCAGCTCTAGACATCGATCCACCGCCAAAAGTCACTTCCCATTACTGGAAGGCACACAATCAATTAATTTTGTTTCGATAGCATTTTGTCCTCATCTACGGACATAATGCAACTCCCTCACCTTTACTTTCTTCGAACACTCATCCAAATGGCACATTATGACATCACTACTCGACTGTGCCGTACCTATTATTCTTACACTCTCCTAGCAATAATTTTAGAGTTTAAAATATTCAAACAATTACTTGAAATTACAGTTTCATCTGTATGCGGTCAAATTCTCACTAACCCATTCATCTAAGTGCAACTCATGACTACCTACAGCTCAAGTATGAGTCAGTAGCATCTTTTGACTAAAAATATAGTTGAGGACAATTAGTAATAATGCAACACATTTTACTTAAATTACAGTTGTTTCATTTAGTTCGGCGATTTGGATATTTTGGAGAATTTTCTTCTTGAAGGTCCGAAAATAGGATGGAATTAATGCACAAAATTTTGGCTCAAAATTTTTCATTATCGGTTTTTACTACCTACCTTTTTCCGATTAACTTCGATGGTATTCATTTTTCATCAAACAGCTAATTGATGTTTGTAAGTCTTTTAATTTTTTAATTTTTCATCCATGTTTGAACTAGAGCGATGTCAAATTTCATTACAATTGGCTTTGCAGTTTACATACATAATACATAATTTATTAGTTCAAGTTATTCTGTGTTTAAATATGTGTTTTATAATTTATTTAGTCTGTGTCGCTTTATTGATTTATGTTAGTTCAACACCTTAATCAGCCACTGTACTCTTGCGACATGTTTGAAATCATAATGACAATATCTGTAATCATTCGATTCTGTTAACTCTATAAATGCTGACATTTTCTTTTATTTTCTTATACAATTTATTATAACAACAATGATAATGATGATGATGCCGATATTTTATAATCCGATTGCCGCTGTATCGTATATTGAAATCCTCATTGACCAAGTGGTCGCAAGTGCGACGGCAAGGGTCTTAGGTTCGATTCCCGGGTCGGGCAAAGTATTACTGGGTTTTTTAAAAAAAATCTCAGTGGTAAGACGGAGTCTGAAAATGTGTCCGGTATATGGCAATAGGCTCACCCCCGATTACAAGGGTGTTACATTGCACAGTGGTATTAAGTGCCACAGTGTTCACCTCTGCCTACCCCTTCGGAAATAAAAAGGCGTGATGTAATATATATTTAAATACTAAAAACACAAAACTGACTGCATTTTCTCACAGAAAAAGCTTATAGTTTGCGAGCATTAAAAATTCCACTACCTTTAATATAAAACATAATAATATTTCAGCTCCCCGATACTCGATACTGTAATATCAACGAATAATCTGTTTACTGAAGCATAAACCCTCTCTGCGTCATCACCCATGACTTCACATCAATGACGTCACGATACTCAACTTTATGCCCAAAATTACAGATAATCTACAAGCGATCCATCTACAGTTACACTCGCGTGGGAATTAGAAATCTTATTTCCAATAACTCTTGACGGTGCAGGAATATCGGGATTAATAGTAGCTTGCGTTACTCCCTGAAAAATAAACTTTTCAATGCTAAAAGAATTTTCCAAATCGGTGTAGTAATTTCAGACCTTATTTAACCCAACCAAATCTTTATAAAATTAGTATAAATAAGTTGTACTCACGTACAGACATGCTATATTTATTATTGAACCAAACTAACCTCTCAGTACTCGACCTTTTTCTTACTCAATTGGGGTTTAGGCTGAAGTAAGTGATCAAATAATATTCTTTTACCCATTTTTAGGTTTAGTACTATTATGTTATTCTCTAGACCTTGTAGGCTCAGGATTCTCTTTGTAGAGATATCCTTCAGTGGTTTTAGGACGTCCTTAGGATTACTAGACCTCTTCGTTGGTAGCTTTAGCTATAACTGGAGCATTCTTATTACATGTGGATTGAGTAGTGTGTTTGTGTGTATATATTTTTTTTGTTATTGGCTCGTTCTTAACTATGTATTTGGTATGCTTTCTTTTCTGTTATGATAGATAGAATGTTTCCACGTGGGTATATCTAGTCTTGTTTTCGTTTAAGTCATTGTTTTCGTATTAGTCTAAGATCCGGCTGCAGAATCAGTGTACCCATCGAGTGTTTGCTGAAAACCAAATTTTTACACATATTCATGATTAGGAGAATTTATATCCACCAGGTTGCCTATCAAAATGTGGCCGCTAGTATTTTTAATTAAATTATTAATAATTCATAATCCGTAAGAAATTTCACTGACTTTTTTTTTCAATGAAATGTCGTCTACTTCACGGCAACATCTATAAAGACTCTGAAAAATTATGGTTGCCGTTGCGCACCTGGCCGCACCTCTTCACAGCCAGGTATACACAGGTATGAATTTGTTACATTTATACACCCACAACGTACATTTATAATTTATATATCAAATTAAAGCAAATTTTTTTCTGTATATTATTATATACGGTTGCTTAATTAAATCTGGCCGCCAATAAGGGTTGCTGGTTAATAAATATAGTAAATATTAAAAGTAGAGTGAAAGAGAGCTAGCGCGTAACACCACTAGTCACTAGGTACGACTCAAAATAATAAATACTCCAAAAGAAACGAAAGAATCTCCAAAAGAATATATTTTTTTCGTAATGATATAAAGCATGATTAACAGAGAAAATCGGTGATAGCATTTACTTCTTTACACTATATTGCTGAATGATTTTATTAATTATTTAAAAGGTTCGACTACATGAAGAATTCTACGTATTTAAGAAATTGAATATCCTAGGTATTACTAGGTGGAACTATGTGACCACGTTTTTCTATAAAAATGAAAAATAAAAAAAAATATAATTTCTACTAAATAACCTCAAAGTTAGCTCTGTATTATTTATATCGTAATTATTACCTATATTTTTAAGTTCGATTAAAATTTTACTTACGGTTTGTGTCTTGCAAAAACTTTCGAAGTCTTCTTTATCTTTTTGCTTTAAAACTGTAATTTTTTTCAAACATTTTGTATGATATCCAAAATCATCGGTAGATTCAAGTGTTAATAAAATGTCATGATATTTATATTTTTTCTTGCGACGAAACAATAACATTAGAGAACACTTTTTGAATGAAGCATTATCAAAGTCTAGTACATTGCATTTTTTGTCGCACAGGAAACACGCCTTCATCCTTATAAATTTTATTTCACTTAAATGAGATTGATAATTTTTCGATGCACAAATAAAACAGCAATTTTTTTTGATCCGTTGACAACACTAACATCTGACGCATGCGCAATGGCTTTAAACCGTCTGACAGCTGGCAATCGCTATCCTCGTCTGACTAGTGGTGTTACGCGCTAGCTCTCTTTCACTCTACTTTTAATATTTACTATATTTATTAGCCAGCAACCCTTATTGGCGGCCAGATTTAATTAAGCAACCGTATATAATAATATACAGAAAAAAATTTGCTTTAATTTGATATATAAATTATAAATGTACGTTGTGGGTGTATAAATGTAACAAATTCATACCTGTGTATACCTGGCTGTGAAGAGGTGCGGCCAGGTGCGCAACGGCAACCATAATTTTTCAGAGTCTTTATAGATGTTGCCGTGAAGTAGACGACATTTCATTGAAAAAAAAAGTCAGTGAAATTTCTTACGGATTATGAATTATTAATAATTTAATTAAAAATACTAGCGGCCACATTTTGATAGGCAACCTGGTGGATATAAATTCTCCTAATCATGAATATGTGTAAAAATTTGGTTTTCAGCAAACACTCGATGGGTACACTGATTCTGCAGCCGGATCTCGTACTATATGTGAAGTACGTATATTTTAGTAAAGTTTAATCATTGATTAGGTCTTTGTTTTGGACTGTTGTTCTGGAAACGTAGCAAAGGATTTTAATTTCTCTATTAGTTGATATAATGTCTAAGTTTGCGTTGTAGATTTATTTCTTCAAACGGCCTATAGGCTTAAAAAATAAACTTATTAGGAAATTCACTACAAATTCTTGATACAAAACAATTTTATCAGAAATCTAAACAGTCGCTTACATATTACGATATCACTCTTGAATGATATACGTGATAGCGAACGTATACACACATACATACGACACATGCACACATACATTGTTATCTAAGCATTTGTTTAAATGGCCGCCTGGTGGCTGTTAGTCATATAGGTACCTACATACATGCATGCATGTTATATGGCCTAGATATCATCTATTTTGATCATATTATGTCCTTTATGTATCAGGCTGTAGGCGCCTATAGAGATTAGGGCGGATTAAATTGTATGTAAAATTTTGGCCCATATAGCATTCTTTGGGTATGAGATGAGAAATAGAATAGTAGTTTCGTTGATTCCTGAAGTAACTGAAGTAAATGAAGTTTTGTGAAACCAATTTCATCATTAGTTTGAATGGGTACTCTGTTTTAAAAAGAGTTTGTTTACGACTCTGGTACAAAATCACTCTTTTATATGAGTTTTTTATGTGACCATACACACATCAACAGCCTTTAAATGCCCACTACTGAGCGAAGCCTCTTCTTACACGAGAAGGTTTGAGCATTAATCACCACGCTTGCTCAATGCTGCTAGTTGGTGATTTCAAACTTAATATGCTTACTGCCAATTCCTTGGTGGCCATCAAAATGCAAACTGTATTCTGAATTCATATAGACAAAATATCTCCAACATTACAGACCTCTGCCTACCCTTTAGAAGACGTGAGTGATATAACAATATATTGACATTTGCCGCCCCAACACATACAACATAATATTACGAAGCTGTTACAATATGCGACGGAGTTATTGTTATTCTGGTGACGTCAGTTCTACCCCCATGGCGTATGGTGACTAAGGAGCACGTGTCTTAAGGGACATGTGGGATTTGTTTCTCGATATTGCGTTTATAACTGTATTGTGGAAGGAATTATTCACGGTGCTTTGCTATTGGATATTTCATAGAGATTTGTAATAAAAAAATATTGTTGATACAATATGAAAATTCATGTAACTTTTACTTAATGGCAGTTTGATAAACTATAATAATATATTTAAGGACTATCTGAAGATGCAGACAGCGCCGCAGATGAAGTGTTAAAGTGAAAAAAAATCAAAATTGAGAATTTCTTACCTAACAATTTAAAAAAAATCCCATGACGATAATAGAATTTTTTATTGAGATTTAAATGGTGAAAATAGGAAGTATTTAAAAAAAATAATATTTATTGCACACCTATATAAAAGATTACGTACAATGAACGATCTTATCGCATAACACGATTTCTTTGCATCGAAGGACAGGAGAACAACATTGACCTATAAAAACAATGGAAATTGGTTTACTTGAACAATTCAGACCTAGTTATGGTTATTTTCATTTCCGCAGTCTAGTTAGCAGCCACATACTAGCTGTTAGCATATATAGTCATTTCATGTAGAATTCAGTAGTAGTTTGGTCAATCACATCCCAACTTAAACCAAGACCAACAAATTTAGCAAGGTACTGCTGAGTTTGCCTTTTTTGCACTCATTATCCGATAGTTTTAGATAAAGTCCAATTTTTTATGGTATAAGCCGGTAAACGAGCAGACGTATCACCTGATGGTTAGCAATCGGCGTCGCCTATGGACACCTGGAACACTAGAGGCGTTACAAATACTTTACCTACCTTTGGGATTAGGAATTTGAGGATTATTGGGGATTCAGGGATTGGGGAAGGGAGCGGGGGTAATTGGGCCTCCGGTAACCTCACTCACACGACGAAACAACGCAAGCTTTGTTTCACGTTGGTCTTCTGTGAGGCCGTGGTATCACTCTGGTCGAGCCGACCCATTTGTGCCGTAGCATGGCTCTCCCACACTTAAAAATTGAAATGAATTAAAAAAGTAACAGACATTATAGGGTAATACACTAAACGGCGGAAAATGTCAACCTCAACAACATTGTAACGATTATCGATTACACTTATAAAACAGCCCGATAAGACTATATAATACTTATATAAAGACAATAAGCGAGGGAGGCAGATGATAAAACATATTGGAAATATAATATATAACCCTTCGTTCTATCAGTAAAACCCCTCCGTTATCAATATCGATCGAGAGATTACGGCTAGATAACGAGGTTAGGTCTCTAACCTGGATAATGATATTAAAGGTTAATACGGAGGGTACAGTTTTATCGTTTGGTTGGGCAGCTGAGGGTTAGCCGTTTTTAGTTTGTTTGATGTGTCTGTCGCTGTGTCTGGGACTGCCTGATCTTGCCTATAAATGTGATTTAATAACATGAGGTTACTGATTTGCTAATCGTGTTTTTTAACTATAAGTTCGACTCTTGACTGATTTGACGTGATGATGAATGACATTGTACTGATCACGACATTCTGAATTTCTCATCGTCATGGTCATCATTATAATATCACAAGACGTTCCATTGCTGAACTAGACCTTCCTCTATTTTCAGATCAAGCGTAATAGATACATTACATACCTTGCAACAAACGTACTAAACGTTTATGATCAAAATACCCCATGCTCCTTGTCCCAAATCAGATTTTCAACTCTATTGCCAAACGATAAGATTACAAATCGCTTCTCCAGCATAACTTCGGCAGTTTTGAAGCATAGCAATCAATAACTTATTTGAAAATGATGATGATGATTAGTTGAAAAAATATAACGAAGTAATTGTCATTACAAGAAATTCAATCTTAAATGTTACTATATGTTAATACAATTAAGTAGACAACATTAATAAAACAGCAACATAACAATGTAAACTAATACTTATCAATTTAGACATAAAATATCAAATCAATAAAAATAAAACACCTTCAAATCTCAATTGCAAATACAATAAGTTAGTATTCACAAAAAAATATCATTAAATCTTCTTTACATTTAAGTCACAGATTAAACAACAAATAAGATCGAGTCAACGACAAACCTGACACCTTTGCGGGTATTCGAAAAAAAAGTAAGGAAGATCTACCTAACATCATGAATATAACGTCACAACGTTAGTTCACTCAGAGTGTTTGGTTGATCGAGTTTGATAAGGTGGTGTAATCGAGCAATGTACGGTTTTATCAGTGATAACAATGTCGACAAGTGCGATGCACGATCGCGCAACTGGTACTGTTATGGCTATTCTAGAAATATTTGGTATATAACCTTTTTTTTATATTTTCCTACTTTTTTTAGTTGTACTTTCTCTGGTTACGACATGTTGTTCTTACCTACTGTGTGTACTAAGGATGACACTTGTCGTTTTATATGTATACACATACATGCGCGTGTGTTGTGCTCCAAAGTATTTATTAAACGCATTTTATTTTGTACTACTTTTGGGAGTATCAAACTTTGGCCCACTTGATAGTAAACGGATACCGCAACTTTACCTGAGATATTACAAATTAATGCATTACGGACGATGTACTCACAAGTAGACCTTTTTCCCAATTCCCCATGTTTTCAATTAACTTGTTTTAAGTTATCAAAACGTTACCATATACTGGACAAAATATTCGTCTAGAACCAATAACTATGTTAACCAATAACATACCCAGGTTATTTCAATCTATCTCGTATGAATTTTAATCTTTTTATACAAATCACTTCACACTATTTAATTCTAACCTTATTTCATATTAATTTGTTTGTTGTTATCTACTCAATAATTTTTTTTGAAATGCTTACATACGTAAAAAGACAGGCTAAATCACACAAGCATAATTAAAAGCCGATTACTGAAAAGTTACTCAATTCTAAATCGCACTTAAGTACAGTTCTGTATGTTTTCTGTCACTACAAATTCATTGTAAATTGACATAGATGGCACGATATTGAAGTACAACAAATGAATAGCTTTTCAGTATTCGAGTGTAAAGTTAATAACAATAATATACTATAATCAATTTAATATCAGCCCTATAATCTCATTAAGATTACCTTTAGTTGCCAAGGCTATGCATTTACATAGACATTTCAAAAATAATATCTAGCAGTGTTTTACTAAGATAAATACTGTCTATATGTTAATACTAGCTGTTGCGACTTCGTCCGCGTAGAATATGATTCCTGTCCTATCCTATAGGAGCATTTTATCAGGATAAAAAGTCAATCACCTAAGTCAGCCCATACCCTGCCTGTATACCGAATTTCATGAAAATTCGTTCAGTAGTTTCAGCGCGGTTGACGGACAAACATTCAAACAAAGAAACTTTCATATTTATAGTATCATAATGTGATGAGTCATAATATATATCATCCTCCCAATACATGGTTTTCACTTGAAAAAGAAATAAATAATGTTTTAAAAAAATTTAGCTTATACTCGATAGTGTAATTTTGTTCTATTGTTGATTTCTTACTAGTTTTTGTACAGTACCTATGCAGTTATTCTATTAGTGTCTACAGAATGAAACTACAACGTATGTACATAGTACATTATTTAAACTTATATGTAGATTATACATAATTTGAAATCTAGATGTACTATAGTTATTTTAGACAAAGTTGTAAAACGTACATTTTCTTTATTTACAGGTTGTTTTTATTGTGATGTTCTAAAATATGTTCCTCACTCACGTGTCGCCTCACGTGTGATAAATATTTGGCTTGATATTGTAATGATATCAAGGAATTTATCTTTCTTATGTCCAATCAAATGTAGCTATAATATTTCTACCAACTAGGTCGAACTGTCTCATTCTGTCAAACTTTAATAGATTTTCAACTTAATCACTTTGAAATACAACTGAGAATTGATTAACCTCTTAAACTTTGATGTAATGGGTGTTCAAGAAAATGTCAACGAAATGTACTCAGAGTACATTATGTTACAAATTTTTGACAATTTGAGTGTAGCCTAACTTAGTATAGTTTTTATCTACTTCCTTAATAAATCATAATCCAGATCAATGTAACCCCAAAGATTTGAATATTGTTATCAATTTATCCCAATCTGTTAATACATTTCCAACCCTCCCATCTTGTAATAAGGTTGTATTTTGATCATTATGTGAAAATGTCTAAACAGTTGTTTCGTGTTGTTACAGTGGGATGAACATGAACATCAACAACAACAACAGCACCAGTATAAACAACAACAATAATGACGAGAAGCCCGAAATGCCAGACCCTGACTATATCAAGGTAAATGTCATATTTATACCTCTACTTAGATACCTGTTGTATTGATATAATACAACAGGTACAATACATTATCGACGGGACGGTTAACGCAGTGGTTGGGTGACCGGCTTGCTGGGCACATTGACACATTGTCGTGGGTTCGATTCCCGCGCCGGCTAAAAAGTGCTAATGACAATTTCTGAGTAAAATGAGCAACACGTTATTTAACATAATTCATAATTATGTTCAACATAATTCATAATTATTTATACAATTCATTATTAATAATTCATATTCAACATAATTCATAATTATGTTGAATGTTGTAAGTTGAATCTGCATAAAAAATATTACACAACATAAATTAAAAATTGTACTGTAACAAAAATAAATTGTATTGCACTGTTGAACTTACGATACTGAGAAGAATCCTATTTGTGGTACTGATTTCTGAATTAAAAATTCTATTAAAATAATACATACAGGTAAAACAGTACATACAGGTTGACACTCTGGTAAATAACATGGTTATTCATTTTTACAGGTTAGGTAACTAAAGGGAAAACCTTGACAATAAAATTATGTTCACAATAGATGTGAACATTTCGTGTGCACGTTTTGACCCCTTTAAGTAACCCAAATACCTCGTGATAACGGTAACCGTTCATGGGAACGCAAATTGTGCATTAACATGATTGAATTATGCCATTACATTATTTGAACTTCATAGAAATGTATTCGGGAATTTGTCCCATGGGAGCCGCAGGCGTAGGCATTAACTATTGAGTATAATGCAACCACTACGATCTATTTATTCTGCTATTACTTCCTCGAAGAAATTGGTAAATTTAAAACCACACTTTATATATTTAAATCTTCAGGAGTTGTGTACAATCAGGAAAGTTGTGTTAAAATTGATAATACATATATATAACATCACGTCTTTTATCCCCGAAGAGGTAGCCAGAGGTGCACATTACGGCACTTAATGCCACTGTACAATGCAACACCCACTTTTCACTATTTATGTTGGAAGTCCCATGTAATAGAGGGTGAACCTATTGCCACACTTAGATTATTTTTAAACCCATTGATAATCCAGCAGTAATAAAACACTATTGATGACTTTAATGATAATGGCCAAGATGAAAATTAAATAAGTGATATGATATTCACAAAGATACTCTTAGTAATATTCCGAGTTACCTATTAGACAATTGAACATTAAATACAGAAGGATCCTCAAAAGACCCCACAATACTTGTCTAGAAAACCTCTCCATAAATAGAACCATTTTTATAAAATCCTCTTCAATTTTCCTAATGAATAACAACAATTACTTAACCAATCATATTCCAACAATAAGTAACGAACAGAAAACGTCAAGTACAAACGTTCCTTCTACTTACAAGAAAGTCGGAACAAAACGCACTCCACAGCCAGCTTGAGTCGCTTTTAATTCATTTCGTACCAAAGAAAATGAAGTTTGAAATTTGCAAATGAAGTGATGTGCCTCAGTAATTAAAAATGTTCCGCGCGGTTGGCCGACAACCCCCGCTAGGTGGCAGCACCTCCCGCTACCCAATTACGTCCTCATGATTGCTTTTATGCACCGAGTCTGCCAACCATGACTTATTAATTGTCCCTATTAATTTGGAATTTATGTTGTTATTACAATTATCACGGTGTGTGATGGGCGTCTGCTATATTTTGTATCAATTTTATTCAAGTTTCATATACTTACATACGTTTCATTTTTCAATTTAACGTATAAAAAATACATTGTAGTGCCAGCGTTATAAAACCTTTTAATATGGTTACCATAGCAATATTAATGATACGGTGGTTTCCCAGTCAGGTTAGCTCTTATTGCCTTATGCTTGTATACCACATTATAATAATATATTTTCGTTGTAATGTAACCAAAGAGCTGGCAGTCACACACAAAATAATGAAATAAACAATAATATTTAGATTTTGAGCTAAAAGCAATATTTTGAGCCAAAAAATACCTATTTCCTATTCATCTGAAAAAGTAGCAATGAGAGAATTCCTAATAAAGCTCTATACGTTTTTAGTCCATTGAAGCAGACAATGGAACTGGTTATAAACCCTCCTGAATAAAACAGAAGCAATATTATGATGTATACTTCCAGTTGTACAGTATACAATGCAAGAATACAATGCCTATAGTATTCTAGCGACCTGTTTTACCCAGCAATAGTCACTGTACATATTCTTACAATGATAGTAATCGAAATTTATTTTGTTTATGTAGTTTATAGTTGTGATTTTATTTTATTACTATTCTTGAATAACCTGTCTTTATGTTAAAAATATTGGAAGACGTGCAGTGTTGCAGATGCCACGGTAAAACCTAAAATCTTGAGTTTGTTTCGAAATATACTAAAAATGTACTAGTATAATGATGACTATAGTAACTAGGTACTTAAAAATACTTGACATAATGTTAAGAATAGAACGTTTGATTTAAAAAAAAATGGTTCTTCTATTTGTAATTTGATAGCACTAAGCAGTTCAATGTCTTCGAACCTTTTAAATTACGTTAAGGCTTATCTTAGAAATGGTATTGAACTGTGGTCATAGTGGATAGACTTATATAGACGACTACATGTTTATTTAGTCATTGAACTTAAACATTATGTATTTGTAAGAATGTCTAAGTAACGAAAGCCTTTAGTCCATCTATGCTTATATCAAGGAGAATATGAAAGAAAGAAAGAAAGAAAAACCATTTATTTTTGCGCAAAACACACATAACATAATTAAAAATAAAAATAAAATAACAGCTAAAAAATTAAAATGAAGTGAAGTCTTGTCCATGGTCCACAGACTTATTATTTTACTGAAATCATAGAATACTAAATATCTAATATTATCTGTGGACCATAGACAAGGAACACCCTACTTACTTCATATCTATTGACTAATTGCATGCATTTCATAAAATTGGTTAAAGAAGTATATATAAAAGTTTAATTATAATAAAACAATACGAATCCATTATAGGTTAATATTATCTTACTACTTCATTGACTTCCATGTACTATTATTTAATGCAACCTCTTTTCCCATGTTCCAGATGTTCGTGGGTCAGGTACCAAGGAGCATGGACGAGAACGACCTTCGTCAGATGTTCGAGGAGTTCGGTAGGGTACACCAGATCAACGTGCTACGGGATAAGATAACTGGAGCCAGCAAAGGTTTGTTTTTTTTTCTTTATATTTTGTTTATTAAAGACGAAACTGTAGCTGTAATACAACTCTTTACATACAAGCTTCAACGTTAATGTCATTTGTTCATGACACGAACGTTACGATAATTATCTTTTAGATAGTAGATATTGTAAACAAAAAACGAGTCACCAATGCTCAAGTGTAGACTATTGAATCTAAGCTACATACAATGACTAATACATGATCCTTGGTAACTTGAAAAGCAACATACAATAGGGTCAAGTATCCCACTACAGAACATTTATAAATAAATATTATTACCTAACTAACCTATTTTTACCTAAATAGATTTGAAAACAAATTCAAAACGAAGCGAGGTAGGGGTTTTTTTAAATTAACCAGGTCTATATTTAGCTTACACCTATTTTTGTAAGCCCTAAATATAGCCCATTCATTTTTACTTAACAGAATACACATTTTATATCAAAATATTTCAATTATTCTCTCGATATAACAATAATAGATCACGACTGAATAACAATATTAGATTCAAGAACATACTTCATAGATATTTAACGAGAAATTATTACTATTTCCAACAAATGAAATCGTATTTTGGGAACGTCGTAATTATTTCCAAAATTAGTACAGAGGCTTACAATTAACTTAATAATTATTTGACAGATTCCATAGGCAGGTAGTTTAGTATTGATTGATATGATATCTATTTTCGACTGACGACGGATCGGGAATTATTTTAATTGTCGCTATTGATTCAAAATTAGAAGATATTAATATCAGTATTGAGTCTATTGAAACTATAATGGAATACGTAAATAGAAATGATGAATAGAAAATCGACAGCAGTGACTCCTCAGGTGTTGTTTATGGATATGCATGGACAATGCTGATGGTTTTACCATCAAGTAGGTAATCCTTTTGTTCATTTCAATTACAGTGTATTAACTCGATTGAAAGCGTATCTAACCAAAAATGATAAATAGGGTTAGTAAGGTTGACATAAAGACATTGAATATGTACAACATTCACTGACTTCATAAACGAACTTATACTAGTAAAATTGGTTATATTTACGTATACTAGTAAAATTGGTTATATTTACGTATACTAGTAAAATTGCTTATATTTAGTACATCAATTTTAAAACGGGTTTCAAAATAATCGAGTATGCTATTTAAAATTCTCAACATTTGTTCTGAACTGTCTGTAAGTATTACAATCGGAAACTCCTTTGTACTTTAGTAATTATAAAACTTAAGAAACTGTCAATCTTCATTGTGTAATTCGAGATTGGTCGACACTTTGTAACTTTAACAAAAGTAAAGTTTATTAAGATAATAAGATAATTGTTTTTAGCTAATCTTTGTAACATAATTAGGACTTTTGAACGTGTCAGTCACTGAACACGTAAAGGGTTGAATCGATTAAAAAAGTCATTCACTAAGTTGTAATTTGACACAATAGATGGCGCTATATTAAATATTGTCTGCTGGGTCATCTAGCATTCATAAAATCACAGAATTGTTCTGCTATATTTTTGTTTTATGACGAAAATTGTAAATCTCGCGTATATCGAAATCTAGCTATTTCACAGCCATAAATCAATCACAAAATCCAAACGACTTTACGAGGCACTTTTGGGAATTTTCAAACAATGGAAAAATGACATTATTTCCAAGCGTTAAGTACCTTTTATCCATTCACTCATGGACATGTAAATCGAATGAAAAAACGAAGAGAATCTAATATACGATCCAATATAGTACGTTTTGAGCGTGTTGTCCCGTTTTTGCGTGTCATTGTTTTGTTAACCAACAATAGGGTCAGGTCTCCGTGCATGTTATAATACATGTTGACATTTTTGTTTGTTCCATATTAAAGTCTTTTGTGTTGGAAACCCCCCTTTTCACTAGTACCTTGTCTCTTCTTTTGTTAGGTACCCTGCGGACAAGGTTTGCATTGAAGCGGCGGGCGAACGGTTGTTTTTTTTTTTTTTTAAAGTGCTATTTTTTTATTGTTTTCCTATGCTTGCCGCGTTGTTTTTATTTTTTGACGACGTCACGTAATTAATGTTGTCTTTTAAATTGTTTTGTCGGCTGTTAATATTGTTTCGTGTTTGTGTTTCTGAAAGGAGTTTACAATTTAATGAACGTGTAAGGGACAGTTTTTTAAGCTTTCACCGCTCAAACTTATTTGACTACTAAATAATATAATGTCAATAATATTAGCCCGTTCGTCGAATAAAACTTAGGCTGATTTTAGTCTCACGCTGACTATCAGCGCTTATACCTCACCGCGTAGTTTGACAGCTATAGTTTTATCCATCAGCGCTGACCGACGCATTCGCCATTCTAAAACGCTTTATAAAAGTTTATACGTTTCAGCTGTCAGCGCATACGATCAGCGTACGGTCAGCGCGACTCTAAAACCGGCTTAAGTGTCCCTTGGCCAGCAGTCCTGGTTGCGACAACTAGACCAACATAGCAATTTCTTTTTTATTGAACTCATAAAACTATCGCTTATTTCTTTATAATGTAAATAGTGGTTCGTGTCACAATTAACAAGCTACTAACGCGAAGTCGTTAACAGTATCGACACGCCATCCGTGTGTTAGTCTCGACTGACGTATGTAAATGGCCTGTCGATCATTCAACTGAATTAGAAAACCTGCAGTAAACAATGTCGTTAAATGCATTCGTTTTTATTATTGTAGTAAGTTTTTATAATCGATATTATTTTGAAGGTTTCGTAAGAAAAAAAACGTGGTAGGAAAGCTATGGATACACACATGGAGTTTGATTTGCTAATGACATTATCGATCAAGTTGATTCTTGAAGTTAAATCCAGCTGTTAATTTATGTTTCACGTGTTTATCTTGATTTTTCTCACTGAAAATGTCTTTTTTTTATTGCATAAGCCGGTAAACGAGCAGACGGATCACCTGATAGTAAGCAATCGGCGCCGCCCATGATCACCCGAAACACCAAGGCGGTACAAGTGCGTTACCGCCCTTTTGGGAATTGGGAATTTGAGGATTGTGGAGGATTTGGGCCTTCGGTAACCTCACTCACACGACGAAATACAACGCAAGCGTTGTTTCACGTCGGTTTTCTGTGAGGCCGTGGTATCACTCCAGTTGAGCCGGCCCATTCGTGCCGAAGCTTGGCCCTCCCACTCTTGTCTACTATACTTGTTACTCTACCGTTTAATAGTATTAACGTTGAACGAAATCTTCAGTCTTATCTAAAGTTTCCGTTGATCTCATTACAAGAAGACGTCTTATCATAGATACAGCGATAAGGGAGATAATGACGCTAAATAGGCTTTTAGAAAGTAGGTGCAATGATGACATTCGAATTGTTACCTAAATGTCATGTAAATAAAATTAATACATTTTTTAAAAACAACATGTTATATCCTAAGTCCTTATGAAATAATGTATTTTGCAACTATAATTGTAATTAAAATTATATGGAACTTATTTAAAAACTACTTATATAATAATGAGGACACTGGATTTTAACCTAAATTACACATGTAAATAAAACTCAAATTTAGAAAACATCTAAATCTCAATGTAACATAATGTTTTGTGACGTTCTTTAATATGATTGTTATAATCTAGATTTGTTTGTTTAGCTTGCGATGAGTGATAATTGTGCGTTTTAGAAAGCTTCACTGATCTAATGTTTTTTTTGTTTATGTTTCCGTATCGTACTTCAGACAATCCTGTATTTTTTTTTGTTAGTATTATAATACTATAGCGTACAAACCCTGTATCCAGAGGCTCTCTGTAAGCTTAAACAGGTCGGCTGTCCACCTTGCGGATGGACGTCCTACGCTGCGCTTGCCGGTACGTGGCCTCCACTCGAGAACCTTTCTGCCCAAACCGGCCTATCTGGAAGTCATTGGGGGAGGCCTATGATCAGCAGTGGAAGTCCTGTGGCTGATATGATGATGATGATACAAACCCTTCTTATAACTCCATAGCAGAAAGTTTACTAGTGTCTTTATTAACTGCTACCTCGTTTATCGAGTAGTTGAGAATGTTACTGCCAACTAAAGGCTTCCAGCCCCGATTCCTGATATGGATTATATTAGTAATATACTAAGGCTTTTCTCCACTTTTGATTATTATTTCCTTGATAGATTTAGATGGTGAGATTTTTCAAATTTCTCAGTAAATGGCATAGCCTGGATTTGTGTCTGGTATATAGCAATAGAATTACCACCTACTTACTACGTGGAATTTATAATTAATCTTTATGATATAATGTAGGTATGTATGTGCTCTGGGCACCTCTGCCTGGTTGAAAGGTGAGGTCTTATATTTATGTATTTATTTTTCATGTATTGATTGTCTAAAGTACGATATGTCGTAGGCAACCCCCTGTATACGTCATGTGTATGTCATGTTATGTACGTGTGCGCTTTTGTTACAGGGTGCTGTTTTGTGACGTTTTTCACTCGCAAAGCGGCGTTGAAAGCCCAAGACGCTTTGCACAATATCAAAACATTGAGCGGGGTAAGTGTTGCGTTTTATATGTATAGATTTTTTTTTTCATTTTCTTAATGTTTTCTTATAGGCTTTGGCGTATAATTTTGTTTCCTGTGTATAGTAATAAATGTTATAATATGAAGCTGTTTGCTTTCCGTCCTAAATTTTGACTGCGAGATCCAAGGATCAAAGGCCTGCAGTCTCGATACTCATAATATACGTATAATACACAAAAATCACACCATATAAATAAGTATCTATTGTAACGTTTAAAAAAAGCATTTTTGCATTTATAGTAATTGTAAGGATTAAGTCATAATACATATTTTGGATAAAAATACCAACAGTTGAACTGATCGTAGCGATTTTGTACGCCAGTGGCGCCAACTGGTGAGCGTAAACCTCATCTTTTATCTTCTTACATTTTTCTTCACACAGTAACCATTTTGTTGTAAAAAAATTATCTAGTAACTATTTTTTTTATTATAAAATAATGTTAATAGAAAATATAGCCACGTTTTTTATTAAAGGTGTTTGTAGCTACATTGTAATTATGTGTTTTAATGATGCTGATGAGCAAATAAAATTATACGCTAACCTTATTTAATGAGGAAATCAATAATGTGTTAAACCATTTCATATGTACAACGTTCCTGATAATATTAAATAACTATTTTGTAGCACAATTTAATTTTATAATCATATTAACGCATTGGTATCAGATTCGTATACATAATGCTGTAATCCAATTAAATGTTGCGTGCAAATTATTAAATGTCAAAACCATAAATTTTAAGCGAGCCTTTTTCATAAAATATTTAATTAATTAATTAATGCGGGCGATAAATTAATTTAACGGATGCATTCTCTACTATGTTACATGATCGTTTGTTTGTGAAAATTTTAATTATTGTTTTTGATTAAAAAACCATTCAATTTAATACAACAATAGCCACTACTACACACTACTACTGAATCAAGCTACCTTTTTCTTACCTGTAGACTAAATAACATGGAGGTGAACATATGCGTCACAAACTACTACATAAACATCACGGTTTTTATCCCCGAAGGGGTAGACAGAGGTGCACATTACGGCACTCAATACTACTGTATAATATAACACCTACTTTTCACTATTTATGTTATCAGTCCCATTATAATAGGGAGTAGGCCTAGTGCAGACTCCGTGCTACTACTGAGACTTTAAAAACCCAGTAGTACTTTTCCCGACTCGGGATTCAAACCTGAGACCGCATGCCCGGCAGCCACACTTGCGACCAGTCGGCCAACAAAGCAATCTGAGACAAACTCCTACACTTAGCTTTATTGTTCAATAAATCCACACAGACATCTGTCTCGGGCCAAAAGCCAACAACCAGATCGAGATAACAGTCAATAAGAATTAATAACATTATCAGTGGAACCTGTTGCTGCCCAGAAAAGTTCCATAACAATCTTCGTTACAGCGTCCCGTGAAGGGGCGAACAAACATACAATTCGATACTCACGATTGTTATCGAACACAATGGAATTACAGAGTTTCATCCTGTATAGTCATACCTTCCCCTTTTTATAGGATTGCCGATGGTTTAATTGGTAGCGGAAAGGCAATTAGTACTCTCAAGTTGTAGCTTGCTTCAATGTAAATTAAACTATGTCCGTCTTAGCTTAAGACTGCTTTTATGAAATCAACTTCTTATGACGTGGAAAACAAAAGTCATAAACTATGTTCGTATTGTAACTTTTGTGAGATATACTATCGTATTATGTTTTCGGCTTACTCGCGCTTACTATCTCAAGTCAATATTTTTACAAGCCTAAAATAAAAAAAAATGATTGTACCTAATAGATTAACGTCTGATTGTAGAAAATAGAAAATTTGAAAAATGTCATTTTGCATCATGGCGCATACTACGCTAAGTTACTTGGGATAGGGCATGGGAAGAGAAGTGTTTTTTAAAATACTTTTGAGTAAAAGTGCTGAATTTTTTTTCAGCACAACTTATGTCGTTTTTCTTTATCATCTGCGAAAGAAAGACTATGATAACTTCCACTACCCAAAACCAAGGAAAACTCCTGCATAAATAAATAAATAAGCTCTCCCCTACAGTCCTAGTGGCGCGCACATCGCCCCGCATATCCGCGACTTGAAAAAATATCCCACTAATCCGAAACGGAATGGAACAAAAATAGAATAGCGAGATACGTCTGTTTAGACAGCCCTATTGCCGTCTCGTCTTCATCTCAGTGATAATTCGATTCCATTATATTATCGAAAAGGTTTTTTTCTCTCTCGATTGATTCTCGAAACGCTTGCGTTTTGATCGGCATGCTCAGGTGAGGGCTGCCAACTTGAGATAGGAGAAATGAAAATATTTGTTTAGTATTTTGTTTCTTTATCGTGTTGTCTTTGTTGAAGAAGTGTTATTTTTTCATTTTCAACGCCTCTCTCGTTAGTTGTTACTGTTTCATTACAAGGCGTTGAAGCGCTTGAGTTTGTCTCAAGGGTTGACGTTATTCTCTTTCATTTTCTTTGCTTTATACATGCGATACTGTTCATGTACTCAGAAATACCAATAAATACTTTTTAGTCAGCAGTCTAAAAATGTTTTTTACTGACACTAAAAAGCACTTAAACTTTTCGAAGTCTTCAGACGATATTAAAAACGTTTCGAATTTAAATCAAACAACCAATAAAAACTCTCAATCTGGAATTCATTGCAAAACAAACATAAATAAACCGCTCGGTCCTTGACTTGGCTAAAAAACTTCGACACCAAGTCAATCGTATTCACAGCGGTTTAACCGAAACTTTGAACTAAATAAGAAACCAGTCACAAGAAAATTACAACTGCGCGCCTCCCAGTTGTGCGGAAGTGACGAAAGTTGCCTCGAAACTATCCGCAGTTCAACCTTAAATAAATAATAGTATCGTATACGAAACTTTAAGTTTGGAATAATTTATTGCCCCTCACTATCCGAGGTACGGTCGTAGGACGAAATCGTAAATTATTGTAATCCGATGGGTCCTGCGTTTTATCTTGTTGTTATCGGTTATTTTGAATCGTGAATGTCAATTAAGATGAAAGTTTGAATGTTTTAGGGTGCTTAGTATCTATTAGGATTGTATGAAACCCTTCATGTCTTCAGGAAAAGAGAGTATTTCTGGCAGGCAGCACTGACCACCAACCATCAAACGAGGATCCGTCTTGTGACTTTAACGGTACATCGGCTTATTAAATACTTAATATTCTACGTTATTATGTAGTCTATACAGTATACTCGTGTCGCGGAGAACCTAACGGGTTACCGAGGCTCCGGCTCGACGTGCAGGAGAAGGAACGGGGTGGTTTTAGTCAGTAAGAGTCTGACATTCCCGCTGCTTCAGCCTCACCCAGGCGGGAGCAATGATTCGATGATTTTCTGCCCTTAAAAATAAATACAGTATATTCGTACCTATATAATCAGATATTTTGTCTCTAAAGGTAAGGTACCGTAAGGTTGCCAAGACGAACCATCTTATTTATTTAATACAAAGTAAAGGGTACTTAAGCCGGTAACCGCTTTTACATCTACTATCTACAAGTATATAACTTGTATCATCCCATTAGAACCCTTTTCCGTACCCCATAGAATAAACATGCATTTATTGAAGCCACGAACGTGTCTAATCAAAATTATCAAGTGCATACCTCAAATTGCTACCCTAAAGGGTTACTCACCCTCAGTGGCTAGTACTGCCTACCTACTCCTGTTTGGGGTTTATTTTGCATTTGATTTAGTTTATTAATTCTTAAGGGCCCGTGGGTAATTGTTTAAACTGAGAACATTATGTACTGCCATTAAAAATGATACTCTAAGCTCGTTAGTAAAAGGTGCCATTTTAAATAGGTTATTTTCAATAGCAATCACAGTATGGACTCAATGGCTAGGACTGCACTGTAGGCGCGACGGGTAGACACTGACTGAGCAACTGACTAACGCGCAACTTGTCGTGGGTTTGATTCCCGCACGAAACAACTCTTTGTGTGATCGACAGATTGTTGTTCTGGGTCTGTGTGTTATATGTATGTGAACTAGTATGTTTGTAATGCACCCACGGCACAGACTAAAAACCCTGGTGTGGGGCAACGATTTCCTTAAATTGAAATGTATAATTTCCTAAAAATAATGTCGCTAATCTAAAACTCCCTCCTAAAAATATCTTTAATGGAAATTATTACGAATTATTTTATGAAAATAAATGACCTCAAAAAATATTGCTTAGTATATGCGGTTATCTCCTCTCCCTCGCTCTCTTCTTCCCGTTATACCCCACCACCTAAGTTTTTCTGCAGTTACGTCTTGGGTAAAATTTTTGACATAGTTGCCCCGTAATCGACAGATGTGGCCGAAGCGGCCGCGGGACGAAAAGGTACTCGGAATTTTAGGAATTTTCCTTATTAATCTTGTTCATCATGTTATCAGATAGTTTTATTTTTATTTTAGTAAAATATTTATAAGACTATGTTAAATATGGAATATGCGTTCTTGATTTAATGGCATCAGTTGATCGAGATGTTTTAAAAGGTGGTTCTATCTTCGTGTCTAGGCTAAGTATTAACCCCTCGAACGTCCTTATGAGCACCCGGTGGATCATAAGAAAAAATGCTCCAAATGTTACGTGTGCACCCGTTGGATCATAAGGAACGCGGACGCTCGACGGGTTAAGTGCGTTGCGATCGCACTATACAGCATAGGGGTTCTGTTATTGCAATTTTAATTGAACTTTGATGCCAACTTGGAAAGATGGTATCATCGTGAACTGTATACTGGCCCTCAAATTAGATAAACTTCATTTACATATAGGAGAAAAAGTAGTTTAAACTGTCAAATACCGAGCGGTCACCGATGACCGCAACCTATTGTTCTTTTATTGTGTCTATAAATACGGTACTCGACGAGTTAATAATGAGAGTTTGACTTACTTGTGTGAATATTTTCCTTCAATCCACTTCATGATAAAGCGATATCGAGACCACCGCACTGACCTAGAACTAACCTTTTACTTAACAAATCAATCAACCACTGAATGTGTAAGCACTTTACAGAATAATGCAGAAGGTTCATTTGTATGTGATGAATTTCTTAAAGGTCTATCGTTGCACTGTTCAGGGTGACTCTGTTACAAAGTAATGAAAATGTTAATGTTATATATCAATGTTGATTTAACATTTTGTAATAATCTTTTAACTAAATGCCACGTTCAGTTTATTTGCTGTGACCACGATAGTCTTCTTTTCTATGACGCTGCAATTGCAGGAGACACATGATCTTAGTACATAATTTTCTAATATTAAATGTTTATTTACTGAATTTTCTCCCAGTATACCCGCCGTATACTCACAATACCTACCGGACATGTTTGACCGGGCCGGACACGGCCGAACTTTGATCGATAGCCCGGATTTATGATCCGGTTTCCCCCGTCTTAAGTAATTGACCGGCTCCATTAGTGTGGGAGTTGCCTTTCAGGGTTCCGTACGTTGCAGACATAGTTTGTGTTTTGATGTTTAGTTTATCGTACGCTCATGGTTTTGTTAATTTCGGCTTTGTTGCGGTATTCTAAACGGGGAGGCGCGGACCTGAGGGATAGAGATACACTCTTGATAGTTGAGGTCGACTTAGGTATTTCGTCTTAAGAGCATCAGTCCTGTACTCCTGTGATTTGTTCATTTTGTATTTTATTATTGTAAGCCCAAAGTTTATAAAAATCTTCTGCTGTATATTAAAATTAATTTTATATTTGATAGAAATAAAACTAAACACGCTTCTCATTAGCTCCCTATTAAAACGCAACATTATTTACAATTTCAGACTTCTTTACTTTCTTGTTATTATCAAAGTCTTTACAAACTGTCTAAATGAAACCTAATTAGTGCTTTAAATTAGATCTGTATGGAAGATTTCTTTTGTTTTCCATCTGCTTAATTTTAAGTATAAGTAATTTCAGTACATTTCTTCTCTATTTTTCTTTTTCAGCCCTTATCCATTCTTGTAATCAACATTGAAGATATAAACGTGAATATTTTCATCTTACTTGAATATCTTCATATTTTTATACTGCCTCGCTGGCCGAGTTGTCGCAAGTGCGAATGCCAGGCAGGGGATCCCGGGTTCGATTACCGGGTCAGGCAAAGTATTACTGTGTTTTAAAAAAAATCTCAGTAGTAGCACGGAGTCTGGAATTATGCCCGGTATATGGCAATAGGCTCACCCCCTATTACATGGGACTCATAACATAAATAGTGAAAATCGGGTGTTACATTGTACAGTGGTATAATGTGCACCTCTGCCTACCCCTTCGGGGACAAAAGGCGTGATGTTATAACATAACATAACATTATGTTATGTTATAACATTACCCCGAAGGGGTAGGCAGAGGTAATGCGTGACGTTATATTATGATATTATCATCTTATAACCTATAGCAATAAGGTCCATAATCAACCAGGATACATTCAAAGTAAAGTATCTACTATGTGGGTAGGAGGCGTACCTAATTAGCAAACGGCACAAAGCTTTGGTTCATATTGGTTCGGTACGTGATAGGCCGAAAATGGGGTTTGATCTGGATAGGAATCTTGTTAAATTTTGTACCAACGATTGGCGATATTGTTGATTTTCAGATAGCTTTAAAAAGTCTGTATTGGTAAGAGTAAAATCGTACCAACGTATGAATATTGAATAAAGTGAAATAAAAAATATCTATATTATATTGTGTTTCACTTCTAATACTGTCAAAAGTCAAATAACGATCATAATTATTAAGAGTAGTCGAGTTTCTCGTTAAACAATTACATGAGTTAGCCGAAAAACGTAATAATTAATTTACCTCTAGTACATCTCGGCGAATACGAATAGATACGAAAGTTATAATACAAATGATCATAATATACGAACTCATTTGTTTTTTAATCTTTTTTTTTTTTACTTTGCCCTACACTAAGATTTTCTCCTGTGTCGTGGGTGCGTTTACAAACATACAAGTTCACATACACACAACACCCAGACCCGAAACAATAATTTGTGAATCCCACAAAGAGTTGCTCCGTGCGGGAATCGTGCCCGCTACACGTTGCACGGCAGCCAGTTGCTCAGCCACCGCGCTAACTGTGCAGTCAATTAATCACAAATTACTTTACATCATTTACATTATAGAAACAATAAAACAAACAAACTCCTATCCAAATAAACTAATATTAATTGCTAAACCACACATATTTCAATTGAATACTAACAAAATACTCTAAGGAGGTTAGGTAAAGACCTAACACCAGGATTGGTCCTGTAGTTTAGTTTTAAAAGTATTGATTATATCCGAGTTTAACTGTGGGCACATCGGAAATCGTCTTGCAGTAGTTTTATAGCATCATAAAGCTCCTGTGGAGTAACTAACAAGAAACTTGGAGGTGTACTTAGAAGATAAAATACACAACACCCTGTAGACTCGAGTTGTTTCACGCTAAATTCGTAAAGAGACGATCCGTATGACTCAACTTGGGTATTTCAATCTGTGACGAAAATACATTTTTAATATTCATTTTTATACTATTTTTAATTTATGTATGAAACATGAGGTTTAGGAAAATTCTAAATGTAACAATATAAAGAGCAGTTTGCAATGTATTGAATTTTTGATTTATTATCGAGACATTTCGTATTTTATATGTATATTTTATTGTATTCAGATTTGTGAACTAAACTATTAATAAAAAAAATTCGTTAAACAAAAAAAATACTCATTTTTTAACCGACTTCAAAAAAAGGTACCTATGTACCTCATGCTTACCTATAATGTGTTGTGTCTTATAATATTGTCTGTATGGTGTGGGTACATGAAATGATAAATAAATAAATAAATAAATAAATAAAGGAGGAGGTTTTCAATTCGACCGTATATATGCTTTTTTCTAAATATAAATTAAATTAGTAAGAATTTAAGAACATTGATTATTCACGTTTGTATTAAAACTTTACTAAAGCGGTCCTTTCTAGTCCTTCAGTCCCAATCTCATACGTACGTAGACTTTTAGCATATTACCTGCAAATCCAACCGGATCATATCACGTTCACCACTTAAATCCCAGAGAACCCTAACACACAAATCTCGTACCCGCGTCGTTTGGACCGCACAAGGACCACTTCGCGGTCCTAAGGTCCTAGTAATTACATAAGTAATCGCATAGGTGTAGTGTAACTCAATAAGGCGATTAGTACTCGCCTCACGTGTCGAGCCAACCCGGTCATAGTGATGGCGATTAAGCAATTTGCTGTTAGTCGATCCCGGAATCCAATGACGCCGTGTTAGTTATCCGGAAAACCGGTTTTCTTTAAATGTGATTAGATTTGATGTCATTGTGAGCGTTCTTTTTAGATTTAGAAATTAGAAGATGTGAAAAAGTAAAGAAAGTAGTGATAGAATATATCTTTTTTCGAATACAAAGTATATTTGTATAACAATGATACAAAGCAACCACCACGATATTTAATACATTATCTTGTAACAGGAAACAAACGGCCTAATACAGTAGATGTGAAGGCAACATTGGCAAAGAAATTTAATCAGAAGAAAAATAAGCGAGGCGGAGGAAATATACAATATCCAATTTTCTCTTTGAGAAATCCGATGTAAAAGCCGCTATTGTACATAGGCGTATAATACCAAAACCAATTATCTGTGATATCCAATTTCTTAAT
The DNA here is from genome assembly GCA_902850265.1 of Spodoptera littoralis. Classification (NCBI taxonomy): domain Eukaryota; kingdom Metazoa; phylum Arthropoda; class Insecta; order Lepidoptera; family Noctuidae; genus Spodoptera; species Spodoptera littoralis. The sequence continues at coordinate 3,081,425 of LR824539.2, read as the reverse complement.
TTAATTTATCGCGAAGAGATCGTTGGACCCGACGATAATTGTAATACTTTAAAAGTGTCAAAGTTATCGGAATGGAGGGCGGTGTTCGATTTTACAAGTTTGTTACCGTACACGACGGGGGATTTAGGTAAACGTGTAGATTGATATCTTGATTCACGATAAAGACGTATTTGGCGAAGACACATTCACTCTGATTATATTGGCTTTACTTACAAATGAATTTGACGGAGCTACATTCCACTTCGCTAGCGACAAACGGCCCGATAAATTCTTCATTTATTTGAAAAGCTTTTCTTTTAAATGCAAGTCAAATAAAATTAGATCCGACCGTCCCCACAGAAAAGGCATTAAGACACCAAACAAATAAAATCTCAACTTCACACCGAAGTCCGCGCAATTACGTTCGGGGAAAAAAGTTCCTAATCACAAAATCGGATTGATGGCTCAAAAAACTTTTTTAATTTAGTCCCGAAAACAGGTGCGTACGAATTACCGACTCCATTGTCGGGCGATATGAGCAATTTTGTCGGAGTCAGCTAGAGATTAGCACGGGGCCCTTAATCCGAGTATCGGGGCGATGTGGCCCGTCATATTTCATAATACCCCCCCTCGCCTGGTTAGGGCGCGCGCTCATTGGACCGAGAAGAGCTGTTATTACGCCATGAAATGGACAGCTCATTAGTGGATTTAACGGGAATGTAACATATACACATTGTAGTAACTGTTCAAACAAAACAATATGCAGGTGCAAGTAATTAAGAAGCGAAAGAAAAATTGTATTTTACGAATACAGTAAAAAAGAAACAAGTTATTTAATTTTAAGACTGTGTGCCCGCATTCGGTCTACTCTTTGTTTTCTTGTTTTTTACAATAGCTATTTTACTATGATATCGCCCGTGTCTTTTTGTAACGTGTAATAAAGGGCAGCTTATCTCTTCACATTAGAATGAACCCAATGAAACCCGTGTTACTCCACATTATTATGTTTTCACGAAAATGTAGTGCAGTGTTATAGGTAATGGGGTAGACGACTAATTTTTATTTTAATGTCCGTCTGATAGATTATTTAAAAACATTAGACACGTATTTTTTATTTTCTCACAGAAACGAATAGTTTCGAAGATATATTGATTTGAAATGTCGCGTGACGTCACTTCTCAGTACATTTTATACTAAGGAATGACGTTTTAGCCCCCACTCCTAAACTTTGATTCGTTTTATCTAAGTATTGTTTTATTATACGACAAAATAAAAAAATACGTGTCTAATATTTTTTCATTACCTAACTTACGGACTAATTATATTTTTAATTTTCATACCCTGTCATCATCCCCATTGTTTGTTAAGGCATTCCATGACCAAATACCTTTTCTGTGACTATTTGGTTAACAGTTTAATTACGATATATGTTGAAAAAAATAATATTTTAAGAAGTTATATCAAATAATTTGCAAAATTAACCCAAAAATAATACAATTGTAGGGTAGGTTCTTAAATTTTATTTTAATGTCCGTCTTGTAGATTATTTTAAAACATTGGACACGTATTTTTTTCTTTTCTCACAAAATTAAATGCTTTCGACGATATATTAATTTGAAATGTCGTGTGACGTCACAGCGTGCGACAAAATGTAGCACGTTGTGACGTAACGACCTCCCACTCCTAAACTTAACTCCATTTTATTTAAGTGTTGTAACTTTATACCTACGAGAAAATAAAAAATACGTGTTTAATATTTTTTCATTATCTAACTGACGGGTTAATTAGATTTTTTTATTTTCTTACCCTGGCAAATACCCAATTGCAGTGTCGACTTATCAAAAATTACCGCCATTTTACATACTTCAATAGATATTTTAAATCGATAATAAAAAAGGATTGTTTTTGTTCCAAATACTCACCTGAAATTCGATTCGGTCATTTCGGCCCCCACATAATCCTCGCTCGCATAGCCAATGGGACCGATACCTTAGACCGACCTTCTCCCAACTGTCTTTGACGATAATATCTCTGGGGTGGGTCCGGGTGACCTCACAGGGGTCTTGTGAGCCCGTCCGATTCTTGATATGTTTATTAAGGACCCCTATTTGATTATATTTATATGATATACAATATAGTTCGGTCAATTTGTATCGTGTATATATTTATGTGTATGGATTAGGCCACTATTATGGATATCGATAAATCCTTTTACTTAAAAATTAATCTTTAGTGTATTGTAGCATAATTTTATAGCAAAAATAACTTGTGTATTATTTTAGTGCATACAAATATAAAAACTCGTTATTACGATAATCACTGAAACTATTGAAAAACATGGATTTAATAAAATAATTATGCCTACCATTTTATTTATATTTTATTATTGTAACATTGTTGTTAACCCGTCGTGTGCTAGAACGTAGATCTACCCGAGACACAATGCATTTTCTATTGTGTCTTATATACCGGCAGTCAAGAGGTTAAGAGATAATTTCTTCCATTTCAATTATACTCATAGTACGTTACCATGAAGTGTTATTTGATTATTTGCAATTTATGGAACGTGTGCCTTTCGTAGCCATTATAATTTTAGTATCTAATTTTGAGAAGCAAAATGACCATAGAGTATATTAATATTTTCATTATTCAATGTCATTATAAAGTTTTGTGTTTAATGCTCTGAACGATCATTACGACTTCATTCCTACATAGATATTTTTTACAGCTACGAAATTTTCAGCTGGTACATAGGCGTATTACAAAAGAATTAATTACTATGATGTGTCACAGTAAGCTTTCAGCTCGTCTTATCCGGTTTTCTTTTCGCTTTTATGTAAGTTACACATAGTAATTACCTTTATGATTAAACATATATAATTATGGCTATGATAAAACTACTTCAACAAAACCAGATATAAAATCGTAAAATTAAAAGTACGCCTCGATTTTTAACACAACTACGCACACGCACCGTCTCAAACGCCGAGCACACATGAAAGGCTCTCAAAAAAATAAAACTGTCAACCTCCTTTCGACGGCACTTGACGGCATTGAAACGAGTACTCAACTCTTTGAACCCTGCTTCAAAAGTTCCGTTTTCGACACACAAAAACCCTCTCATTTCCATCTTCAGCCGTCGAGAATGAAACATAAAGAATCTGGAGCAATTCCCACCTTCGACCAATGTACTTAGGTACATATTACAGTAATATACATATACGCTACACCCTTCAAATCCTGGGTTTATTAAAATAACCACAGCCGTACGTATCGTGCCGTTACCACGCGTATTGGTTATCCGAGTGCGACCGGGTAAAATGATGCATTGCCGGATAAGACAATGTAGTGGAAAGTTAGGCTTGCGCCCACTCGGGTCGACCTTTCAATTTCCTTGATTGTAACCGGATCGAACCGGGTTCGTCTTATTTCTTTATCTACGAGTATGCAGTGGTTTGGTAAAAATTGGTGTTATAAAAATATAGATATGTATAGTACTCTTTTTCGGAAATTGGAAAATAGATTTGATAAAATTGCACACAAAAAGCCTACGTATTTTTTTTCCTATTTATCTGTTTGTTTATTTTCATTATATTTACATTCATGTTGATGTAAATATGTTCGGATTTTTAATTATTTTTTTTTATTTTTTTATTTGTCATTTCATGTACCTACACCACACAGTAGGATAACACATGACAAGCATGTGGTACATAGGTACTGCATATCTCTAAGGGGATTTCTTCCTGCAGACCTGCCTGCAATTATTATTTTTATACGGATAATTATTTGTTTAACGTACTGTTTCTTTAGTAAAATGTAAAGTAAACGTACTCGAAGAAATGTCTTGCTCTCGAGTATTGCATTTTCAGAAGCCTTCCATTTCAATATACGTATTCAAAAATTTCGGATCGTGAAATTAAATTTTCCATCTTGAATTTTTTTTTGAGACTTGATTATGTTACCGTAGCAAGTCTCAACAGTTTTGTTTTACATTGTAAATATACAAAATGTATATGTTACTCCATCTTTCATATCAGCCAATCTGCATTCTTGAATTGGGTACTTTCCTAAATCAAAAATGAGTTATTTCAACTATAGGGAACAGTTGAAACAACCACCCTTTCATTAATTGATTTTATGACCAACTTAATTTTAGTATTTTTCCAGCAAATTTTTAAGAAATTAGAATGTTGGATAGAATGATGTGTACTGTGACGTCACAGTACACAATCGCGTACAAAATTCAAAGAAAACTGTCGTTTTTGACAGTTCTAAAAAAATATTGAATTTGTGTGGTTGGCAAGTAGCCAATTGTGAGCAAAACGCCATAATTATCACATACAATAGCATAAGATGTTAACTTCAGTTTATATTACAGAAAATGACAAAGATAATTCTTGTTATGGTTTTGAGACTTTGCGAACCAAATCTCAACTCCCTCTTTATATAAAATTACAAAAACAAAAAGAAAAATCCCACTTAATAATTTACACACAAAGGACCAAAAAACTAAACCAAAAAGGACCATTATAATAGAAAAGAACACAAAACACACATTTATTATTGATGACGCACTCAAATATCGTGACAATACCCAAAAGAGGTTTGATTGATGGCCACCCAACTAATAGCGGCTGTGAAGGAGCCTCGTGTTGATAAAGTAACCGCTGTATACTGTTTCGACAGCCCTGTATATGATAAATGTTAGTTATAGAATTTTGTACCTAGAAATCATGTTACATAACGTTTGTTTTTCTTTAAAAGATACTTAAGTTTTGATTTTACTTAATGGTCTATGACGAATATAGATGTATTTTATAATTTCTGAATATTATATTTGCAAGTATATTAGTGTCTCAGAACTACAATCACTAAATTATTTCGTCCATCTTGCGTTCGACCTCATAGAATGAGGCCTGTTTAGTTCGTCTTTATTATTTCTTAATCATAGGATATCAAAATGGCCGAAAACTAAAACATAAGTGAGGATAATTACAAACTAATAAAAAAATTAAACTTTCGTGACACTACATTTTTTGAGATATACTAAATTAATTGTTATATTTTCGGCATAACTAGTCGAGTTCCTCGTCAAATAGTTACGTGAGTAAGCCGAAAACGTTTCAATAAAAAAATTGTATTAATTTAAATTTATATTAGTAGTAGTAGGCATAATACCTATATATATTATTCTTATATTTATTTATGTTCATATCTAAAATACTATATGTTAGTGTAATCTTCTATTTGCTCAATTAAATCGTTGCTTGCTTTTTGCTCCTACCATTAACTCTTCTTTACATCACCCAAATGTCAGACTAAGAAAAAATCTAGGAGAAAATGCCTATACCGCAGGCATTTTCACCACCTTGTGTACACTTTGTGCATGAAGCGTTAATAAATAAAAAAATAAAATATATTTCAATTATCAACATTAGTATCAAGTCGTCCTTCAAACATCATCTTATTCTCCATTATATATACCAAAGCTAATACAAACGCACAGCAATTTACTACACATGTCATTTACGATAATACCTAAGCCTTGGCTTATATATGTCCTGACAGTCATCAAGGTTCAAAGAGCCGTTAGCTATTTGCCTCGATGCCTTCAGAATCACGACCCTTTGCCTCAACCAGAGTAATTGCTAGCCACTACGTATCCTGACAATGTCAACTAAGGACTATCTCTGTATTTGTACCTGATGATGGATATTAAGGCACCTTAGGTCATTTGTGTTAAGGCTATTGCCATTTGATTGCGGTTTAGTAAGGATCAGGGTTATAGTTGCTGTTAGGTATATAAATATAAGAAAACATTGCTTTATTATAGTAGATTGTAGCGTAGATGTATTTGATAACATTACATCATCACGGCTTTTATCCCCGAAGAGATAGGCAGAGGTGCACATTACAGCACTTAATGCCACTGTGCAATGTAACCACCCACTTTTCACTATTTATGTCATGAGTCCCATGTAATAGAGTGTGAGCCTATTGCCATACACCGGCCACATATTCAGATATTATGCTACTACTGAGATTTTTTTTAAAAACCTAATACCTAATACTTTGCCCGACGCGGGAATCGAACTCGAGATCTCTTGTCCGGCAATCGCACTTGCGATCACTCGGCCAATGAGGCAGGTTTATGATTCGTCTGCATATTGGAAAACACTTTATTTCATACCAGAGGGAAATTATTGTTGTAGTTATTACACGTAATCCCTGTATGATGTTATTGTATGGCCATCTATTATTGCAATATCTTCTATCCAGTTGGTAATGTCATTGCGACAGAGCGCCATTACTAAAGTCGGTCTAAGGAGACATTATAAATTATACCGCGAACGCCAATATATCTCCCAGATACTCCAATATATGGAATTATCAATAATACTCTGTCCGGACACTATATACGGCACATACATTACAAATTTACCGGTAAGTCAGTTTAGCAGAATAATACAAATATAACTGTTGTTCAAAATTGAACTTTACTTTTACTAAGTCAGGGTAGGGAGTTTTTTTTTTTTTTTTTTTTTTTTTAAGGGGGGAAAATCATCGAATGACTGCTCCCGCCTGGGTGAGGCGGAAGGGAGTGTCAGACTCTTACTGACTAAAAACCACCCCGTTCCTTCTCCTGCACGTCGAGCCGGAGCCCCGGTTACCCGTTAGGTTCTCCGCGACTCCGAATCGGCATCGGCCCTATTGGGCCCCATCTGTGGTGGTCTGATGGCTCTTTGAGGCGCGCGCGGAACGCGACGCGCCGTACGCTCGGGTCTGTTTCTGGTCGGACGGGGAGCCACCCATGCTCGCCGTCCGCAGGCCCGCGCTTACGGTGGCCGGAGATCGTCCCGCGATCCCCGACGCCCGGTGTGTCCTTCGCGATGGCTGGGTTGCGAGGAGGCAGCGCTTCGCTGCCTCACGCGTCCCGCCTCCTCCTTAGCCAGCATGACTGCTTCGCAAAAGGAGGAGACGGCATCCCAGTCCCCCTCGCTCCGCATCATGGCCTGAACTAGGCCCGGACGCGAGAGGTCTCCATCGCCGATCACTTCCCTGAGGGCACGGCGGTGCTCAGCCCACGCAGGGCATTCCGCAACAGTGTGTTCCACCGTGTCCTCAGGGTGGTCCTCGCAGTGATGACACCCGGGCGTTTCCTCCCGCCCCATCAGACACAGGTACCTCCCGAAACTTCCATGTCCGGTGAGGACCTGCGTCAGGCGGTAGGTGAGGACGCCGTAGCGTCTCTCAAGCCACTCCTCAAAGAGGGGACTTACCGCTGCAATGGCAGCGAGCCCAGCCCTCGGTTGCGACAGTCGTTGCTGCCATTCCGCCATGAGATCGCGCCGGAGCTCATCCCGCCACGCACTTATCTGGCGCGGCAGCGGAGTTTCGCCCCGGCGACGTGCCTCCGCGCGCATGCGATACACGCGCGCGAGCACCTTCGCCTCCAGATCCCACGGCGGTAATCCGGCAAGGAGGTTCGCCGACTCCCCAGAGATCGTGCGGTATCCGCGGATCATTCGGATCGCCATGACCCTCTGTGCCATAAGCAGCGCCCGAGCGGGCCGCTGCAGCAGGTTCGGCGCCCAAACAGGGGCGCCGTAGAGGGCCATGGACCGCACGACCCCGGCGTATAACCTCCGGCAGGAGGCGTTTGGCCCCCCGAGGTTGGGGAGGATGCGCTTAAACGCAGCCCCCACCCTCGCCAACTTTGGAGCCAAACGTCGGAAGTGCTCCACGAAGTTCCATCGACTGTCGAGGACGAGTCCCAGGTACTTCATCGCCGTCTCGACGCCGATGGTAACCCCTCCCGCCATTATTTGAGACCCACCAGGAGGTGGCGCATTCCCGCGGCCATGAAAACACATGGCCTCGGACTTGTGGAGCGCCACCTCGAGTCCCAACTGCCGGATTCTCTCAACGACTGTCGCAACCGCTGTCGCCATTAAATCGGCCGCCGCCTGGTGCGACCTCCCGTGCGCTAGCACCAGCGTGTCGTCGGCGTAGCATATCATGCTAACGCCGTTCGGGAGGTCGGTGCGCAACACCCAGTCATAACCGATGTTCCACAGGAGCGGCCCCAGAACCGAACCCTGTGGAACACCGCGTGACATCTCTCGCCGGTTCCACTCGCCCCGGTGACCGGGGTAGATGACGGACCTGTCCGTCAGGTATGCCTCGATTACACGACGGAGGTAGGTAGGCACCCGATGATATCGGAGTGCCTCCAAGATGCAGCTCCAGGGCAGGGAGTTGAAGGCGTTGGCGATGTCCAGAGACACCGCCACTACGACCTTACCCCTGGACACTGCAGTCCCCGTCGTCCGGTCCCTAACGCGCATGATGGCGTCCACCGTGGAGCGCCCTCTGCGGAAGCCGAACTGGCCGTCCGATAGGTCCGGCCCAATATCCGTCAGGTGCGCGACGAGGCGGTTCGAAATGATTCTTTCGAAGACTTTCCCCACCTCGTCGAGCAGCACTATGGGCCGGTACGCGGACGGAGAGTCCGCAGGGCGCCCCGTCTTCCGCACGAGGACCAGTTTTCCCGCTTTCCAGAGCAGCGGGAACTGGCCTCTCTCCAAGCATGCGCTGTAGAGACCGATTAATCGAGGCCTGAGAGCCTCTGAGGCCAGGACCCATGCTTTGCCATGCAAGCCGTCGGGTCCTGGGGCGGTGTTCTTGGCGCCCATCCGGCGCACCGCCGCTCTCAGTTCTGCCTCGGTCACCTCTGGGACGATGTCGTCGTCGTCGTCGCTATAGCCCGCGTCGGGCACCGCAGGGGGCGGAGTCATATACGGAGGGGTGAAGCCCCTCCACAGCCGGGGGAACAGGGCGCCAATTACCTCCTCAACGACCTCTGGCCGGAGACTCTGAGTGAGCGGGGGAGCCCAAGCGCGAAGCTTGTCGCGTACCATGCGGTACGGGCGTCCCCACGGGTCTCTATTCAGAGTCCCCAGCATCTCCCGGCGGGCCTCCTCCTTGGCCCGCAATATCTCCGCCTTGAGGACGGCTTTCGCCGCCCTGTATCCCTCATACAACTCCGCCTCTCTCGCCTCCGCATTTGGAGGACGGAGACGGCGCCTGCGGTGCCTAGTGTACTGGCGTCGCGCAGCAGTGCACGCCTTGCGTAGAGCTGCCAGCTCTTGCGACCACCAGTACACCTGGCGCTTTTGTTGCCTCGACCGGATCCGGGGCATCGCCACGTCACAGATCCTGGACATGGCGTCCTGGAGCCACTTGGCCTCATCGTCAATGTCGGCAGGCCTGACCGGTGGTATCACCCAGGCCTGCACGATGGCGGCTTCCAGGAGCAGCTCCCGGTCCAGCTGTTTCAGCGCCCAACGCGGGCCACATGGGGCCTGTCTGACCGGCGGATCCGCGGACTCGGCGGAGACGTTGAACCGGATATACCGGTGGTCGGAGTACGTCTCCACCTCCTCCATGACACGCCAGTCAACGATACGTGGTGACAGAGCAGGGCTGGCGAACGAAATGTCCACCACCGACTCGCCCTGCATCCGCACGCACGTAGGGACAGAACCCCGGTTCAAGACGACTAGGCCTGCCTCAAGGGCCCAGTCTTCCACCATCCTACCCCGGACGTCGGTGAACCGGGAACCCCAAGCCAAATTCTTGGCATTGAAGTCCCCGAGGACGAGCACGGGGAGGGAACGGAACCCGACGACGACTGTGACCAACTCCATCAAGGAGTTGTGGAACTCGGCGAGAGTTCGGTTCGGAGAGAAGTACACGCCCACCACAGCGAGCTCTCCGAACCGTGCTGCGACACAACCCCGGCCTCTTTGAGCTGCCTCAAGAGTCGGGGTACCGGCGGCGGCCGATGAGATGATGGTCACCGAGCCGTCCAGGTCCGCCACCCAGTGATCCCTGGGCGGGACAAAGTACGGCTCGGAGACCACGGCGACATTGATCGACCACTGCGCCATGCTCTGGAGCAGGAGATCCTGAGCAGCGGCGCAGTGGTTAATATTCGCCTGGAGGAGGCGGAATGGAGCCATTATTGACAGTCCATTCCGATCTCCTCAGTAGCGGCAGCGGCGACTGCGGCAGCAGTGGCGGCGGCGGCGGCGGAAACGGCAGGGGTGGCGGAGGGCCTACCTTTGCCCTTGGGTTTGGCAGGAGGGGAGCAGCCCTTGCTCCCGACCCGGTGATTGGCCGGCTTGCCAGCCGCCGCACATGCGTTGCAGTGCAGCGGGGCAGTGCAGGAGCCGGCCCTGTGACCGGGCCGACCGCAGCGGAAGCAACAGTCGCTGCGGTCCACCTCTGAGGTGCATTTGGCGCTCACGTGCTCCCCCACGTGACAACGGTAGCACCTCAGAGGCCGGGTCTCGAGCAGCTTTACCTGCGCCGAGACCCATCCCACCAAGAGCCTTTTGCCCTCCTTCAGCTTCTTGGCCGCTGTAACGGGGCAGCTCACCACCACCGTGCGCAGCCCCGAGTTGTCCGGACGGATGGTGCCCGCCTTGATCTGGTCAGTAGGGCACCCTCCCGTCCTGGCCACAGCGGCCACCACCTCACTTTCCGTGACGGAGTCGTCCAGGCCCAATATCCGGACATCCACACATTTGGTGGGCCTGGACACGCGGGCCTCGTCTGCCCCGAGGCACGCCCTAAGCCTCTCAGCCAGGGCGTCGGCCGACGGGCCACTGGCCGCGCCGGGGACCTCCAGTAGACGGGCTCCGGTAGCGGTCACCTTGACCGCAAACCCGTCCGGGGCCCCGAACTCCGCAGGTGTTACCGCCCCCTTGAGCTTGGCGAGGACGTCACCATAGGTAACGCCCCTATTGACCGCCTCGGGCTGCAGTGTAATAACTACAGCCGCGGTCTTAGGGGCGAGGAGCAAGGCAGCAGCGCGTTTCTCCCTGCGCTGCTGCTGCCGTCGCTGCCGCTGCGCCTTTTTGCGGCGCTTTCGGCCCTCCCTGGCGACTCTCCTCGCCTCGCCGGCGATTTGCCAACCGCCGCCGTCCTCCACTCGCGGGGCGGGTTCCGCCGCCGCTGCTGCAACTCCAGCTTGCCGGGCTGGAGTGTCCCTCCTCTTTTTGCGCCTCATGGGCGCAGGCGCCATCGGCGCAGCTGGGGTCTGCGCCGGCGGGGGCGCCGAGGGCCTCGCGGGAGGAGGCGCCCGCGCCTTTGCCGGCGGTTGGGGGCCGCGGCCAGCCTGACCAGTGGAGGTCGGAGGCTTGGCCACAGCAGCCGCGTATGAGCCCGATGCCGCGGGCGGGGAGGCCCGGCTCGATGCGAGCGGGGGGCGCAAAAGCCTGCCCTCCAGCACGTCAAAACGTCGCTGGAAGGGTAGGGAGTTGGGTGGAGGAATAAAGCTACATTTTTCGCCACTCGAAAATACCCAACGTGTGGCCGTCGCATTCCCTAGCCGGTGTATGATTGATGGCCAACCTAGTGGGCCGGATAAGACAATGTACCGGAAGGAATGACCGGACCGGTTCGGACGATGCACCGTTCGGTCCGGCACCGAAATTATACCGCCACATTGGAAACTTCGTACGGTTCATGGCACGAAATAATGAATAGAGTGAACCGAGTAGTCTGTATGTTCCAATATTCGACATTTTAAGATTACAGATTTTACGTTACTGAGTAAATATTTCTAGTTATATCTTGCAATTTTGTGTGAATATACATAACGTTTTTAATTAACCCCGAATCCTGAGCGGGTTTACCTAAACGACTTAAAATTAATTCCCAATATTGCTGAAAACAGAAAAATGTTTGCTTAATTAAATTTTTCATTACGCTCTTGAATTTAAGATAGCAATTAAAGCTTGGGTCTAACACATAACGCGCTCTGCCTAATCTTGTGTTTTTAATAATTAACTTGAGGCAAAACAATTGGATCGGATGAATTATTAATTCCAAGCCTCGTGTTAGAAATGTAGGCTTTAATTAAAATCTTTTAAGATTCACAAAACACATTTGCTAAATTATTTTGCATCGTATTTAGGTTGCTTTGTATAGAAGTAATTGTAAATGAAATTTAATATAATTTGTTTAATTAACGTTTATATTAATAGTTAGCTCGTAATAAATTAGTTTTAATATTTAAAATCACAATTTGAAACTAAATATATCTAGTAAATTGAATTTGTATTCTTTATAACTCTGGGTATCTCGTTACTACGACTACGGCGTAGGCGCCTACGGCGTAGCAGTGGTAGCAGTGACTTTAAGCTTAGATTACGTAAGATGATAAGTTATTGTAACAAAACGAAACGCTTGTAGTTATTTTTTACTTAATAAAGAAGTAGATGAATGAGATTCTATTAAAATAGTCTTATATAATAGAGTGACCCTATTATCATACACAGGCCATCATTTCAGACCCTATATTGATTTGATATTTCTTATAAAAGAACATAGGCATATAGGTACATCTTAGTACAATAATAAAGTAATAAATAAAGTCAGTTCTTCTAGAAACGGCACGTATCGTGAAGAGGTTTCTGTCTCTGGAACCCTAACCACCGGTAGCTTAGACCATGCTCCCGCTACAGGTCCGCTCATATTTTTCTGTTATTAAATATTATTTTTTTGTAAGTAGTATGTAAAAATGTAATTTTAGAGAGTTTTAAATAAATATATGTAATAAATAATAAACAAACATGTCGTATATGCTGGAATATTGAAACGTTGCTCAATTTTAAGTCGTGCTTAAATATCGTGCCATCTCTGTCATTTCACAAAGAATTGTGCACTGCACGGTTGGTGCGGTGGCTGGGCAACCGGCTGACGTGCAACGTGTCGCGGGTTCGATTCCCGCACGGAACAACACTTTGTGTGATCCACAAATTGTTGTTTCGGGTCTGGGTGTCATTGTGTATGTGAACTTGTATGTTTGTAAACGCACCCACGACACAGGAGAAAATCCTAGTGTGGGGCAACGTTTTAAAAAAAAAAAAAAAAAAAAAATCGTGGTGACAGAACTATATTTAAGCGCAACTTAAAATTGAGTAACGTTTCAGTATTCCGACAATAGTCACCTAAAATATTGTATTAACACTCACACAACATCACTAGCACGTTGTACGGAATCCAACCTGGTATTATATGTTTTACGTAAGCGTATATATAGGGAACAAGTAATGCTCGAGTTCCAACGTAAAGCAACGTGCATTTTGGTGAGATAGTACCCGTTAACTACTGGATACATTGCCAACAGAACACAGTTAGTGCTGTAACATTTAAATAGGAAATACACAGTGATTTCGCAGATATTGAAAATTAAGTTGTGTTTGTTGATTTATGGATTAAATAAATTTTGTTTTTGTTACAATACACACCATAATTTTTACACCATAAAACACATGTAATATTAAAGTAAAATATTTTAAAATATACATGGGTATTAGTACCCACGTTAGTGATAAGTATTTTGCCATATTCATAGTCAACTAGCAGTAAATATTTAAATTATCGTTTTAATGACAACTCTTTGTATTCACTTCAAACAAAAATTTACGGAATCATAATTATTGAAACGATTTAAAACATTCCCAACCTTCTAACGACTTCTAAAGAAAGACTTACCCACACACAGAGCCATGCACCAAGCATTTACGTGTGTCGAAGCAAAAACAACATAATAAGACGACAACGAGACCCTACTTGTGTCAACCTTGTTAAAAATGGAAACTGATGCATGCAAAGTGAAAAGATCACGACATAAAACCTCCATTGTCCGTACCCCCAACATTTCTCTATATACTTTCATACCAACAACGTTTAGAATAATGAGCCTTTTTTATTTCTGCGTGCAACAGAAACTCCTTTCATTCGGTCGCAAGAAACCGCTTTCTGTTTTGATTCCCGACCAAGCGTTTCGCAGTAACAAGTCCTGCTTGAAGTTTGAATGAAATTCTTGAGGCAGTCGACCTGGCATGTTTAAATGTCGTTTTAAGAGTTTAGACGCAGTTTTTGGTTTAAAATGTTGTACAAGGTACATGCTTGTAGCAATATTATTGTTTGTATTCATTTTGTGGCTATGTCAACTTATAATGGTCTATCGAGAAGATGGGTCATCTGATGATATGATGATCAACGCCGTCCATGGACGCTCGTAACACAAAATTGACATAAGGTAAACACAAGATCATGAGGAAAAATTGTGCTGAATAAAAGTAATACAATAAATTGAAGTCATTAGTATTTCACAACTTCGTTTTAATAATAACTATCGTGAGACATTTTTAATTACCTTAAAATTACGTCATCGCGACGTCGTCGCGTTCGCGCACGCTGCTCATGAGGAAGAGTCCCTCTGTCACTCGAAACTAGTAGAGCCTTTCTTAGTATATCTACATGAGTAACTCATAATTTTTAATTTTTTAATCTATTTCATAACTTCTTCTTTAAACAAAATATGACCATAATTTTCATTATAATCCTTATCCGTGGTTAAAGCCACATATGAACCAGTTCTCATCCATTTACATGATATATCTAGCATGGAGCAAAGTGAGCATTCTGTACCAAAGTTTTCGTGGAATACTCTGTGTCTGTGACTTGTTCCCTAAATCAAATGCCACTTACGAAAGTTCGCCATGATGGCAGACGCCCCAGAATACACTGCTTCAAGAACTTTATATGAATTTGAGTTTTACTTGAAAGGAAAAAATAGCGGAGTAGAAGAAATTCTTGTTTTGAAATGATATGGCTTGTTGTTGGGAGTTAAAAAGGAGAACAAGGTTCAACTACTTTTATGAATAAATGTTTATTATCCGTTTATTGATGTTTGTTGTAAGTTGAACTGAGATTCAACTTTATATGTCTACAAATATACACGATGGTAGACAGTTTATTCCCTCAATCATTTTGTTAAATATAACAACGCCACTAAAATGCGCTTCCCTGGACTAAACAGACGAGTAATTATTTTACAAACATTGCACACCGACCGCTTCATCCCTAAAAACGAAACACAAGAAACAATCCAACAATGCGTCAGTAAGCGAGCTCAGCTGCATGCCACGGTCTCGCAAAATTACAAGTTAAAATAGAAACACAAACTCATACAGAAAATTGAAATATAAAGTAGGAACAATGGCAACCTCAATTTAAATCCGAAACTGTGCCACATTCAGTGTATTTACTCATCCGCAAAGTTTACGACGCAGACTATTCTAATGAGTTAAGTCTTCACAACTAGTTGATATTACGTTGCGAGGAAGTTCGCGAAAGGAACTTCACTTGAATGCTAGCCATTATTATCCTAACACGAGTTGAGGTAACCTCCTCACAACCATCAACCTGAGACCTCCGGATATTGCAGAAAATGTTGAACCTTTACACAGCTTTCAAGACGAACGGGGGACGAGGGAGGTCTGATAAAAATGGCCGGCTCCTATAATAGAGAAATGTCTGTGTAACAGTACCATTGCATTCGATGCACGTATCGGCGGATTGAAATCGTGGTATATCGGTTTGCGACGAGTTTTCGTACAATAATAATAATAGATAAAGAGATAGTTCTCGGGAATTATATCTTTTGATAAGCGAACCCGGTTCACGGAGAATGTACCGTGTATTCCTTATACGGTCCTCATATGAAATGAGATATTTCGATTTGATCTTAAATCTGTTCTTCAATTATTGGAAAGTACTTACAGTTGAATAGAACTTATGTATAATATTCTACGATAAAATTAAATTCCATGTTTCCGTGATATTACACAATCTCTCTATTATTCTGAAGTTTTAGATTTATGCACAACGTATCCCTTTTTCTTTATGAATTCGTTTCTATCGGACACTCGTATGCAACGAAAAGAACAATAATAATGTAGGAATACTTCTAAGGGACAAAACTAAGCAGAAATATGCTACCTTTTCATTTATGGTTTTGATGTCGATCACAAAATCATAGTTAAAGTAATTTATTTTATTTCTACAGCCCGACACACGATCACAGGTTACTTTTAATAAACGCGTTCAGCTCCGGTTGTTTGTGTCTGTTTTCACATTTATCGTTGGAATTCCACTTTATTTTCTGTTAAAGTCGTGTGTTGTCAAGTTTTCTCTTTGTGACGCTTTCTGACGTCCTCATCAATTGACTCGACTCCCACGCCGGTACATGAGAGCCTTTTGACACTTGACGCTTTTATCCAACGTAATATAAATAAGTGTGAAACTTTATTAAATAAATTATAGTTAATTCAAAAATATATGAGTGCGTGTACAGGATATATGGAGAAGTTTTCTCTTTGATAATTGCATACCTACTCCTTTTAAACTTGAAGTTAATGTTAGATTGGCAAACGAGAAATGCGTTTCTTGATATGCTATTTTAATTTTTTCCGTCAATCACACTGAAACTACTAAGCGGGTATGGGCTGACTTAGATGATAGGATGACTTTTTATGCAGATGAAAAGCTCCCATGGAATAAAACAGAATTCGCCTTCTACGCAGATGAAGCGCGGACAATAGCTAGTACGTTATAAACTTATTCTGCGCATTTCTATTAATATTTTGAACTCGGCAATATATTAGTCCCGCTACATACCTAGGCAACAGTAATCATACTATTTCTAGTTGTTATAATATAATATACCTTCAAAGTATTCCGCTTCAAATAATAAATTGGTGAACATGTTATATAATATCTCAGAACTTATTTTTAGATATAAGTAGTTCCAGATTTATTACTTACTAAGATAACTCTTCGGCATTTTTATTCAGTATTTACAAACTTACTTTGACCTTTTCGAAAGAGATATTTGATTTTATGTGCCTACTTATATTAATATATTTTTGGCAAATGAAATTGTTTATATAGGTGTCATTCACCCGCTGTGCCTGGAAAAGTAATTGCGTGAAATTGCTGGCTCGACTGTGTCATATGAAAATTTATGGCTAAATTTACGTGGAAACTGGAAATTACGACTATAGGACTGTTCAAAGTTGTAGTATCTTACTTTCAAACGGTAGGCGATCTTTTTGGTATTATAGTGTATCATAGAATAGGCAGAAATCACAAAAATACCCTGGTACAAAACTTAGATTCTTTATTCTATTCAATCTTACCTTACATCACATTCACAAATCTGGTCATCCAAGCACGCTAGTTTAAGCTGCTCTGTACTTTTAATGTCACTTTTAACTTTAACTGGTACCTATCTATCATATCGTCCGTCCGTTTTTAAGGCAGTCTCTACTAGTAGTCCCTTTTAGCATAGGCATGTTGTCAGCATCTCTTCAGCTAATTCTTCTGTTTTAATTTTTCAACTCTTATATTTTTACTAGCTTCTGCCCGCGACATCGTACGCGAAAATCACGAACGGGGACGGGAAAAATGGGATGGTACCCCATTTTTTCCCGTCGTGATTTTCGGAAAAAAGTAAGAAAAAAAATTGGTTAAAAAGTATCCTATGTCGGTCTCCTGGCTCTAAGCTACCTCCCTACCAATTTTCAGCCAAATCTATTCTGCTGTTCTTGAGTTATAAGTGGTATAACTAACACGACTTTCTTTTATATATATAGGTAGATTACTTCTGCTGTCACACCTTTATTGTCTTTTTATATTTTATTTATGCTGCATCGTGCAAGGTGCTGAATAAATGTTTTTTCTTTCTTTCTTTCTTTCCTAGTATTACCAACTAACCTCCATATTGTGTAATTTTGAAACGAAGTCAAGCAATAACAACTTCTATTGCTATCCCTTTTCTATCAGGCGCTCAAATCACACATATTCCAAACTCAAATACAAGTTTTCCTACACAATAAAAGAGCAATACATTTAAAACTAGCAGCCCATCCCGGCTTCGCACGGAATAGACAATTATTTATTTTTGGAAATTTAGATTGTTGTAGTGACATAACTACAATAGTAGAACATATGCTGCCGCGGAGTTTTTTGTAGACATTATGATGTTCTTCAATATTGTTGTACATTATTTTGTTCTATCGCTAATAGTTTCGGCAGCGTTTTTGACGAAAGACATTTTAAGACTCATTTTTCTACACCTTTGGTTACATTGTTCAAATTTTACCAAGGATCCCTCATTTTTTCTAAATGAAATGTAGTCTATGTCAAATTGGAAGAATGTAGCATGCTATTGGTGAAAGAATTTTTTAAATCGGCCCAGTACTTTTTGAGCCTATTCATTACAAACATACAAAAATAGGTACAAATCTTTCCTCTAGATGTAACCAGCTACAATATTAGATACACCGAAACCGATATTAAAACGAGCAACATTTGCATTTCAAACGGAGTGTCGTCTGTAACTTCAAGATGTCTAGTGTTTTACGTAAAGCAACCGGTCCCTGGTTACAATACAACCTGCCACATATGAAGCTTCTAGTTCGCCGATGCTTTACAAACATTGCTGACGCTACCACCCGTGTCCGCCTTTTGTGCTGACCGTACGTATATCTGACGGGAACGGAGAATTTTTAGAATAGACCGTTTGTTAGGCCGTTTCCATACGAGGACGCTGATTGTTGTTAAACTTTTTTGTTATTAGTTAGTTTAAAGGTCGTGCTATGTTTGTTAATGCAGTTTTTTTCTATATTTAAACTGCCTCGTAAACAGAGTGGTCGTGAGAGTGAGTGCCGGATAAGGGGTCTCGTGTTTGATTCCAGGGTCGGGCAAAGTATTTCTGGGTATTTAAAAATGTTATTCTCAGTTGTAGCACGGAGTCTAGATTTATGCTCGGTATATGGCAATAGGCCCTATTACATGGGTCTGATAACATGTAATTGAAAGTGGGTGTTGCATTTTACAGTAGAATTAAGTGCCGTAATGTGCCTCCCTACCCATTCGGGGATAAAAACAGCGTGATATGTTGATTTTATTTATGTTGTCTATATTTAAAGTTCGTTGTTATTCAAACATGCACTGAGGTATCAAAATGTAACCTTCTATTTTGTCGTCTCTCTCTTATATATTTTAATGCTACGTCTACATGTCTGCCTCATTGGCCGAGTGGTCGCAAGTGCGACTGTCGGGCAAGGGGTCTCGGGTTCGATTCCCGGGTCGGCAAAGTATTACTGGGTTTGTAGAAACCTCAGTAGTCACGGAGTCTGGAAATGTGCCCGGTATATGGCAATAGGCTCACCACCTATTACATGGGACTCATAACATAAATAGTGAAAATTGGGTGTTACATTATACAGTGGCATTAAGTGCCGTAATGTGCACCTCTGCCTACCCCTTCGGGGATAAAAGGCGTGATGTTATGTTATGTTATGTTATGTCTACATGTGGAGAACTCACCGTTATTTACTTCTACAAGTGAGATTACAAAGAGTACTGTTCTGCTACTAATCAGCACCAATGTCAAAACTTACAAATGAATATAGATACACTATCTGATCTAGGAATGAAAATAGCAACCACGACAGCAACGACAAAATTAAAATTTCAGCAGCCAGGCATGTAAACAGCCTTATATTCTGTATAGGAAGCCAAACAGTGCTGTCGTCTGACCAGCAATATCTCCTTCAAGCGGTCTCGAACATGGATATTAGAACGCGACTAAAGTTACAAAGCTCGCTCTGTTAAGGTATCCGCGCGATTCAATAGAGATGTTTTCAATAAAATTGCTTCGTGCGCAGCCACCCGTAACATTCGTTCGGTTAATTATTTTCGTGTTCGTGTTACTGTTTGTCTGTTGTGATTAAAATTTTCGGTCGTGTTTAATGTCACTTTTGTTTGTTAGAGAAGTAGCTTTTTAATTTATGTGGTGGTGTAGTTTGTTTTTTTTTTTTTTTTGTTTGTTGGATATTGACTTTATCGTATTGGCTGATTGTATTGACTGCCTCGTTGGCCGAGTGGTCGCAATTGCGACTGTTGGGCAAGGGGTCTCGGGTTCGATTTCCGGGTCGGACAAAGTATTACTGGGTTTTTAAAAAAATTCTCAGTAGTAGCACGGAGTCTGGAACTGTGCCCGGTGTATGGTAATAGGCTCACCCCCTATTACATGGGACTCATAACATAAATAGTGAAAAGTGGGTGTTACATTGTACAGTGGTATAATGTACACCTCTGCCTACCCCTTCGAGGATAAAAGGCGTGATGTTATGTTATGTGATTTTATCGTATTGGTCTTAAGGTCGAAGGTTAATCAGTGTAACGCTTGATTTTCATTAACTCGCTCAAAATTATTATATTTTCTGTAAGACTGACTAGTGACTAGTAAGATAGTAGTTGATACATATAACAGTTCTAATGTCCTTTATATTTTCGCCGAAAACAAGCATAATTATGTTAGAACAATACGTGTCATTTATATTATTTAGAACATTAAATTCCCTGAAGTATTCCCTTTTATTCCCTAAACTGACATAACAACAAAATTCTAAAACCGTCCAATTCAAGCCACAGGTAGGTGTTAATTAAGCGGACATTGGTCCAAATGCCACCTCAACCGTGTAGATATTCTTTAAATAAAAAAAAAATATACATAAAATACAAAAACGCCACGTCCCGGTAACTTTTACCCGGGTCATCTCGGCTCGTTTATAATCACTTATTCACAAGTTAAACGTGTGATATTTCATGTGGAAATAATCAGAGAAAAACTCGGATCGAGGGCCCTGTTTATTTTCGTCGGAAAACAAACTTGGGTACAAGAGACACTGGCCCCGAAAGTTGGAGGGTTGGAAAAAATAGGAACCCAAACTAATGGAGCGTGCGACGCGAATGAACTTTAAAAACTTGCCTACGTCGCGTTGCTTCTACTAAAGGCTCCCTGTTCATTAGCCGATTATTTGCCTGCTATTTTTACAAAAATATAGATTAACTCGTCGAGTACCGGTTTTATAGACACAATTAAAGAACAATAGGTCGCGGTCACCGGTGACCGCTTGGTGTTTGACAGTTTAAACAACAAGTTAGGTCATAAATCACAGATAGTAATTAATAAGCATTATAATAATTAATAAACAGAAATTGTAATATTTTTGATAAAATTACTAAATTAATTACTATCCATCAAAAATGTCATCATCAGCTCTGTAATATTTGACTTTCATTTTAGTAGACTTCGTTGCAATTTAGATAAGTTTTGTAATTTAACGATTACAAGTCGTGCGATACTGGCCTTCTTTACTTATCCCTTGTCTTGATGTAACCCATCAATGCTATCTACCTTACTTCGTATTTTTAATGCAGCCATTTAAAAAATAACTTAACTACTTAAAGATTTTTACAATCACAGACAGTATCCACACACAAACGTAAAACCTATTTTAAATTCTATTCAAGTACTACGTGGACAATGAGATTTTTATACTTTATTTTTCCAAATGGTACGTAATTCCATTTGCCACAAATTTCCAAAGAAATCGAATCACATTTTTGTAATAAAATTTAGATGCAGGTCACGTGTAAAGTCCTCACTTAGTAATTGACCTCGATTGTAAAAAATTTGGCACTCGACTCCACGACTGACAGCGACTTTGCAAAAATTCGACGTGAAATCATTTCTATCCAACGAAAGTGCCGTGAATGCCGAGTTTTAACCCAAAAAATACATATACAAATAATCATTTATTTATTTATTTTTTATTTATTTACACTTTTTGTATATATACAATGGCGGACTTAATGCCTAGTGGCATTCTCTAACAGGCAACCTTAGGGTGATGCAGAGAGACACAATAGTAGGTGTAAACGTTTAACACTTATTAGAATGACACAATAATTAACATTACATAATTATGATTAACATTAACATAATTAATGTCATATATAATTATACATATCATACAATATATACTAATTAAATATAAACATTTACATTTACAATATACGATTTTTTTTTCTACGATTTTATGGCCTCTCACTGGTTTTAAAACATTTGACCTGATTATCGAAAGTTTTGCTATAAAATTGTACTAAAATAAAATAAACTCATTCAAAGACGTAAAATTGTTCTGCAGATAAAAGACTTCGGTTGTTATCTGAAGTTCTTTACGGTTAACACTAAAACTCTTTCTGAAATACTTATTTAGTCACCAGGCAATATAAGGTTATTGTATTTGGAAATGCTTTTACTTTACTCAGCTTTTAACCGATCTCAGAAACAAGGAGGATCTCAGTTTGATCTACATGTATGTATGTATGTCTGATATATTAATACAGATACTTAATAATCTTAAAAGGGTAAAGAAGAGAACAAAAGAAACAACAAAGTATAACAAAATATGTACAATACAATAGTAACAGAAATTAAATATTAATATTAAAATAAGAATACAGGCTGATGATGATGATGATGATGATGATTAAAATAAGATAATTATAAATCATATTATGGCGGGTGCCTATGCCAAAAGGGCCTCCACCAGTACTAATGTGTAAAAAGATTAAAAAGAGGCGAAGTACTAATCAAACGTCGGCCCTAAATATAAAAATAGATTAAGAAAATAAATAATTTTAAATAGTCACTGAAATTAACCATCTGAATACAAAATAATCTGCATCTTCTCGACTGTTTAAACAGAAACATCTTGTCTATGTCATCTTGAACTTAAAAGTTCCAATATCCCCTCTCCTCATTTTGTCTTGTAACAAACCACTATCAAATACCTCATCCCTTTCTCTGACAATATTTAATCGAAGCTAGACTTTATCGATAATGTACAACACTACTGTGTGGATAGTGTCTTTCATTTCCTTTTCGTGTCGATAAAGGGTTGTTTATAAAACAGCATTGTGTTTATTTTATCGAAAGAGTAAATTTCAAGAACATTGTATCAGTCTTTTTTAAGTTATGCATGTATTTCAGTAATTTATTTAGCCTTTTCTAAGGGTGCGTACACATCTGACGAATGTTCCGCAAATGGGCAGCTCGCGAGCCGTATCCGATCTACCTGCGAGATGTGCGCGTGCATTAAAAATTATTATTTACTAGCTGACCCGGCAAACTTCTTATCGCCTAAATTTTTTTCTCACCTTTTCAACCTTCTTTGGACTTTTACGAACATTTCAAGACTGAAATTGGCCCAATTGGTTCAGCCGTTCTCGAGTTTTAGCGAGAGTAACGAACAGATAGCCCTTTTTTATTTATATAGATAGATATTGATCCACGAGTTGCACTAAAGAGGTACATCAGCTCGTTGGCAGTTCGCAAAGGGCTCTTGATCTGCACATTACCGGAAAATTCGTCAGATGTGGACTCACCCTTATACTTTAATAAATCTTCCATAATTTTGTTCAATCTAGTTCAGTTTTGAATAGATCTAAACACGAGGAAGGTGTGAGTTTCAGAAGCTGGGGCCGCTAAATGCTACTAGATATTGTTAATTTCGAAAATGTTTAGTTATCAACAGTAATTCCAATAATATCATAACTAAAGAACTAAGAATTGACACAGTAGCTTCATCTCTCTCGCTTGTGAAGAAAAAAAGACTATTTATCGATAACTCAACATCGAACACTTATTTGTACACAACACGACACACGACGACCAATCAAATAACTCGTAGGCTAAATGTCAATCTAAAAAAGTCGTTGACAAGAAAGATTTGTTCACGAACTGACGAACGGTTTAATTGACGTGTTCTTTCAACGAATAAATTGTCAATAAGTCAAATTGAAAAAGGATTTGTCTTCTGCTAACGATGGGGTATTAATAGTTTCGTTGTGACAGGTGTACTTGATGATATTATTGTTACAACAATACGATGAACAGTATAGAATATAAATTAACTAAAAATCGCGGGTTACTCACGTGTATGTACTGAGATAAGCTCTTCTAGTTAATAGTATATACTTCAAACCTTCAAGAAAAAAGCGGCCGGCAATGCACCAGTAGCTCCTCTTGTGTTTTGGGTGTCCATGGACGGCGCTGATCGCTTACCATCAGGTGATCCGTCTGCTCGTTTGCCTATTGTTCTATAAAAAAATAACTCAATACATTATAACATTATACACTCCTGGAGTATAAATTTTCTCAACGCTTGGCAGATGGGTTGAAAAACATACTTTTACTCGGTTTACTTATTCTTTTGCATCTTCTCTTACCTGTTTGGGTCGGCACAATTTGTTGTTTTTTATTTTCCAAACAGACTACTTTACTAGCCATACTTAAAATTAATTACAATGATAAGTGGATTGTGAAAGCAGTTTTAAAATCCTTCCTGCATAATAATGTACCTAGATATTCATTACAAACATTCTCAGTAGTAGCACGGAGTCTGGAATTGTGCCCGGTATATAGCAATAGACTCACCTCCTTTTACATGGGACTCACAAAATAAATAATGAAAAATGGGTGTTACATTGTACAGTGCCATTAAGTGCCGTAATGTGCACCTCTGCATACTCCTTCGGGGATATTAAGGCGTAATATAATGTTATGTTATAACAAAAACATGTTACTTAAAAACAGCTTAGATATTATATAGTAACTTAGGCCCGACTTCACCTTAATACTGTAACTATAAGCTGCAAGCTGGATATCAAGTTAAGCAAAGTTAGAGCCTTATAAAGTGTTGTTATAACTTGAAAACTGAGCAGGTAATGTACCTGTACCCTCTCTTGAGGATCAAGATGTGGTTGTATGGAGTTTAGAATTCAATTATTGAAAATTTTAATAGGGTAGATGCCTAATTTTAATTTTAATGTCCGTCTGGTAGATTATCTTAAATCATTAGATTACGTATTTTTATTTTCTTACAGAACCGAATACTTTCGACGATATATTTATATAAAATGTCGCGTGACGTCACTTCTATGTACATTTTATACGTAGAAATGACGTTTTAGCCTCCACTCCTAAACTTTGATTCGTTTTATCTGACTATTGTTTTATTATACGACAAAATAAAAAATACGTGTCTAATATTTTTTTAATTACCTAACGGACTAATTAGATTTTTAATTTTCATACCCTGTCATCATCCCAATTATGATTTCGTCCTAGTAGTTATAACAATAAATTGACCTCATGGGTCCTAAGAAAAGATTCTATTCGATTCTATAGTCCACTTTTCACTATTTTTAACCGCTATTTAAAAAAGGGCTTTGACCTGTATGTGTCTGTATGTATGTTTGTGCACGTTAATCTCCCGATTGGCTGAATAGAATTTGATGCGGTTTTCAGAAAACTGTATGTTACTCTTACGAGAAGGTTTAATTATATTGTTTACCAACTTCAAAAGAAGAGAGAGTTATAGTAGTTTTATTTAAACTTAGTTAATAAAAGAATATTATACTCAAGCCTTCTGCTAAAATATCAATACAAAGCTTGTGCGTTAACTGAAAATCCTAAAACCAAATTACATTACTTCCGAGTTATATAAAGACAAAGGAAACTTAAGAAATCGTACTTACTCCGTATTTAAAGTTTTTAACCACTAAAATGAACAAACAAACTTCTACTAACAATCTTACAAACTTGAAATACCCACTGAAACAAAAACGCTACACAAATAAATAATTAAACAACTTTTGCTTCGTCATCTCGCGAACATTTTCAATTTTCAAAATGTTTGTCGTGTTGTTACACAAATCAATTATTTATTTCATCAGTACCTTACAATGGGTAGTGGTCTCACCTGACCTCGCCTGAACCCTGTAACAAACGGCACGGCAATGTCGACAAATGAAAACTTTCCGCCGAGGGAAATTACCAAAGTCATAACACCAACTTTGCGCAGTAGGTTGGGACGTTATACAAGTTGGTCGCAGAAAGTCAAATTGGTACAACATTCTGTTGTTTGTAATATCTATATAATATATAAAAGAAAGCCGTGTTAGTTACACTATTTAAACTCAAAAACGGCTGAATTGGTTTAAATGAAAATTGGTGGGGAGGTAGATTAGAATCAGGAGACGAACATAGGATAGGTACTTTTTATCCGACATTATTTTTACCGAAAATCACGAACGGGGAAAACGGGAGTGCGCGCACGAAGTCGCGGGCAGAAGCTAGTTCTAAATATTTGCGCATCTACAAGTCGTGCGTTGTCCAAAATTCGGTTACTACTTTGATATCGCTGAAACTACGTAGTATCTTTTTAAAATCCAATTGGTATGGGTACTTGAAGTTACTATCCATTCGAAATAGCACAATTTTAATTATAATCTATTCAAATTCTAATACTTTTAACTAGTTTCAAGCCACTAGCTGCCAGCCACTGGCTTGAAACTAGTCGAGTTCCTCGTTGAATTACTACGTAAGTAAGCCGAAAATATAATAATTTATTTAGTATGTCTCACGAAAGTTACAATACAAATGAAATCTGTTTTTCACATTGAACCTTCTGGACATCGTTTTGTTGTTCGTAGGCTCTCGTATAAGGGACACGATACAATTTACTTGACAAGAAAACAAGGTCAAACTTGTCCTGCAGGGGTAAGAGTGCCGCAAAAAAAGGATGGGCTCCGTCATTTTTACGTACGTAACTCTGGTTCACTGGTTTTATTGCGAGAATGATTTCTTTTTGCGAAGTAGTAGGTAGGTATATGTTACTCGATTTTTGATTTAAACTGTCAAAGACCAAGCGGTCACCGGTGACCGCGACCTATTGGTTAATTGTGTCTATAATGACGGTACTCAAAGGGTTAACTTTAAAACACTTTCCTGTGTCGTAGGTGCGTTTACAAACATACAAGTTCACATACACATCACACCCAGACCCGAAACAACAAGTTATGGATCACACAAAGTGTTGTTCCGTGCGGGAATCGAACCCGCGACACGTTGCACGGCAGCCGGTTGCCCAGCCACCGCACCAACAGTGCAGTTAGAAAAGAAAATCAAAGACTTTTAAGCCACAATTTTGGCTCATAGACAGTTGTCGCTGCATCACACTAAAAAGACAAAAATCAATGAGAATGATTCACCAATCTTGACATCTCAACAAAACACTTAAGCTATCTCTGTCTCTTTCTTTTTAGTTTATTTTCTACACTTCACTGGTTCCGCTTGGAACAACTGACATTCTAGTGCTAAATATATTTAGAAGATTGTTCTGTGAAGCACTTCCTAGTCAACATTTATATGTGCATTCGTAGGTCAGGATATAAATTGTCTCTTTGTTAATTTTATACGAGACTACGTTTGTCTCGGTCATTATCCTATCAGCCTCGAGATGTTCGCTGCTAATTCTAGAAACTCTTCCTATAAAGTCGAATACTACTTTACTTTGTAAATGCATTTTCTTGGGATAAAAATAGTTAACGTCCTTAAATAAGAATTAGAAGTATTTATTTGTATATATTCCACTTACAATAAGGTTTTTTAAATTACAATATTAAAATTATATTATGATAGACTATTAACTAGATAATAATACATCATTATGCTTAAAACTAATGATAGAAAAAAAGAATTAAAGTTTAACTAATTCTAATATTGGTCGCAATTTCGTTGAACTAAGTATATGCAATCTGTGTTTCAACCTGAGAAATATCGGAATAGTAATTAAACAACGACTTAGCTACAAGGCGTATATTCGCAGACTGGCTGCCGCACACATACAATAATTAATGTTATCAAAGTACCCCCAATTGACCGACATCACACAACCAAGTCATCACTTTATTAACATACATATTAAATCTAGGTTGATATTATAAACTATATAAAATAAGAAAATACTTAACCAAATTAAACAAATTATTACAATTAACAAAGTAATCTAAGTAAATTTTACTGCAATGTAAAAACTAAACGACTTTTTTTATTAAACTATGTGTTATGTCTACTAAATGAAATAGCCTACGTCTGAACTATGTCCTCGTAAGTCTATCATTGAGATCCATTAAGCTTTATATACTTGAAGAGACGTCTATTACAGAATCATAACCCATGAAATTACATAAAACAATCTGTCATCTGTCCGAAGCTCCCGAAATCTGCCCAAGCTAAAGGGCAGGGCTCTAAAACACTTATGAAAATGATGTTCCCATTTATCAAAATGAACCGAGCAGTTTAGGCGTTAACGAGATACGTACGTACATACGCCACTTGAATTATAAAGCATCCCTTTTACGGTTGATAGTCCTCTAAAAAGCCACTAACGGGCCCTTTTAATATGTTCACGACCTACGTGAGGTAGTAAAATACTTAAGAATCACATGGATCACAGACTTACCTTCACCCTAATTTTAAGGTTGGGTTCTTGTTGAAGCAATAGCGTTGCGAGAGCGATTCAATGCTTATTGCTCTAAATTGCCGAAACAAAAGCGATTGAGTAAAATATTTGTTCACTTTTAGTTGTGTTTCGGGTATTTTATAGCAGCAAATAAAGTAGACGGGTACTTATTTTCTAAATAGGTAATGTGTTGCAATTTAAATTGTTTACTGGTAATTTCAAAAATTTTGACATCTTGTCTAATACCCTAAACAGACATACTAACCATATACGATACATATTTCACCTCTCTCAAGTCAACAGAAATCGCCAACCGCTAACATTTGAACCCCATTAACACTGCTGTGTTATTCGCTCGCTCGCTCAACATAACCTAATCCTAAGTGTACTCTAACCCACGCAAATACAGAAAACTTAAACGATAATCGTAAACTCGGAGAGAATTCAACGGAACGCTTATTGGAAGGGAAATTTACAATGGTAGTTAGTTTCGATCACTGTTGCTAAAACTTTGGATTTACCAGACTGTACCCAGTGTGTGGTTTTACGAGACGGAAGATGTGGAGATATGTGTTTTGGTATTCTGTTTCTTATTGCGACGTATTTAGTATGGTTATTGTGTAGTTAAAGGATATGGGTCACAAGATTTTGGGCCTAGAGTGGCCTAAAACTTTTTTAATTTTCGGTTTCAAATTCTAGTGACTCATTGGCCATATTACAAATTTAAATTCGAGTTACTCACCCATCTGTTAAATTGAATGATTACAATGGAAAAGTATAACTATATCCCATTGCTTTCATCTTCGTAGTAATATTTCTTTAATATTATTATATACGGGAATGGTTAGGACTAAAAAATTTTACAAATCTTCACTGTCACGAAATAAGAAATCTTTAGTACTTAATAATAAATTGTTAAAACAACAGCCTAGTGACTAGAAACTAGATTAAAACAGATGTTTAGGTACTGTTGCCTGTCTAGCTCGCGGCAACAACGATTTAATAGTAGAAAACTTTGTCTAACATTAAAAAATTTGAAAGCTGTACACAGGCCCGACTAAAAGCAACACCTAATTGACCCAAATTGTTTTTAAATATCTCTTCTTTAGCCACTAAGGACTTTTGTACTCCATTTTGTAATTTTGTAATTAAAATACAAGTAATTTAAGAGGTTTTTGTTAGTGAATATTTATTTAGTTTCTTTAAATTATCTCTGAATTTGTAACTTACAGGTGAATAACTGTACAAATGTCTTTCACCAAACATTATAAGTGTTATCGAAATAGTAAACGAGTTAGGCTATGACTGCCAATGAAAAACTGTTGAAGGCATGTCCTCCGCTAACGTCGGTCACCGATGACCCCCGTGGCGTTTAATGTGTTAATGACACAGATCAAACGTCAGATAGTGGTCAAACGTCGGCTCTTCAAAATGTAAAAATAAATCAAGACTGACTTCACTTATATCATAATCATTTTTTGTCACCGTGTCAGTGTATTTTCATCAAATAACGCTTTTGGTCATCGAAACCTTTACTGTTACCTATTATAATGAAACTCCACAAGATATTTCAAATTTTGAATTTCTTTTCGTCTCTTAGTTTCCCTGCAATATTTCAGAACAATGTGACTGACTATCGACAATGGTTTTAAGGGTCCCATAACGAGACAGGAACTTGAAAAAACGTCTGCAACAACGCAATCGTGAGACT
Organism: Spodoptera littoralis; assembly: GCA_902850265.1. Classification (NCBI taxonomy): domain Eukaryota; kingdom Metazoa; phylum Arthropoda; class Insecta; order Lepidoptera; family Noctuidae; genus Spodoptera; species Spodoptera littoralis. The sequence goes on along the minus strand of LR824539.2, from coordinate 3,051,641 downwards.
GAAGAGACAAAGCAGCACTCATTGTAATTGCCGTCGCGCCAGCATTAGGGAACGAACCGCTGAAAATGAGAGGCTAGACGGATTTAGGGGTCCTCTTATAGCGTAAATTTTTGTGATGAAGAAATATTTTGTTAGTTTGCTTCTAAAATGTGACAACATTTATAAAATTGTGATATTACTCTTATAATTGAATTAATGTTTTAAAAATGTGATTCTAGAACTGTCATATATCATCATCAAACGTCGACCTATTAAGAATAGAAAAAAAATCATCTTTCCACTTTATGAAACGACGGTAGCTTCACTGACGGATAGACTGACAGACTATTATTTATTTTATATTTGTTGACGTTTCAAAAGTACCAAATTATAGTTTAATTGAAATAAATGCATTTGAGTTTGAGTCATTGCCATAATGTAATTATTCAGCCAACCAAACTCATCAAGTCATCACGAACCAAACCAAAATCGTGAATATAGGAAACCCGACCATCTCAATCTCGAGATTTGATGTAGTTATAACTTGTATCGTAGCATAGTAAAGGTGCAGCTCTATATTAATTGAACACTGTTTATAAACACTTCGGTTAACATCAACAACACTATAAACACAGAATCAAATAGCCCCCATCTCAATTCGAGCTTGTCCATACATTTTTTTCGACTGAAAATCTCTCGAACCGTGTAATAAGCCTAAAAGGGGAGGGATCTCCTTTGATTCGGCCAGTACCTTTTAAATGTGGGTACTTGTTCACCTTTGTGGCGACTTGCGATTTGGGGTCCACTTTGACCCCTCAATGATGTCCACAAAGGTATTAAGTGGTCTCTTTGTTTTGTGGCCATTTTTTTCTTTCTTTCTTTTTCCTTTCCTTCCTAGCCCCTACCTGTCAGAAGTTACTTCTTTGATGTTAAGAAAATGACCGCTTCCGGATTATAGGGTAGTGTTTGAAAAAGATTTTCTGCGTGGATTGAAATGTTATTAGTTTTTGTTGCCTTGTTTTATTTACTTAGTTGTGAATCTTTCTGTTTGTTATAGGTTAGGGAGATTACGTTGTATATTTTGAATAAATTATTAGTGTTTTCTTCGTTGAAGTGGTCTCCCTTTTACTATTTGAGTCTGAGAGATTTGTCATAGTTTGTTCACTATAGGTGACTTTGTATCAAGTATTACGATTTGTAATAACTTAGTTTTAAGTTATTGGTCTATCGGTAATAATAAGTCATCAAAAATTGTAAACACAGGTAAACTAGAATTCACATTAATCTAAATTATACTTTACATAAAAAAATAATCTCCATCCATTTACTCAACCATCAACGTCATTAATTTAGAGAACTCCACGACAGCTAATGATTATCCAGAAATCTTCCGAGGAATATTTCAAATTAGTCACTTCATAAATTTAATAGTTAACAGACGAAATCACCATGACAACATTCCGAAACTCATAATATTCATATAAAACTATCATAATAAAAAAGTTGATAATCCATTTTATTGGGTACAGAATATTTCATAGCTCTGTGCCAAATATATTTTAAAAGCTTGGGTATTTTTTCTGTCGGTTCTGTTTCTTTGATTTCCATGTTCTGCGGCCTCGTAAATGCGACCACCCATCATCCAATCTGTTTTTAATCTCGTGGTTATTTGTTTAATATGATCGTGGAGCACTTGGTTAGATCCGGTAGAATGTTTCTTTTTCAAGTTAAATTACAATTGACCTGAAACTCGTGATACGGATTTTAAACCCAAAATTTATGGTACAATGGGAATATTTCTGGAATTTGTTTAATTGTCATTACCGACATCAGGTAAAAAGAAAATCATCAGGAAACAAGAAAATCATCCTTCAAGAAAAGAGCGTATTCCTTTTTAAAAGGCCAGCAACGCACCTGGGACTCCTCTGGTGTTGCGGGTATCCATGGGCGGCGCTGATCGCTTACCATCAGGTGATCCGTCTACTCGTTTACCTACGTTACTACGTATTCCAATAAGAAAAGGTAAAAAAGTCTAACACTATTGAACGTGAAGATATCGTTCTTAGAAGTCTTAGTAACTTTTTATTTAAATCTGCAATAAGAATTCGGATGGCCTTCAAAATGAATGCGACTGCATGGTGACAAACAGCAAACACATTCCACAATAATAAACTCACGGAAGCATTCAGCATCGTAATACATTCATTGATAAACCGCGTGGGACGATTCAAAACATTATCTTCTCATCTCGTGTGATTTATACAAAAATTATGTATGTTACGTCTCAAAAACATACATTTTCTTTCGGTATACACATTTTAATTGATAAATTAGCTAAGATTTATGTTACGAAAACACATTCGTGGTGGATGGAATGAGCCACGTCTCGTCCCGTCTGCTCCCGACGTCCGTCACCGTCGTCACCTCAAACCGCACTGGCTTTCCCATTATGACATAAAGTAAAATGAATCTCCTCATTGTTGTTCCTTTAGTAGGTTACTATGTAGATCTTGTACGTCACAGATACACATTCGTCCTTATGAACTTATTCTCGGACATATTTTACTCAATTATTGAGTCCCCTTTACCTGTTTGTCGTTTTATATTGTACTTATGAATATCTAGTATCATAATAGCGAAAATTACATAACAGATTTAACTTTTCAAAAATATGAAAGATAACTTTTATAATGGTAATGTTCAGTGCTCTTCACATAATATATCAATTTTTATTTCAGTTCGTTATGGTAAATGATACGCTCTTCGTAATATTTTGAGAGTCTTTCTTCGATATATTTCCGAAATCTCCATTAATCGTATTTGAGTATTATTGTTTGAATCATTAGCTTCTTGGGACCGATTTACTTTTCCCTTTTTCTCGAATCGGTTACCCATTACATGTGTACCTGCATAAGTGTGCGTGTGTACTATAAATTAATTTGGTTCGTCTAACGAGGCGGCCGTCTTGGCGGCCTGTCACACTTCATTTATTTTTAAACAGTGTCCGATGTGCGGATTACTACCGAGTTTCGGACACGTTCGGTGTGACGGGTGACGGGTGGCGTAGGGTTGCCGACGCCTGCTTTGTATTAATGTGTGTATTTTTAGAACGTAATTTTTTGTTAGGAAATGAAGGAGTGTTAAAATTGTGAAGATCAATGACGTTGAAGCGGCATTGGAAAACATAGGAGGCCTTTATATTACATACATACAGTATGGTTTTTTTTATGTGTGTGGCCACACATAGAACTTTTCTTCACAAAGAGTGGTTTTGTGTGAGATTCAAACCCACACTAGCCGTGCAATCAAAATCATATCTTAACCAAAATGTGCAATTTTCTTTTGGGTAATAAAAGACATTATGTAACGTCTAGATAAAATACAAGATAATTAGATGAAGGAATCTCTTGCAGTATGTTTATCGTCTTGTCACACCTCATTTATTTTTAATCACTGTCCGGTGCGCGACTGCTATCGACATTTAGTACCGTGACTAGTGCTAGGGTTGGCAGTTCGGAGACATTTAGCTTACACATTAATTTGTATTTATTGTTTAGTTAAATAGCTATATTATTTGTGAGTGTGATTTGTAGTGTTTTCCGAGAAGCTAAAGTAAATAATGACAGTTATGGCGAATGCTTACTGGATGTGCTACTAAAATGCGTAAAGATATTTGTACGCAATTCAGTTCACCTAATTAATAAACAAAAACTCGGCATTCTAATATAGTTTAATGACAAAATAAAAGTAAACAAAGAACAAAATTATAGTTAATAAATAACCCTGCGTTGTCTTGTAATTTTGTACCAAAGTTTTAGTATCAAACATCTTGTTCAACATTAGGCATTAAGAGGTCGTTAAACCCGTCGTCGCCTCGAGGAATTTATCTATCGCTTACAATAAAAAGTTTTTCAATTTGTAACTACAAATTGACTGTAAAACTTCACTGACTTTTACGGACTGTGAAAATAGCAGACAGCTTTAGTTCATTTCAATATCGATAAACCTCATTTTTATTGCTTTTGCAAAGTTTTTTATTTTTTTATTTTGTACCAAAATGAAAATTTCGTTCAATTTTGTCGCTGAGAGAGAATATTTTGAATAACAATGTGGTAGTTATCGATTTAAACGGTTCATTCTTTAAATTCTTTATACAGTCCCTGCCCCGTTACTTCGATTACGACTATCAATTTTACCAGTCTCAGATTTTGATCTTCAAATCGTTAATAAGCGAGTTTCCTTTCATTACAATAAGCTAATTATATCGAAATCCTATTCCTGGAATTAATAAAACGTAACTTAATCCCTGAAGACACAAATAGCAGGAATGACCTCTTAATAAGGAAACCCTTATCGCCTACACGCACTCTAATCATTTAATTCGTTTCTGCCCAGTCCATTGCTAAGTGAGTCTCCAGACAAAAACAATATATACGCTTATACGTACACCGGATTTATTCAGGTCTAATAATTGGGATGATGACAGGGCATAAAAATTAAAATCTAATTGGTCCGTAAGTTAGATAATGAAAAAATATTAGACGTCTTTTTTTATTTTATTTTTTTCAATAAAATAATACTTACATAAAACGAATTATTATTGGACCCGTACGTATCAAAGATAATTGGGAGTGGGGGCTAAAACGTGTAAAATGTACATAGAAGTGACGTCACGCGACTTTTCAAATTAATATATTGTCGAAAGTATTCGGTTCTGTAAATAAATAAAAAATACGTGTCTAATGATTTAAAATAATCTACCAGACGGACATTAAAAGAAAAATTAGGCATCTACCCTATTGTAAGTTGCAAGAAACATTTTAGGATTATACACTAGACTAGACTCAGATGGACCCAAATATCTACATAGATACATCCTTATACTGCAAATAACCTCTGACGAAGGGTTTACAGCATCTTGTTTTTTGTGATCTACCTGATATCCCCAATCTATCTGCCAGATATGGGGATTCTACCAAACCAATAGTAAATTTTTTCGATCGCAATCACGAATGAAAACCAACAACTATTACTTCAAGGTTTTAAATTTTTTGTTGATGCTTAAAACTGAAAGAAAAAATGCAAATACAGGTTTTTGTCAGCCCTAGAGTCAAATGCCTTTCGCGTCTATCGGGAATTTATATTGAATGGAAGCAAGTGGCAATAAACCTGTGATGGGCGACTGCTATCCAGAGCTGTGACCTACAGCTTAAAAATGTAGGACTTTACGAATAACTCTGCTTACATAATATTGTAGAAATGTTGCGTCATCGTTTTCCCTTCCCTTCTATTTTTATAATTGAAAATATTTGGTCTCTAAAGATATATGAGGAATTGAGCATACAATATGCACGTAAACAAGCTTTTAATGCTCCATGTATAATTATAAAAGGAGAGGAGAGACATCGAACAGAAACAAACAGAACCAATCATCGACCAATCAAATATAAAAAATATCAACAGTCTTTCAATTGTCTGGTAAAAATATTAAAAAATCCAGGATTAATTGGTAAACCTCATAAACCTCAAATTGAAACCCGCTCTGATAATGAACCATTTAACTGCAACCTGCAACTCGTTTGCCAAGACTATAGCAAATTTAGGTACATACGTTTACCAATCAATGATAACACGGTTAGTGCGATGGCTGGGCAACCGGCTGGCACGCAACATGTCGCGGGTTTGATTCCCGCACGAAGCAACTCTTTGTGTGATCGACAAATTGTTGTTCCGGGTCTGGGTATCATGTGTATGTGAACTTGAATGTTTGTAAACGCACCCACGACACAGGAGAAAATCCTAGAGTGGGGCAACGTTTTTTAAAAAAAAACAAATCAATATAAATCTATATTTTGTGTATATTTGTCATTTGTATGTGTACCTATAGTAATTATATGATTCGCTTGACTTGATTAACTATCGCCAAAAGGTAATTAGATAGATTTGTCAGACATTCGCCTAAGGCGATCTAATTAGATGGGTAGTAATGAGCCATCCTATATAATAAGTACAAATATGTCTATCGTCAAACTTAATTATAACTACTTTTGATGACCTAAATGTAGGAATTGGGATGATGTCAGGGTATGAAAATTAAAAATCTAATTAGACCGTAAGTTAGGTTATGAAAATATATTAGACACGTATTTTTTATTTTGACGTAAAATAAAACAATACTTAGATAAAATGAATCAAAGTTTATGAGTGGGGGCTAAAACGTCATTCCTACGTATAAAATGTACATAGAAGTGACGTCACGCGACATTTCAAAACAATGTATCGTCGAAAGTATTCGTTTCTGTAAGAAAATAAAATACGTGTCTAATGATTTAAAATATTTTACCAGAGGACATTAAAATAAAAATTAGGCATCTACAAGGCATTGTGTAATCCAGTCCTTAGGATTATTATAAACCCAGGACATTTTACTCAGCAGCCTTGCAACCACTAAGAACCAACATAGCGCATAACATAAAATCACGCCTTTTATCCCCGAAGGGGTGAACAGAGGTGCGCATTACAGCACTTAATGCCACTGCCGTGTCAACCACCAAGACTTATCGCTTTGAGTACCGTCATTATTAAATTAAAGAACAATAGGTTGCGGTCACCGGTGTCCTTGCGGTGTTTGACAGTTTAAACTAAAAAAAAGAAAGTTTATAAACTAATCTTAACGAATTAGTCAATGTTTCTTTATTTTAAATCCAATCATTTTCACGGGTCGTTTCATTCTTCGATTGGTCGGTTTCGATGAGCCGTGTGACGTGCAAACCGGGTTGCGCGTGCGCATTGAAACGTGTTACGTCTACGTTACGTGGTTAGCGAATATTTGGGCTACGGATTGACGTGTATTTGCCATTGAATAAGACAAGACGTCTAATTTTCGGCATTTCTTGTTGTGTGAATGAATTGTCGGTATGTTATTGTTTTGTGTTCCTCACAAATTTAAATATTTTGTACTACTTGCAAACTTGAAATAAGTTTGATTGTTTAATAGTCTGGTTTATAATTAAAGGATATATTAGCATACATCTTGCATGCCCCTTAGGCAAAATCTGTACGATATGATAAGTACTCTTACTTCGTTGTAAGGTCTAAATCTAACTCCATCAATTAATGACTATTCAACTACGCCCTGGACTAGCAGATAAACCCAAAACATTTTACTTACAAGTGACCACACAACAAACAACACGCTCAAAACCGACAATCAATTTACATACATCACACTATTTATTTATGGTCTAAAATGGCAAAACAAAAAGATGACAAATGGAAACTTTAGCGGTTGAGCTGCCAATTCTATTCACCCATTACTCAATAGCGAAACTAGATGCATGTCGCTTTATAAATAGATTGATCACTGATTGATGGCACTTGGGATCTCTTTCGGCGCCTCTCATATACTATTGTTGCGATATACGTACGTATTTAATAGATGTTTGAAGGAAATTCCCATCAACCGCCTGATGGTAAGCAATCGGCGCCGCCCATCGACACCCGAACACCCGAGAGACCAGAGGCGTTACAAGTGCGTTAATAGCCTTTTGAGGATTGTTGAGGATTTAGGGAATGAGGAGATTGGGGAGGGGGGTATTCGAGTCTCCGATAAGCTCACTCACATGACGAAACACAACGCAAGAGTTGTTTCCCGTCGGTTTTCTGTGAGGCCGTGTTATTTCTCCGATCGAGCTGGCGCATACGTGCCGATGCAAAAGCATTGTAATGTTACGGCGATTTGACCCTAATGTGTCCTGCCTAAAAGTTAAACAGCACTCTCTGATAAAGCAGATAGTTTAAACTGCGATCTTTAACCACATGCTAAGCGTTTAAATTATGATAATCATATCATATTATAGTATGGGCAGACATATCTAGTAGATAACTATGTGATGGCTGATGAAGTCCTAAAACCATAACCTATTATAGAAGAAGATATATACATATATACATAGAAGGATGGGTTTCAGCAACAAATTCTAGTATTAACAACAATATCTTAAAAACGAATAACAATTTAAAACGATATGTTTCTATGTTTATTTAATTCCCAAACAACTACATAATTCCAAAAAACCCAAAACTCAAGTTCTTGATAACTATCAATCGATTTGAGTATCGATAAATCGTTAAGCCATCACATCGCTTGCACTAAATCGATTGTAAATCACTTGGTCAAAATAAACGAGTAATTTATAAATACATCGAGTTGGTCGGACTATCTGTGACTGTAGGCTACGGATAGTTGCTATTGACTAATAACTATGTTATGTATATTTAAACTGCTGCTTCTTTAGTCTAGTGGTCACAATGGTTTTATGGCATAAACCGGTAAACGAGCAGACGGATCACCTGATGGTAAGCAATCGGCGTCACCCATGGACACCTGGAACACCAGAGGCGTTACAAGTGCGTTACCGGCCTTTTGGGGATTTGGAATTTGAGGATCGTTGGGGATTCAGGGATTGGGGAGATTGGGGAAGGGGAGGGTAATTAGGCCTCCGGTAACCTCACTCACACGACGAAATACAACGCAAGCGTTTCTTTACGTTGGTTTTCTATGAGGCCGTGGTATAACTCCGGTCGAGCCGGGCCATTCGTGCCGGAGCATGGCTCTCCCACACAAATGTGTATATAGGGTTTTTGAGTTTAAAATATTTCAACAAGTATTTCGTGTACATATGACTGTTTTTCAATCAGTTCTATAAAATGCATAAATGTTACGAATATATTGCCACGAAATACAATACCTGCATGTTGTTCTACTTATATACATAATTTATTTATCCTAATTTTTGCATCACTGCCTACTCCTTCGAGAGATTAATGATTAGTCGTTACGTGTTGTAGACAGTGTGAAATGCGAGAAGTGTTATCAAATGTATTTTTAAAGGCTGCAATAAATATTATCATTCGTGACAGATTAAATCGTCACGTTATAATTCAGTTGTTAAAATAGTAGTACATTGATTAATAGTCTGCCTCGTTCGGCTCGTTGGTCGACTGGTTAGCTGTGGTCCAGCATGATGTTTGGTCTTTTGTACCCCTTGATGCTGTTTGATGATGAATAAAGTAATACGAGACTACTTCGATCTTACACATCGTCATAATAACTTTAGAAGTATCCATTTGTTCAGTTAAATACAAGACAAAATGAATGACGACGATTCAAATTATAAACGTACATATTATCATTACACTTCATCTACATTTATCAATGAAGTCATTTTCTAACCGCCCTAGGTAGGTATTTATGTTTATCTAAGACGTCTTGTTCATTCTACTATACATTTATTTTCTAATCCTAATGTAATAAAATCAATATGCAATATTTTGAACACTACTCCAAACACCTCTCGCATTCAAAACATGTATGAGTCGAGAAATAAACAGATCAACACGGGATCCTCACAACAATAGCGTGACACCAACACGCCGACACTCGTCCGAACAATGTTTACGAATAATTAAAATAGTTCGCGATTGTTTGCACCGCCTGACATATAAATAAATTCGTGGTTCCATCGATGTTAAATGGACAGAAGATTAACTTTGTTTTACAGCGTAAAAGCACAATGTTTTTGTTCATGAGTTTTATACCTTTACTTGCAAACATTGAAGATGCAACGAGCAACATTTAGTATTTTTTATGGCATAATCTGGTAAACGAGCAGACGGATCACCTGATGGTAAGCAATCGGCGTCGCCCATGGATAACTGGAACACCAGAGGCGTTACAAATGCGTTACCGGCCTTCTGGGGATTAGGAGTTTGAGGATCGTTGGGGATTCAGGGATTGGGGAGATTGGGGAAGGGGAGGGTAATTGGGCCTCCGGTAACCGCACTCACACGACGAAACACAACGCAAGCGTTGCTTCACGTCGGTTTTCTGTGAGGCCGTGGTATCACTCCGGTCGAGCCGGCCCATTCGTGCCGAAGCATGGCTCTCCCACACTTATTTACTTTAGTAATAGTGGAAAATAAAAAACATGATCTTAATAACTGAGACCGGGCAGCAGTGGGTACATCTGAACCTTTTCAACTGTGGTCTCCAACCCATTAACCACGGACTAGGAGATTACGACATACCCCCTTACGTAGAGGATACTAATAATCTAGCAGTAGACTGTCATGTGTTGTTGATGACACACATACTCACATACCTAGCACCACGGAATATAGAATACCCTAGCACCAACACTGCTGACAATAACACGTAAAACAAAATAGCAGATTTTTTAATTCAAAATTATTTGTTTTAACTTAAATTTTATTTATCAATTAACTTTTCATGGCGAAAGTCGCAATATGGCGATCTATTTATTATATCACTACATAGTATAAAACAAAGTCGCTATCCGCCGTCTGTCTGTCCCTATGTATGCTTAGATCTTTAAAACTACGCAACGGATTTTGATGCGGGTTTTTTTAACAGAGTGATTCTTAAGGAAGGCTTACATGTATAATACATGTATAATGCACCCGTACGAAGCCGGGGTGGGTCGTTAGTGACTGTATAAACTATAGACAACATTATGAACCCATATTTGTGTAAAATAAAAAAATGAATTTGAATTTCTCAATTTTGTAGTGCAAAACTAATTCTGGACTTTCTGCTAATAAAACTGTACATTGTCCTTGTTCTAACACGAATAGATGTCGACAACTGATATGCTGTTAATCATTCCAACATGGTTAACATTGTTTGTGTCCTACCGCCGATGCATTGTTTCCAATCAGTTTTTAAATTATATTTTTATGACTGCCTCGATGGCCGAGTGGTCGCAAGTGCAAGGGGTCTCGGGTTCGATTCCCGGATCGGGCAAAGAATGACTGGGTTTTTAAAAAAATAAATTTCAGTAGTAGCTCGGAGTCTGAAAATGTGCCCGGTGCCATATAGACTCATCCCCTATTATGTACTTTTTTTTAAATTTAAAACGTTGCCCCACATTAGGATTTTCTCCTGTGTTGTGGGTGCGTTTACAAACATACAAGTTCACATACACATGACACCCAGACCCGGAACAACAATTTGTGGATCACACAGAGTGTTGTTCCGTGCGGGAATCGAACCCGCGACACGTTGCACGGCAGCCGGTTGCCCAGCCACCGCACCAACCGTGCAGTCGAGCAGCAGTGCAGTAATACAAACATTGTTTATATTGTACAGGATAAAAAAATACGTGTCTAATATTTTTTCATTACCTAACTTACGGACTAATTATATTTTTAATTTTCATACCCTGTCATCATCCTAATTCCATTGTACCTAAAAGAAATATATTATTATTGAGCTTCTAAAAAAATTGTTTCATTTTCGTTTAGCTAATTCTACATTTAGTTTTAATCAATATACTGAAGAATATTTTCGTCTTTCGAAGCAATCATAAATATACCTTATTAGTAATTAATAAAGCTTTATTCTCTTTGTTCAGACAACTTATGTTTTTTTTCTTTTGTCCAACAGATGCACCACCCTATCCAGATGAAGCCGGCTGACAGTGAAAATAGAAATGGTGAGTTATTTTTACATTATTTATTAATAAGCTTAATGTCTGTAGATAGATATTAATAATGTAACTCAAATAGGTGATATATCTGGGTGTCTTCAAGGCCCAAGTGAATAGATTGCCAATGGACAGACGTGCTCCATCGTAGGTCGCAGCATCGCTTACCACCAGGCGAGATAGTGGTCAAACGACGGCCAATCAAATATAAAAATATAAATACATACAGTAATTTGTATGGAAAAACATAAATTTTGGAAAATCTTATTATACTACTTCTCTTAAAACATTGATATAAATTGTGATATACCGAAAACACACTTTTTTCTAATATATGATATTTTTATAAGATTCCTGATGAAATACTAAACTAGAAACAGTGTTATGCTGTTTTAAGCCACAACAGCAATGACTTGACCACAATTCAATTTAGACGCAAAAAATAGATATATATTTGTATCTACAAGTGGGCAGTATTTGCACAAAACATTAGTGTACAGAATTATGAAGGTCAATGACGTAAAATATAATATCTTACTTACCAATGTCTACCTAATAGCCTATTGTGTCGGTCTTCTTGAAAATTTTTTGATGGATTTTGTTCAGAAATTAGTTCATAAATAATTGCAACGAGATCAGATGCTCTTGGATGAATCATTTTTTTTTTAATTTTTATGTGGTGAAACTTGATTTTTGACTCCCTCCGCTTGATTTAGTCCTATTTTCGTAGAAGAATGCAATGACTCTTATGCTTATTACTCAAAATATGTTTTTAAGTTACGTAGTATGATGATACTATGACTCATCACCTAGACACACAAAATTAACCTTCAGTTAAGATAAAGATTATTTTTATGCATCCTAGAAAATGATCGATAAGGTCTTCGATGCACCGGTCATGAAACAAATATGACTAGACAGCGTTACCTCAACGATAAATTCATATTTTACATTCAGATTCCTATAAATTATTGTCAAATAGATAAAAAGTAATAAATCTTTGTAGATTTACACCTTTATCGTTATAAAATCATGTTTTTACTGATGAGTTTGTTTGGAGGTGTGCGTAATCATCTTTTAATTACTTACTGGGTAATTAATAGGACCTGCTTGAGTTCATGGTCTCGCACCTAACTTATTATCAGCTCAGATTAAATAAAATAGACATTCGATGCCCACGTTCCTGTTTTATGGTGTCATAATTATCATGAGATCAAAACCTATATTACCTACATAATATCTGTAGTTCTACCTACAGAAAGAATCATTAGAATAAGTGCGTGATCTATCATCTATACGTCCTATGTCATCAAAATCTGTTCAATAGTTTGCATTAATGCAAAATAAACGCGCAACCTATTAACATAAAAATTATGTTACTGTAGGCTTGATATTTCATCTTATAAATTATCTACATACAATAAACAATCACCGAATACCTGGCCATATAATGTCTTCGAGTACATATTGTGTTGACTTTGGCGATGTTTAGCTAAATATCGATAAGGCTAGTCTCAAGGACTGCATACAGAACGCATGACAAATTGATTCAACAGTTGCCCACCTAGCGTTATTAGGTTGGAGACACACTATAGCACGATCCTATTTCATTAAATTCAATAGTTACTTAGGTCTATATACTACGCCTTTTTTACAAGTTTTACTATAACTCATATAATAAGATGGTATCTTCAATTTTATCTAGTGATAAAATTTAATTCTCAATTGCATCAAAAGTAAATGTACCTGCAATGTCGACTTTGCTAAAAGATATTTTTTGTGGGTAAAGACAAAAAAATGTGTCCGATCATATACTCGGAATTTTAATTCGATTCCAGATTTGACAATTTCAGTGTTGCAACGTTATGACAAGTACTAAATAGTGACGTTGCGAAATTAATCGATATGGAAATGCAATATTTCTGGATCGATTCTTCTCGTTTATAATTTTAGTCTCGTAAACTAAGTATATCAGGAAATTGAATATTTCTGAACCGATAATTTAGTTTTGACGATTAATTAACGATCTGAGACTTTCTTTATAATTGTGTGTGAAATAAATAAAAAAATGTAATCATGAAGGAACATGACAAATAAAACAGATAGATGTATTATGGTAATAAGTTATTTTATAAATTGTCGCCGCCATCGCTAACGCTATCCTGTCACTTTCTGTAACATTAATTATAAAACACACACACTGATTGTTTATCGATTTTTGTGTGCATCACTACACTATTATATGTGGTATCATTATTTCACAAAATGACAGTAGCTATTGTCAAATCTGGAATCTAATTAAAATTCTGACTATAGATGTTGTACTATGTTCACGGATATTGTGCTTTAGACAGGTAAACCAACATACTCAACCTAAGTAAACGAGAGATCCCCACAGATATTTCACTTTAAGACAAACGTGTATAGAGTTACACGCACCTGATATGTGTGAAAGAGACACGACACGTGCGTGCTGTGTCACCGCTTATCCACTCGTCCTAACGTAAAGCACAGATTACATATGAGATAGACATACGCACAACGGTAAACTTGACAGCTATAGGGAGCAGCTGAGGTCGCCATAAAGACAATAGTCTGTGTGGTTAAGGGTTTATAGTCTGTGGTGTGGAACGCTTGACTTTCGAAGCACGCACACGCGCCGAAGTGATAAATAAGTCGAACCGTTTGTTGGATAGCGATTTTGACAGCTAGTGATTTCTGTTGTTTGGTGTTTGGACTTCAAAAATGTTTGTTTTTGAGAAGAGATTCTAGAATGGTTTAGTTTGTTGAACAATATCTATAAATAAATATTTTCAACTAGAGAAACGATAAATCATTATTTTTTAATCTTAACTCATTATAATGTGTCCCCACCTTTGCAAAATCAGCGCAAAAGTCACACGTGGGCTCGATACTCTGTGATGTACCTACACGCTTTCGTAATTGTGTTTATATACCTCTATATGTAATGTATACACTGTGTATAATTATGGATGTAGGTATACTGTGTGATCCTCCTGACTGACTTACTCATAAACACATTTCAAATCAATGAAAGATGTTTGTGTTCGTAGGGAAGGAATGATTGGTGATAATAATAAAGTAGAGTTTATTAGCTACTCTGATTCTAACTTATTGGACTTTTATTTTAGGATTTTTTAAGCTGGGATGTACTTTAGTACAATTTAATAATAACTTTCTTCGGATAGATAATTTAAAATGGTCTAATAAATTTGCCAACAACTCTAAATACAGTGCTCTTAATAATAATAAATAACTAATTATTGTAACTAAAACCCTTTCAACTTTTGTCAATACCCATACTAAAACAAATTTGACAATTTATCTTCAAATTAAAAAATAGAACATTTAAAATACAACAAAGAATCACATATGCCAGTAAGCCATTCGAACATAAATCGCTCGACCCAATGAAGAAGCGCTTGAGCACCTGACCGTCCACGCGATCGTAGCGCTGCAGTTTTACTAAAGAATTGAGTAAATAAGGAAAATGGTCGCTAAAAAAACCTTGAACATTAGTACCCTATACTGTGTGAATAAGATTCAATATTACTCAGTAATTTTGTGGTTTAAAAATTTAGTTTTTTTTGTACTCCTACAATTTCACTTGCCTAATTAAATTTGTACACGCGCCTATGAGTAAATAGTTTGTAAGACTTTCTATTGATTATTCTAATATTTGTTTTAGTATAGGTATCGAAGTCACTATCACAATTTAGGATCAAGCTGTACAACTGTTTGGGCTGTAGTTGTTAGTCCAATTCGTTCCTTTTTATCTTTATTCAGAGTTTCCTGGGGTAGAAAGAAATTTTATAGAAGAAAATAAACTTTGGTATAAGCCTATAATGACAGAAAGAAACAGTCTAAGGCTGATACCGCATATAACCGCAGATTGAATGCAGTTCGGACGCAGTATGAATGCAATTGAACTGCAATCCAAACGTGCGGTCTGATTGCAGTTCTATTGCAGTCATGACCAAACGGTTGCAAACCAAACGAGCAGTCCGATTGCAGTTGTGCCAACTGCGTTCAAACTGCATATGAACTGCAATTTGCAGTGGTATTGGAGCTGAATTGCGGTTCGTCTGTTTAGAACTTTAAAGTCGATATATCATGCAGACACTCGAACAGATTCGAGGGCTACTACTATATGGTCAGGACTTTATAAAGTATGTGTAGTGTTAACCAACCATAGTATCAAAAATACGTATTGGTGGTGATGGGTAATGATTGTTATTTTGTTAGTTGCTCGTATTATCCCGGTAGGTACTTATCTACGAAACTAATGGGCTGTTAGTGATGGTGTTGTCGCTATTAAAACATTTCCTTAAGGAAGAATTGATAATTAACGATTGAAATGGTATGGTTAGTGTATGTATGTTGAAACGTTTTCTGTTACCGTATTGGCATATCTATCATACATGTTTGTTTATCTATGTTAACTACGTCTCCTGGTATTGAAATCCTCATTAGGAAAAAAATTATAATTGCCATTATTATTAGCACGGAGTTTGGAATTGCACAATGTTTGGCAATAACTTCGTAGTATCTTACAATAGAAGTAATAACATTACAATTAATATTATACTTTCAGCTGTTAGGTACATATCTGCGTGTACCTTTGGGGAATTACGGAATATTTTATATAGAATAGATATCTACCATTTTATACCAGATATTATGACGGTAACCCTAACTTTATCAGGTGATAGAAAACGTATTGTTACCAAGTATCAAGACACTTTAAATGGTACTGTAGACAGCTATATCAATCTGTCCATTATTTGCATTGTATTTTGGACTTTATAACAGTTGATTAAAGTTGGAAATGTAATGGAGGAATGGGGATAGAGTAGGTTGACTTGCTGTCAACTGTCAGTATGCATGCGTTAAAACACAGAGCACGTCTGTGCGCACCGCTCAAAGTGGATGCGTGACCATTTTCAGAGTAGTCACATAGTTCAGTATTCCATCTATGTGACACTGTGTTCCGTGTGTCGAGAGACGGTAGCGTGCAAATGATTCGAATCTTTTGTCTGTATACTGTATTAATCTTTTATGATTTGTTAGTTCTTGTGTTTTACAATAAACTGGCTTCTGCTAGCGGCTGGGATAAAGAGTAGCCTATGTCCAGTCTGGACTAACAGATCATACTCTATTATGTTTTCGGCTTACTCACGTAGTAATTTGACGAGAAACTCGACTAGTTTCAAGCCATGCGAGTAGCAGCGCGACAGTCGCCGCGTCGCGGGTCGCGAAATGCTGCTCATGAATATGAGCCTCTAGCATGGCTTGAAACTATTCGAGTTCCTCGTCGAATTACTACGTGAGTAAGCCGAAAACATAATAATTTATTTAGTATGTCTCACGAAAGTTACAATACACAGATCATAGTCTGTTCCTGTTTTTAATTTGTTCCCGATCTCTTGCGCCGTTTTGATGTGATTCAGTAACAAACAGATAGCTGATTCTAAGTTCTTAGAGACTAATTTTCATCTTCGCCATCATTACTACCTCAAGAAGTCCGCTACAGTCAAAATCAAAGCATTTATTTCAATTAAACCATAATTTGGTACTTTTGAAATGTCAACAAATACAAAATAAATAATAGTCTGTCAGTCAGTCCATCGATGAAACTAGGTGAAGCCACAGCTCACCCATATCACAATGACTTCCAGATCAGTTTGTTAGAGGCGTCCTCTTGCATCTATTTGCAACTATTTTTTCAGTTTTACGTTCACGGAAACATGTCATGTACAATACTAATTATTATAGTTCTCTGGGAAATAAACACTCATTATCCACTTATTAAGTTGTTAAAAAGATGTGTGTACTATTTAAAAATTCGTTAATATTACGCATCGTTTGTTCACGACCTTACATTTGGGCGTGCATTGTGAAATCGCATACATTCTTTATACCCACGTTGCGTACCTACATACATACACCGGCATGTCAAAATAAATTTGACTCATAAACCACGCTTCACACAATACACTTGCATTCATAAATTCACGTATTTAAACAACACGAGTAAATAATGTTTCCAAATAATAAATAATTATTATATCCGTGTCGTTGTTAAAATTACATTTTATTGTCGTCGTAAACATATCCGATTTTAATAATTTTATCGTTTTAGTCGCTTAGTTTGTAGATACAATGTCAACGAAAATGTAAATAAAATTGGTCGTGTTTTCCATTGTTCCCATCGATTAGTCTCTATGGTAAGGTTTTTAATTATTTAAATCGAATTCGATTTGTGTTGTAGCGTATAATTACGAAGACATCCCTGTAACACCGAGTACATTGACACCATATTTCAGCGTTAACATTGTCGTCCCAATAAAACGCACGATTATCATTCGCGTAGGTGTCTTTACGACTCTACAAAGTTAACTTGGAACACAATAGATGCGATGCAATTGAAAACCGTATGACGCGCCAGGACGGAGCTCATTAGCCACTGAAGGGGGGAGGGAGGGAGTTTAGGTGACACAACACCACGAGGAATGACTGATCGACCGTCAGAGCCGGCGCCCGCGCACCTCCGATAGTGTTCGCGTTTAGTTGTGTGTCGGCCGCGGTTGAATGCAGACGTGATCGCGGCATGTGATGTGAATGTGTTGTGTAGTGCTAAGGATGCGTGGCGAGGCGGGCGGCGCGCGCGGCAAGGCGGGGGTTCGGACCAGCGGCAGTAACTATCCGCCCATCAGCGCCGCCTACTGGTTGCCGCCGTCGAACCCTACCCCCTACCATGTGCCAGGTTCGATGCTACCCCCCATTCATTACTCATACACGTGCATTGATAGTATTGTGGTGTCCGGTGTTGTCGCCACAGATCGCGGCGTCTGCTTTATGCTCTGCTGGATTATCCTTGACATGAAGTGGTTCTATGAATGACGATGCAATCGTACTACAGTTTTTTGCTCTACGTCTGCATTTTTTTTCCATTTGAAACGGAAAGCGTGTCTGACATTGACCGATATGCTACCGACTGAAAAACAATACGTCTTCTCTGACGCAAGATATTATAACTCCGTGGAAATTAGTGACATTAGTTTTTATATTTTAATTTTCTCTATTTTCGTCGCGTTCCGAGAAAATTGGAACGGACTTCTAATGATTGGTTTCTTTTAGTGTTTAAAACTGTTCTCTTGTTTCAATTTTTATTCGAGTAATTTGAATTAATCGTTGTGTAAATTGGTGTAGGTAGGTACGTGTTATCGCTTTTCTTTTCTTTTTTGTTCCGACTTTTGTTTGTTTCGTTTGAAATCGATTAGGAATTCCTTCGTAAGTTCATACCTAATCGATGCGGTAATTACTACTACTAGTAAATACCTGTGTGACACGGTTAGGTATTTAATGATCTTGGCTCGCTAAGTGTTAAACACAATGTTTTAGTAATTTCCCAACAAATTCTTGAAATAGATCGGTTTCTATACGTTTGTGAGAATATCAATTAGATCGATCGTTTCAAGGATTGTTTAGATATCACATACCTATGTAGTTCAATATATTTGACTACGATATTAATATAAATTTCTATTGCTATTCACTTGACTACACTCCTAACTGGGCTAGCTATCTTTTAATAAGTATTCATATAAAACGTAAAAAGAGTATTTATTTATCTTTACATTCGTTCTATTGGTCTTACCTAAGTCTTACTGGATCTCAGTTCAAAATACATAAAGCATGCCTGAAAGTATTGTTGTCCTTCTTTCACATAAAATGAGTGAAAGAAACAGCATTATTCTTAAGCTTTAGCTCGGTTGTATTTGTCAAAAACTCCACTATTGTTATCAATAACATAATCAAAACAATTGCGAAGTAAGTAAGAAAAGTAATTATTTTAAAAATAATATCTTCCTTGACATTTACTTGAATTTCCACTGAATCTTTTAGTGCTTGCCTAACTATTTAACACTAAAATCAACTGTAACTACATTCAAATACAGTTTAAATTAGAACAAAAGTCTTTAAGTGCGAAAGAAACTACAGAATTACATTTATATACTCAGACTTAGAACGAAGAAGACTAATAAAGATATGATTAACAATTCTCAAAGGCAAGGGAACGGTAATGAATGTGAATTAATATAAAAGATACTAGTTAGGTACTGCTTAGTCCTATAATGTTGATTGGTTATCTTAAGGAAACTCCATCTTGGAATAATGTTATTACCGTTTTACTAGATGTCTGACGGACGTAGTTATGATCCTATGAATTATTATATGATCCTGAGATTTATCTTTATAACTTAGCTCTATCTATTTATTATTTATATAAATGTTAGGAATGAGCTATCTTTTGGTGAGTTCTCTTCATAATTTAAAGTTGATTTTATTGATTTATTTATTTTATACTTTATTGCACACATACAGAAGAATTAGTTTACATTGCAATAGTAATTTGAGTACCATAGACGGTCTTGCACACGCGACGATTTCTTTCATACAACCTTTGGATAGGATTTTTGATAAATAATCTGCGGACGGTTACTGCACAAGAATGTAAAATGAAGAAAATAGGAAATAAAAATGTAATGTTTATCAAGAAGCTTTAATAACACTTGTTATATGAAATTAAAGTAACAATAATGATGAAAAGGTGTCAATGTTACGGTTTAACTCTATGTGATATTTCATCTAAATCACTTTAGTAATTTTTGCGTAAAGGACTAATAAACAACCTGACTAAAGTTTTACAAATACAATTATGTAAATGCAAGAAACTTGGCTACAATGCTTGTCCTAATTGTCATATCTATGGTAACACTAACGCATGAATTTAAAATAAGTGATAAATAAAAAAAGAAAGTAGAAAGACTGTGTCAACAGTATCTGCTAGCATTTTAGAACTATTTAGAAGTAGTAAATTAATACAGAGTTCAGAAATGACAGCATAATGTAAAACCAAAGTAAGTCCTTGAAACAAATATGTTTATTTCCTCAAATACAATTATTATCCTCATACCTAAGTACATCGTAACAATTATCCTATCAATACTGCACACTACATATTGACCCTTATTCCCAAACAATAAGAGTGAAATTCCCACTGCAAAGTCCCGTTGACCGTACGTTAATTAGTCGCTGTCAAAATGTGAGGTTATATTTAAACTTTCGGTTAGAACTAAGTAGCGATGATTGAGATGGTGATGATAGATTTGGTTGTTGCGAAATTCAACCTTAATGCTTTCGTGATAGAGTCGTTAATGATGCATGTATGAAAGGTGTATTGATGTATGAAAATGTCATTATCATGTATTTTGAGTCGGTCTAGACTGCGCTGTATTTGTATTAGTTCGATATTTTGAAATGTAATTTTATACTGCACTTATGCACTTGCAGTCAAACTTATTGTAAGGAAATATTTACGTTATTATCCCTAATGATATTTTACAGTTATCAAACATACATTTAGATAAAGTTTTGGTATAGAAACTAAACAAAAATGTAGTAATTATTAGGTAATTATTTGATGAGTGACTCGACTGGTTTCAAGCTATCCTAGAGGCTCATATTCATGAGCAATAGTCCGCGATCTGAGACGCGGCGACTGCGGCGCTGCTACTGGAATAAGCCGAAAAACATAATAATTAATTTAGTATGTCTCACGAAAGTAATAATATAAATACAAAAATGTAGTCTTGTTCTTACGACAGATTTTTAAATTATCTAGTAGTCATGAGCTTCAAGATATGAAACTTAAATAAAACCTACAGCTAGACTTTATTTAAACCATACCAAGGTACTGTTATAACGTCACATAAACTCGGAAACAAGTAATTATCATAGAACATGATTTGCACGTCTGTTGGTACAATCACAATATAAGTTAATGAGCATTTATACCATCGAACACATTTTTTAATACCAGCGCCACACACTCGCGAACTTGTTTCTTCACATAAGTGTTCACATTATGTGACACCGACATTTGACGCTATTTGCCCGTGCCACGAAATGTAAACACATAAGTAAGCAAGCTAGTACACACGTGTGTGGCGCCGGCATAAAACTAAATTACATTAATAACTTTAAATTGTGGATTTGTGGCTAATCAACTATGACAAATTGGAATTTAATACATCACCGAAATTCTAACCTTATTATTAAGTCGTGTAGATCAAAATTGAATTAAAACGATCCAAAATGTCGTTGATTGATCAGGTCAAACGTCTGAGCATTGGGTTAGATCATGTTTTATTGGATTCTTTTGTCAAATCGTCACGAGTACGGATGATTGAATAACGAGAGAAAGATCACGAGCAGAATTGTTGTATAATGACAGTTAATACTACTATAAAGGCCTGAT
The DNA here is from genome assembly GCA_902850265.1 of Spodoptera littoralis. Taxonomy (NCBI): domain Eukaryota; kingdom Metazoa; phylum Arthropoda; class Insecta; order Lepidoptera; family Noctuidae; genus Spodoptera; species Spodoptera littoralis. Next base: position 3,029,810 of record LR824539.2, on the reverse strand, counting down.
TTAAGGTTCACCACCTCCTAGAGTTTTTATTAGCTTGACTGAAGGATAATTGGGAGTTTTGTTGTTAAAAAATGTGTTAAATCGTGTGTGTAAATTCTTAATCTAACAGAGACTAATTCGACAGTAGTGAAATAAGTAATACCTTCATATATTGTTTTTATAATAACTGTCGTGAGACATACTAAATTAACTAAAAATCGCGGGTTTCTCACTTGAATATACAGAGAAAAGCTCTACTAGTATCGAACCACAGAGCGGTTCTTCCTCGATCATGAGCAGCGTGCTCGGTCGCGGCGATGCCTTCAAATATTATTAAAATGTCAAAGAATTTGATGTTATTTGTTTTATGCCTAAACTGTTGAACAGATAATGGTGAATTTCAATGCAGAAATAGATTACCATAATGATACTTACTGCTGCTCCTGGCCAGTTTTATTATAGCTTTCCCTCGACTTTTAAAATGAATCAGACGTTACCTTGTCATATTATCTTATTTATCGCAGTTTAGGAGCTATGCGCTTACATACATTTTTGACTCACACGGAAAAATCCCATCGTCTTATATATAGTACGTAATCGCTAATTGATCTTTCAACTGTGACGTCATTAGCATTATTTGGCAAGCGATCCTGATTCGTTTCAAATCGACAACGCTAACGTAATCAATGAATTCGATTGCACAATAATGTAATAATAATTGCACAATAATACACAGATTATATGTATTCTCAGTAGTACCTACAGTTGCATTTGAACTTGTATTCCCGGGTCGGGCAAAGGATTACTGGGTTTTTTTTTAATCTCAGTTGTAGCACGGAGCCTGGAACTGTGCCCGGTATATGACAATAGGCTCACCCCCTATTACATAAATAGTGAAAAGTGGGTGTTACATTGTACAGTGGCCTTAATTGCCGTAATGTGCATCTCTGCCTACCCCTTCAGGGATTAAAGGTGTGATGTTATGTTATGTACACGATTGTCAAATTACTACAAATTTTTCAAGATTGTAATATAACATTACAATCTTGGAGGGTGCGGGTTCGAAACCTACCAACGGCAAGTACCAATGTGACTTTTTCCGAGTTATATGTACTTTCTAAGATTATTTAGACACCACTGACAAACGGTGAAGGAAAAACATCGTGAGGAAACCTGGACTTATAATTTCTAATTATAAGTTTGAAATCGCCAACCCGCATTGAGCAAGCGTGGTGATTAATGCTCTAACCTTCTCCGTGTGAGAAGAGGCTTTGCTCAGCAGTGGGCATTTATAGGCTGTTGATGATGAATATAACATTATCTCAATGACCTACTGATGTATCTATCAATCTCTACTCAGCTCCTCTCGTAAATCGAAATAACAATCTTTGTCAACCAACACTTTCAAAACAATGTATGCAGTATCAACATCGATAAATAAACTTTGTATTCACAATTGCATTCCATTGCTGCATGTTTGTATGATTGCTGCGTGTCCTCTCAAAATAAATAAACAATGGACGATGAAAGAATCCTTTCGGCGATGTAAACATTTTCGTACTGTAATCACTGAAGTATTTTATTTATTGATTGTTTTGTCAGTCATTCAGTCAGTCCGTCAGTTAGAGGTTGCCATTTGATGTTCTATTTGTGTGACGAATGTTATGATGATGTTTCCGCAATTTCATTTAAGTAAAAAGGATGGTTCAATATTTTGTATAAAAATGGATCGTGTATAAAAAAAAAGTCGAAAACATTGGTTTCAGTGATTTTTGGGTTAAACATTAATACCCAATTTCTATTTCATTTCTATATTAATAATTTCGTCAAGGATTACGGTAGACTCGATCGAAACATTACCTGAATAACAAAACATAAAAATATCGATTTCGAGTCGACAACTTATATCCGCAAAATTCGGTTTACGGAGATTATTTCGTTTTATTGATTCATTTCAATGACTCTGACAGTCAAACCGCAGTCGCCATCTTGAGTAGACAATAAACGTTCCGTTTCATACTGGCTCTCAAATACGTCTCGCCAATCAACACGTTGTCGCTTCAAAAAAGTATAAGTTAACAAGAAATATGAATAATTTCACGCGAACGAAGTCGCGAGTGACAGTTAATATATATCGGTATACAATCAAATACAAAAAGGTAGTGTTAGAGTAGGTAACAATAATTAACATTACTCGTAAAGTATTAAAAACTAATTATTCGAACATCAATATTTAATAAAAATCGACTATACATACATACCTAAGTAATTTAAATCAAATCAAAATTTCATTTAACCATAAAACATTTAAAGTTGTATCCTATTTAATTAATATTTTAGAGTCCCAAATCATTTGGGTAATTTCTATACAAACAAAATTAATATTATGTACTCGATTGACTACATTCAAAATTGTAATCTAATTGATAAATATTATAAGGCTGCAAATCGTGTAAGCAATGTTTACACATAATGCATGTACTAATTATATCAGCTACATTGAAAGTTGAGTCGTCCACGTAATGTGAGTAATTTGCTAATTGAGTAATGGTCGTTACACCTAATTAATTGTTTTACAAATGTACACTACTTGTGTAAAATAGAATAGCATATAAAATAGACGCTTTAAAAAGTTGTTGAAAGAAAATTAACGTTTACGCTTTTTTGTACCATTTGGAACTGGTTGCGTTGTATTAATTGAACAGTCAGTCAGTTATGATATTGTACGTAGAAAATTGTGTATAGTTCATTACATTTTGAATTAATTAATATTACGAATGCTAACGTTTCTCTTAGTTAGGTATATTTTCGAAATCAGTAACATAAAACATAACATAACATCACGCCTTTTATCCCCTAAAGGGTTTTTATTAAGGGGGGAAAATCATCAAATGACTTCTCCCGCCTGGGTGTGGCGGGAGGGAGTGTCAGACTCTTACTGACTAAAAACCACCCCGTTCCTTCTCCTGCACGTCGAGCCGGAGCCCCGGTTACCCGTAAGGTTCTCCAGGCAGAGGTGCACATTATGCCACTGTACAATGTAACACCCACTTTTCTCTATTTATGTGATGGGTCCCATGTAATAGGGGGTGAGCCTATTGCCATATACTGGGCACATATCCAGACTCCGTGCTACTACTGAGATTTTTTTAAACCTAGTAATGCTGGTGGTTTTTAGTCAGTAAGAGTCTGACACTCCCTTCCACCTCACCCAGGCGGGAGAAGTCATTCGATGATTTTCCCCCATTAAAAAAAACTGCTATAGACGCCGCGTCGCGGGTCGCGAAATGCTGCTCATGAATATGAGCCTCTAGTATGGCTTGAAACCAGTTGCGTTCCTCGTCAAATAATTACGTGAGTAAGCCGAAAATATAATAATATTCACATCTTATCTTATACTCTTATACTATTGTACTATTATATAAAGCGGAAGTTTGTTTTTTTGTTTGAACCCGCTAATCTCTGTAACTACAAGTCTGATTTGAATAATTATGTTTGTGTTGGATAGTGAATTTATCGAGTAATAAAAAATTACAAAAATATATATAATAAAGTCAAGATTGAAAAAATACAACAAACTCGCTCCCAGTACCTAAAAAACTAGTTCCAGGCTGAACAGCACCAAAAGAATATCCCAATCCAATTTGTAGGAAAGTTTCAAGTCGTTAACTGTAGCCCAGTAGTAGGAACAACGAATAACAGCCAGTTTCCACTGTCAAACGATAAATTAGAATCTCGGCAAGTACTGGAATCGTTACAATTAGTCCTCTCCGAATCTAGTTTAGCTGTATGGCACAGATTAAAGAGAATAGATGCATCACAGAAGCGTGCCGATTAAATACGACCGTCCGGGGTTGTCGACATTTTGGTAAATTTTTTGGGGGACATTTCTTATTGTAGGTATTGTTTTACTATTGGTTGGATGGAGATAATGGGTTGAACTTGAAAGTTATGGCAAAATTTGGCTGCAGAATGCCTTTCGTAGAGAGTGAGGTGAGAGTGTGTGAGGTCTTTGCTCTACTTCTAGACTATAAGAACAATGAATGTAACATTAAAACCATCAAATGAAAAAAGAATTTTGAATTTTTTGAATTTTGAAGGGATGATCACGGCAAAAAATGCTTATAATTGGAATGGAGACGCGATGATAAAGGATGATATAAACGTATGGTGAAGCGAAGGCTGAATTTAAACGTGTTTAGATGGAATGGCAGAAAAAAACCAAAGCAAATAGATCTCAAATTAAATTATTTACGTACTTGTATTCTTGCTTCAGTCATTTGAACTTGGTACATGGCATTTGGACCAAAGTGAAACATCGTTACAGTCACAGAAACATGATTGGTAGTAATAGGGTAATAACCATGTTTAACTACGTTGAGTGCAGGTCATTATTAGTCATTAATGTTTTCATATTAGTTATTATGCAATAAAACTAATACAATAATGTGCTGTTACATTTAATAATAATAATAATTTGTAGGGCCTATCCTTAGTTTTGATCTCGTAAGTTTAGCAAAATTTTTTTCAGTACCTAACCTAAAAATGACATATTTTCGAAAAATGCTTACTAAAGCTATAAAAAACTCAATTAGGAATGTCAAAGGTGACTCGCATAGTCATAAAATAAATGATTGATGGTAGGAAGTTTTTCTCTTTTTTTTAGGGAGGGAAATCATACTCTTAAAATATTAAGTCGTAATTAAGTCCTTCATGAAATATAATTTTTACTAAGGGACAACCCTACAGCGAAACATAGTGACAGTTAACGCGACACGTTGCGCCAATCCGACATTTTACTGTAGTTATATTTACACGGCTCGCTTAGTACGCACGGCAGGGTCCCGAGCCGCTTCCCAGCCATCAATGTACATCGACTTTATACACACATTCGTTGTGGTTGCATACGAAGAACTGAGTACGATGCTGGCATTCGGAATTATTACCGAAGCTTAACAACGAATTCGGGGGATTAACGTGAAAAATACAATTTCTGTCCTACGATAAACGATTCGGATTTTAATCACCTTTTCAATACAGGTCGGTGTGAAACCCAATTGTTCGAGTTACGGTGATATTTGAGTCTTGAGTGGTTTTTCACGTAATTCTATAACTTCGAGTAAAATACGCGTCTGTTGAATTTAGTTTTCATGTTGATTATTTTTCGATTAATCCATGAATCCGTCTATGACATTTAATTTACTATAACAATACATTAATATCCATCAAATTGATGAAATTAAAAGAAAATTTAAAATGTCATCTTGTCTTTACGTTCGGACACACAAGACGCACTCTCAAGATACTTTCTCAGAAGCCCACACTCGCAGTTGAAAGTCCATACATAGCGAAAACTAGCTTTATCTTCTAACATTGCATAAAACACTTCGGTTACACAGTCATGACAATTGAATCACAATCACAAACACATTCACATACTTCTAAGTCTCAGCTACAATCATGAACCTTAAACCCAAAGTAGTAGGAGTGGTTTGTTAGCAGTCAGATAACAGCTTGACAGTGGAATCTTGACAGTCAGCTTAACGTCCCTTTGGAAGGCTCGGAACATAGAAGGTTATCTTTGAAAAGACATGTGCCACATTCAAGACAATGCTAACACCATACAATGACATCCTTTAGGATAGTAACATGCGCATGACATGAAAGCACTTGTCCAGTATAATTAGACCTCTATCTGTGTGAAATCCCAATGTATTCAGAGGCCAATTTGTCTAAGAAAATTTTGTCATGTGTCATCGCATTCTATTCCTTAACGTCACTACAGATAGCAGATATAATTAAGGTGTGTATGAATAATACATAATTATTTTGTATACAAACTTTATCGTCATTAGAAGTTTGCATAAAACCATCATTTAGTTAGACGAAATAATTGCTCATTCTTGTCTAGACTGTAGATACGTGTGCAGTCATCTTAGCGTCGATAACTGATTCCCCAAGATTGTGTGTGTATGTGTGCCTGTAAGAAACAGAGGAACGCCGGCAATATGTCAACGCCAAACTAGGAACGATATATGGTCCTCTAGAATCGTACGTAGGCATAGGGTGGTCTATAAGACCATGGTGCACAAAAAGTGAACGTGTTAGTCACAGGCGATGTTTGAACAATGGATCCATGTCGCAATGTTTGTTTTAGAGCGTTGTATGTGTGTGTACTATGTATATGTGAACATTATCAGTACCCACATGAGCACTCTTGCAGCGTAAATTATTATACCTCTCGTAGGCTCGTCGTTTGGAATTCGTGTTCGAAGATTTCACTTTTGTGTTATATTTCGACATTTTGAATTTAGGTGTTTCAGTGCTGTTTATTTGAAGTTCCTATAACATCATCGAATAGTATATTGTCTTCTGTTATTCTGAAGACAAAACAGACAAAACAGAATTCACTTTTATATTATATAGACACTCAGACACCGTCAAAATATACCTACGAAAAATCACTTATCGCAGATACTCCGATAAATATTTCCAAAAAAATAGTACAGACATTTAAATCCACACTTAGTACACAGCGGATAAACCCATAAACGTACTCGCAATATCAAATAAAAACCGGTCGTCATCAAAAATGTGAATAAAAAAAAGTGTAATACAAACAAAATACCGTGACACAGCGTTCATTGTAAACGTAACTTAAACCGACGCGTTTACGTAACGACAGACGACACTTGAACAAACACAGACTAGCTTTCTGATAATTGTAAGTGCGTTTGAGAATGACAAATGGTTGAAGAACGTAAGCGACTTATAGACGCCAAAGGTGCACTACAAGTTCACATTTAAAAATATGGAAGGTACTAAAAATAATATTAAAGAAACAAATACAGATCTTTATTAGTCTAGTGTAAACAAGACAAATAAGAATAATGTGAAATTAATGAATTCGAGAGCGCCATACATATTTCTTCTTATTTTGGCTTATAGTAATATCAAGTTCACTTAGGTAGAATCAGAAAAAATACTTAATACGTGAATCTGATTAGATGCAGTATTTGCCTTTCCCTTGCCCTTGTCCCAAATGTTTTAAAAACAGGTGATAATACCAAAAATTGGTTTATAGAACAGTTTCAAACAAAACATTGGACATACCCTAAAACCGGAACTTTGTATACCTCACTTAGACAGTATCTCATGATCATAATGATGCTCAGAACACTTGTTCAAACATGCGCTTGCGTTCACTGATAACGATCGCTAGATACTAAGAAACAAGGCATTGTGTGATCAACGGGATTAACACATTAAGACATTTTTTTTAGATAACTTCCCCGAAATTGTAAATTAGATTAAATTGATATTTGACAACTCTTAAATAGCCATAAATAATAACAACAAAAATGTAATTATTTACCTCTAGATAAGTCATATCTAAAACGTAATTAATCACGTGGAATATTCAATCCTAAACTTCGTATTCACAATTGAATCAAAAAGTAAACTTTGAACTCTTAAAATATTAAAACAATGCTCTATGAAAGACGAAGTAATAGCTTAGTAACCATATTAGCATTCATACGTCATAACGACGCAGGTGTCCCGACAGAATTACAATTCAAAAACTTTGCTGAATCCGGTCGCGTCAACCGTTCACTTCCCGTAACCGGAACCGTATTAAAAACTTGCAACGATACTATAGGTATGCAAGAAATAAACAAGGACTGATTCATGTCATAGGAGACGGGAAACACACCAATGTGTTTTAAATGTAACGAATAAGTGTAGTGCTTTGAGGTATTTTCTGTAGCATTCGATTGTATAACCCTTAACTTATGATATTATTTAATACATATAACTCTAACTTTGAAGTAATTTATTTCAGAGTTAGAGGCATATATCGGATTGCAGCTCATTCATGTAACATTCTAAATATAAAAGTTGGCGATAATAGTAACGAAGCATTTGGAATGCCTCAGGGAACTATCTTAGGCACAATTAATCTACAAAACAAATTAACATAGTTACTGTAAAATCTAATAAGACATAAACTTGACGGGTCATGTATCAAGGTTTAATTGTACGGAATCCACTTGAAACCGTAATCTAGAGCCGTGACGTGTGTATTTCTAAACTTACTAACGACCTTCTAAGCGTGGTCGGTTCAAACAACCAAGTTTTAATTGAGTTGCAAAACAAAAGACGGGACGGATGCCACTGTCCTGCTATCCCCCTTAACACTACCCCCCCTTTACTAAATGCGGATGTCTGTGACTTGAACCTAGAGATTTACGATCCTAGGAACGCTGCTTGAATGCCTGTATGCAAGTGATGTGTGTCTAACAAAAAGTATGGAAAAGCGGAAGGTAATTTTAATGTGTGAGTAGAATATATTTAGTGGGAGGAAGTTTGTTGGAAAGACAGTTGATTTACGTCTTGTAGTATTAAAGTTTGGTTGTGAAAAAGGAACACCGAAAATTTTAAAATGTCAAAATTTGTAAATACGATAATCTTTGTAATATTTATAAAGGTTGGTATTCGTTGGTAGTGACTAATGACAAGTATAATTTTGAGCATGATGTCATTCAAATTGCAAGCTTTTTAGTTGAAGTGCCATTCAGTTATCGCTACTGATAACATCCATCGTCCTTGATATAGGGAGGACAGGTATTAACTACAAGTACCTGTGCCATAAATTTTGCCTTGTAATGAATATTTTCATGTAATATTGGTTAGGGATATAAATAAAACTGGTATGATATTAGCACGTATTATGGACATGGTCTATCAAAAAATCCAATGAGAGATGCAGGCAGGCGCTGTTAAATGCCGTTTTACTTCCAACTGGCGTATCATAACATCCAGGGAAGTCATTGCTTAGCTGGGGTCATCTTGTATAGCTGATTTAACGATGATATCAGTACAATTTTTATTCTATATTTTTCTATCATGTTGTTTACATTTTACAGACGTCACCAGTAAAATTATAAGGTAAAAGAAATAACCTTCAATAAAATTGATCGCATATTGCTTGTATGTTTTTCTAGTGACATTGCAACCTCTAAATGTGCAAAAATAAATAAAATCTTCTTAAATAAATAATACCGACATAGTAGTAATGTCGTATTATTATTATATTTAGTTATGGAAGTTTACAAAATCTTAATTTCGCAGTAAACGTACTGAATATTGAACCTTACAATCTAAGAAATATGACTTATAATGGCAACAAGTACGTGTTACTTACATTTATAATGTTCACCAAGGAATAAAAGGCGTGATATTATGTCATGTTATATTTTTCATTTGCAAATAAATAATGATTTGGCATAGTTTCCTGGAATAGCCCGCATGCAATGTGACGTCAATTGCATGCCTACGAATTTACACGACACGAAACGTCCCAACTAAGTACTCACAACTATGGAAATTAGACTTTTTGCATGAAATATTAGAGTTTTATTTCAATTGCTCACATACTACGCTATTACGCCACTTGCGATCGGGGAATTATGTGCGGTAACGTTTACTTGGAAATAAAATTCTTTGTGGTCATACATGGTGTTATTTTTTTCGATTGACTGTGATTAATGTTTAAATTGTGGTCGACTGTGAACTGGTGTTTATGTTCAGTTTACACGATTTTTTGTACTTTAAGAACCTTTTAGAATAGTAATATATTACTAATCTAAATCTAAATAAAACTAATAATATAGGTGTATCATAAGCACTATTTCTTGAAGGAATCATCTTAAAATACTCAATCCTAATTCGAATCTCATCTCCTAGTTATTACAATCACTTATAAATAAAACACGCGTCAGAATAAATATAAAAAAAAATTAAACAACGATAAAATGTCTGCTCTTTTTGTGTTATAAAAAGTATTCGCGTTCGTTTGACTGTTGTCGCGACCAAGCGACGCCGGGAGGCGCGCTACTGTTTATCTCCCGATCTTTATCAACAGTGCTTCCGTTTCGTCCGTTTACCTAGGAACTATAAGGCTTTGGGTTTAGAGCGAGATGAACTGAGCGAGGCTGTGATCCTTTACATTATTGTACAAAATACTTCACTAACTGATTACCACATGTTATTGTATTTGCAAATGAACTAATTTTCTAAGTCAAAGTCAAAGTCAAAATCATTTATTTCAATTAGACCAGGATGGCACTTTTGAACGTCAAACAATAAAAATTTAGAAGTGAAGCTATTTGCTAGTCTAATATCTAGAAATTGTAAAAGTAATTGTATTTATAATAACTTTTCAAAGTTCATAGTTCATCCATATTATATTCCTGGATTCTATACGCCCATATATTGTAGGTCTCAGCTCTATTGTTATCTACATTACTATTATTAAATTCTCGATAACACAAACAATCCCATAAAAGATTAAAACAGTACACTAATCTCTCAGCTCGCAGTGGGACTGAGTCTCAAGTCTCGATATCCCGACCTTATCAGACCACCTTTATGGAACCAACATGGCCGCCACGGTGCCACGAGTGCCACGCCAAGTAATTTAATATCATCCTGTATCATAGAACTTGAGTGTTTTGTAAACTGTCGAGAGCTGGCCGAGTATCACCATTGTCTCGATTGGATTCCTTTACTATCGATGATAAGATAGATAATGTTATAATTAATATATTATGTTTTGTATGTTTAGATATTGAGGCTTTCACGTATATTTTCTTGTGTTTGTGTTTAACCCTTTGAGTACCGTCATTATAGACACAATTAAAGAACAATAGGTTGCGGTCACCGGTGTCCTTGCGGTGTTTGACAGTTTAATAGTCAGATTTTTGATAGTGAGAAAACACATCTGATGCCTTTCAAACTCTTAAAGACAAACAGAATGATGTTTAATTACAGTTTTCGTCACTTTCTATCTCTACATCGAGTGATAGATAGAGAAAGATCAAACTTTTCTATTCCACAAGCATGACTAAAAAAATTGTACGAAAATAAATTCATCCCTTTTGCAGTCTGTTTAAAATTGTCATTACGGCATCCCCAAATGACCGAACAACAAACCGCCAAACACTAGAACCCAGACCAGCTTTTAAATTACAGCAGTGTCGGGTTAAACCGCGGCCATATTTAAATTATGTTTCAAATTAGGGGGAAAAGTTACGCCACAAATATTATTAGCGGCGAAAATATTTATTTATTATATTTAAAGTATGTAGTTAATTTGAATTGAGCCTTATTACTGTATAACGAAGGATTATTTTTGGAAGTTAATTATATAATTTATTAAAATTGTTATTCGTGAATTAATAATTTTGTGTGGTTACTTACAATCATATCTAGAGATATTATATTTTTCAATATATTAAATTGACGGTACCTATATAAGACGTTTTTGATGCACTTCAGGGATGTCTTTACAAGCGGATATTAACATTAGTCATGCTAATTTATTATCTTCTTGCATACAACTACATCATATTTTATGTTAAAATAGGTGAGTCTGATGTCCCATATGACCGTCATTATTTATGGCATAAGTCGGATAACGAGCAGATGGAACACCTAATGGTCAGCAATCGGCGTCGCCCATGGACGCCTGAAACACCAAAGGCGTTATAAGTTCGTTACCGGCCTTTTGGGGATTAGGAGTTTGAGGATTGTTGGGGATTCTGGGATTGGGGAGATTGGGGAAGGGGAGGGTAATTGGGTCTCCACTAACCTTACTCACACGACGAAACACAACGCAAGCGTTGCTTCACGTCGGTTCTCTGTGAGTCTCATGACCGTCCGATGCAACCAGATACACTATACATATTCATTCATACAAACGACCGAGTTTCAGTAACAATCTTAGAGAGGAAAATCGTCGAAACTATTTGTTGTTGGATCTGCATACTTGCCAGTTTACGGAAGAGTTCAAAATTGATGGCCCGTGCCGCGGGCGACTTTCGACTTTGATAAGACACCGTTTGGCCATTCAAACAGCGTATGCTCGTACAAATATTTATATGCAATTTTGGTATTCGTTTTTTGTACGTTATTTGCATTGAATTGTAATTTGGATGAGCAAATTCTATCGGCTTTAGTTTGCCAGAGTTATGGGGATAAAAATTAGCTGACGTGAATCCAGATATAAGTTTTTATTACTTCATCTGTTCAAAACTACTGTTAGACTAAAAGGAGTTTTCTTAATTCTCTACTAAAAGGTATTTTTCTTTGTATTTCGGTTCGTGATCAATAAGAAAAACATCTGAATTAATCACCTAAACAAAAGCGGACAATACTGAGCGTCGTGTCGTGTAATAATTTTCCTATACTGCTCAAGGCTGTTGCGCGCTTATCTCTTGTATAGTCACGAAGTTATAATTACCTAGGTATATTCTATGTATAGGTTTATGAAAGGTATGTTAGAAGTAAATACCGGTTAAGACTACTTAAACTGTCAAACACCGCGAGGACACCGGTGACCGCAACCTATTGTTCTTTAATTGTGTCTATAATGACAGTACTCAAAGGGTTAAAGAAAATATTGATGAATCATCATCATTAACAGCCTATAAGTGGCCACTGCTGACCAAAGGCCTCTTCTAAAACGGAGAAGGTTTGAGCATTAATCACCACGCTTGCTCAATGCGGGTTAGCGATCTCAAACCTATAATTATTAATTATAAGCCCAGGTTTCCTCACAATGTTTTCCTTCACCTAGTGGTGCTAGATAATCTAAAAAGTACATATAATTCGGAAAAAATTACATTTGTACATGCCGTTGGTAGGTTTCGAACCCGCATTCTCATGTATGAGAAACGGGCGTCTTACGTCCGAATACTGAAAGGCTACTCAATTTTAACTTGTACTTAAACATCGTGCCATCTTTGTCATTTTAAAATAATTTATAGAGACAGAACTATACTTAAGCGCGACTTTAAGTTGAGTAGCGTTTGAGTATTTCGACATTAAACCTTCGAGATACCATGACCGTCATTTAGATTATTATACAATGATTGATGAATGCACTGGAAAAATTGTTGCGAAGAAAGAAGTAGAACTTGTACGATCAGAGAACGAGTACGCGTTCGGCGCTTCGATTGGCCGGCTCCAATGAACCAACCAATCAGAGCGCCGGACGAGGTTTCGCTTCGATTACTTTAAACGTAATTCAAATTCATACTAAGGCCTCAGTTGTATGAATGTAGTGGAAGCTAAAGAAGTATGTAAGGATCGTAATAGGTGGAATTCTGTAGCTTCTGCTACCAGTATGGAACAAAGGCGTGTGTTTGTTTATTATATCCCTTGTTTTATGGCCACACAGTTTTGAAGTCACGTGATGTACAAGCACAGTCCAGTAACAGTAGCATTGCCAACGGGCGTTTTTCAAATATTTACGACTGCGATACAATAGGGGGTATACCCGGGTAACAGGAGCGCATAATGGGGTAACCCGGCCATGGGGTAAAGTTGGGTCAAGCGTGAAAACTTGATGACGTTACCAATGTTTGTCTGTTTTACCCCGAAATTGGTATTTAATAAAATATTTTGATGCTCATTCGTGTATTGTTTTTTGCCCATTGTTACCCCAACTTTCGGTTGGCTTGATTTTTTTTAGCTGACGTGGCTTTTTTGTTGTGGTTTGGATTTGAGTTTGATGTGATTCAATGTGTTTTATGTTTGTGTGGGTAATGGTCCTTAAATAATATATTTATTGGTTGAAAGTCACGTAGAGTATTACACATTTACAAACTTTATTTATTTTCCCAAGTCATTGTAAAGATGGGCTTCATTTTTATTTTTCAAAAGTTAAGTCATCGCCAACCCTCATTGAGCAAGCGTGGTGATTAATGCTCTAACCTTCTCCGTGTGAGAAGAGGCTTTGCTCAGCAGTGGGCATTTATAGGCTGTTGATGATGATGATGAAGTCATTGTGCCTACTTATATGTATACATATGTAGGTATTTATGGGCATCATTCACAATCATATGACTTTAGCAATATATTTTAATAACTATCGCAGTCGGTACTCCGACTGCCTCGTTGGCCGAGTAGTCGCAAGTGCGATTGCCGGCACGTGGTCTCGGGTTCGATTCCCGGGTCGAGCAAAATATTATTGGGTTTTTTTTTAATTTTCAGTATTAGCACTGAGTCTGGAATTGTGCCCAGTGTATGGCAATAGGCTCACCTCCTATTACATGGAACTCATAACATAAATACTTAGTGAAAAGTGAGTGTTACATTGTGCAGTGGCATGAAGTGCCGTAGTGTGCACCTCTGTTTACCCCTTCGGGGATAAAAAGCGTGATGTTATGTTATGTTATTGAGTACTCCTAATCTAACCATTTTTCTGAATCTCTCCAATGAGGTTACTCAATCACGGTCTCCCCTGGGGCGGCCCCTACCAACAATACTACATGTTTTAATGTCCCTCGTATTATAACTAACATATTGCAATGTATGTTTGGCCTGTTTTAGATGTGATAATAACCTCGTGTTAACACTGTGAGGTATCAGGCTATCGCTAATAAATATGACACGTTTCTGGTTCTGTACCTCTATATATGGTTATTGGATATGTTTTGTGTAGATAGACTTGTGTATACGTATGTACGTAAATTAGTTTATACCTACACCTTTTTTGAGGAGGGAAAATCATTGAATGACTGCTCCCGCCTGGGTGAGGCGGGAGGGAGTGTCAGACTCTTACTGACTAAAAACTACCCCGTTCTTACTCCTGCACTTCGAGCCGGAGCCCCGGTAACCCGTTAGGTTCTCCGCGCTTAGTTTATACATTTGGAAGCAAAGAATAACGCTACTATCCTTACTTTTTTTTTCATTTTGTCGAACACTATAAGTTTAAAAAAATATTCCTTTTATAATAAAATGCTCCCATTTTGAAGGTAATTAAATTGCCTTTTATACATTATACCATACGTAACCAATTAATAAAATATTTGTATTAGAAAATATTTATCAAGAAATGAGCCGTTTTTTTGTCCGTAAGTGTATAGTCATTCAGAATTTGTCTTCTATGCACCAAGCTCTATTTTAAAGCCAAAAGCGCGATAGCCCAAGTCATACTAAAAAAGGAGTGTGTTTATTCTTTAATAGAATAGCTGTAGTATAAAAAAAGACAATTAAATACACTCTACTGACTCCCTCTTTATATTTGCAATGGTCTTTTACGTGTTTGAGGTTTTTCTCTTACTAACCTGCAGCTGTAGCCAAATGCCACTTAGCGCTTGTCTACATGTAGAATAGAAAACCAAATTATAGGGAATTGACGTAAATTCTGGCACTTGTCAGTGTCATCCCCATACATTTAGTTTTCTACTCTCTCTGTAGACAAGCGCTAAAGTGGCGTTTGGCTAAAGGCACTGATCTTACAACATGAAATGGAGTCGCTAATCAAAAAATATTTGTCTTTTCAATTTAAACCAAGGAGAATCTCCATTTGCGTAATAAACTTACTATTCTATAAGTATATGCATATCTAATGTATTTATTATAGTAAGTATAAGGAGGCACACATACGTACTAGTGGCTAGGTAACTCCACACGTGACTGTACGCCAGACCAGTCGGCATGGCAATAATTGTGCACTAAAGTCTGTGTAACAACAATAATTTGAAACGTTGTAATTCTAATATTATGTTTGCGTTTACATAATATACTTATAGTTAGTTCTAAACCAATTCAAATTGATACACAACCATTACATATCTTCTGAAGATATAAAAGTTATACTAGAGGTAATCTCCATTTAAACCGGACAATACATCAATATCTTTGTGTCATGTGTATGTGAACTTGTAAACGAAACCACGACACATGAGAAAATACTAGTGTGTGGCAACGGTTTTAAAAAAATCTTTACACTCGACATAACATAACATGACATCACGCCTTTTATCCCCGAAGGGGTAGGCAGAGGTGCACATTATGCCACTGTACAATGTAACACCCACTTTTCACTATTTATGTTATGAGTCCCATGTAATAGGGGGTGAGCCTATTGCCATATACCGGGCACAATTCCAGACTCCGTGCTACTACTGAGATTTTTTTTAAAACCCAGTAATACTTTCCCCGATCCGGGAATCGAACCCGAGACCCCTTGCCCGGCAGTCGCACTTGCGACCACTCGGCCAAAGAGGCAGTCACTAGACATTAAAAATAATACAATATTTTCACCACCGTTTCACTAGAGCTACCTATCTCACTAGAAAGGTCGTAACTCAAGATAGTACCAAATAATAATCTGTTATCATCAATGTTCAGTATTATAGGAGTCGACCCTCTACTCACTCGATACAAGCGAATGCTTCCGCGTATAATTCCCGTATATTACACGTAATTCATACCTGCTACGGGAATTGATGTATTCCACTTTGTACTATTAACCATTATAACGTGAATGTGTAAATGTAATATGATTCCTGTTTCGTGTGTTCTTAGGTTTGTTTTTGGAAAACCCAGTTTATGATTTCCAAATATCTCATTTTACGTCATTCTAATCTTTTAATGGTGTCTCCAACAATCATTTTCAAATGGCTTACAAGTTCTGCAACAATTTTATACTCATATTTTCATTCTTCTTTGGTTTTCTCCGCCATTTCTATCTTAAATTTACTTGAGGGTAAAACCAACAAGCTCATAGCAGAATAAGCCACTCTTACGTGTCGCAGTCTTTCAATTTAAGTTGACCCACATACAAGTGACGGCTGCAGACAATCGATTACGAGCAGTTGCATCTATGCACGCGATCGTTCGATTCTCGATTGTATACCGATTAGCGATTATCGATGTGTCGCTGTTTATACTTCTGCATGCTTTCCTGGTTATTGCCTCGTTTGGTGTTATGATCGCATGTGCATTGCATTACTGCAGAACATGAAGTCTGATTCAATGATGGAGCTTGTTATGTCGAACGTTATTGGATTTTTAAGAGTTGGTACAGAGATTGAAATGAAGAGAAATTTTAAATGATCTCACAGAGGGTAATGACAAAGGAGCTATGACTGACCCCAAATAACTTAGCTTAAGGGTAAGAAGAAAATCCTTAAACATAGACAAATGTATTTTTTTTAACATTGCTCCACACTAGGATTTTCTTCTGTGTCGTGGGTGCGTTTACAAACATACAAGTTCACATACACAATGACACCCAGACCCGAAACAACAATTTGTGGATCACACAAAGTGTTGTCCCGTGCGGGAATCGAACCCGCGACACGTTGCACGGCAGCCGGTTGTCCTGCCACCGCACCAACCGTGCAGTCGAATTAATTTAGACAACCAACCAAATTGAATTATTCGCACAATTCTTGAAGGAAATAAACAGCAACTCTTACTTAACAAATATTGACATTGAAATATCTTTCGCTCAATGTTCTCAGGTTTATTATGACTTCCCACGCATGCATCGTTGCCATCCATTCATAAAAGACGAGAATTTCGCAACGTACCTACCTACCTACTAAATATTCATGAGTAGGTACCATGTAATCATATGACTGATTCATACAACAATATTGCCAATAATATTCTATGATTACTACGAAATGTTTAAGCCCTATTCTCTTGTAAGTACTTGGAGCTTCATAGAATTATCTTTAAACCTGTTCTATTCTGTTTTCCCCGAAAGACTGAGCATAAATTATTTTGAGTTCAGTTTTTGGAAATATTTTCGCTAATAACCTGGTGTCTGGAATGTGCCCATTGTATGTATGGTTATGTATAGTTTTAATGTCCGTCTGATTCATTATTTTAAACCATTAGACAAGTATTTTTTAATTTCTTATAGAAACGAATACTTTCGACGATATATTGATTTGAAATGTCGCGTGACGTCACTTCTATGTACATTTTATACGTAGAAATGACGTTTTAACCCCCACTCTTAAACTTTGATTCGTTTTATCTAAGTATTGTTTTATTATACGACAAAATTAAAAAATACCTGTTTAATATTTTTTCATTACCTAACTTGCGGACTAATTAGATTTTTAATTTTAATACCCTATCATGGGACCCATAACATAAAGTGAAAAGTTAATGTTACATTGTAGAATATGCATTTTGCTCATTGAGCTTCGTAATACATATTTTCGATAGTAATACTTTTCCCAATGGGAGAATTGCATCGAACACGACTCCAACGTAGCTGTCAACATTAATCAAGCAATAATAAATGTTATTTCATTGCAAATAGAGCACAAAATTGCAACTGTCAGTTTAACAGGTGCTCTGGGATAAGCACGTCAAATGTTTTTACAGTTTTATAGATATGAATGAAAATATTTTGTTGGAAATAGTAGCAGTACTACATCGAGTATATTTTTAGTACCTAGTCAATACTGGAGTCGTAAAATCTGAATTCTTTTGATATTATTAAATAAAGTATTTGTAAAGGTACGTGGAAGAAATGTTACTGTTTGTTTCTTGGGTTCGGATATGAATGGAATATTTATTTTGAATTGGATTTCAATTCCAAGAACCCCAGTACGATGAAACTTTATTTAAATAGAGTCAGATTAAAGTTCGTATTCTGTCAAAGATGTTTTATGTTGTTTACTTTTTAAAATAAACAAAATTAAAGAAATATATAGCTATTACATTTCCATGACATAACGTAACGCCTTTTATCCCCGAAGGGGTAGGCAGAGGTGCACATTATGCCACTGTACAATGTAACACCTACTTTTCACTATTTATGTTATGAGTCCCATGTAATAGAAGGTGAGCCTATTGCCATATACCGGGCACAATTTCAGACTCCGTGCTACAACTGAGATTTTTTTAAAAACCCTGTAATACTTTGCCTGACCCGAGAATTGAACCCGAGACTCCTTGCCGGTCGCACTTGCGACCACTCGGCCAACGAGGCAGTCTATTACATTTCCAACACAGTCAATATATGATTTCGCGTTTAATTAATTTTTATTTGTTTCACTGCAAAGTAAATAAACTACTACATAATTAACAAATTTTTACATTTGGGAATTGCCCATTACATTACTAAAATTACGGACTTAAGAACATGAGCTTAACAACGATGACTAACCAAGTAGGTAAATACATACATACATACATACCTTAGTAAATCTGAACACATCATTTAAAAATTCTGCGAAAAGACTTAGAATTACGACATTCCAACCGTGCGGGTAATTAAAAACGTACCTAATTTAATGAACGAGACAGTTCATATTTGTTAAACATTAACTCTATTGACATTTAAATGTATTAGACTACTACAATAGTACATGGTTGGCTTTAATTAGTTCCGAGACGAGTATCTTTGTCTTTCTGACGATTGTATTTTAATAAACGATTTGTCTAAAACAGATTATGTATTACTAATAGATGCAGACTATCTATATTATTTCTTCAAATTGTAGGATACATTCGAAATACTTATGAATCTATTTTCGGTCAGTCAGTATGTTTGGGAATAGGGTAGATGCCAAATTTTAACTTTTTTGATTTTAATGTCGTCCGTCTGGTAGATTATTTTAAATCATTACACACGTATTTTTTATTTTCTTACAGAAACGAATACTTTTGACGATATATTGATTTGAAATGTCGCGTGACGTCACTTCTATGTACATTTTATGCGTAGAAATGACGTTTCAGCCCCCACTCCTAAACTTCATCAACCAGTTATCACTAACAAACCACACTATAATGTAGTTAACATGTTGAACGCTATGGGCTTCACTGGTGACTGACGTGGTGGTGTTACGTTATGTTATATTGACACTATATCTGTTGTATGAAGTATGAAGACGATATTATAATATACTAGCGGACCCGACAGACGTTGTCCTGCATATCCACTTGAATGTATAAACAAAAATTCATTCAAATTAGTTCAGCCGTTTATGATAACTAACCTAGAAACCGACTGCAGCGCCATCTGCCGGGCTAATTTGTGAATCTAAACCATTCCCAGATCCCCTTGAACACACACAAAAAAATTCATCAATATCGGTCCAGTCTTTTGAAAGAAGTTCAGTGACATACACACTCACAGAAGAATTATATATATAAAGACTAGAACAGTCTTAATTCCTTTCAACAATAATCGTACCGGTACCGCCCAAAAATGAGCTCACCAAAATAAGTTCTCAACCATCCCTAAATGATACAATCTTTACAACTGCTAACGTAACTCGATATGATACTGTTACATATTTCAGCGTATAAAGGAAAGGGTATGACGTAAGTGCATAGCGATGAGGCAGAAAAATAGCAGATCGATTGTCAGGGAACACGCTACCGATAGGCTAGCACGACAAAGTGCTTGTGATAGGTCGTTTAACGTTTGTGAAATTTGAAATTGGAAATATCTATACATTTTTATATCTAGGTATATAAAAGTATAGTCTTTTTTTTATATATTTGATGGGGCGACGTTTGACCACTACCTCACCTGATGGTAAGCGATGATGCGGTCTACGATGGAGCACGTCGTCCCATAAGCAACCTATTCACTCGGGCCTTGAAGACTCCCAGGTCATACCCTTCAGGAAATACAGACTCTGGCAAAGAACTCTACTCTTTAGCAGTACGCACAAGGAAGCTTGAAGCGAAGCGCTCGCTTCAAATTATTGGAATTAATATGTAAAAATATAGAAATAACTGACGTGGTGTCTGATTGATTTGTAAGTTATGACTTAACTAGCGACCCGCCTCGGCTTCACACAGGTGCAATATGTGTATATATTATAACCGTCGGCCCATAAAAAATAAAAAAATATATAGGTACGTATGTACATTAACTAAAGTTAATCTATCAAGCCTTGTTGAAAAAGACAGTCGTAATGTCAATAATGTGTCCTATACTAATTCTATAATTCACTTTCCAAACAAACAATTGTAAAGATTCTATCAGAAAAAGCCTACACACTACTCGACGACACAAAAGCTAATCCACTACACAGAAACCATTAGTTACTTTAGACTCTAATACTATAGACATAAGGCTGGCTTATCCAATAACCTCATAGGTATGGTATTGACATTTCCCTAACACGATTTATTCCGTTGCGACCTTACCTTTAGTACCTAGACCATGTTTATATCTAACCTGGTCGTATATTTACTACTGTCGGTTGAGGCATACTTGATTTTATGTGAATTTCACTCGCTTTCTTCGCTTGTGGTTTAAATCGAAACTTATCTTTATTTTTAAGGTAATAAATTCTAAATTCGTAGTGATATTTTTAGCTCAATTATTGTGAGCTCTGCAGCAGTATCTAAAAAATATACTACAGCAGTGTCACCAAAATACCTTGATAAACATACCCATTCAGATACAGTTTCTCAAGAGACACCTTACTAGTATTATAAATAATAAATTTTTTGAGTGTGTATCGAATACTGAAACGTTACTCAATTTTAAGTCGTGCTTAAATATCGTGCCGTCTCTGTCATTTTACAAAGAATTTGTAGAGACAGAATACTTAAGCAGGACTTAAAATTGAGTAGCGTTTAAGTATTCGACATATATCTGTTACTCAATCATGTCAAAATAGCTAAAGGAATCGGGATGTTTGTAACAGGTATAGATTATGGTCTGGTATTGCGCAAAGGCTACTTTTATTTTATAACTAGCGACCCGCCCCGGCTTCGCACGGGTGCAATATGCATCTATTATACATATAAACATTCCTTAAGAATCACTCTATCTATTAAAAACTGCATCGAAATCCGTTGCGTAATTTTAAAGATCGAAGCATACATAGGGATAGACAGACGGCGGATAGCGATTTTGTTTTATACTATGTAGTGATTACTATCGTGAGACATAGTGAATTAACTGCGAGGGTGCGAGGTTACTGCGACGTCACTTTCAGGTAGGCTGCACGACGTCGCCGCTCATGAGGAAGAGTCCCGCTGTAACTCGAAACTAGTAGAACTTTCTCGATATATTTACGTAACTACCTTTTACCCGCGGCTTCGCTCGCGTCACAAAAGGATAAAAAGTAGCCTATGTGAGATATACCAATACATACAGCGCCATCTATACAAAACTTTTGTTTTCCCTCGAGAATATCAATTTTTTCGGGATAAAAAGTACCCTATTATTTAATCCAGACTACTAACTTTACGTCTGCAAAAATTCAATGCAATCGGTTTAGTAGTTACGGCGTGAAGGTGGAACAAACAAACAAACAAACTCACTTTCAGATTTATAATATTATAGTAAGGATGTAAATCGTTATTTTTGGTTAATTCAGGCTACTTTCTATCCCACAAGAACGCGGGAAACGCTGCTAGCAGAAGCTAGTCAGCAAATATGCGCCTCAGTGCGTGTGGTCTATTAGTCATTGTGACGATAAGCTGACACAGATTATAATGTTACTTTAGATTATTATTCATGTACAAATATACTATGTAGGTACCAACACAAGTAGGTGTTGTGTTTTATCACCTAGCATATACGGTTGATGGATCTCTCGCTTCCTTATTACAAAAGGTACTTGAAGGTTTTTGTCATGAGTTCTATTATGGAATGCGCTACGTTCATAATAATGATGAAGTCTATCGAAAATTCAAGTGATTTCTGAACATTGAGATAATTTCTGTATTGTTTAAAAATAGGGCTCTTTCCTGTTTAATAATAATGCAATGTAAATGTAAAATAAGACATGTGCCCACTTTAAACGTAAGTAGGTATATGATGTTAAAATATATTTTTTATTAACATTACATAATATATACACCACGCCTTTTATCTACGAGAGGGTAGGCAGAGGTGCCACTGTACAATGGGAAACACACTTTTATTTATGTTATGCGTTCCATGTAATAAGGGGTTAAACCTAAATAAATTGCCATATAGGTACCGGGCACAGTTCCAGACTCCGTGCTACCACTGAGAAAAAGCCAGTAATACTTTGCCCGACCCTGGAATCTAACCCGAGACCCCTTGCCGCACTTGGCAATCGTACTTGCTACCACTCGGCCAACAAAACAGTCAGTATTATAAACATGTCAACCTTAATTTCCGAAATGTAGGTAATAGGTATATCCGATTATAATATTGAAAGTATGAATTCATGTATTGCGAACTGAGTACTAGATATTTTGTGAAATAAATCTAATTTAGTACTTGTTAATGTACGCTTTTTGACTGCGATAATTTTATGCTAATATTTATTTCGGACGTACAGTCGCTGGCAGAAGTGAAATAAAATTGAATTATTGTTTTTATTTTCACGTGAATTTTACCTTTTAGTTTATGATCGTGGAAAATAGTTTTGCTAGTTTTTAGTTATTACTTAAAATAGTGAATGTAAGTATTCGGTTTTTGGATCACAGTCACTGACAGAGACGTAATTAAATTATTTTTATTTTGACATGGGCGTTTACGTAAATGAAAATGTAGACTAGTTTACGGTTATGGTCATTTTCAAAGCATTTTTGATCAGTTTTTATAGCATAAACGTGTAATATATTTGGTTTGTCATAATAGAGATGATGACAGGATATGAAAATTAAAAATCTATATAGACCATCAGTTAGGTAATGAAAAAATATTAAACATGATTGTTTTATGTTGTCGTATAATAAAATAATATTTAGATAAAACGAATTAAAGTTTAGGAGTGGAGGCTAAAACGTCATTTCTATGCATAAAATGAACATAGAAGTGACGTCATGCGACATTCAAATCAATATATAGTCAAAACTTCAAAATTAAAAAGTGGTAAGTGTTTAATGTTTTAAAATTATGTACCAGACGGACATTAAAATAAAAATTAGCCATCTACCCCATTGAACGTTATTGTTCTTAATAGTTTTGAGTACACAGTCGTAAAGTGAAACCTTTGAAAATAACCTTTACAAGTGTATTACTGCTGTTAGCATACTAATTGCATCATTAACTTTCCAAAGCAAAATCATTATTATACTTTAATTACACTGCTTCGAGTAAATGGTACTTTTAGTGCTCAATATTTGAGTAGGACATTATGATTTTAAATAAATACCGTCAAGTTCATTTGTTTCTTTAATAGTTGACATGGTCACTTGAGTTTAGTATACAGAATTCCCCAAATAATTATCATGGTCACCATCATCATCATCAGCCAGTAATGTCCCACGACTGAACAAATATTCTGCCTTCATACAGATTTTTTTATCAGGTTCACAATCCAAGAATCAATTAAACTGTCAAATACCAAGCGGTCACCGGTGACCGCGACCCATTGTTCTTTAATTGTGTCTATAAAACCGGTACTCGACGAGTTAATTGAGAAACGAAACCAATATACGCACACACACTTATACGTTGTGTACATAAATCAATGATTCCTATACATATCTAGATTTTAATAATAACAAAGAAAAATATTTCTAGTTAACATACACATTTTTTCACATACAAAAATAGGCCTTCCTAATTTATAACGAAAATATTTCTCTACCAATTAACTTTAGCTGTTGACTGTACGGATGAAGTAACAAACATAGCTATCGACTCATGCGCAGCTAGTTTGCAAGGCTATGCTAATCGCAACAGAAGGCTACGGTAACACCGTATGTATTTAGGTGACGACTGTACTCAGTACTTCGGTGTAACGGTGCCTGCTCGCATATGGATAACTTCATATTAGGTCTTTGAAAAATATTATTATTCGATAAATCTTTTATTTTAACGTGAACTAACATTTGTTTTTTTTCATTTATCTATATGTATATATATAAATTAAACCCGTTTCCCGTTGTCACGCCATAACTTGAGTACGGCTAGACCGATTTGGATGATTTTTTTTGTTGTGTGATGTTATCTTCAGGAGAAGGTTCTTATGACAGAAAAACGTCCTGAAAATCCTACGACAAAGGAAGAAACGGGATTGCGCGTACGAAGTCGCGGGCAGAAGCTAGTTTTGAATACAATATATTTACTTAACACATTATTTTACATATAAATAGTTACATATATTCCACGTGTGATGCTAATTATGATTAGTGATTGACAGCACACAATGTACAAAGTGAGAACGTTACTATCGACTCGTGCGCAGCCAGTTTACAAGGCTGCGCTAATCGTAATGGAAGGCCTGCGCCGGCGCACCGTGCCGCTGAAGCGTTGAATGATTTAATGTAACGCTGTTAATTAAATATAATTTATTAATTTTAATTTGTAATTTATGAGTTTGATTACTTGAAATAGCTTTTAGTATTTATTTAACAACATTTAATTTGACAAAGTTCTTTCGCCTGTCAGATACAATTTTCTAACTCAAACTCAATTCGTATTGAAATAAGTTTTAAAATTGTATGCATGTCTGAATCAACTAGTTACCAATTACATAATTGCATATGCAAAACTAATTACATCATAATTGATTGCTGATATTACGTACATTCGTTCATTCAAGGTCACAAAATAATTTGTCAAGTTTCCGATAATTGGTACTGCACACAAATTGTAATACATTCTACTTATAACATTATTCATTTACTAGTATTTAGGTAATAGAACAAGTAACCGCGAAGCAAAGGTCGATGCGCGTGCGCCGGTGAAATCGACGGAAAAAAATATAATTAACATTTTCTATAACTATGGTAAATCAATTTACATTAATGGTTGACTTTGAAAAAAGAATGCTATGCTTCGCCATGAACGGGCCGGCCCGACCGGATCACTGGAGTGATACCACGGCCTCACAGAAAACCGATATGAAATAGGTTACCGGAGGCGAAACACACTTGTTACTTCCTCTACGTTATGGGTGTCAAAGGGCCATCAGACCACCACGGATGGGGCCCAATAGGGCCGATGCCGATATGGAGCCGCGGAGGACTTAACGGGTTACCGGGGTTCCGGCTCGAATTGCAGGAGTAGGAACGGGGTGGTTTTTAGTCAGTACGAGTTTGACGCTCTCTCCCGCCTCACCCAGGTGGGAGTCACTCGATGATTTTCCTCTTAAGACTTTGACTGCCAATAAAAAACTGTTGAAGGTAAATCCTCCGCTAACGCCGGTCACCGGTGACCCCCATGGCGTTTAGCGTGTTAAAAAGAATGTTACGTGTGTCCAAGAATTTGAAATACCAAAGTGAAGTCATCAATAGATGTCAAATAATATCTATTTATTGTCTTCGTTTTTTCTCTGGTTTTGTTTCATAATGTGACCTTGTATGTCTGTCGGTAGCCTTGTGCATAAATAAGCTTAAGGATAAATAGGTATAAACCGTTTTCTTGGTGTTGGGAAATTTGTGAAAATTGGAAAATCGTTATTGATGTTTTTGTCACTGTTAATTGCAATTGTGTTACTTATTTACCATCTGTACCTAATAGATAATGACAATTATTGACAATTATTTACCGTTAACTCGTCGAGTACCGGTTTTATAGACACAATTAAAGAACAATAGGTCGCGGTCACCGGTGACCGCTTGGTGTTTGACAGTTTAATGACAGATAATTTCTGTAAAGCGAGACAAAAAATTTTCAATATATTTTTTTTTTATTTCAGTAATCACTATTTTCAAACGAAATATCAACAACTACCTATCCGTGTATTTTTTATGAAACCTGTATTTCATGTCATTGTAATTGATGCTGTAAAGCAATTAAAACAAGGTCCATAACGCATTAAACAAAATTCTCTCTAAATCAAATGCCGGTAGCGGGCAGTAGGAAATATTTGCTTTTTTGTTTCAGTCCACTAGACTGTACGGTGACCATAAGTTTTTAATGACCAGTATTTAGAACTTAATTTAATTACGCAAACATACATAATATTTTAATTTTATCTGTATTAAGATACAGGTAAAGATTACAATTAAAGAGGAAAATCAACAATGTAACATAATTTACTAGAATAATACCACAAATGCTTTAAACGTTACTAATATTTCACAGACGCCATCTCTAATCTCGGCTAGACCGTCTGCCAAAATCCATTCATACTCACTCAAGCGTAGAAAATCCAAGAAAAACTTGTGTAACAAACATTTTAAACACATTTCCTTTCGCAGACAGAAAAAGCAATAAAACAAAACAAATTGCTTCCTAAAAAGAGATTGAATATCCTTTTACCGCTATATCATTCAAATATTCTGCCGAAACATATATAAATCACCCACTCGATAGGAAATCGAACGAAAATAATAGTAAATAAATGCGTTGTTGACAGAAAAAACACAATTCGTAACGTTATATTTTATTCGCGTGCCGTATCTAAATTGTCCTGCTGATTTCCTGGAATATCGTCACCCTACACGCACGGTAATGCACGAGGGTGTAATAATTTACTATTCACGCACACATATTTAATGCTCACACACACAGGGTATAGGTCACGGCTTAATATTGGCAATAACAGCAACTTTTCACCTACCCCTTCCCTCGCGCTCCGTAATTTCCAGTCCCGAATTATAAGCTCATGAATCATGGCCACCGGGATGTAGAATATGTTGGTGCAAAAGGTACACTTTGCGGTACTTGGTTTTCTACCATTGATGATTATGGAATAAAAGCCTGAATTGCGTTTGAATGAATATGTGCTTTTTATAGACTCGTTTTTTAATAGAACTTAGAGGTATTAAATGAACCTTCATCTTTAATTTAATTAATGATAACGAAATTAACAATGCACCCATTTCATAATATGAGCAAAATCTCTATTGTTCTTACTATGCAATTTCGCATTATTCCTTTATCGTACTCGAACAGAACTGATCCTTCTGTGCTCCCTTAATTTATGGTCACCGTATTGCCTGTCTATGTGTGCGTGGAAATTCGAAAGGTTTATTTACAACTTCAGTTTTTGAATCGACACTGTTATTTGGTTTTCGATAACTGTATAAAATTCGTTGCGTGTCGCTTGCATTTTCGGCCAGTACCTACGCTTCTCTTTCGTTTCAGCGGCCATCTTTGTTTGTTGTTTTATTTAAATAAAGAATGTCTCTTTATACAGAGCTCAGATTTTCTTTTTAAATAAATATCGAACGATTTTTGTGACGTATTTTTTGCTGTGTATTGAATGCGCGGGTCACAGTTTATTGTCAAAGATTTATCGATGGTTTTTGCAGTTGTTTGCTTGAAATGGTTATGATATTTTGTCGAGGATTTTGTTATTTCATACAGTTAAGCCTAGGTGGTCTCACATTCTTATTAACATAATTTTGTAATCGTAAGACAGCACCTTCCTTCAAGTGTGTGTCTTACAAAAAAAAACCCAATACAGTCTCCGTGTCTATATCTGCGCTAAAATCTTCAACATGAGTAACTCACGTGACACAATGAAATCGATGTTTATAGCATTATTATTGTACACATTATATCTCAATGAGCGAAGGGTTCCCACGCTAGTATTTACACGTAACAAAACAATCAAATCTACAGTTCTCCCACGTCCAAACTGTTTGGCTTACATAATAGGTTCCGAAGGTGACACACAGCCCTATTCATTCGTCAAACAAAAAAAGTTCGTAAACGTCTTTAGCTAATTATTATGTTTTTCGGCTTTCTCACGTAATTATTTGACGAGGAACTCGACTAGTTTCAAGCCATGCTAGAGGCTCGTATTCATGAGTAACATTCCGCAACCGGCGACGTGGCGACTGCCACGCTGCAACTCCAGGGAGCAGTAATAATTACGTGTTTAAGCCGTAAAAGATAATCATTAATTTAGTATGTCTCACAAAGGTTATAACATAAATAAATGTCTTGATTTGTCGATACTTGTTTAGTAACTATACAATTATAGCTTAAAAGTTTGATAAACATGCTAAACAGTAAGTCCAAAATCCGTCAAACATGAAATTGGGCGATGAACTTCTTATATTTCACCAAAAGTGTCCAGCGCTACTAGATCAATCTTTGAATTTCTTTTTGCAAAGCTTTACAAACCTGAGTATGAAGTTGTGAACCTTTACTGAATGGATTAAAGTTACACGTTCTTCTTCAGTTCCCTTTAAGTCCAAAAACTGCAAAAAGGTTCTCTCAACGTCAACACAATAAAATTCCTTTAGTAATTTCCCTGAGACCACATGTCTTAATATTCTAAAAGCGGAGACGACGGACATTTCAGTAGAATACGAGTTACAAATACAAAACGAACTATTATCGCCGAGCCGTACGTCTGCCACTAAACAGAGCACGTTAGTGACAGTTTGCACGTAATACGTTGACGGTTTTATTACCACTTTCATGGTGAGAGTGTTAAGAGAACCCGTAATGGATACTGTTCATATAATTTTGATGGCTGATTGTAACTTTTGTTGTTTGGTCCGTGTTATTAGAATTTGGATTTCTTGTTGTTTGTCTTTTTGGTGACATTGCTTGTGTTTATTGTTCAATACGAGTCTGGAGTTTATGATTAC
Source organism: Spodoptera littoralis (assembly GCA_902850265.1). NCBI lineage: Eukaryota > Metazoa > Arthropoda > Insecta > Lepidoptera > Noctuidae > Spodoptera > Spodoptera littoralis. The sequence continues at coordinate 3,000,557 of LR824539.2, read as the reverse complement.
GTAAAAGTATGTTTTTCTCCTACAATAGTCATGTATAGGTGTGAATCTAGACGAAAACTAAAAAACACCAAAACGTCATAAACTCCCGAATATTGAAAGGCTACTCAATTTTAAATAGTACTTAAATATCGTGTAATATTCGTCATTTTAAGGTGCTCCCTCTCCGGGAGCATTTACGTGTAATTTAACATTATAGATTCGACTTTGAGCATTACATTACAATAATACCTACCTGTCTAACAAGCATTTGCGTATAATGTAACATATAGATTCGAAGCATCTAAAACACTATAATGACGATGTGCGTTCACTTCACTGTCACGTAGGCTACTGAGCGGGCGGGCAGGGGCTGGGGGAAGTGGAGCGCATTGATGTTACAAGTTGTATCATGATATTACACATTGTATCATTACGAGCTGCGCATTGTAATGCTCGGTTCTCCTTCACTGATGTAATGCTCAGATCTGTAACGTTAGGCACATTACACGCGAATGCTCCTGGTGAGGGAGCACCCTTACAAAGAATTTGAATTGACCTCGCAGTCAAACCATTGCAACGGTTTTGTTGGGCTTAGATAGTAAAATACTTACCTGTGTGATATAAAGATAAATAAAAAAAAGATCTATACTTAAACGCGTCTTAAAATTGAGTAGCGTTGAGAATTTGGACATCAATAATATAATATTTAAGACTTCTTAATTCATCTTCAGCTACCAATAAGATCAAGGAATCCAGTAACACGCAAGACAAAAATACTCATTACAACATTATCCGTAAAGTATGACATAGAAGCAAATATTTCGCCAAATAAGTAAACTTACCTAATCAAACGAACTTATATCAGAAACACCAGTAATGCAATGATTTCTTACACGAGTTGTCGATACTAAACGAACGAAACAAACAGAAAAAGTAAACAACATCTCTAAATCCTACGGTACATCTGTACAGTTGATCCTTGGGATACACATCTCCCATAAAGTGTTGCCCGAAGTTTGAACGACTTTAAGAAGTTTTTCGAACAAACATACTTACAGAAGTTGTGCGTACGGCTGTACTATAGAGTACAGAGTGTTTAGAGGGTGCAAGATTTTTACAATTACAACACTATTTATAATTTCTTACGGATACTAATACAGTATCTAGGCATGATATGGCACTACAATGTGATATGACTGCCTCGTTGGCTGAGTGGTCGTTAGTGAGACTGCCGAGCAAGGGCTCTCGAGTTCGATTCCCAGGACGGGAAAGTGGTTTTAAAAAAAAAGCCAGTAGTAGCACGGAGTCTGGAATTGTGCCCGGTATATGGCAATAGGCTCACCCCTTATTACATGGGACTCATAACATAAATAGTGAAAAGTGGGTGCTACATAGTGCAGTGGCATTAACCCCTTCGGGGATAAAAGGCGTGGTGTTATATTAATGTGATATGACTACGACAAGCGTATTAAAAAATATGAATATTTGTAACTAGAGGTATTACAAGTTAATTGTGTAAGTAAACAATACAATCATATGAATTACAGTAAGTGATCTGTTTGAATAATCTCAAATATTACGTTTATTCCACACATTTCCCTCCGGTCCACCGTATCGTATGCATTGTACTCCTTATCGCACAGATGTAATCCGTCTCAACTCGACACGCCATCACGCCGACTGTCGCCGGATCAAATTATACTAATTTATTCATACCCCACACGTGAACCTTAACTCTCCAAACACAAGGATCACATTTCAATGTTTTGAATGCACACGGTAACGTTGTGAATTTTTCATTAAGACATTTTTCTTCGACTATTAATAATCGTTGTTTTTCTACGTTTTTCACATTTGTTTTCATACGAACTGAAAGTGTGTTAGCGGTTGTCGTTTTGTGTTTAAATTTAAAAGTAAACATTGTGACGTTTGGCTGTGTTAAAGATTAGATCCCATTAATAAAAGCATTAAGTAATAATAATAATGTAAGTAAGTAGTAAGTAAAGTAAAATGTCGTGGTGGCCCGGAGGTTTAAGACGCCCACTTCTCATGCATGAGGGTGCGGGTTCGAAACCTACCAACGGCAAGTACCAATGTGACTTTTTCCGAGTTATATGTACTTTCTAAGATTATTTAGACACCACTGACAAACGGTGAAGGAAATACATCGTGAGGAAACCTGGACTTATAATTTCTAATTATAAGTTTGAAATCGCCAACCCGCATTGAGCAAGCGTGGTGATTAATGCTCAAACCTTCTCCGTGTGAGAAGAGGCTTTGCTCAGCAGTGGGCCTTTATTGGCTGTTGATGATGAATAATAATAAAACATTATACTTTTTATAAGAAAAAGTACACAAATATCCCTAACCTATCAGCCATTTTGTTAAGAATCTTCTAACGCACACCAAGTCTATGCAGCACAGATTAATAACTAAAGCATTTATCGTACACACGGCTACACATCGAGCTTTACATAACCAGTATAAACTGGACGTTAAATGTGCGGAAAGATGATGCAACGCGATACCAGGATAAACTGGTTTTGCATAGGTCGATGTGTGACCACATCAGCAGACACCGTGCTGTCAACTACACGACGCAGCATGGCAATACAATATCGCACGATGCGTCTGACATTGGATCTTAAACGGCAGACTGCTTGGAACACGAGTGTCCGTATACTAACGCAATGTGTGGACATACGGACTATATTGAATAGATATAGGCGTATAAATGGAAGGACTTTGGTTGAACCTGAAATGTTTTGTGGTGTCATGGATCTAGGATTTAGTTGGTTGAGGGTCTGTGGTTTTTATTACTTGAATATTTAGCTTACTGATTATTGTGACATATTTTCTTACGGAACGTCCAAAATATCATATTCTAAATTGAAGTTAAAACACCCTGGTTCTATCTGAGTGTATTACTATTTATAAAGGTCCTTAAACTTTTATTAATAGAACGATTTATTCTTACAATTTTTTTATTTTTTCTAAAAAAACATTGCCCCACACTAGGATTTTCTCCTGTGTCGTGGGTGCGTTTACAAACATACAAGTTCACATACACAATGACACCCAGACCCGAAACAACAATTCGTGGATCACACAAAGTGTTGTCCCGTGCGGGAATCGAACCCGCGACACGTTGCACGGCAGCCGGTTGCCCAGCCACCGCACCAACCGTGCAGTCAATGCCATCTATCTTTCTCTAAAAGAACATGGTAACAAATTGAGATGGCTATAAACAAACCCTATAATAGCAACGTGACACATTTTTAATGGCCAACCACATTACCTTAGTTATTTTTATTGATCAAACCATCAGCACAAGTATTTATTTACTCGAGAACATTTACAACAAAACATTATTCCCGTTCAACGGTTTATAGAATACGTTGGAGGATTTTCGTATGAATATTATCGCGAAGTTGCCAAGAGAGGCGTGGCGGTTGATTGATACGGTACATTCGGACCGGCGATGCAGCCGTGTTTATGTTATTATCAATCTCGGGCCGGTCCGGTCGCCGGATACCGGAGCCTGTACGTAACCGGTGTCCGGATGTCAGACGTTGCGAACGGTCTCGATGGGGTGCGGAAAACTTTATGAGGGTGTCGGGGTGTTTTTTTTTTCAGTTGTTTGTTTGTTTTCGATAAGATTTTTTTTTGTTTTTTTGTTGTTGAAGACAAGCTAGAAAGGTGTTATGTGCTTTTCCTTTTTGCGGTTAGAAGGAAATTTTTGAAAACACATTTTCATATCATTAAATTCTTGAAATAAAAATTCCCATCAAAGTTTCGATTCATCGGAGAATTTTCCTCGTAAAATTGACAGGAAATCGGTGAGAATAGAAAAGAACGGAAAACGCGTAAACACGTGTTCCCCTCATAAAGAACAACTAAAATAAATCACTTAAACGATTCGCCCGTCGAAACACCGCCGTGCAGATTGACACGCCACCGTCCTACATTAGTTCTGCACAAGCATTCGGGAACCGAACACTACACTGCTAAAAGACATCACTATTTATATAAAGACCAATCCCAAAAGACCTCTGACACCTGCTCTAAATACCAACATTTTAACAACGTGTTCGGACGATGCAGCTCTACTTACAGTGGACGAGTTTTATTTCGAGCCACTAATGACTGATGCGTCATTTTTGCTTTTTTTTAAGTATTTAAAGACAATAGACGAGCGCAGTACATTTGTGGCTAGTCTAATGGAGTGTCCATTGCTAGGCACAGTAGTGATATCAAAGGTTTGGTCTGAATATATGAGGCAGTCGTTATTGTAATTTATAGGCTGCGTTTGTTTAGCTACAAAACGTAAGGTAGACATGTGAATTGTGTTGATGCACTGACAATTATTCGCACATTTAATATACGAGTGAGCTGTGAACTAGGCTTGTGATGTTTTCAACTACATCCACGTGAAATATGAAGAAAATTTATTTGTTTTGGAAAGCCAAAATTACTAGGAACTGTATCTATTAAGTCTCTCTGTTTGTAATTTTAGACATCACGGTGTACCCTACCAAAGATCCTCTTTCGACAGTTATTTATATTAATACTGAATGTCATATTTAAAGGAAAAAACATATTGCCTTTCACTGGCAATAATCTCAAACTAAAGAATATCGTATTCGAATTTACAATCTCAATTTTTGAACCAACTTGGGGTCACTGAACCTCAAAAACGTTACCATATTTCATAGTAACATTTTTTCTTCCATCTTTATCTTTACGTTTTGTTCTGCATTTTGTTATTAAGACAATACGTTACGTGTGTTTCGATTACACTAGACGTTTATTGTTTATCGTAAAATAATGTTCGCATTGCATTTTGGATATCTAAATCCTTGGATTTATTAATGTCTAAAAGCTTTTCTGCGAATATTGTTTCAATTATATCATTCGTACTCGTAGGTTGAGTAGTGGCAAGTGCGCCGAATAAGGAATCTCGAGGGAATCTATCCCAGTTTTTAGTGTCTTTATTTTTCTGTAATATCACAAAGTCTAGGCTTGTGCCCGGTGTACGTTAGACTCGCCCACTATTAATTAGTCAATGATACACAATCTGTCGTGGGCCTGAGCAGTCAAAAGCTGACTGGCATCACAAGAACCTATAAGTAGTCATTTTGATTAACAAATATAGTTACCAACAACCATAATTCTATTAACATATCTTAATCGATTATCAATTACATTGTCATGCCGCGGTAGTTGATGAAATCGATGGGTGATTTTATTCGATAGTTGTGCCAATCGCAACTATGTGTGTATGTATACAGATATATATGTATCAAGCTTGTCGCATGCCAGTCGTTGATAAGATGTCTCGTCAGTCAAACGTGTCGCTTGAGGCAGTTGGAAGCTCTTTTGGCAGCACTGCAGTTATTTCAACGATCCCGCTATGGGTATAGTTACATCACTATAAAGCGGAGAATTCAATTATCGATTATGTTGAGAGTTTTCTGAGACAATTTCTATTTCGTACACAGTATATCAGAACCATGAGTATTTATATCAAAGAAATATTACTGAATTTAACTCGCTCTACAAATATAAAACAAATTGCAGACTGTATCAATTTTTTTTAAAGACGTTGCCCCACACTAGCGTTTTCTCCTGTGTCGTGGGTGCGTTGTAACATACGAATTCACATACACATGACACCCAGACTCGAAACAACAATCTGTGGATCACACAAAGAATTGTTCCGTGCGGGAATCGAACCCGCGACACGTTGCGCGTCAGCCAGTTGCCCAGCCACCGCGCCAACTGTACAGTTGTAGCTTGTATGTGAATCATTTCTTATTATTCTAAGTCCCGAAGAAAAAGCGATTGTGATATTACCTCAATGTTCAAAAAGACGTTGGTTTTCTGCTTCATCTGTTTAGTATCAATATTGTTTCCAGTTTGCTAAGCCAATATGGACAGAGGATTGATGTCTGAATTTATAATAACGTTTGTGTGGCCTATTGACCGTACGCACACTGGCGCAAATACACACAAATACACTATCTACGCACGGTTACATTGTGTGTACAATGGGCCGGATTTAGACTGTTGCTTTGTGAGTTTGTTACTTGTTTTATCATCTTAACAGTCTATGCTGCCACGGTCAATTACATTAGGCTACTGGCTACTGCATAATATGTCATGAGTTCAATACTCATGACTTTTTTATATTATTTTATATTAACTTTGCATTCCGAATACAGTAGGCGATGTATGTAGGACTATTTTTTTTATAATTATTATTACCTGTAATTACCATACTTCCTGCAAATAAACGTTCTTATTCTTATTCTTATTCATATCTCTAGCGGCTTCTATAATCTACAACTTTATTATCTAAAAGTGATATGTGTATATTTGTGAAAGCGAGATAAATAAAAATACTTTTCTGGATTTTTACATAATTATGTAAATCCAAACAATATTAGACACTCGAATACGGCCCTGTAACATCAAGTAATTAATCATGTTAATATTTAAAACATGCTCAATCGTTGTCGTCCACCGATGTATAGGAAGCTGTGTCATTATTATTATTCATTTTATGATGCATTGATTTATTCGCGATGACGATAACTGTTCTTGATGGTCACAAGGCCAAGAGCTGTAGAACTGGGTACTACATCAGTAACGAGTTAATAGCTACCTATATTTATATACTTATGTAAATTTAAGTTATGTCACTTTATGGTAATAGCTTTTTATCTTAAACATGATATCATGCTTCTTGATCTTGATAGGGATAGGCAAAGGTACATTTTATTAACTCTAAAGATCAAGCGACGTCGACATCGTCAGAGTTGCGGGGAGCCAGTGGATGCAAGTGGCGAATTGTCGTTCGACGTGGAGTACTAAGGGGGAGGCCTTTGTCCAGCAGTGGACGTCTTTCGGCTGTTGATGATGATGATGATGATGAAAGGTCAATCGACCAAAAAGAAGAAAGATATTCTATTCCAATTATGTACCGAATAAAACGGGATGAACAGAATTCGAGGAGTGAATAGACAAGAAGTGGAGTGATAGATACTATGAAGTCGTCACCCCTCGAATTCTATTCACCCCGTTTTACAGTATTTGGATATCAATAACTTATTTTTGTTCTCGAACGAAGTTTTACTTAGTAACTATTTCGTTATTTATGACTGTACCGATAAAAGTCTTAATCTAGATCTTTAGAACTAGTAGATATTAGTTATTAAGTAGATATTATAAACAATTTCTTCTTAAAACTCAATATAGTTTTATTCATGAATATTCATAGTTAATCCTATTGTTAGTTCTTCGATATAATCTTATTCTTTTATGAGAAAGATCAGATCTTTTGATCTCTTTGATCTGTGTTGTTCTGTTTATAATCTTTCGGTTTCATTCACCCATTATTCACTTAATAGCTTATTAAAACTGGTCATGCTGGGAATGTTCGAAGATATTTTTGCAATGTAACTTTTCCATTCGCGCCTTTTGTTTCATTGCCGTTTTATAGCGTGCAAACTTGCTTTCTGAGAAGATGTATTTAGGTACCTACTTATATTTATCTGTAATTTTTTGAACTAATATCTACGTGTGCGTTTAAACACAAAATTACTCACACACTGACTGAAGGAAATCGTATTTTCTGTTTATCTAATATCTTCTTCTTTCTTGTACATTTTCTTTGCTCCTATCATTTCTTATCACACTTACAATTCTATCTATCCCTCTCACACTTTTTAAAACACCTAAATTAGAAAAAGACAACTAAACACAACATCCATTTATTCAATCTAATAACAGTCCAGCACAAGTCAATTATTGTGCATCACATCAGTTGACCAGCTTAATTGGAACTTCCCGCTGTACGCTGTCCTATTGATCCCCGAGGTCAAACGAGGTGATGGTCACCTGAAATTGTACAAAAAGTAAACCGAAATTCACTGAAAGCATAGATAAATTATTCCGTTACCAGGTGTTAATGTTCTAGGAATGAATTAGTTTAAATAATTAATTGTATTTGTTAATATGTATGTAGAGTACGATGACTCAGGAATGGTTTAATGGCTCCAATATCAGTAACCTACTTTAAATCGTTAAACTTATTCGAAAATGTATTTGAAATGAAAATTACTCGATACTAAAACCATAGAATACAAAAAGAAACTTCAAAAAGACTCGACAATCCGTTGCCACTTCACTTTAATCATCACCAACATCATATCAGCTATAGTCCACTACTTGACACAGTCCCTCAATGACTTTCAAATCGAGACAGTCGGAAGCAAAAAAGTCACTTCACTTTCATATTCAACTAACCTAATATCGACAAACTCGACTATGGAATCCTACACAACATCAATAAACACTTTAACAAGTTCACAAAGAAGAAAACTCCAGGATATCCCCGTACTCTAAACATGAACCGCTGTATCGCCCACACCATTACCTACGCGGTTATTTCTGTGACCGGCTCACGCTAGGAGCGTTTATTTTCAACGCTTAAGCCTAGTTTACCTTATGATGGACGACCGTAGACTGGCCACTGTATATCTGTCATTCATATTATACTGTGTAGTGTCTGGTCTGTAGGAATATCAGTTGAATGCAACAAAAAGAATTTTGTCTATGTATTTTAACTCGTATTGCAATGTTCGTCTTTGTTTTTCTTGTCAACAGTCATTTCTTAAATATCTAATTGGTGCAGGAACTCTGTATATATATAAGAAAAATGAGAAGTCGTCCTATTTCATTGTTTGCCAGCAAACAATGGGTCTTTGAAAGATTGACTACCTCTACTTTCCGTCTTTGAGGATCTTTTTAAGAATAATAAAATATGAATATTTTTTTGAAAACCTCCTTAACTTGTATTTTTCATTATTAGAAAATACAATAAAGTCTTACTTACCCTTTAATAATTACCAATCTATCATCGTCATCCATTAAAAGCAACACAGTCGAAGGTGGGGTCATTATTTTGCATTCCCCAGCCCAGCCAGTCAGCCTGTGACCACCACGTCACAATGTTCACCTCCATACAATAAATCAAGCCGAATCAAAATGAACGCGACTCCCGCTTTGTAAATCATTCGGGATGGTAATTAGAAATTTGCTGAAATTAATTTACGTGACGTCACACGTCGCGTTCAGGGGAATCTTGATAAGTGGGCTTTGATACTGTCAGTTCCTAGATTATGAAACTCGATCTAGTTTATAGTTTGAGAGGAATTTAAAAGAGGTTCGCGAGTTGTTACAGATTATAGGGAACTTTTTGGTCGCTTGCTTTTCTGTATTTGAGTTTTGAAATGAATCTGTTGGTTGATTTTTAATCATTTCTAGTGATAGACCAGTGCTGAACTATAAGCCTCCTTAACATAAGAAACAATGAACTCGAACCATTCAACAATAGCAATAAACGTAGAATAAACTGTATGTACTATTTATACAACAAAGAGGCGAGTAAAGTTGCGTCAAATGTTTTAATAAGTGATTTTTAATGAAATCTTATTAACACGTTAAACGCCATGGGGGTCACCGGTGACCGGCGTTAGCGGAGGATTTACCTTCAACAGTTTTTTATTGGCAGTTAAAGTCTTAAAAGGTAAAAATTATTGATGTCCATTCTTGTCTTAAATAATACAATCTAAGTCGCTATTTATCTTGTCGATGCAACTATCTAGAAATTATCTGTGACTGCATCTAGAAATCATCTTAGACGTACCGATTAGAGAAATCAGTATTCCAAAAAAATGTAATCAAATTGCAACAGTGCTTGCGAAATCATCGTTTCAGGTCATTGCATCTGCATAAAAACGGTCCGAATCATCTCAGAGATTACAATCAAAACTCCAAAAAACGAAATTCGATATGATCGAACTCACCACCTGCTGTTTTCTTTGAAAATTTTATTCTAGATGTGTATTTAGTGTTAGTGCTTCTGTATTTCTATGAAATGGTCGAAAAGCCGCTTTGGACTTTAAGCTGAATTTTTTAGAATACTCTTTGACTTTGTGTTTTTTTTATTATTTGTTTTTATACCAGATTAATCTCTTGTCAATAACAGTTGGATACAGTTTGTAAAATCTTACAAAGTTGTTGTATTTTTAAATAAAAGTTTTAGCTTAGCTTAGGCACATCAGCGTGCACACTAACTTCAAACGAACTGTTTCTTTGACATTAATAGTTAGTTTCGCCAGTTATTCACTGGCCAACAGGTTTTTTAGATATTGTAACTTCAGATTAAACTTATGAATCATGTAACCTCTTGTATGTCGGTATTTAAGACACATTAGAAAATGTATTGTGTCTCGCGCAGATTCACGCTCCGTATACCGGAGGGTCAACGCCAACAAATCCACTAAAACATAACATTCTGAAATACAACAACATAACATCACGCCTTTTATCCCCGAAGAGGTAAGTAGAGGTGCACATTATGCCACTGTACAATGTAACACCCACTTTTCACTATTTATGTTATGAGTCCCACGTAATAGGGGGTCAGCCTATTGCCATATACCGGGCACAATTCCAGACTCAGTGCTACTACTGAGAATTTATAAAATACACAGTAGTACTTTGCCCGACCCGGGAATCGATTCCGAGACCCCTTGCCGAGTCGCACTTGTTTGCGACCACTCGGCCAACGAGGCAGTCGTTCGACATTCTGAAATATAAACTGTATTTAGTCTGTATTGTGTGACTCGACGCAACTAAAACTAAATTATGTCGTTATCTAAAACGGATTTTAGTCCGTCCGTCATTAAATTAGTGGTCTAAATTCAATCGGACCGTACCGGGGAACATTGACAGGTGACCAGCCGTCTGCGAGCCTGTCGAGAAAGGACAATTTGAATCATTCATCTAATTATGACGTAGTTTATTCAATTATAAGCCTTGCGGTGATGTGGCAGAGTATATTTATCACAACCCCTAAGTAATGAGTAATGGATTAGGTTTAAGAAAATTCTTGAAAATACGTCATCGTATTCCTTGTCACATATATGAGTCGATAATAATTATACAAAATTAGCGGACCCAACAGACGTTGTCCTGCATATCCACTTGAATGTATAAACAAAATTTCATCAAAATCGGTCCAGTCGTCCGAGAGAAGTTCAGTGACATACACACTCACAGAAGAATTATATATATAAAGATGCTCATATTATGACATCGTAAAACTATTATAAATAAAATACTTTTATGTGAAAAACTTTAATATAAAATAACTACATTTATAGAAGAGTATATTAATTCAATTATCTACAAAAACAGCATCAAAGCGATTGAGATGCGATTCACGTAGCTCTGTCGCACTCAGAATTAGAAACAGTTTAATTCTAGTCGAGTATTGTTGACGCATCGTGAGATTTCTATTTTTCGAGTAAAATCGAAAAGGCTTTACTACTTCTCTTAAATATATTATGGTAGTATTTGTATGTGGTGACCAAGTAATTACTTACTAATCATCAGACAATTCATCAACAGCCTGTAAATATCCACTGCTTTAATCACCACGCTTGCTCAATGCGGGTTGGCAATTACAAACTTATAATTAGAAATTATAAGCCCAGGCTTCCTCACGATGTTTTCCTTCACCGTTTGTCAGTGGTGTCTAGGTAATCTTAGAAAGTGTATATAACTCGGAAAACGTCACATTGGTACTTGCCGTTGGTAGGTTTCGAACCCGCACCCTCATGCATAAGAAGCGGGCGTCATAAACCTCCGGACCACCATGACAATTCACTCATACTTATTACGTGTAGGTTAAAATTATTATCGTTTGGGAACGGATGACACCTTACTTTTGAGAGGAATGAATAAGGAGCGTTAGATTCTTACTTTTACTAAACCCATCCCGCTAGTCACAATAAGGCTAAGAGTTCACGGTGCGAATTTCTCCCGCGCCCTCCTCGGTTGCGTTTGTTTGCGGCTCCGGCTGCACCGACGGGCGCCGCCGCGGTCCTGCAGCCGCAGGCGGGTTGCAACCGCGAGCTCTGCCATCGGTTGGCGGGCGATCGCAATGGAAGGGCCGGTCTAGAACTCGATTGATTGTTTAACCCATCTTGCGATAAATCAACCGCCAAGTTCGCGTAAAGAGGCGCCAGGTCCTCTAAATAGATCAGCTCTGACTGTGCAACACCTGGTCTGTTACAGCACATCCCTAAGGAACCTTAGAAATCGAATCCTTTAAAATTAACAAAGTATAACATCTTTATAAGTAAACCAGTTTAAAAGAATTACGGAAATGGTCAGCTTGCAAACTCGTTTGTTGAGTTGTGATATGAATCTGAGAAGGAAAAGAATAATTAGACATTATCTGAGTAAACATTGTTTTATTGAGAGATAAGGAATAATTTGTTGAAGGACTTTTTGTTTCTTTTTCATTATTATGTCATTTTTTACACGGTGATGTTCCGAGAATAACCATTTTATTAGAATTTTCCAGATATTTACCTATTCAATTCATGTCAATATATAATATTCAAATGTTCAAAATCTTTCTGTAATACTAGTGTTGATTCTAGGAATATTTTGATATAAATAGTCTTTGATACCCTTAAAAGTAAACTTTACAATAATTGTGAATTACTTTCATACTGCTTTAGTAGTTCGGTGTTCGGGGCCTAATACTTAATTAGTTTGTAAATAATAATCAAATCTTTCCTCCTTATGTATTTGCATAGATAACGTTTTTGTTAAATCACAAAAAACTATTTTATTCAATTTACACAGTAAAATCATCGACTGATATAGATAGCTGTTTCCTTCATAAATGTAGCAACACTTGTAATTTAAATCTGCTTTTTCACGTGTTCCTCATAACCTGTCAATAAATAAATAAATATTGATCGATATTGTGTCTATTGTCAAGGATACGGCAACAGACTCCCAACTCAAATACTGAAATTACAGTATTGTAAGAAAATAACCACACAATCACTTTCGTAGAAAAGGCAACACATGGAAAAATCATCTTTATGTTATATTATTATAAGATACAAAAGCCAATGTTGAGACTGTTTAATTAATAAATGTATTCTTTTCTTTCCAGGTAAGTCTTCCAATACATCAGACGTGGTTCTGACTTCTAAGAAATGGTCGTACTCAAGGTAAAAGTATTATAATTAAACTTCCAATGGTTTCAATATCAAAATGGAAGACGGTAAAAATAACATTTATTTATTATTATTGTTAACCTCGTTGGTTATAATATTCTATAGTATTTTTTTTTATATTTATTGTCTTTTTTATTTGAAATTATAATGATAGAAACGACTTAAGAATTAATTACAATTATTATTTTTATCTTGCTCTATAATTCCCTTAAGATCATAGTCTTTTTTTTTGTTATTATTTTTTATTAGACATCAGCTTCCTTCCCGGTGTTATCAATGTCTGTAATACTCCCCGAAAAGTAATGTCAAAGCCCATTTGAAACAAACAAACATCATTTTGGGATCTATCCTAAATAGTTTTTACCTGTCCGTTGTTCGACACGGATTCCCTACTCAGACGCAGGTTATTGATCCTCTACATATGACTTAATATTCAATGCGCGAACGCAGACGTTGCGCGTCCGTCGCTTGCCCAGGCGCAGCTCCTCACCAAGTGAGAGTTTTGATTTTAGAACAATGGTAGAAAAAAATCTTGAATAGGATGCGTGCTTTGCATTGCTAATCATTTTGTTTTAATGTTTGAATATTTTAAGGAACAAAAAATGTAAAACAAAATAAAATTTTAAACGGAAAAAAGTGTAGGAGATTTGTTACTTTATTTAAATAAAAAAAATGGTTGACGTTGATTCCGTTCCGCCACTATAGGAATTAGAATTTCAAATTGATAATAGAATAAGAATCGATAAGATATCCCTTCCCGTCTTGTCAAAGCCCTTCAGGTGAAGTACCTTGTTCGTCAGTGGATGTGAAGTCTAAAAACTTGGCAAGAATACATTAAGAACTTTCACTGACAGTACACTCAAGTCTTCTGCATACAAGAACTTCACTTCACCACGATCACTTAAACATCAAACTATCCCATTATGGAACTTTCTATTCTGTGTGACAAAGTCGATAGTCAATATTTCCTCATATATTTTAACTGCAGGATTTTGGATACAGTGACTGGAAGAGGCCTTTGACATAAAGTCCATACTTAGTTCGTCCACGTTGCCTCATTTAACGAATGCATACGTTAAAAAGGATAGACGGATTTCACATTGCCGGTGCGTGTACAGTTTTCATTGTATCTAAGCAAGATGCAAGCATTTGTCATTTGTAGTGTGTTGTTTGTGACGAATGCATCATCATCATCATCATCAACAGCCTATAAATACCCACTACTGAGCAAAGCCTCTTCGCACACGGAGAACGTTTGAGCATTAATCACCACGCTTGCTCAATGCGGTTTGGCGATTACAAACTTATAATTGCAAATTATAAGCACAGGTTTCCTCACGATGTTTACCTTCACCGTCTGTCAGTGATGTCTAGATAATCTTACAAACATATAACTCGGAAAAAGTTATATTGGTACTTGCCGTTGGTAGGTTTCGAACCCGCACCCTCATGCATGAGAAGCGGGCGTTTTAAACCTCCGGGCCACCACGACGAATGCATACATTCGTCAAATGACGCAACGAGGGCAGTAGCCCTTAATGTGTAAAAATTCTATCTCCAGGAAGCAAAACTTCGTACGTTATTGACACTGATCATAAACGATTAGTGTCATAATGCAAATTTCAACGTTACCAATTTTCATTGATATTATTTAGGATCAATCGTAATGTCAAAACTCTTCGAACTCACCATCCTCAAATCAATCGCGGGTTACTCACATGCGCTACTGTTACCGCTGCTCTTGAGGAAGAACCGCTATGTGGTTCGAAATTAGTAGAGCTTTTCTCAGTATATTCACGTGAGTAAACCGCGATTTTTAGTTAATTTAGTATGTCTCACGATAGTTATTATAAAAACAACCACCCTCAACGTTTATTTTGAAATTAATGCTATTTTCTCTTAAACCTATTTTCTAACTGTATTTCAAATAATGAAATACTCCATCTAATACTAAATGGTACGTGTAAGTTATATGACAAATGGATGAAGCGTCGACATCCCTGTTTCGGTACTTACTAAACCCATTATAGAGCGGCTACGGCAAACCTATTTTGCATTTGATCACGTTGATTGAGTTAAAGTGTACCGATTAAGCCGTCTTCCTACATTTCAGACATTTTAGACACTTGTGAATGTGAATTAGAATCCAATTCTAGTTATGTGAAGTCATTATGTAGTTCTATGGTGTAGAAACTTCGATAGTAATGATTAGGGTGATGTATTTTGTTGGAGAACTGTTAGATGTTTAGCTCGTGGATGTGATTGAAATCGATTCGAAGGTTTAAAGGATTTAATTTGTCCCGTGTGCGGTGTAATAAACACTCGGATTGGTTGCAGGAATAAAAGTGTAACTTTCGTGGGACATACTAAAGGAATTATCATGTTTTCGGCTTACTCACGTAGGTACTAACTAGACGAGGAACTAGACTTGACTAGACAGGCTCGAGTAGCCAGTAGCAGCGCGACAGTCGCCGCGTCGCGGGTCGCGAAATGCTGCTCATGAATATGAGCCTCTAGCATGGCTTGAAACTAGTCGAGTTCATCGTCAAGTTAGTTCGTGAGTAAGTCGAAAACATAATAATTTAAGAATAAAAGTGTTGCTATATGTATTGTATTAATCTAAATGATGTCTTGTCATTTTTCTCACATCCCTTTATAAATAGGTATAATTCGTTTATTAAATACTTAAATAGTCAGTAAAAGAATAAGGAACTACCTGATTCCGTGTCTAAAAATCAAATGTCCTCGTAACCCTGGAAGTTGCACCACTTTTTTAACTCGACACTACCCTTATCTAAAACTGACAATCTTTATGTGTCAAGCTTACGATAGCGATTATCATAGACTATAAAACTTTTTGTCAACAAAATGGTTGCCGTGTCTGGGACAGTTTAAAAAATTAACTGTTTTTTTTAACTTCCGAACATTATACGAAGAATAAGGAATGAGTAAGTTAGAGGTCAATGAACTTGAAGTTGTTTCCTTTACTTTTTTATTGTTTGACGTTTTAAATAAGCCGTCCACGTGCTTCGACTATCGGGGAGGAAGTAATCGTTACTCGTGCCATTACCTTTATAGATAAGATGGTCATACGCGGAATCAATACCTTATTTATAGTCATACATACAATGACTGCCCTCATTGGCCGAGTTGTCGCAAGTGCAACTAACGGGCAAGGGGTCTCGGGTTCGATTCCCGGGTCGGCCAAAGTATTACTTGTGGAAAGTATTACTACTGGAATTGTGCCATGCCATGGCAATAGGCTCACCCCCTATTACATTGGACTCATAACATAAATAGTGAAAAGTAGGTGTCCCTTCGGGGATAAAAGGCGTGATGTTATGTTATGTTATAGTCATAGTCATATTTAATTGTTATTTTTTCTACCAATATAGCTATTATTATGTGCGCATTCATTTAAACCTTTATAAACGAGACAAGAACCTTGCGACAATCATTAATCTAAAAATGTTTATCTTGAATGTGTTGCATATAAAATTGTAACCAATAGAGATGACACCACAAAGATCTACTAACACAATTAAGATATCGTAACTTTTGGCTCTCGATACTTTCAGCCTACAGCAAGATGCCTGACTGTATGATAGGTCATAAATAATCAGCCAACTGGCACACAAACGCCGCTTGATTTATATCGACTGGTTGTCAATCCGACACCTCTAATAACGATAGACCAATTAATGTAATCGCAGTTAATGATATCGGTAGCAGATGGATGATTTGTATTGCCATTTAGTGGTATATTATTGACTTCGGTACTGTATTAGATGTAACGTACATAAACATGGCATACTAAATGTACGCTATTTCGGCTAAAAGTACATAAACACATTTTTATGTACTTTCGGTACGCTATTTCAGTTGAGGCTTGTCCTATATGTATAGGACAAGCCTGAGACAAATTAACTTATGTCACTGAGTAAAGGTTTTCTTTTATCATTTTATAAGCCACCCGTCAGTATTATGTTAAGCTGTTGTCAGATTTTTTAAGGAATAAGCCGGTAAACGAGCAGACTTCACCTGATAGTAAGCAATCGGTGTCGCCCATGGACACCTGGAACATCAGAGGCGTTACAAGTGCGTTACCGGCCTTTTGAGAATTTGGAATTAAAGAATTGTGGAGGATTTCAGGATTGGGGAGACTGGGTGATTGAGCCTACGGTGACCTTACTGACACGACGAAACCCAATGCAAGCGTTGTTTTACGTCGGTTTTCTGTGAGGCCATGTTAAAAAAATCTCAGTAGTAGCACAGCGTCCGGAATTCTACGCGGTATATATCAATAGGCTCACCCCTTTTACATGGGACTCATAACATAAATAGTGAAAAGTGTGTGTTACATTGTACAGTGGCATTAAGTGCCGTAACGTGCACCTCTGCCTACCCCTTCGGGGATAAAAGGCTTGACTGACTTACAATCAAATGTACAGTCTCCTTGTTTATCCGTATCCTATAAAAACATTCCTAAAACCTCTTTACTACAACTTAAAGAGAAAAGATTAAACTGTCAAATACCAAGCGGTCACCGGTGACCGCGACCTATTGTTCTTTAATTGTGTCTATAAAACCGGTACTCGACGAGTTAAACAATTTTACATTTACAAAATTCATTTTACAAACCTCGAACTAGGAAGACGAAACTCCGTCATCTCGATTCCTAAATTCCTTGGCAAACTTATAACTGAAGTAGGATCATAATTAAGATTAAAGTCTTTGGTCGAGTTTGGCATTAGTCTATCCGTTTGTATCGCCCTAGAAAGTTTGCTCTGAGAAATTGCTGAGGCTTTCGGTAACTTAGACAGTTGGAGCTATTAGATATATTGATGTTGCTGATTACAAGTTGAGGAATTCGGTTTAATGGTTTTAGAGGGGTGAAGATTCTTCTCTCTATTCTACCTCTATAAACCTTTATCGAATTTGATCTTAGAAAGTAATTTGCGTTTTGTTGTAGTAATAATAAGTTTGATTTTGCTGTGCTGTGAACTTTCCTAGGTCATAAAGCATCGTTCATGTGTTATACAACACGTGGTTCTTAGACATCCAATGACGCAGCATAATTACAAAATACATATGGTTGTTCGGTTGTTCCGTTATGAAACGCGATGCTTTCTCGGTACACAATTTTATAAAAGCTTTCTTAGAACAATTCCTCGATACGATACAAAGTATTACTTACTTATAACAAGTATATCAAAATCAAAACGTCAAGTTAAATACGAACAGAATTCACGTTAATTCCCCTGTAACTTCGAGTTTCCTATTAAGAACTTTAACGTCTTTTATTGCAACTATTTACCTCGAAAACAACCATCCACTTAGCCTCAGCAAATTGACAATAATTAACACTGGCAACTAATAAAACGGATAGTTTAACCAACTGTCTTGTTACCCGAAGCAATTTCTCACTCGAAACTTTCCGTGCTCAACAACTTTCGTTCCCGTAACGTAAACGATACATACAAATGGCGCAGATTTCGGTCCCGCGGTAAGCCGCGACCCGCCACTGATTCACGCCCGCGACTCGTCAATCCTAACTCGTAGGGTTGTCACCGCTACGACGAAAATTAATCACGGGACTCGACAACGACGCCAAGTTATATTGCACGTCAATACGTAAGTTTCCCTCCCTTGTTGTGTTGCGATGCAAATGCTTGACGTGACGCGTTATAAATTATTGTTATGGCCAACGAACGCTTGATTAATTTTGCGTTTGACGCTGTTTGATGAAAATGCTGCGGTTGCGGTATCAGAACGTGATGACAGGCGTGTTTGAATATTGACGTTGTTTAATGATAATTTTATCTTATAATGGACATTGCATTTGGCTATCGTTGGTTTAATATCAATTGCTATTACATTTATCATATTCATCAAATATTACAACATAATTATCGAACAATTAATAACAAGTTTCTCTAAACCACAATTAAATACTCGTTAATTATAACGTAGAACACGTTCAAACAATTCAATTATTTCAAATGATAACGCTCTTGTTGTGAAATTGGTTATTATTTCTCTTCTCCATTTTTATATTATTCAAGTATGCATTGACAACCCTACACGGAGACGCGCGGTATCGACTCGTAGTCGCGCGAATACACGAATTAATTGCCTATTGATTGTGACGAGAGTCTTCACTGATACACTGCGATACATTGCGATGTTAATGGCACTCACGACATATTCGACACTGAAGTAATCTAGCCTTGTTTATGGAAACTTCGGTTTATTTTAGAATCTAGAATACTTCGATGAAGAGTAGAGGACTAATTAAGTTAATTCAGTAGCAAAGGTTATAATATCTATCTATGCAGGAAATGTTTTTGTTTTATGAATTACTCAACTGTTTGACAAGGTGACTCAAATAGTTTCAGGCCACGCCAGAGATTCATAGTCAAGATTTGAAGAGAATTGCATGACAACTTACGTAGATAATGGAAATTTACGATATCTAACATTATAGGTATCATGTTAAAAATGCTTCCCTTATTTTTGATGACGGGGGGAAACCTTCAAAAGGCGTCTAGCTTTTTGGGGATAAAAGACTAGGGAGTGTGGGATTTTTACCTCACTAAAACCACCCCGGTGGCCATCCTCAACACCTGTATGAAGACACCGGGTCCTCTAAAAGAGATCTGCTCCGGAGCCTCCACGGTGCAACGCCTGTTACGGCACATACCTAGAGTAAAAAAAATGCCTGCGTATCGGTTGATTTAAAATTAAAGTTTAAAATTTTAACATTTTAAATCTATATATATATAAAAGAAAGTCGTGTTAGTTACTCAAGAATGGCAGAATAGATTTGGCTGAAAATTGGTAGGGAGGTAGCTTAGAGCCAGGAGACCGACATTTTTTTTTTTTTAAGGGGGGAAAATCATCGAATGACTGCTCCCGCCTGGGTGAGGCGGAAGGGAGTGTCAGACTCTTACTGACTAAAAACCACCCCGTTCCTTCTCCTGCACGTCGAGCCGGAGCCCCGGTTACCCGTTAGGTTCTCCGCGACAGGAGACCGACATAGGATACTTTTTTACAAAATTTTTTTTTTTACTTTTTACCGAAAATCACGAACGGAGACGGGAAAAATGGGATTACGCGTACGAAGTCGCGGGTAGAAGCTAGTTAATTATAAAGCGTGCAGAATTTAGTAACGATATTGAATTTAATTACATTTCTATAATAATTCGATAGAAACATTCAAATGGTCTTTAAATAAAAATAAATCGCCTTGACACTATTGTTTGATTACCTGATTGTTTCCACTTCGCGTCAAATGTACTACGTTTTTAAGTGACAATAATGTTACAAATGATGAAGTATTCTATTGTATTCAATTTATATATGGTTTACTTCAATATGACATCGAGGCAAATAATATAAAAATCTACAAATTTTTTGCTTGTTTGTATAAATGTCAGAACTCAATATTGTTTTGTTTTGATTAAACTATAGTCGATCTATGAGCGTTAAAATTATGGGTAGCTTATCTATCAAGTCTTATGCAAATAAAAAGGATAGGTACGGATACATGAGTTTATAATAATACTAGCTTCTGCCCGCGACTTCGTACGCGCAATCCCATTTCCCCCCCGTTCCTGTTCGTGACTTTTTGGTAAAAGTAAAAAAAATTAGATAAAACGTATCCTATGTCCGTCTTCTGGTTCTAAGCTACCACCCCGCTAATTTTCATCCAAATCGATTTAGTCGTTCTTGAGTTATAAATAGTATAACTAACACGACTTTCTTTTATATATATAGATAACCAGGATAGACAATCTACATTTTCTTTCTTTTAAAAAGACATTGCCCCACACTAAGATTTTCTCCTGTGTCGTGGGTGCGTTTACAAACATACAAGTTCACATACAAATGACACCCGGACCCGAAAACAATCTGAAAATCACACAAAGACTTGTTCCGTGCAATCAAATTAAAAAAATATATATATAACATATGACAAAAAGTATACATATCGTCTACGTGTATACTTTTTCATTTCGTTGGTTACAAAAAAAATAAAAGTAAAATGTTCAACTCTTTTAATCTGTGATTTGACGCATTTTAACAGTAGGTTCATGCCTACATACCCATGTACGCTAAACATATATTATAGTCGGTGTGACGTCATATTTCAAGAAAGTTAGCACCTATGCGACGCTGCTGTCGCTAAATGGTACCTATTGTTCTACTTACAAATGTCGCTGTCTATTGTCAAAATCAGACAGGGATTAAAATGTCTGATATTTTTTAGACACACGCATAAACAAAACTTCACGCCTTTTATCCCCGAAGGGGTAGGCAGAGGTGTGTATATGTAGCACTTAATGCCACTGTACATTTAATTCCCACTTTTCACTATTTATGTTTTGAGTCCCATGTAACAGGGTGTGAGCCTATTGCCATAAACCGGGCACATTTCCGTGCTACTACTGAGGATTTTTTTTAAAAAACCCAGTGCCCAGCAGTCGTTCTTGCGACCACTCGGCCAATGAGGCGGCATATTTTTTAGAGTATGTCTAATATTATGTAATGCTACTAAAACTTGTGGAAGTCCTAAAAGTTTCTACACATGTGTTTGTTTAAAATGTTTATAAGGGATTATCGAGTCCACTGCGTGATTCAAAAATAAAGCAAGAATTTAATAGTAAATTAAAATAAAATTACACTCATTCTGCGGCTAACGTGTTCCCCCTAATTTATATCATTTCTATATAACATAATGACGCTACTCTCAACCCTTAAACCATGTCACCCGCCTGCCAGCCACAACGGCCGAAATAAAATTAATTACAAAATGCGCAATTAAATCCGCTCGTCCCTCCATGTTCGACCAATAAAAATGTTGCCATAGAAAAAAAATCGTCAGCCATTTACATAATTCACCGATTTCACGAAACATCTGCGACACTTTATATCAATCCTCTACAAGTGTACACATTCGCGGTTTGAAAATGTTTTCTATGTGTGCGTTAAATACGTCGTAAGATGTATCAGTTTGTGTGTGTGTGTGTCTAACTCATGTGGTGTGCACAGGAAATGTTCGCGATGACAGGTGAAATGTGCGAGTGTGCCGTGAATATAAGAATGTCGTTTAAGTGTGTGCGTTATAGGGTTGATCACTACGTTATTTTTGTTAATATTTTGCTTGTTGCGTATGTTCAGTTGGGGAAAATTGAAGCTTAGTATCCTTATTTGTGTGTCATGTTAAATATGAAACGAGTTAATAATTTTCCGTACATGTACCACCATTAACGCCTTCTCAATTGATTTGAATAATTATGTATTAGCAATTCCTCCTCCATATAATGTTTTCCGAATTTCATAACCTCGTTACTTATTCACAAAAGCAATAACTACTACAGTACAGAACTACCACTTACCACTAACTTACTAACACATGAAATGGCCACTAACTAAGGCACAAACTTACAAAACACACCTTACAAAACTTTAAAGTACCTAAAAGTACACACGGCTACACATCGAGCTTTACATAACCAGTATAAACTGAACATTAAATGTGCGGAAAGATGATGCGACGCGACCCCAGGATAAACTGGTTTTGTATAGATTGATGTGTGGCCGTGTGTACCAAAGTACCCAAAACAAAGTACGACACGTTACATCAAAATAAACTTCTGAAATCTCGACATGATATCACGAATGTGACGTCACAGACACAGGAATGTTTCACACTGGCGTAATTTAATTGAAAACTAAAGTTTGTGACATTCACGATACAAATCTCGTAAGCGTTGGGTGCCATCCCTACGCCGGGTGTCACGTATATGTGACAACAATGCATCTGTTATGCTGACTTTGCGCCTTGAGCTGTTGATAGGATGTACACAGAGTAGGAAGCTTCAATGGAGGGTTAATATCATTCGCGTTTTATTTATTATTAAATACTTGGAAGTTGGATATTTTGTGCTCTGGTTTGCATGTAGTATAACAATACAATAATTCATTAATATGGTTTGTAGAGGTATAAACGTTAACACTATTTTATTTAATACAGAAATCCTAACCCTCCTGTTTGCTTAGCCGTAGTCTTAGAAATTTAAATAAAATTAAATTATTTTGTACGCTATTAAACTAAGTTTTCTTGATGAAAATATAAATAGAAAATGTCTCTGAGAAAGTGTTTCTTCAAATCGATTATCCTACTTCTAAATAATTAATTCATCACATCCATGATCACTTCATTGACTCACTAATCAGTGGTCCACCAAGAAATGTGTCTTGGTGTGTATGTCACGTCCGTCATTGTTTTGCCTCCGATTGTCTATGGGTCCGCCGAGGGTTCCACGTGTACTATCGCGTTACCATTTCTATGACACACTTAGAACTTCGTAAATGATATGAAAATAGCTATTGTTTGTTCTAAAATAATAGATTTATTTGCTTCTCCCGCCTGCGTGGTGCGGGAGGAAGTGTCGGACCCATACTGACTAAAAAACACCCCGTTCCTACTCCTGCCCTTCAAGCCGGAACGAGTGAATAGGTTTCTTAAGGGTCGGCAAGACGCATATAATGCCCCAAGTGTTGCAGGCGTACATAGGCCACGGTAAAGCTTGCCATCAGGTGGGCCGTGTGCTTTTTTGTCACCGTCGTGCTATAAAAAAATAAATTTTCCGCGATTCCGTATCGGCAAACTAATAGATTCAAGTTTGACTTCTATTAACGACCTGTGAGGCTTCGCTGCTGGATGATGGACCGCTTCCACAGAAATTCTTCTTCTTCTTCAGATATCGTAATTAAAAGGATCAAGTTTATCAGAGAGCGCTGTTGCTCAATAGATACTTGTTAAATAAGTAATTGAAATGTCGTGGTGGCCCGAAGGTTTAAAACCGTTTCTCATGCATGAGAGTGTCGGTTCGAAACCCACCAACGGCAAGTACCAATGTGACTTTTATTGAGTTATAATAATATATGTTCTTACTAAGATTATTTAGACACCACTGACAAACGGTGAAGGAAAACATCGTGAGTGATGTTCTAATTGTGAATTTGAAATAGCCAACCCGCATTGAGCAAGCGTGGTGATTAATGCTCAAACCTTCTCCGTGTGAGAAGAGGCTTTGCTCAGCAGTGGGCATTTATAGGCTGTTGATGTGTATGTGTGATGTAGATAAGTAATTCCTTTAGTTAGTTCTTAAGACACCCACGAAAAGTGTGGGGTAGTTACAAAATGTAGGTACATATCTCTGCTGTTACCTTGTCAGATTCCATCATGGCCTAAGTGAGACAAACTGTCCCGGTTTTCAACGATCAATCGACTACGACTTCAAAGTTACACAAAAATCACAGAATACGTCAATTTATTTACCGTGACAACTTGACAGCTCAGGTATCTAGTTACTTTACATTCCGCCAGGGGCGCTGTTTGCTATTTTATTCACTTCGGCAAACATGAGCAGATGATAATTTCGTAAGACTTTTCGTTCTAAGCTTTCAAAGTAAATTCTTAGGTATATATTAAGACTTTGACTGCAAATAAAAAACAGTTGAAGGTAAATCCTCCGCTAACGCCGGTCACCGATGACCCCCATGGCGTTTAACGTGTTAATAAAATACATAAAAAGAACTGCCTCATTGGCCGCAGATGCGACTGCCGGGCAAGGGGTCTCGGGTTCGATTCCCGGGTCGGGCAAAGTAACCTGGGTTTTTAAAAATCTCAGTAGTAGCACGGAGTCTGGAATTGTGCCCGGTATATGGCAATAGGCTCACCCCTTTTACATGGGGATTATAACATAAATAGTGAAAAGAGGGTGTTACATTGCACAGTGGCATAATGTGCACCTCTGCCTATCTCTTCGGGGATAAAAGGCGTGATGTTATGTTATGTTAATAATAATTAATACAGATTAATTCACAACCCCAAAATCGACGACCTCAAATAATTTAGTCACCATATTCCATAATACTGATAAAGCAAGTCTTGAACAAAAGGCCCTTCGACCCTCGGCCTGACAGACGAAACAATCCAAGGTAATATCGATCAGGGGACAGACCCGCATTCCTGAGCATATCTCAATTCTGTCGGCCACATCGCTATCTGCCTCAAGATAAATATATTTACCTGGAAACGGTGAAATATTCAAAGGGTCGCCTGACCTTACACCTCGGTACTTAATGCTCAACTTTGACTTAATATTGAGATGTCTTTTTTGGTGGAGCACCTTTTGGAATATTATTGTGGTGGTATTAAATAGTGTTTGAGGGTTATTGGTCTAGTTTGGATCCTATTTGAACCACTTGTTGTTTTTTTTTTTATGGCATAAGCCGATAAACTAGCAGACGGATCACCTGATAGTAAGCAATCGGCGTCGCCCATGGACATCTAACAACACCAAAGGCATTACAAGTGCGTTACCAGCCTTTTAGGGATTAGGGGTTTGAGGATCGTTGGGGATTCAGGAATTAAGGAGATATAAGGGGAAGGGGAGGGCAATATACCCATAACACAAGTTTGATCTTACCTTGGGTACCATAGTTTCATCTTAAGTACTCACTTTTTATATGATGTTGTAACGATTAATTTTATATATAAGAGTTACTGTACAAATTATGGTTATGGTTAATAAAATTGGGCCTCCGGTAACCTCACTCACACGCCGAAACACAACGCAAGCGTTGCTTCACGTCGGTTTTCAGTGAGGCTGTGGTATCACTCCGGTCGAGCCGGCCCATTCGTGCCGAAGCATAGCTCAAGACTTGATAAAGTCAAGTATGAAAATTATACAAAAGATAGATTCTAAAACAATATTGTTAAGTTTATACTCAATAGCAGCTAAGTACCGAGAGTTTGTGATCTGCTTAATTTAGCGAAACACCCCTATTTTAGTAAAATTATAACCAATACACTATAGAATACATCCATAAATTCCGGCATAAGTAACATAACTCCAGATATTTGTGTATATCCATTATAATGATGCCTCCAAGCGATGGAGCTCACGTTTCCCAAGTTTATAAACTAAGTAAAGCGAACCAATATTATTGAATGCCACAACAAGACGGTAATCTAACAATATCCGTAGGACAGATTGGTTTCGTACAGTGATGTTTTAGTTTTCATTAAGTTGTTGGTGATGGATGCTAGCAGCGAATTTAATCCCTAAATTAGGAGATAGATACGAAATCTCACTAATATTATTAATGTGAGAGTTTCTTTGTTTGGATGTTTGTCAACCACGCTGAAATTACTGAACTGCAGGGTTTTTTTAAGGGGGGAAAATTATCGCATGACTGTTCCCGCCTGGGTCAGGCGGGAGGGAGTGTCAGACTCTTTGACTAAAAACCACCCCGTTCCTTCCCCTGCACGTCGAGCTGGAGCCCCGTTTACCCGTTAGTGAACTGCAGGGTATGGGCTGACTTAGGTGATGAGATACTTTTTATCTCGATTAAATGCTCTCATAAGATAAAACAGGAATCATATTCAACGCGGGCGAAGTAGCGGGCAACAGATAGTGGGGTATTATTGTATCCAGGTGACGAATTAACACAACGCAGTTGATCACCCAATGTGCTGTCGGATTGTTTCCTTAGGTGAAAAAAAAAATAAAACAAGTTATCAATGATAGTTATAAAAATCCAAAAGAACGATCAACATAACATCACGCCTTTTATCCCCGAAGGGGTAGGTTAGCACATTATTGCACTGTACAATGTAACACCCACGTTTCACTATTTATGTTACGAGTCCCATGTAATGCGTGAGCCCATTAGTACGAACAACACGGTCAAAAACGACAACCATATTTAAAGAGACTACAAATTGTTAACCATCACCCTCATTTAATTTGGTAAATGCGCAACGGACATTGCTCTAATGCATTTTATGTTCTGCAAAATGATACGTTAAAACATTTCCGAGTAATATTCTCATAAAAGCAATAAAACAGTAACTGTATGCGTCGACTGCGGTTATTGAATCGCGAGCGTTTACAAAATTTTTCACGCGAATTAAACTCGCGTCACACGTTTTATGATTTTGTCACGCAATTATTATGAAACAATTACTACATGTATTCCATTTTGTTTTGCCTGCTACTGGATTTATCGTCTGTTGTGGAAATAGGTTTTTGATAGCTATATGTTAGCTGTTATTGTTCATTTTGTCCATTTAAACAGGACAAAAAATACGCAGCTCGTTTATTAAATCCATCAAACGCTTGATATATCTGTTTGCTTACTTGTAACGCCTCTGGTGTTCCAGGTGTCCATGGGCGACGCCGATTGCTTACCATCCGTGTGCTCGTTTACCGGCTTATGCCATAAAAAAAATCAATTCGGTAATTTTACTGAAGATAAGGGAACTTCCATATTTTCTTCGTCTTTATAATATGAAGTTTGATCTGTGAAGACTAGTAGGCTAACGGCCATAATTAATTGTCTCAATTCAAAATCTGTTGATATGGATCAATTCTTGATGATTTTCCCCACTTAAAAAAAAAATGGATCAATTCTTGACATTAGTTGTATGGTATTTCTGTCTAAAATTTAGATGGTTGGCACGTCACGTAGCTTTCTGCCTTGCACACCAAAATTTTGGAAGGATCTGTCGTCGGCGGTATTTCAGAACCAATACGACGTTCAAACCTTCAAGAAACGTATTCCTTTTTAAAAGGCCGGCAACGCACCTGTGACTCCTCTGGTGTTGTGAGTGTCCATGGGCGGCGCTGATCGCTTACCATCATGTGATCCGTCTGCTCGTTTGTCTCCAATTCCATAAAAAAATCGATCGTAATCGGACTGATTTGTTATTAATGCCGATAGTCAAAATGTCTAATTTTTTTCTTATACTTAAGTTACAAATATTACAATACATAGGTAATATCAACAAAAGTATTGTTATCATAACACAAACAAATATATAACAATACGAAACTGTCCTCATGTGTACCATATAATAACCGATTGCTGTTGAAATCATGGGAATATTCACTTTCGTCTCGAAAATAAATCAACGGCCGCCATTGTTGTGTATGGGAACGTTTACATAAAGTATATGAGATAAATATATCAAGCTAGGCAAAACCAGTATAAATTGACCCTCAAATGTTCGAAAAGATCACAAAATGCGAGACCATAATAAACTGGTTTTTATAAATACTTGAGTAAATATAACACGAAACTAAAACAAAATGAATTAATTTGTGAGCGCCATTGCGGATCCTCACAACACCGTTTTAATTAAAAGGATGTGCCCCATGTTTTGCCTCTCAGGAGTTTAAAAAAAAAACAACAATGGCAAAACGCACCTCCACACTGCAAGTTCAAACTTGTGTTTTCCGAATAGTTTTCAAATTAAAAATTCCTTTGAAATTTTTATTTTCACTAAATATTTAGTGTGGAATTTTAAATGTTAGGCTTTTTTGATGCGTTTTTATGGTATGATGAAAATTTTCTAGCATTAATCTACGTTATTCAGCAATAATATAGTCATTAGGAAACAAGGAAACAAAATGAAAGGAGAATCTTGAAGTCTCTATCCACCATTATCCATCTCTATTCACAAATGTACAAATACAATTTACGAAACTCGAAATCTCTTATTGTCAAGTTCATTTAAATGATCCAATAATCCGCTCCGAACGAGTTCTGTGTCAATAACAAATAAACAGTCCATGAATTTATTTCCAACTTTAGTCCTCTTGCAACCATTCAAAATGTTCATTTTAACACCTGGGCTTTTAGCGAACTTAATTCACATTTGACAGTAGAGAGCTGCGCAAACAATGGCGGCCAACGAATCTTGACATTTGTCAATACAGATAAAATATGACTCCAATATTCGGTTTGACGCAGTCTATGGTCCACCAGTCATTGCTTGTTGCCTTGTTAATGCAGGAAAGGTACTAAAATACGTTATTTAAATTACTCTAGTTCTAAACTATAAATAAAAATGTTAGGTTATGTTACGTTTAATTAGAGCTTATTATTATAGTCATTACCAGTAACTATGCATTTTTATTTCATGCAGTACGTCCATAATTCCAACGTCTGTATTACTTATCATTGATCCAACAAGCCAGACAGAACAAAATATCAGATTCAATTTTATTTTTAGTTCTATATTTTGCCGCGACTCTCATATCGAGCTATTCGCAAAGCTGTTAGGAAATGTAACTTCGTAAGTAAATTGACAGTGATTCTATAATACTGTTCATTTGTTGGTAACTTTGTTAGATTTCTGAGTATTTTTAGCCCGTAGTAAGGATAAAATGGGCATATTTTTATAACGGTTAATATCAACGCTCAACTCTGAACTTTGTTATTAGATTTTCCTTTTATTGTGATTTAGTTTTTGAATTGTATTTCCTTAATATTTCTATAGTAAATTGCCGACACTATTTAATG
Source organism: Spodoptera littoralis (assembly GCA_902850265.1). Lineage (NCBI taxonomy): Eukaryota > Metazoa > Arthropoda > Insecta > Lepidoptera > Noctuidae > Spodoptera > Spodoptera littoralis. The sequence continues at coordinate 2,971,080 of LR824539.2, read as the reverse complement.
CCGACAGTATTAACTGTTATTAACCTGTATCAAGTACAGTTATCGTTAGAGTATTTCCCAGAGGTATTTTTTCCTCTTTTGTTAAAACATTTCCTTGTTTAGCGTCCTTTCATTTTACGTCAAGATTTATTTATATCTATTTGAGGATATTGATAATTATCGTGTTACCTATCACAGATGGTATCCCCTTTTAATATTAATCCCGCGGAACTAGCACGTAACACCCACACGTTACCTGTAACACCTATTGTGCCCTCGCTCATCGCTCCCTAGTCTACTCAACGTTGCGACGACAACTCGATCCCCAATTAAGCCTCACTCGATACCTGGAATTATCGGATGCGAATCGATTCGACAGACTCGGTTCGCATCGTTGGCGATACCAAATATTGACACTTCATATTGAACCGGACTGCACGGACCGGCGGACGGTGTTTAAAGATGGTAGTAATATTATTACCTATGTTCAATTTTATGGAATGACTATTTGCTTTTTCGGGTCGGTGTAACTATTATGCTTTAACCACAGACCCTCATCTATCATTATCCATCAACAATTCTGATAGAAATTCTGCACCACTAGCCGCGAGCTGAGATTTTCCCTATCATGATTAACTGGACCTCTCCTGACCGAAGTTATACCTACAAAGTACAAGCAATAATACGCACAGTCTTTCGAAAAAATAGATAATAATGTCATCGTTTCTCTCTTCTATTGACATTTACGAGATGATGAGGTACCGATCATAAAGTTCGTATGAGCTTCGTCAATTTCAAGCTCGCACAAATTGACTTACAATCCCGGCACCGTAATAAATCATTTCCCAAGTATCAACAACATAGTCGCGTCACTGGAGCGCACAATAAAATTAAGTATCAAAATCGAATTAAAACTTCATACACATCGCACTATAATCGGATTGTCTTCGAAGTTACCGCACTACGCTTCTCATATAATGTCGTATCACGTAATACAAAGAGATGTGGTGTTTCTCACAATCACATCACTACCTAATAATTCGATTTGCCCATTTGACTAGACCGGGACATCAGAGCAATCAGACGATGGGAACGTACCTAACCTATTTGCGCTACGTCTCGAGTACACACGGACACTATAGTAGAAGAGCCAGAGCAACCGTGTCAGGCTCTCAAGTGAAATGGAAAGCGTTGACACAATCACCGATCTATGCGTTGTTTAATTTTCTCACGCGTTTTGCGTTTGACTGTGACATACGGACTGCAAAATCAGTGAGCGTGGTTTTCTATTTGAATTTAATTTACTTGAATGTTTTGACAGGTGTGTTTTTCGGCTCGTGTCAGATTTTTCTGTTGTTAGTCGTATTGTCTCATTGTGTGAATTGATATAGTGTACATAAAATCAAATGTGTATTCTTGTGGTGTTGCAGCGTCGAATTGTTCATGAGAGGCGCTGTTCGCTTATGATCAGCTGATCCGTCTGCTCGTTTGACTTTAACCCATATAAAGCACGTTAGGTTTTTATTTTTCCAAAAGCTCGAAGATTTCGCTGACAGTATTCTCAATCAGTCCCGTTTACTGTCGTGGTGACGCTATCTAACATTGCGACGAAATTCCAGACGAGCGGACACACAGACAGCCCCATTGTACAGCAGACGTCATATCTTCATATCTATGATCGGGACGCTCATTGATTTCAACGTTGTAAACAAATTGCTGAGTAGACGAGAGATAGAGACAGAGATATCGGATCTCTTTTGTTTTGTTACCAAGTTTTAGGTCCTTTTGATGTTAATTTGATCAACGTCTGATAGACGATTGTAGATGTGTTGTGCTAATTTAATTGAGTAATGAGTATTGTTGATTGTTAACACATTCATTTTATCGCCTACTGGAAAACATAGGAATTGTATAATAATATTTATTTTTATTCATCTCACCCAATTGGAAAAGATTAACCAAATATTACATTCCGTAATCACATCACCTTGATCCCCAATCTCATGGCAAATAAAATAATGTACGAAGGTACACGCCCAGAATTTAATTTTAATCAAACAAAACCTAGTCGGGCCCTGGGCAATCAAACAAATTGTCGACAGAGACGAACGCAAAAAAAAAATTATATTACATTTCCACGTCGCTATGTTGACAGTCGCATATTCCTTTATTCGTCTGAAAATAATCCCTCCCACCCCCTACCCCCTCCCTGGGCGTTTCTCGCGAGTAATATCGCTATTTATTGTATTATTCGCATTTCTTCTCGCATCAAAGAGCAACAAAAGGAACAACATAATATACTGAACAGGTACGACGTTTCAATTTGCGATGAAATTGCTCCATCGACTGAGTACATCGGTATTGGTAAAGCACTCCTCCACTCCGCCCCGCACGGCCATATTTATACGAATTGCTTATAAAATAAATGCCATATTTTTTTCGCAAGCTAAGCGCAGTTTTATTGGGTATCGTTTGCCTTTGTACCGTCTCGATCTCATTCGATTCAAAGATGACAAATTATTATTGAATTGATCTTTTATTGACAAGACGAGTAATGACTGTGAATGACACTTATTATTTATTTTATGTCGTTTTGTATCATATTTCGTTATGGAAATGTAATTTACAATGATACATTTCCCATTTGAATTAATTATGCTATCGATGTTACGTGTACTCAATCAGTTAACCTTATCTTTGTGTCGCGGAGAACCTAACAGGTTACCGGGGCTCCGGCTCGATGTGCAGGAGAAGGAACGGGGTGGTTTTTAGTCAGTAAGAGTCTGACACTCCCTCCCGCCTCACCCAGGCGGGAGCAGGTACTCGATGATTTTCCCCCTTAAAAAAAACTTTATCTTTGTGTTAATATAGCAAACTTTTTACCGTAGTAATATTAGTAGTGAACAGTTAATAACACCCGCGGATTTCAGTTCATTGTAATGCTTAAATAATACCCTAATTTACTGCGAAATAATTTAATAACTTTGTCGGAATCCTTAAGCCATGCCAGGTGCGCGGGTAATTTCATGAACCCCAGTCATATATTTCAATAAACACGTATTTTATTGCTCGATATTTTAATTCCTTGAATGCTTACATAGTAAAACAATATTTTTTTAAGGTTATGGACGAATAACCCTCACTGTTGTTAGAAGAGAAGTTATTTCGTCTCTAAATAGAACTTTATTATCCTTTACCTATGTGGAGTGCTCATATTCACAATATGACTAGTAGTAGTTGATACTGATGAGAGAGCGCTGAAGAGCAAGTACAGTGTAATGCTTGTGAGAGGTCTACACGTAGTTTCGAATCTGAACGTGATTTTATGAAGATAATTTTCTTAAATTAGATTACATTCCAAGACATCAAATCTTGGTTAAGAAATCTTCATATCTGGAGACATTTGTAACTACAATAAAAGGAGTATCATATAGTAATGAGTGTACAAACAATATCTCGGTTGCTGCCCCCACTATTTTTGACGCTCGCCACCCCTTTTTCGCCCGCTTTAAGATGCTTGTTCCCGAATTCAAATTTATTCAATTCGAGGAACGATCGGTGTGGAAATGAAACGTCTCACGATGGTACACTTCCTTCTCTATTAGCATTTGATGCCAACACGTCATTGTTATAGTTGGGTGCACAGGGAGAAGATCTATTTGCTGGTTTTTAGGGTACCGTGATCAGAAAACTTATAAGTCTGATGTCGGCAATCCACTTGATAACTAGTTATGTTTGTTCCTTCCCCGTTCGAGAAGAGGTCTCTGCTCAACAGCAGCAGAAATTGACAGACTTATGATGATGTTCAGAAAAGGGTTGTCAAAAAGGCTGATAACGATACCGCATTTTAATAGTTTTCAATGGTCTGCATTGTATGCTCGGGTGTGGTACGTATACTTAGGATACAGTGCCCGATACACACGTCAATGTGTGTATGTTGTGTACCAATGTTAGGGTCATGTGAGGGTGTTAGCGTAACAAACTCAAGCATCATAATTTCCCATTCATTTCTTAACTACAGAACCCGTAGCTTATTCTCGGGTCCTACTTTAATCGACTTTTTCCTTTTCACCACTTCTACCCCTTGAAGGAAGTTATTGACGGCTTGATGATTGCGATAAAACGTTTTGAGCGCGCATATTATATTATTCGCTTGTGTTTTCTTTGCGTCGTTCCGCGGTTACACTTTTGTTTGTTTCACGGGTGAATTGGTCTTCTTGTTGTTATCGTATCGTCTATGATAGACATAGATGATTTTAGTTTTTTTTTATTCAGATAATAACCAAAAAATCTTTTGTTTAACTGGTTGTGCGAGTATAATAATGACATTTTGCTAAAGAGATCGTATAGTAGAGTGTAAAGTATATGGATATTAAAACTTTTATAATTTAATATGATTCATATTTGGAATTTTTTAGTTGAAAGTAAATATGTACCTATAATTATTTGAAATATTGTATTGTATCATACAAGAACACCTATTGTGTGTTTAGTGAAAAATCATAAACAATCAAGACATTTTTTGTCTTCGATGAGGAAAAATAAGTGAATGCCTCAGTCAAAACATCAATACGTTTCCATTGAGCCAGTGAGCTCCAATTGTCATCATCGCACGATATTTTGAGCACAAGTCGCACGGAAATCGCGGTATCTCTGCACACACGAGCGACCAATCACAAAGTAATGACAGACAAGATTCCCCTTTTCACTCAATCAGTTTCCTTTACAGAACATTTCAATTTTGTTTATTCTTCCCTTTATTTAGCAACGATTTTATTTCGTTTGATGCCTCCACAAAGATTTTTGAAACGGTAGGTTAGGCAGACGATAAGTCAAAAGAAATAGCGCTCCATGTTTAATTAAATTTTATTACGATTCCCTTAAATTGAAAACGTCTGGCTATTTTTGTTCAAGATGAGTCTACAGACTGCCTCGGATTAAGTATTAAAAGATTTCGCAAGCATTAATCTGTATACCTTGAATTATGTAAATTGTGAGAAACTTACAAACGTTTCATATGAAATACAATCACAAATCTAATCCCGTTAAAAATATTACAGCTAATGCTCGCATGTTTCGTAAATTGTTTTTACATAATACACACGCGACGTAAGTCATAATCTCTCAATTTTCGCACGAGATACGAGCGTAAATTTGGGCAATACAATTTAAAACTAATCATACAACATTCCATGAGCCCCTTAGTTTTCCATACATTTTGCAAAGGAATGGGTTGGGGGATATGGTTGAAAAGCTAGCGTACATAATGAAATCTCGTCAAATAAGTACTGTGAGGGAAATAAACGTGGTTAGAAGACACGCCGAGGTGAACAATGCGAGGTTTATACGACGGGATCGCTGCTGTTTGCTCCGTAATTTCGGAGAGCCGCGGCCTTTCCCCCCTCTCGCGTGAAAGCAAACGAAGTATTTTGAAAATAAGGGATGTTTTCAACCAGCTACGACTGTGGGTGCTCTGTAAATGGTTACCCTGGCTGAAGTTCGTAGACAGAAAAAGTCGTATCCCTGTTTGTTGTGTGTTGCGATGATTCTTTTTTTTTACCTGACTCTCGGAAGTATGTAACTCGAGTGGATGCAGAATTTTTATTTGCATTGTTTACTTTATTTTACGAGTGAATCTTGTCCGAAAAACGCCCGATTAGAAAGCCAGTTTAAACTTTAAAGTGTACTTTACGAATATCATGTGTCTCGTTGGCCTAGTGGTCGCAAGTGCGACTGCCGGGCAAGGGGTCTCGGGTTAGATTCACGGGTCGGAAAAAGTACTATTGGGTTTTTAAAAAATTCTTAGTTGTAGCACGGAGTCTGGAATTGTGCTTGGTATATGGCAATAGGCTCATCCCCCTATTACATGGGACACATAACATAAATAGTCAAAAGTGGGTGTTATATTATACAGTGGTATAATGTGCACCTCTAAGGCGCAATGTTATGTTATTTTACGAATATCAGTATTCTGTTAGCAGAGACGCAACTAACAATTATACAAAAAGTGAAAAACTAGAATAGGCTATAATGAGCTGAAATTATCCAACTAGCATAATTGTTTGCAAGAGGAAGTCGTACAAATTAAACAAACGATGTAACAGCCGCCGCCGGCCCGCGTTAACGAGTTTTGACAAATTTTCTAACTAGCAACATAATAAAGAGAAAATTAGTCCCGACGACGCAGTTGCCAGCTGTGAAAACTATTTTACTTAGGAACTTGGGAGGAAAATCTTTGAATTTCAACTGTTTTCTTTCAGTAAATGGCATTGTTACTGTTTTTTGTTTCCAATCTATATCGTTCCCTTGGCTAAGCTATGTTAAGGCAAGGTGCACACGTATATGGTGTTATTTACCTATATTTTTGTCAACTGACTGCCTCGTTGGCCGAGTGGTCGCAAGTGCGATGGTGGTTCGATTTCCGGGCCGGGCAAAGTACTACTAGCTTTTAAAAAAATATATCTCTCTAGTAGCACGGAGTCTGAAATTGTGCCTGGTATATGGCAACAGACTTACCCCCTATTACATGGGACTCATAACATAAATAGTGAAAAGTGGGTGTTACATTGTACAGTGGCATTAAGTGCCGTAATGTACACTTCTGCCTACCCCTTCGGGTATAAAAAGGCGTGATGTTATGTATGTATAACAATATCTATTTGGTAGCAGGGCTAGACTTGTGTTAGAACGAGACTCATACTAAATAAGCGGAAATGTCATCTACCTATATTTTTATATTTTACAAAGATGTCTAAATTCTAACTACAGGTATAATGATGATGAACTAAAGACACCAATAAATACATACTCTTCAAGAACTAAGCACTCGAATATAAACCTACCTACCGTGTTCACAAAGTTAACTTTACAACATTAGCTGTGACACCAGACCATAGTCGTGTTAAACTGTTTATGAGCTAATATACACTTATATTGGTTTCACATTTCGCGTGCCCTTGTGGTCAACTAACTATGTTTGTCTTGTCAACTGAACGACGCACGACATTAAAGGTTTCGACTTAGTGTCAACTTTATTAATGACTCTTATTAAAGCTAGTTTATTAGCTCGTAAAATTAGTGTTCATTTTACAACAGAACAATCGTAAAATTATAGAAAGATCTGTGACGAGACTGACCAGAATAAGCAACTTATCTAATGAGAGTTTTCGCACCACTGGAAGTGCTAATATAGTTTAACTCGTCGAGTACCGGTTTTATAGACACAATTAAAGAACAATAGGTCGCGGTCACCGGTGACCGCTTGGTGTTTGACAGTTTAAGGTCTATTAATCGAATCTATCATTATTCAGTCAACTTTTTTTTTAAAGGGGGAAAATCATCGAATGCCTTCTCCCGGCCAGGTGAGGTGAGATAGTATCAGACTCTTATTGACTGAAAACCTCCCTCTTCTTACTCCTACACTTCGAGCCGGAGCCCCGGTAACCCGTTAAGTCCTCCGTGGCTCCATATTCAGTCAACATGTCAAAACGAAACTGATTGAACTAAATAGTACTTACCTTACACTTCAATAGCGCCATCTCATGAACACAACATAGAAAAAGCCTCATAGCCTGAACCATCTTCAAAGATTTAATTTAACACTTCAACCTCAATGTCACAGCGTAAAAGACCCACAGTTTGTTTGTTTTAATTTTTTTGCAAGTAGGTTGTATGGTCGGGTTAGGGTAGCCACTTTATAATACTTGCGTACTTTATAATAAAGTATTGTACGTTATTTAAGGTAATTGTACTCTATACTTTATAAGAATAATAAAGTACACGAAAATACTTTATTTTTGCAAAATTCGATATCGATATTTATCGACTTTGTTGAATCGATTTCGCCACTCGCCAGCGCCACTTAGACAATTTTTAGTAAAGATGCAATTGTTTAGTATTTCAATGCAATTGTTTAGTAAATCAGTATCTAATTTAATGCAAACTGCAAAAAGCTTATATTTTTAAATATAATACTAAATAAGAATAAATTGTACTTTATTTTTGTACCATGTACTTTTTTTTCTTACCTATAATCGTCAATGTACTTTAAATACCAAAATAAAAGGTAGCAACCCTAGGTCGGGTCCTCTTTTTTAATTTAATTACTCTCGGTTCACAGTCGAAAAGAGTACCACTTCTAAATATTTAAAAACAACAAACTCACTGAATAATTCTTCTGGCTTTTTAATTCACCTCATCAAGGCAAGTGCAAAAGGTAATTGTTTTCAATGGGACCGTACATAAATTAAAACGAGGAACAGGCTAACTAAGGCTACCCGATGTTGGTACAGTTGCTTGCAAAAATACAGTGTTGTTGGTGGAGGGAATTTTTAGTTTTGTTGCGACCAAAAATATTACCAGAAGTCTTTAAAAAGATTTTATAACACAACATAACATGACGCCTTTTATCCCCGAGGGGTAGGCAGAGGTGCACATTATGCCACTGTACAATGTTACACACACTTTTCACTATTTATGTTATGAGTCCCATGTAATACCTCTATTAGTGGGCCTATTGCCATATACCGGGCAGAAAGATTTTATATTAAGTAGGTACTAAGTATTAATCATTTATCACAAGTTAGTTGGATAACGCTATTTGTTTTTAGGGCACATTTATGTAAATGTCTTTGTTGGATTTCAAGTTTTAAGATCCTATGTTTTTGGTCTAGTTTACATCTCACATCTCCTCTGTTATGTTCTTCTTTAAAATCTTTTTAACTTTAAGTCCTTTGTCAAACTGTCGCACATGTCATAAATTAACAAAAGCCGTTATTAAAATTTAAAAAACATCAAGATTTCAATTTATTATTCCGTTTTGTATGATACTTAGTGTATAGAGCATGTAATTGCACGCCAGTGTACGTACCCTCGGCGTCGCAAACACTGCTAATTTGTATGCGTCTCCGAGTAGGAATGGGCCACTAATTTAATGAATCTTAAAATAGTCCAAAACTTTCGCGATTCTGTTGACGAATTCGCAAAACAGATGAGATTCAGGACGACTGAAGCACTTAAATTAATTAGTCTGACCGTATTATTCATAAACCGTCTATAAACTTATATTAATTTCATAACTGACTGCCTCGATGGCCGAGTGGTCGCAAGTGCGACTACTGGGCAAGGGGTCTCGGGTTCGATTCTCGAGTCGGGCAGTGTTACTAGGTTTTTAAAAAAAATCTCAATGGTAGCACGGAGTCTGGAAAAGTGCTCGGTATATGGCAATAAGCTCACCCCCTATTACACGGGACTCATAACATAAATAGTGAGTGGGTGTTACTTCTGTGTGCACCTCTGCCTACCCCTTCGGGGATAAAAGGCGTGATGTTATGTATGTATGTATGTAATTTCATAACATCTTCGGGTTTTAGAACAAATATTCCAAACGTTTATTGTAACTACATTACCTCTAGATTACACCTAAACACAAAGATTAAGTTTGTTTAACACGTCGTAGAATAACATCAAGGTTTATTTGATGTAGCCATAATATACAGCTACACGTTCACGTGACATTGAATAGTTCGAAATACGAAAAGTGCTAAAATACAAATGGACGTAAAAATATTTTCACCTTGACTTTTTCTCACAATGACATAAGCACACAAAGTAGAGGATCTGTGTCAAAAGATAATACACACGCGGCCATAACTAGGGACGTCCCGAAACTTATCGATACCGACACTCGGATAATCCGATAGTTTTTCACGATATATCCGACAAAATTGCTATTGAGGTTTAAACTGATGTGATTTCCATTGTTTGTCCCGAATATCGAGTTCATTTGACTAAATAATTACACATGATTGATTTTGTTTTGATGTCTGAATAAAGTAAATTGATGTGGAAGTTTAAAAAACGGCTTTTGACCGATTTAACTGTAAATGTCGATTTGTGGTGAAAATGAGCGCTGTTTTCGCATAAAACGAAATGATGGATTTGAAATACAAATTTATATACATAACCCATTTTTTAATTCGCAGTATTTCGTTAGATTAACTATTTAATTCGCAGTATCAATATAAACTAAATAGGCATGCTTGGAAACTTTTCTGATATATCGAATTCAATAATAAGCGTAATGTTACAAAAAACCTATAGGTACCCAAACCCATATTTATATTTCATCATAACCTCTGATAAAACGTAACATAACCTCAAAAAATCGACAGCTACTACTAAAACTCGAACTGTGTGGCATCACTAGGCTCATAACTCGCAACTTAACGACTAAGTACGTGACAACAGGCATACGCACTTTGAAGGGCATGAGTTATGAGTTAGTCGAGGATAATAGACACTAAAGTAGCCCGTAGTAGGGGAATGTTGATAGTGACCCAGGGAACTTAGCTTTTAGATTAGCCTTTAGTCCGCGACCTAAAGAGGTTAGGGTGAAAAGTCTAGTTTAATTGAGTCTCTTTACCCTTTTCCTGTCATCTTTTTTGTAGTTTATTGCTATTAAATATAAAAATCCTTATTGAATAATAAAAATCCTTATTGAATAATAAGGATAATAAGGATTTTTATTTTTAAAGTCCTTATTATTCAGTAAGGATCAAAAAAATGTTTATTATATAATAAGAATTTTTATTATTTAGTAGCAATAAAGGCTTAAAAAGATCTACACAATTGCCTAGTCCAGACATATGTATTTGTAAGTGAAGGTAAAACTGAAATTTTCAACCCAATGCTAATAAATTGTTACAAAATGTGTATAATATTATGAGTAATTATTATTAAGCATCAGGAGTCGAGCACAGAAACAATACCTAATTATTTGTTATTCGCTATTGTGCCACCACCTCATAACTACCTACCTACTGAATTACAAAAAAAAAATGAATTAATTTGAGTTTTATTTGAAATAAGAAATTATTGGATTGTTTGAATTGAAGTATGTTTAATGACAATTTAAATATGTTTTAATGTGGAAACTTCTGTGGTCGAAATAGACATGGATAGTTCATTATTATTTATACCTAATCAATAAAATATTGCTAGGCACTAAGTACCTATGTTTTGAACAAATCAGCTGACCACAGAGGCATTTTCACAAGCACATAATTTAGACAAAAATTATTGAAAACACATCACTGTCTAACCGTGACTACACCTCATTATCCAAGACAAAAACTAATTGCTAGACATGTCCTAGGTAACAGATTCTTTACAAGCTCAAGGTCACACCTGATGTGGTTGGAAGAACAATAAAGTATAACATTTTAACACTAAACTGTCAGTTAAAAGTCCATTAAAGTCACACGGACATTGTAAAGATGTCCTTTGTATTTACGTAAGTAGTCATTACTCATATTGGTGACCGATTTACAATAATTTCAATTACAATGTCATTTTTGAAGGACATCTGTTTTGGGTAATGATTTTTTTTTGTTGTCCTGAATCTGGTTAAATAGGTAGTTATTGTTGAATTGTTTTGTGGTTCGAAATGGCCTAATTTCTTTTGATGATTATTGTTGAATTTAAGAGGTGGATTTTTAAATTAAACTGTTTAGAATACAGAAAAATATAGTTTTATTGAGCAAGAATTTTAAATACAACAATCAATCATAGAGAAAAACGCGGGAGAGGGAATAAAAAAATGTTGCCAACCTAACAGTTACAATTATTGCCAACAGTACAAAATAAAGGTTGTGTTCTCAAATACCTACCAACAATTACGATGTATGAGAACTGGGTAAAAATGTATAGGTAATTTGACGCTTTCCCTTGAATGGTAAATGAACATAAATAGATAACCTTCTAGAAAGGTAAAATAATTAATTCTAAATAAAACAGGGAACTTTATAAGGGTCTTCCTATCAGTTCTCGGAAAATAACATTAAGCATGTGTTACGTTTATTCGTAGAAACAATTTTACACTCAAATTTAATTCACGACAAAAATCTTTGCTTCATTCTTGGTTCGAGTTCAACCTTTTGATTTATTACCCAAAAAGTCGTAAACGGGAAAGAATCCACCGTGCGACTATAAAAGTGAAGTCGGTGTCGGACTGCGCAGGTGCTGTAGGGGGGCTCCCTCCCCCCTAAGACTCGAGAGGTTATGTAAATTGTTTAACGAAGGATGCCGTTACCGGCTCGATGGTGCACTTACACCATTAACATTTTAAAGCCTTATTTGCTAAAAGTACACAATTACTTGTGCATTAAAACAGATTACTCCCGACTTAAAGATTCACTTTAAATTATTCTAATTAGTTTGACTCTCTCGTTTAGTTGGAGTTTGTTTCAATTGTAAGTTGTACCTAGGAGCACAGTTTGTTTTGTTTTTATTGGACGCTTGTTTCGCTTGCTTTCTTCTATCCTGGTAACTAATGCTTGCTTTTAAATTAGTTAAACGTAAACATTCTTACTAAATCTCTTTTTAAATAACGATAATATGTCAAAAGGCAAAAATTGCTCGGGCCTTGTATACGACTTGACAAACATTCAACGAGGTTCACAAATATAGATACATCATATTGACAATATCATCCAAGCATAGAGTACATACCCATTAATTAGAAATCCAATTACGAGAACTTCAGATATATATTATATACACAAAGATACTCTTCATAATACACCTACCAAATATTCTTTGATGCTTATAAATACGCAGGTAGGTATAGGTACTTTAGTCAAAACATTTCGAAATTAAATTGAATATTATTGCCAACAACTTCATACCGAGCTGTCGTGAAATAATTCCCGTGTAGGTATATATTAATATTAAATCCGAACTCAAATTGAATGGGGTGGAAAGCGGCAGGTATTAGCAGAAACATGTGGAATTACATACGTGGAGTTTCCACGAACGTTCCGTATTACTAGGAAACTGAAAATTAGGGGAAATTGTTGTTGTTATTATTATTATTATTTAGTAAGTATTCGGTTTATTGTTTTGGTGTTAGCGTTAAATGGATTGAGTTAAACCTTTGTAATATGAAGTGAGCAAAGTGCGTAATTAATTACTACTACTGAAATTGTTAATATCAGATATTTGAAACCAATGGATGCGTTGAATAGTCAATGTATTATATTTATAACTTAGTGACATATCATATATGTATATATATTTAGTCAGTAGACGTCGCGGCAGGCCCAAAAGGAGATGGCGGGACGAATTAGACATCTATAAAAAAAAGCTTTACATAGAGAGGAGTGGATGTATTGTAGGGAGGCCTTTGCTCTGCAGTGGGACGATCATGGCTGAAAATAATAAAAATAATAGTGACATATCAGACTAGCCTTTTCCCTATATTTATTTTGATGATAGCATATTCAGTACGTTGAAACATTTCCAATCGATTGCCGCGAACATTATTTTTAACCAACTGACAGTACATATTTCACGGTTAGAATAGAATTTAAATTTCTTCGGAGTTCACTAGAGGGTGCGGCGCACTCAATCTTTCCCTGCCAAAATTCGACTTGGCATCAAAAATGTATGGTTACGAGGTATTGCATTATCGTCGAAAATCGCGCGATTTCCAGTTTCGTTTTCTCGCTAAATTTTCGTGATAATCTTGGTACGAGTGCGCTGATTTCATCGACATGAAATATTTGTTACCTGAACGAGGCGAGGGGTGCGTCTTTATACCAAGACGTATGGAGACCGGAGACATTGCTCGCGCTCTCAATTATTACTGATTTAATGTCGCTTTAATTTTACTTTAAGAGAGACAAAATGTAAAGGTAGAATTTCCAGGTTGTTGTTTCACGCTCTTGTTGTGAATAAATAAATAAAGATCTCGATACCTATATATGTGCCTATCACAAACATCGTATTCTTATGACGATAGAATATACATTTGGATTGTAAAGAAAGTAAGACAAAATTATTCGTCACCGAAGTCCAGCAACATAGTTCATTCCTCGCTCGTTTACTCCTACAAACTGAACAGTCTCGGCGCCTTTTCAATTTCGCCTCTCACCTGCCTCACTGGGGGATTGAGAGTCCCCCAAATGTTGGATTTTACGCGTAATACTCCCCTACACCGTGCATTGTGTACCGCACTCCTTTGACGTTGAAAATTTCACGTCTGTCTGTGCAAACGTTGACGTGTGTTTGTAGTTTTTTAATCGTCGTTCCTTCTGACCCCGTTTTTGTGCTCATTTTTTCGGCCTGATTTTGGCGGGCTCGGCACATAACAACGAAATGCAGTAGTGCATAATTTGTGCAATTTTTTCGTGATGATTAGCCTTTCTGTTGCCTGTCAGGTCAACAGCAACGCGTTTTTCCAATTTGTTCTGACATTTTGTTTGCTTTAGTAAAGGATAAGCCCCTTTTCCCGTGGGTGTCGTTACGAGTCGAGTGTAGTAAGTAATGGATTAAGTCAGGTATAGACAGCGGCCCACACCGGTGCCCGATCATTGATCCACTTGATAAGCTCGGATTATGGTTTATCTCTTGTAATCGTTTGTTGGGATCGTTATGGGTTAAAGGCTATCGGCTTAAGTCGTGTAATTGGTGTTGTTTCAATGTGTGTATAGCGTCTTTATCCTGTACTCTATATTCTGCAGGTGTTAATTTCGAAATGCGACAAAGCTCGGACTACCGCAACGTGTTAATACATAGTTAAACTTCAAATGTAGGTCAGAACACATCACCACCGTTACCTCTGCTGCTAATACACTTGTCAGGATCTCGGAAGATTTAACGGCATCAAAAATTCGTATGCATCGAAACGGAAAATGCTTTATGACCGACACTATACGAGGTCGAATGTCGTAAATTTCCGAGTTAACCCCTCCACCGCCGAGCTTGGAAGGTTCAAAGAGTACATATTTCAGGATCACGCCTGGATTTCTAACGATACGCTCATGTGTACGACAATGCACTTCGATATTGTGCGATGCAAATTCGAACGTGATATGTGTCCGACAATAGAGATTTTGTTCGTTTAGTTGTCATTGCTCTTTTTTATTTACTATTGCTATGACTATGAAAATAGTGTTTGAATTTAAATGAGGGCGAGACAAGGCATAGGCGATATCGAATTGAAAGATTTGTTATGTAAGATCACTCGTCTATATTTAAACTAAGGGCCCGAATTCTTATTGTGTGCTCGAAGAAAACATGTTACCAGTTACCACAGTAACTCAAACAATATTTGGATAATGGTCTCCATGATGATAACTGAACATTATTTAGCACTTAATGTGTGACGTCACTGAATAGATAATTTTTAACAGATTAAGGTTAAACGCTTTACTGACGTATGTATTTGATTTTTTGGAGGTTATCTTTATGAATTGTTGTCTTTATGTCAATCTGTTTGTATCTGACAACGTTTGTAATGAAATTTATGGTGTCGGTGTTAGGATTATTGCAGTTTTTACACACGTAACTGCTAGTGAAAATGTTGTTTTATTATTTTACTTTTAATGGAATGGCTTTACATCATAGGCATTCTCTAAAGATTCCTAGGATATTATACTAATTTAAGTTGGTAAATTCTGTCATTTCCATTATTAATCAGTCATGACTAACCGTATCCTTTTCTATTTGTCAACAGAACGCAAGTTATTCGTGGGCATGTTGAACAAGAAGTTGTCTGAGAATGATGTGAGGGCGTTGTTTGCTGGCCACGGAGCCATCGAGGAGTGCACCGTGCTGCGTGACGCACAGGGCCAGAGCAAGGGCTGCGCGTTCGTCACATTTGTGTCGAAACAGGCCGCCATCGCCGCTATTAAGGTAAATAACATACATAATTACATAACGTCACACACACATATACATACATAAATAAAATATATACTAAATTAAATAAAAGTCGCGGCTTACTCACGTGAATATACTGAGAAAAGCTCTTCTAGTTTCAAACCACAGAGGGGTTCTTCCTCTTGAGCAGCGTGTGCGGTCGCGGCGATGTTGCGCAGCCTACTAAGTAGACTGCGCGCGATTTTTAGTTAATTTAGAATGTCTCACGATAGTTATTATAAAAACATAATATATACTATACCTCCATCCTCCAAACAATCCAAACTACAGAGTGAACTCTATAGTCTCTATCTTCTGTCCAACTATTCCCGTGGGATAAAGTGGACGTGAGCTGTCTGAGGTCCATGCTCAAAAGATAAAAACGGAGTTTGCACTGTAACTAAGGGACCGCTATCCTGCATGATATCTCATGATCAATGATAGTTAGACCGTTAAAATTTACAGAAAACGCAGATTGTGCGAAATTATTAAAGAAAAATTACAAATTATCGTTTCCAGGCTTTACACCACAGTCAAACAATGGAGGGTTGTTCAGCGCCGTTAGTCGTGAAATTCGCTGATACACAGAAAGAAAAGGAACAGAAGAAATTGCAAGCCATGCAGGCGAGCCTTTGGGGGCTAACGGCACCCATTGCTCCTGCGACGTACCTCGCCTCTGAGGCAGCACTGTCGCCCGCAACCCAACTGCAACTGCTGCAGCAACTGCAAGCTGTTGGGTTGCAACAACAACTACTACAAGGCCAAGGGTCCACGCTGCTGCAAGGTACGCACCTAAACAAATTAGTTTTACGATTCTATTTTCAATTAATTTTTAATTCTTACGTAGGTATCTGACGCTTCTTTTCGGTTGTAGATGCTTTTTCAAAACTTATATTGACTACTTTTTCTATTAGTATCTGTACCATAATAATATTATTTCTATGAATAAAGAATTTGTGTACGATGTTTCTGTGTAAAAAGATATACAAAATATGAATTTGTAACTTTTATTTGACGTTACAATCTGAAACGAGAAAGTAAATATTTACGAAACAATTCATCATTGTTATGACTTGATTGTGACGTTTATGATACCACAGATAACATCAAATCCCCCATGGTTATTTTTTATCTTCCAGTTTTATTTTCTATACTCAGGAAACTTCGAATAAATCCCAATGTATTATGTACACTATGGCATAATAATGTGCATCATAAAGCAAAATGAAATGACATCAACATATTATTACTTTATACAAAGAGCCAACAAGACCGTTGGTTGGACTGGTTTCGGCTTATCAAGCCGTGACGCAGTGTTTTAATGATTCATTTAACCAAATGAACATTGTTTAATTAGTGATACACTCGTTTTTATGTTTTGTTTCCTTTCAACCTCATTTTACCTCATCCTTGGTGTTGCCGTTTTTAAAAACATTACAGCAACTGTGCTGATGCAACCAATTACTGAATTAATTGATGATGGCAACACCTTTCCCTTTTCCCGCCCTTTATTTTTGGTTCTATTTTTTTTATTTACACTACCCTTTTTTGTTGTCACATAGGCGTAAACTACCAAGATATTGGTTTCAATGGTGCAGGCCTGAGTGGGAGCACGGTGAGCGGAGTGGGATCTTTAGGTGGGGGTGCGGCTGATCAACTTGGGGGTCTTTTAGCCCCCGTGTCAGTGCAGAATCTAGCTGCGCTCGCGGCCATGACGCAGCCGCCGGTAGTGACGCAAGCTGCTGCTATCCAGCCTGCCAGCGCGCCACAACAAGCTGCACCACCATTGTGTAAGTTGTTAATTATTATTTGCATAGAGGCCAGTTATTTTAATTTTTATTTTATTATTTCCGCCATTTTATGGCGAAGGTATTTATAAGTATAGTTATAAAAATAAGTAAGTAGTTTTAAATAGTAACGTATGTAACCTTATTGTGTATCTATTGAAGTTTAAGAAATTACAACTTGTGTAATATAAAGAGTATGTATTCCTAACTTTATAGACTTCTACGTATTAAAATAATGAAAACAAATAAAATATTGTCAGAGGCCTTAACACGCCTGGGTTGTTGCTCATTTAACTTTATGACGATACTAAATTCTTGACCTACGTACCTACATGCACGTCGTGATGCAATTTACAACTATGCATTACGTCACCATCAGAAACACCTGTACAAAACAATAAAATCTAAAAATGCCAAATCATACAACCCAGATGTGATACCAAGGTTATTCTGGAAAAATCTTTTAACTCTGGTGGTTTACCTCCAAAATGTAGCCATATTTGACATTACAGCTGTCACTGTCATCCAAATGGCTAAGACAATCTGTATTCAGCCTTGTTGAACTAACATTTAAAATAAAAAAGAAAACATGTAACGATCTTTTTGTCCGCAAAACTTTCCTCTTTCAGGTTTCGTTTCGACTTAAAGTTAAAAAAAAGTTAATTAACGATGAACATTTTTCACACTTCAGGTCTTCTCGGGAAGACTAACATCACAGGTAAAAATGCAATGAAATAAAAACGACATGATTGTGTGTGTTTTTTCATGGAATGATTTTTTTTAGCTTTACTCGTAGATTCTTGTGATAAATGAGTTTAGGTAACATAATTTTGAATTCTGGTTGAAAGAACTCAAGTTTAAAATTAGAATTTCGAAGTGCCCAACTGGTTTCATTTTTAAAATTACTATGTAAATAATATTACAAAACAATACAGCACTGTCATAGGTCATTTTTTAAACACGACAATGTTCTAGTATTTGCATAAATTATACTTTGAACGAACTTCAAATGTATAAGTATGTAAGTAGATAGTATTGTTTTACTGCAGAATAGGTATTCTGCAGTACTTACCTTGAAGTTGACTATTGTAATATGAAAAACAGACTGTTTACCTGACATCCAAGGCTGCAGACTTTGTTTCAAGTATAATGGTAAATGTGCATCGTTTATCACATGAATCTAGTTCTCGCCTGGTATGATTCTATGTTGGCATTGTACAGAAATATTGTCTACCATCGCTTGCTTTGCAAAGGCTAACCTTATAAAATTAATATAATCTTTATGTAGGTACCATTAGAAAATATAAATTCTCGGATGTATTCTATTATTTTTTGTACCTACTGGGAATTTTGTCACGTTATTATTAGGATTTTTGATTGATATTATTGAAATATCGATGCCGTATTTATGACCACATTTTCCGCTGATTGAGTTTTTAATTAGAGCAGTAATAATAAATACGGTTGATTTATATTTAGCGCAATCGTAAATATTAATATTAATAATTCTATTCGATTTATGTCGATGTCGTCATTAATATTGCAATCGAATATATTCATCGAATGCGGTTTTTTTTTGTTTTTCTTCGCCAGATATTACCTACTTTAAATCATAGTTGTAAAAAAATTTTTTTTTTAATGTCACATATTCATTACATTGTAAATAAATAGTAAATAACTGCGATACAAATCAGTAGGTTTTGTATGTAAAATTAACACTTTGATTGTTTCTGCATGAAAGTGCTAAAAACTAAATTTTTATTCTTATTTTTATGAGATTTTCGTGAGTGTTATGTTAATGTGTTTCTTTTTGTATTTTATCTGTGTGAATGATTACTAATATTGTATGACACTGTCTATGGCATGCAGTGTTTGTATGTAGTTTGTATTTTTGTGTTCCATTTGACAGTTTTGGCATTATATGGATTACCTTTGCCATAACTTTTTTACTATGTAGTCTGTGTACTATTAATCCGACCATAAATAATTTAATTTTCGGCAACGATAACTTAAGGGCAAGGGTCTCAAAAGCAGTACCTAAACGTAACAGTTTTACAAAGTTAATGAGTAATGTTTTTGACGTTTTAAACGTAATCCTTTGCCGGTTTATGTTCAGAATAAATTTAGCTCCTCTAAACCTTAACGTTTATTTAAGTAGCTACCATTAAACTAACGTGTATATTTTAGGTAGCGTAATTTGACAGCGATTTAGCAATAAAATATATACGCTCGTTTTGTAATCCTTTTAGGTACTACTACCATTTGCCTGACATTTAATATTTCTTTTTTTAGTATGACTTTATATATCGTTTTTTTTTTTTAATTTTGTAAATAAACATTTAAGTACTTACATTTTTTTCTAATTAATATTATTAGATAAGTAGTTAAACAAGGTAAGTAGTTTCGTAAAACTAAGTTTAACACAATTCAGTTATTCAATAGAAATTAATGAGCGACGATTCTTCCAGCAATCATTAATCAAAAAACATCAACTCCCCGATTACGATGACACCTTCTAAAAAAAAAAAACTTATTGACTGACTGACAACTCATTTTTTCTTCCCTAAACATAGCTCTTGTGTTGACATAGCCAAAATAACATAAATAAAAGTCTATGAAATTCAAAAATCGAATATCCAGCCAGTCATAAAAACGGTAATACAAATAAAGCCGTCCATTTACGAATAAAACTTCCCATTTATAAATGTCAATTGCGAATAATTTTTAACAATAAAATTATAAATTCCAGGGTCCACAGCTGAGCCTCTAGGCTCGGCATACGCTGCGCAATTCGGCACAGCTTTCGCAGCCGCTCCACTTGGATCAGTGTTAGGGTCTGCTGCCGCCGCAGCCGCTGGGAAGCAGGTTGAAGGTACGGGTAATCTTTATTTTGCTGGTAAGTGTATAATAAGCCAGCACCTTTCAGGCGACTTTAAGGGAAAATCACACATGCTACTTTACTATTAAAGACCATAATGGATTACCAAAAGTACGACTTATATCATGTATTTGTGTAAATCTCTCAAGCTTCCGAAAACGCAGGTAAATCGCCTCCTAAAGTAGCCTGGTGCTTTACCCTTTTGGTCAATTCCCCTGGGTGTCGTAAAATATGTTAATTTAAGAGCTTTGGAAGTACAATCCTCTTGGACTAGCTAAATTATTCTATCTATAGGAAAGTTCTGTTCAGCTTTGTGTAATGTTAACCTGATATGATAACTTTAGTGAGAAAGACATACGCACAGTGCCTCGCGTGATAAGCAATGTGGAGGTATATCAATAACCGATGTCTTCTAACATGCACGATTTGGTCGTACCTACATAAATTTTTGAACATGCGCCAAAGTTTGGCTAATCGCCAATTTCCTGTTCCAAACGTTAAGTCGGACTACATTGTTTTTTTTATCCACTTTGCCGAAGCAACTTCTAATCGTAAAAAATATTTAAAAAATTTGTCACGAGCGTGTCAAAGCAAAAAACGAAAAGTAGTCTTCTAAACAGTCTTCATTGCATTTTTGGTTACTTGTTACACTTACCCTCGAGATGGTGAACAGATTTGTAGATTCTACCATAAACCTACTAATATGTAGACCCGTTATGTTATTAATCCTTATGTATCTAATCTGCCAAATACTGGACAAATATCACAATCTGAAAACCTAATAAGTAGTTACCATAAGCAATAGTATTTTATCTAAGAAACTTCAGATATTCGTATCATTGTGAACACAAAACACATACTCGAACTCGTATCATTAATGGCACCTGTTGATGACATGCCCTCATGAGATGAATCATCATCAACTTCATCACCACACTTTTGATCTCAGTACACTAATAATGCATAAATATTTACCATCCTCTGGATATTTACCCTCACACACGATTTACTACTTCCACGACATGAATTTGGGTAACCTATTCCGGGCGGAAACTTAACAGCTGTTTTCAAAAGAAATCGACGAATTAAAAGTCAGTGTCCGATTACAATGTGACTCACCGATTTCTTTCTGGAAAGAACGTGAACGCATGAATACAAAAATTTCATACAAAAAGTATGAAATCTTTTTGCTGGTTTTTTTTTCTGGCCAATAACCAGATGTTGCAAAAGTACAGTTGAAGATTTATGTCAGAATTAATTAGTATCTAGCCTAGATGTGTTTTGCTAACTACTTGTATTACATCCTACTAATTATCTTTCAATGTTTTCAGCTCTATAGTAACTAAACTTGTATCTGAACTTTGTTCGACAGGACCTGAAGGCGGGAACCTGTTTATATACCACCTGCCTCAGGAGTTCACCGACACGGACCTGGCGTCCACCTTCCTGCCGTTCGGCCACGTGATATCGGCTAAAGTGTTCATAGACAAACAGACGAACCTGTCAAAGTGCTTCGGTTTTGTCTCGTACGACAACGCGGCGTCCGCGCAGGCTGCCATACAGCCATGAACGGTTTCCAAATAGGTACAAAGAGACTCAAAGTTCAATTGAAACGTTCTAAAGAACTATCGAGACCGTATTAAATATTCCAGAACTCGTTCCTAGTGAATTTACAAAAAAAGAGTAAAAACAAACTTTTGCAAAGAGGTTGTAAGATTCCGAACGTTTGTTGTGATGTATCCGGTGCACTTGAACTGACTTGTTTGGTAAGGTACGTTCGCAACGGTCGAGTCCACGTGCACAGTTGTTAACTAAATAAGAATAACGTTAAGGTTTGTGTCAAAGGATTTATCGTTTCCAAAGTATTCCCCAAATTGTTTATTATATTATTATAATTATTATTTTCTTAACATTTAAGTTTTAGTCACATTAAGCATAAGTTAAAGGATCGATACATTTCGCAAGCGCCAAAGAGCTGGTGATTTTGAATGATTACCATAATGTCTACACAATCATAATATAACTGGCGAGGAAATTGTTTATTCATACACAAAGATGTAATTTTCATTATCCAAAGTCTCGGTCGGTATCGAGGTACCGTGTACCGAATAGTATTCGCTTATACACCGTTAAGTTCATTAGAACAATTACTTATTATTATAATAATTTTTATTATTGTTACAGTTATTTTATTTTCTTTTATTTTATGTTACCAACTTGATAGTTAATTGTAAAATAATACCTATACCTAATTATTGTGGCCATTGTCAGTTTTGCAGTCAACATTTTTTTCGTTTAAAATTTTAAGTGTTTAGATTAACGAAGTGATCTCAAAGCGATCAGTGTATTTATTATTTACATTACTTGTTGTCAAATAGTGTACTTAACATGGACGTGCGTGGATCCCATCTATGTCCCGTCCGTAATCTAACTGCCCGACTTGAAGATACTTCGAATAATTCAGAAATACGTACATTTTTTCTATTTATGAACTAATTCATCAGTGGGATATATTAACCTTCAAATACATAATGTATTATTTTTAAGTTTTAATTATCACTTTATGAGCAACAAACACAAAGAAAATTATAAATATAAGTTTACTCTTTTCTAGATAAGATCAAAATTGACGCGAATAGGTAACTTAAGCAACTTTCCCGTTACTTCGCACAATATTCGAATAATGAATTCTGTGTCGAACGGACGGTTTCAGAATTACGAATAATTTTCATGAATAACATTCTGGAATATTTGAAATATCTTCCGGGCTTTACTTAACCTACTATTGTGCTTGTTTTGTGTAATTAAATGTAATACTTTAACACAGTCAACAACTATATAACTAACAATTTTTAACACATCGAACACTGGCCCTTTAGTCAAAAATTTTTGTTAGCGTAATAAGTATTTAATTATAGAAATATTTTCGTATGTAAGTTTTTGGTATTTCATTCTACTTCTTAAAATATGTTTCTATTAAATACTGTTCGTCACTATTTACCTAATAGTCACCGGCACATTTTGATTGTTTCATATTTTTGTAATATGTTTACGGATTGGTTGTCACGGGGATATATCGCGTTGTTGTACCTAACAGAAACACCTATTACAAATGTATACAAAAAGTTAAGATTTAAAGTGGAAAACGCCATAAGCATTATATTGTGCGCCGTCACATTTTGACACCTGTCAAAATTACATATTTCAAGAAATCATTCTTAATTTAAGCGTACTTAAAAAATGACCTTTTACTGTTTGTTTTACGCAAAACTGTGACTTCAACCAAACAACTCGTCTGAACATGCTACTACGATGTTTACCCGTGACACTGCCCGCAAATGTAAAATGTTTACCTTCTATTATTAAATTAGCTATTAAATTAAGTATTAATTATGTTTATTACTTGATTACGACCATTTTTATTGTTATAAAAACGCTCAATAGGTGAGAAATAAGGGAATTAATTTATCACTGGGGGAACACTGAATATTTATTTTTAATTTCTATTCGTTTATGAAAATAATTAAGTTTATGTCAATCGATTTAATTATTTTTGTTAATAACTTGTGCCAATGCGTTTGTTTCAAAAAAGAGCTACGACCAATCTTAAAATCTATTAATGTGGATTTCTTTAGATGTAATTAGTGATGTACAAAGTCAGTCTTGCATCAAGACGAAGTTAGCAAGACGTGAGAGACAATCCGAGAAAAAATATATCCGTTTATTTATTCAACACAGACCAAACCACTGCGGGAACGCAGAATATGGTTCTTAATTACTTATTCTTACTTTGCGCATCACTAATCATTAATTATTTTCTAAAAGAACTGATGTAGAGAGAGCATCAATATTATAACTTAATTAAATTTAGTTGAGTATTATTAATTATTATTATACAAAAAGTTTATCAAGATGGGTCTATATTATTTAGTTTAATTTAGTCAACGTTTTTGATGTCTAATGAAAGACAATACCTAGACTGAATAAGTTTCCTTCTTAGATGTTACAGCGATACAATTTTTGTCATGTGATTCCTTTTAGTAAGTTCATTAGTCGACACTGTAAACATCTATTTTCTTCGTCTTGCAAATGTTATTTTCTTGTTGTTAAGGTAAATAAATTATTATAAAGGCATGTACGTATTGTTAAAAGTGGACATTGGGAATATATAGAGTAAATGGAGCTACGATCCTCGACACGAACACTCGTTTAGTCTCCTAAAGGTGCGTCCATATTATTGGTGGGACTGTTATCTAGTGTTGCAACTTATTTTTTCGGGACTATTCTGTGTTGAGACCTTGGAATCGTGTACATAGTAAGTAAATACGTTTAAGTAAACGCATTGCTTTCGCAGTCTGCACTCCCACGAATAATATTAGCGAGCCCCCAACGTGTGATCTAGATAGACGTCAAAAATATTGTGAATAGAATTTTTTACCTACAATTTTCTAGGTGTTTGACGGGGAACCTTATTGTTGCTATTGCCTGAGTTTTGTACCACCAAATGATTGGAAAATGCGTAAACTTTAAAGGCATCTTTGTTTGAGATATGAGTATCAAAGGTGACTCTCGAGTTACCGACAGCTTGCTTCTATCGAGATTCGGACCAACGCACATGATATAATTTAGATGGAACTTTCAACCTTTGAGGGAACACCATAGACTCAAGAAAGCATCGATTTATAATCTGCGGTTGGTTCGAATGTCGGTACATCTTGACGATCACTGTCGTCAGGAGCCTGTAATGTTACCGATCAAATGCCATTAGCTTATTTTCAAGCTCAACGTTTTTCTAAGCATTTTATATAAATGTCGCCTGATGCTTAACAAATTTATTTACCTATGAACCTAGTAACTATGTAAAACCTGATTATGTCAAAGAATAATGATTTATTTGTGAAATTTCTTGCTGAGACCATCCGACGCATAAGTCCTCGCAAATTTTATTAAAAAAAACTAGAAGTCATTTTTTGTGACGTAAGTTTTTGTAAAAAAATGTCGAGGATTGAAATTATCATTGATGCGTCTCATGTACTATGGAAATCTGTAAATTAATTATTTATACCCAGATTCTTACAACTACTTACTTCTACGTCTACTTACATTGATTTGTAATAAGAAAACCTTGGATGTGTGTGAGCTTAGCCGACTTTATTCGACTTTACGAGTATACCCAAGTATATTCAAAAAATTAAATTATTATGTAATTTACTTACCTTCCTTGATACAAAATTCGAATGATTCAAGATTTTTTGAATATTGACTATTGATTCTATAACAACATGGAATCTGGGTGCATTATGCAATCTATTGTTTTTTTAATTGTATACATTATAAGGCAAAGATAAGCTTGATAGTTTATATCGAGTCACGGTATTTAAAACAGCATACTATCTAAAATTGAAGCAAGAAAATAAAAATTATTTTTACATTCTCGCGGCACCACACTAGATATAAAATTGGTATGGAAAATTATAAAAGAACTGTTTTATACAAACACCCGTTTTGTTGATATGAATGTAAATAAATGTCAAGTTAAATAAATGTGTTTAATTTTTTATCCTACTCGCCACATG
The DNA here is from genome assembly GCA_902850265.1 of Spodoptera littoralis. Lineage (NCBI taxonomy): Eukaryota > Metazoa > Arthropoda > Insecta > Lepidoptera > Noctuidae > Spodoptera > Spodoptera littoralis. Next base: position 2,945,158 of record LR824539.2, on the reverse strand, counting down.
TGGCGACCCCGTACAACCTAGGTTACAACAGAGCCCTATAGAACTAACTAACTAGACTACGTAGGATAAAATCCTATGACCTACGCTCTATACTACGATATAAGTCTATGCTACAACTAACCGCTACGATGAAACTATGTTACGACTGAGCTCTATGCTACGATAAACTACACTACGAGGCTACGACTGTGCTCTTAGCTACGATGAAACTACGATACGACGGAGCTCTCTGCTACGGTAAACTACACTACTAGGCTACGACTGAGCTCTTTGCTACGATAAAACCTTATACTACAGGTAATAAGTCCCTACGACTGACTGCCAAATTACGATAAAACTACGCTACGACGTAGCACTACACAACTAGTGCTACGACAAACCCCTATGTTACGACGTAGCACTATGCTACGAGTGCTACGACAGAGCCCTATGATACGACAAAGCGCTATGCTGCTCAATAAAACCCTATGCTAAGAGATGTCCGTAAGGATTGAGGAGCCACATCACATTTTTAAAATCTGATCTCGCCATTATTTAGCAGCAGTTTAGCTTATTTTGCAGCACGAATTCTAGATTTAGCAGCAAAATATATCACTAATTATTTTAATGCAAACATGGCTCCTCAATGTAAACGTTTGAATTGAGGAGCCATCTAGAACTCGTTAAGTAATAGATGAATATTTATGAAAATTTTGTATCATTTAGTAGTAATTTTGCACATTACCATATAAAAATTTGGCTTCTGTAGTGCTATAAATGAAGAAAATACAATACTTTTGTGCTATCACTAAATTATTTGCTACGTAGGTACGCTATAATTTAATATTATGATGGTATGACCAAATCCTTATTTTTTAACCAAACAGAAAGGTCTAAGTGAAATGTAAAATATCTCAAAATCGAAGTCCTATCTAAAAAAAGAAACTAAATTTTCGAACGCCCCGAATCGTAGGTAATTGAGCATCCGGTAACCTCACCACAGGCCGTGGTATCACTCCGGTCGAGCCGGCCCATTCGTGCCGTAGCATTGGCTCACCCACTCTTATCGTATGTATCGATTTGTAATAATTTACCTACCGTAGGTGTACAACGTCCCAATATAAGCCCAATATAATGGTCAAAGGCTCACCCTTCATTACGTTGGACTCATAACATGACTGATGATAGTACAAGTAGCTATATAACATTGTGAAAGTGCGCCTTAGCCTATCCCATAAAAAAACTGTAATTTCGAGGTATTTGTACCTATTGTGGTAGGAGATTCAAAACAAGATTTCATTTAGATTAGATCAGTCCTCAACGATTTATCCAGTCTTTGTATTCATGTTGATTTTTAACATTAGTCTATTCAATTTCTTCCAAAAAGTACCTCTTATAAAGCGACACAAAGATTTTGACGTGATATCAGTAAGGACGTTACAAACAGGCGGAGACAATCTCTTGAAACAATGACTGTGGCACCAGGGTGCTTATTTCAATCCAATAAAATCTCAATAATTATTCTATGTCAAAACTATACAACCCTTATCGTAGCTGTTAAATAGCATTCAGAGTACGGAATGTAAAGCCAAACTCAATACCATTTAGTTTATTAAATATCTACTCAACACGGATGCAAGGGGCGCTAGTGTCGCAATTCAAGAGTACGAAATTACACAATACCAATGTCGATCGATCGGAATTAGATTCAAGATTAAGCCCCCCTGGCTACTATAGACTTACGCAGAAGATAAACACATTGACAAGAATGATATCGGTCATTTTCTTGGTAATAATCCATCACACACGCACACAAAACACCACTGACATTTTTGTGCTTCAATCATTTCTAACTGACATATCTTATGTCTACCTTTTTTCAACGTCCTCGAAAACCAGTTAATAAATACGCAACGATAAAATAAAAAAACCAAACACAAATTAATAAATAAACTATTTATTTATCACTTATCACAATCACAACATCAATCATTGCCATACTTTTCAGTATTTTTTTCCTTAAATGACTTGATTTCTTCTTCTTTTTTTTCTTGTGTGGCCTCCGGGCTTTCTAGGACCGTCTTGACAGATTTGATAAGACCTGTGTTGTCGGCTAAAGGTAGTATATCACATATGAGTGGGGACTCAACGCCTAGAATGTAGTGGCATGTTCTAGGTTCCAATAGGTATAGGGAAACTTGAGCTGGACTAGAAGAATTTTCTAGACATTTTAGCTTAACTTCAGTCTGTCTAGGCTTGCCTGTTTTATCGCAGACATCTCCATTGGAGTAGAAGTGTGACACTGATGTGCGGTATTCTGAAAAAAAAGAATATTATAGTTTTATTAAATAAAGGGGGCATCAGCGTTTATATTTTTAGAATGATCTCATCGTTATCAAAGTCTTTTCAGATTTACTCCCTGCTAGGTCTACCCTTTTACTGCATACTTCTATTTTGATCATTCCCATTTCTGTGATATTATATCTTTTGTTTCTTTTACTACCCTACGCACTTTCAAACGACATACCTACACGTAGAACCTATTTAGAATGGTATAGAAGTCAAAAACAGGCTTTATTTCAAAACTAACTCCAAAAAGTTTGTTTCTAATTATAAGTTTGAAATCACCAACCCGCATTGAGCAAGCGTGGTGATGCTCAAACCTTCTCCGTGTGAGAAGAGGCTTGCTCAGCCGTGGGCATTTATAGGCTTTTGATGACGACGATGAAATCGCTGAAACAATCGACATTCATCCCTATTCCAGTAACATTAAAATTCTAATACATACCAACAGGTTTAGGCGCCTTTCCCTTGTTCTCCTTGATCCAGTCGAGATGGGCCTTCTCGTCGAACTTGCCTAACAATAGTGTGGTCTTCTCTCCCGTGCGGTCCACGTGGTACTGGACCACGTGCTTGCCGTAACAGAACTCGTATTTCCACCAGCCAGTACCCTGGAATTATAAGTGGTTGAGAGATTTATTTTAAGGAAATAACTAAGTATATAATATTTTATTCCGAGAGAGGTAGACTTTTTTGTAAGGGGAAAAATAATCGAATAACTTCTCCCGCCTGGGTGAGGCGGGAGGGAGTGTCAGACTCTTATTGACTACTAGCTGTTACCCGCGACTTCGTCCGCGTGAAATAACGACTTCTGTATAAATTGGGTTTTTTAAATTAGTCTTTGTCAAGGTATATTCTACGGCTGTACAACTGGAACAAATATCATCACAATCGATTCAGTACCTAGGTTATATTTATTGAGAAATGAATTTATTTTCGTGGTTTCTAAAATAAACAATCCCATGGGTACAGTGCCCGTCTCGTGAGGTTTCACTATTCTATGTTTGCAAATCAATGTTGTATCGCATTTCAATCAAATAGATATAGTGATTTTAACAGCACAGTTCCCGGTTTCGTGGGTTTTTCGAGTTAAAAACTTTTAGATGTCCTTTCCCGGGTCTCAAACTATCGCTGTACCGAATTTCACCAAATAGGTTCAATGGTTTAAAAGGTAAGAGCCCCTCTTTATTTCAACGTCCTTGGTCCCGGTTTTTTAGCGCATAGTTTCCGTCATTTTGGGATTTCCTCTCTCCTATAATGTGACCTGATATGTACCGGTGCGACGTGCGTTACTATCGCAAACATTTAAATGAAAAAATAGGTATTCTGATATTAGGTTAGTTACATATGATACATGTACTTTAATGTTGATATTAATGTCCTCTATAAGACTTAATACATCCCTTGGCTCTATTGTCCATAATTTCCACAGCGTAATCAATACATAGACAGAAGAGCTTTAATAGAAGTATAAAAAATAATTCGAGATTAGCAACTAGTTAGTACGCTGATATAATTGAACTAGTTGATATTATTCACCATTTGATGGTCAAAGGCAAATAACAATGTGACTTTTTCCGAGTTATATGCACTTTCTAAGATTATTCAGACACCACTGACAAACGGTGAACGAAAACATCATGAGGACACCTGGGCTTATAATTTCTAATTATGAGTTTAAAATTGCCAACACGCAGTGAGCAAGCGTGGTGATTAATGCTCAAACCTTCTCCGTGTGAGAAGAGGCTGTTGATAATGGCCCATAAGATCTGTTACTACTATTAGTACCTAATGTAAAAACGACTCTTAGAAAATCACAGTAAAAAACAATATTTAATTCATAAATTAACTATAATCGCGGGTTACTCACGTGAATATACTGAGAAAAGCTCTACTAGTTTCGAACCACAGAGGGGTTCTTCCTCATGAGCAGCGTCGGTTGCGGCGACGTCGCGTCGGAGTGAGCTGCTCGAAACTAGTAGAGCTTTTCTCAGTATATTCGCTTGAGTAACCCGCGATTTTAGTTAATTTAGTGTCTCACGATAGTTATTATATAAAATTCAGTTGTAATTGTAATACTTACACCATTGAGACAATTCTCCCCATTCAGGAACGCTCTCACAGGCGAGTCATCTGTTATGACAGGGGCCGGTTTATCAGACAACAGCGGCTTGCTATCTTCAACTAAATCTTCATCTTCATTCAATGGGTGCAGCTCAAATTTAAGATGTGTTTCACCATCCTGCAAGAGTTGGAGTATTTAAGAATAAAGCTGGTTGGTTGGCATAGATTTATAGGTATCTATGCCAATGTATGTCCCCAAAGCTTAAGCATGTGTACTGTCTCTGGGACGACTTTATGTGTATGACAAATAGACCTCATTTATATTTCGACCTCCGACGTACACCGCGATTTTACTTATATTGTATGAGTCGCATTTTTTCTTATTACTCTATAAATAATTCCAAATAGTAAAAATGTAATAGAATAAACATTAAAAAACTGGTTAATATTTTGTAGGTATTAAATAAATAGGTAGCTACTTAATTGTAAAAAATAAAATCATATTTGTACACCTGACCTGGGGGCTTACTCTTGAATCCAATTCCGATCGATCGACATTGGGATTGTGAAATTTCGTACCCTTGAGTTGCAACACTATCACCCATTGCATCCGTATTGCGTGAATATTGAATGAATATTGAATGAACTAATTGGTATTGAGTTTAGTTTTATAATCCATACTCTGAATGCTATTTCAACAGCTACGATTGTGGTTGTACAGTTTTTACATTGAATAATTATTGATATTTTATTGGATTGATATTGTATTGACATTGAGATTGATTTCTAGAGTAAGCACCCAGATAAACATCTAAACATGTACAGCCCTAATGATTTTATTAAAGTCTTGCATGCTCAATTTGTATATTGTACACATGTTGTTTGACAAATAAACGTATCTTTATTGTTGGAATACTCAACTGTAAGTCGCGCTTAAGTATAGTTCTGTCTCCACAAATTCTTTGTAAAATGACAGAGATGGCACGATATTTAAGCACGACTTAAAATTGAGTAACGTTTTAGTATTCCGGGATATGATTTCTATTTGTCTTATAACTAAATATGTTGTACTTGTACGGCTTACTCGCGAAACTGTTAAATGATACCTCATAGGTACCCCTCGACGAGTAATAAACGTCGTCAGAGCCTCAGTCATGACAAACGATGCGTGATCTGTATGACAACCGACGCAGCGAGTGTCGTGCAGCTAACTGCGCAGTTCTGAGACAATAAGCAGACAACTGGCCGCGTTCATGACTATAGGCCCCGTCTAACTCGAAACTATGTAGTTGACTTACTTCGCCGAAAAGTTATATGGCTAACGCCCTAATACTGAAAGGCTACTCAATTTTAGTATTTTCAATACCGTGACATCACTGTCTTTTTACAATGAATTTGTAGGGACAGAAACGGAACTATACTTACTTAAGCGCATCTCAAAATTGAATATCTAGCCTTTCAGTATTCAGGCGTAAGCTACACGACATACATGACCTATATTCATTATATCCGAGTACCTATGTCCTAAAACTGTAGCCAGCAACTGAGAGATAGCAGTACTTCTAAAATATCGATATAATATCATCCCTAAGCTAAACCTCCTCTAAAAAGGGATATATTCTGACGATGATAAACTATACTGACTCTATCTGTCAAATAACTTAAAAAATGGAACTGGTTTAGGAGTCCTCAATTCGTCTGCATTTTTTACAAAGAATTATAACAGACGCAGCAAAGTTATCAACAAATTACGCATAGAAGTTAATATTGAACGCTTTAAGTAGTGAATAATGAACACTTTATCGATGTTTCTATAATAAATATATTACCTCTTATTACATGGTTTATAGAGGACAAGTAAACATTAAAGATAATTATTTGATTTTATAGAACCTAGTAGGTAACACGCTTTTTAATACCTTCATACTATTATATTTTTATTATATTAACTATAAATCGCGGGTTACTAATAATAATAATAATAATAATAATAATTCTTTATTTGCTCAATGTGGTACATGATATAGATGTTACATACAATATATTTAGATCAGCACATTTACCATTATTGGCATGCAAATTGGGTACATTTAATCTTTACTGTAGATTAAAATAAAATACATGAAGGCTACAATTTTGGTTCATAAACTAAGTACACTTACTGCTCTTATTTATTTCTTTCTTTAAAACTAAAAGATTTACATTTGTTTTTTTCTAAAAATTCGTGGATTGAGTAGTAATTTTCTTTAATTAGCCATTGCTTTAATACATTACAAAATTTCTTATACGGAAGTTCAGTTATAGATTTAGGCAACGTATTATAAATTAGAGGAGCCATATAAACACAATTCCGTCTAAATAACTCCAATCTAGGTGAAGGCACTTGAAGAAGTACGCATGTTGCTTTTCTCTTATTTACATTATCTTTAACTTGAAAAAGCGAAGGATTGGTTCTTATGAATTTAGCAATTTCATAAATATAAATGGACGGGACAGTTAACAGCTTATTAGACTGAAATACAGGCCTACAGGATTCAGACCATTTCAAATTAAATATTGCCCGAATGCATTTTTTCTGCGCTATAAACACTCTAGAAATATCCGTAGAATTTCCCCAAACAATTATTCCATAACGAATTATTGAACAAACATACGCATGGTAAACAAGAATAGCCGTACACCTTGATGTAACGTCTTTAACCTTTCTCAAAGCAAAGATAAACTTATTAATCTTATTACAAATATTATCTATATGGATTTTCCATGTAAGGTGTTCGTCAAGAATAACCCCTAGAAACCTTGCACTGCGAACCTGTTCAATCATTTGACCATCATATGCAATATTTAAATGTATGTGTTTACTTTTCCAAGTTTTAAATTTTAATACATTCGTTTTCGTTACATTTATTCTTAGTTTGTTAATGTCTAACCAATTAGTAATATCTTTTATTGACTCATTTATAATGGTATCATAGTTTTGTGGATTTTTGGTTTCTATGATTACTGTGGTGTCATCCGCAAATAGAACACACTGATGTTTAATTGCTTGTGGTAAATCATTTACATAAATTAAGAATAATAATGGTCCCAAAATACTCCCCTGCGGTACACCGCATCGATTTATGAGTGGTTTAGAATCAAATATTTCTAATGTGTTACTTATCTCATTAAATTTTGTAATTCTGGTTATCTGTTTCCTATTACTTAAATATGATTCGAACCATTTTTGAGCTGAACCTCTGATACCATATCTTTCCATTTTCTCAATCAATATTGGATGATTTACTAGATCAAACGCCTTACTAAGGTCCAGAAGTAGTGCACAAGAAGACGTGTTAGAGTTAATACTATTCATTACTGCTCTTACAAGTGTATATATAGCTAACGTTGTTGATTTATTTTGTTGAAAACCATACTGCTCCTTTGCTAGAATATTAAACTTATTTAAATATTTAAGCACCCTTTTATACATAATTCTCTCGAATACCTTCGACAAGATTGGAGTTAATGCTATAGGTCTATAGTTATTTACATCAGATTTGGAACCTTTTTTGTGTAACGGTTTTATCAACGACATTTTTAACCTATCAGGGAAACATCCTTGTTCAAGAGATAGGTTGATGATATGAGCTAGTGGTGGTGATATATACTGGGATATACATTTGATTAAATCTGTTGAAATACCATCAAACCCGCAGGATTTTGTGTTTTTTAAGTTCCTGATTATCTGACAGACCTCAACATCGTCACTAGGTTCGACAAAAATACTTTTATCATGTGAGGTTACATTGGAAATTTTTATTTTACTATTGTCAATATTATTGGAACCTTCATAATTAGCAACGTCAACGAAAAATGTATTAAACGTATCAGCAATATCTGAGCCAGACGCAATAATAGTGTTTCTATATTTAAGAACATCCAGACTATCTCTACCTTTTATTTTACCCGTGTTGCGCTTTACAACGTTCCATGTAGCTTTTACTTTATTATGAGACTGAGCTATATGTCTTTGATTACATAGTGCTTGGAGATTATACATACACTTTTTTAATATTTTAGAATAGTTCTTAAACCTATTTTTATTTTCGTTATTTTTATTTAGGTAGTAGATAAATCGCAATGACCGCTTATTTTTGCTACTAGTTTTAATTCCTCTTGTTATCCATTTTGGTTTATTAAAATTGTATCTTTTTTTTACTCTTATACTCGGAAAACATAATTTATAAAATAATATCAACAGGTCATGAAACTTTCCAAATGCTACATTTGTATCTGACGTCTCATAAACTTCACCAAAACTTAAGCAACTAATACAATCTATAAACTTATTTACATTTTCCTTGCTGAGATCATCCCTAATCACATAATAGTACCCTTTAACATCAATAGTTTGCTCAATAATTGTGACTGTTTGGGCTGTATTATGATCTGATAGATAAAAATTATGAGTTTCGCCAAGACAGTCGTCAATATTACCAATAATATTATCTATACATTTATTATGCCTAGTGGGTTCATTTATGTAATGCTGTACACCATAATTAAGCATCAGATCCTTAAAAGTGGTACTATTTTTATCTGATAATAACAAATCTATATTAAAATCTCCACAGATAATTATATTCTGTTTTTTATTGTGAAGTCTCGAAAGAGTCTTTTCAAGACTATCAAAAAATATGTTAACATCGGAGTTTGGGGTTCTGTATATACATATTATTATAAGTTTAAGTTTATTTATCATTACACCACACATTTCAAAGTGTTTTTCAATTGCAAATTCTCTTATAGTATCTAGTCTAGTACTTTCATAATCATTTTTACAAAGAATACAAGTACCTCCGCGACGTTGGTTTTCACGAGAGAAAATATCAGCTAGGTAGAAGCCGTTTATGTTGAGGTACATTTCCTCATGCTTTTTGATGAAGTGTTCACTTAAACATACAACTACAACATTTTTTTTTTTGCTCGAGCAGCTCCAGTAGGGCTACGTCCAGGTCCTGCATCTTATTCAGGGCACCCGCAATATTTTGGTGGAATATAGAATACGTAGACTTATTCACGAAAAAAATTATTTACTTTGGGCCGGGTTTTTGTACCAGAATCATTATTTATCGGTTCAACTTGTGACAATTTTTTTATAATGATAGGAAAGTAGTAAGGAATTGTACCTTTTTTTATTTCTACCTTAGACACAGCTTTTTTACCATAAGGATTATTGTTTAATGTTTTCTTAGGGTTAATACAGTTTTGAAGTGTGACATCATTATAAGACAGGAACATTTTATTATATACTCTTACATTGATATGATAAATTATTTGCTGTATAACATTATGTGGTTTTGTCTCTATAAATGTACAGTTTTTATAATTTCGAGTTATTAACTTTAGCTGATCATTGAGTTTACGTTCATTAAGATAATTGTTATGGAAAACATTAACTACATACACATTGCATTTATTAAAATAATGTAACGCTATAGACATTTCAGACAAAATTTCAACTGGGTTGGAGTCATTGCTCCCAGTCATTATAACTACGTGGTCTTTTTTTGAAAGTCTATTACAATAATCATTACAACCTGCCAATACATGTTTCGTTGTGGCGTATGGTTTTGTGATAGACTGTACTTTGTAATCATCAGCAAATAATTTATGCTTGTTTTTTAGTAATGTTTGTACAATACCTTGTCCCTGATTATCTGAGAAGATGAATATTTCACCAGTTTTTTTACTCACGTGAATATACTGAGAAAAGCTTTAGTAGTTTCGAACCACAGAGGGGTTCTTCCTCATGAGCAGCGGGCGTGGTCGCGACGATATCCCGCAGCATACTCAGTAGGTACTCGATACTCAGTGATTAAACCGCGATTTTTAGTTAAACTGTCAAACACCGCGAGGACACCGGTGACCGCAACCTATTGTTCTTTTTGCCTCTAAATTTTTGCTTCTAGCTATTAATTGTGTCTATAATGAATAATGACGGTACTCAAAGGGTTTAGTATGTCTCACGATATTTTTATTATAATTTGACAGGAACCGCATATACTTATGTAAGTAGGTACTACTATAGTGTTGCGATAAATCTAAGTTACTAATTGACTAAAGGAAACTAACTAATTGACTTCTAAAACCATACTTACCGATCTGAAAATGGACAAAGACATACACAAGATAGTGCGGTATAAAAAGAAAAAAAATATAATTACCTTATCAATTTTCTCAACTTTCAACACAGCTAGTACATCCTTAGGATCGTTATCCTGAATAACGCCAAAAATGTTAAATAAGCGTCTAAAAACTACACTACTATGGACGCAGCCGAGGTATAGACAAGGGGTCATTTTGACTATGATAATTCAAAGCAGTTCTACAATTCACTTTTACCTTTATAAATTTTTTATTGACATCCCCTTTTGAATTTGGATTATTTTTACTTCTTTTTCGCGATTTTTTTCTATATTTAATTTTTTTTTAAATAAAGATTTTCAATTGTTTCCTGGCTATGTCCATGCTACAAAAGTAAATGTGCTAAATATACGTAAATGCAATGCACACACTGAAAATGCTGGATCTAGGAATCCTCGTCTAATAGGACCTTAGGTGATAAAGCATACTCAAGTCATTGCAATAACACTCATTGAAATATAAGACCATCACAAAAAATATTAATTTAGTCACAAAACTCCAACAACTTCAATGGCCTTATAAAACAAAAATAATAAAAACAAAGCTAAAGAAATGAATATCTAACAAAAACTTACAAAACCATGATATGTAAAAACAAAGCAAGAATATCTATGGTCAGTAATTCAAAATACTGAATTTAAGAACTACATCTATCTTTCTAAATTCAAACATAACCTGCCTGTCTAAGAAAAAAAAATTACATACAAAACTCTATGGTAAATGAAACTTACTGTGTTCAACATGCGTACAGTCTGGTGATGGAACCTTCGACTTTCAACCTCCATTTGCAAGAGACTCCTTGGTTTTTTTGGAGCGTCGCCGACTGGTAGGCAGTCTATGATGTTCTCCCTCAACTCATTTGGCCTGAATTGTGGATGTTCACAAAGTAAGGGAGATAGAATAATGATTTCATACTCGCAAGTAGAAGTTTCTTTGAATGAGTAGACTTCGTGTTTTCCATAAGTATAGCATACATATAGGACTCTTGTTAGACGAGGTTTGCCACTTAAATCACATACAGTACCTGAAAAAAGTAAAGATTATTTGTTATTGCAGGCATACAATATTAATGATTAAATCAAGGACGTTGAAAAAAAGGTAGACATAGTCTGATAAAACAACGACTGTGGCACCTGGCTACTATAGAATTACATGGAGAACATAAACACATTGACATGAAGGACATCTGTCATTTTCATAAGTCTGGTATCATCAATTACACACACACATACATAATCCACTGACATTTTGGTGCTTCAACCATTTCTAAGTGATATTATGTCCACCTTTTTATCAACATCCTTGGATATGATACTAAATAAGACATTAATAAATTATTCCAGTCTAATTGGCCTGGTAATTACAAATTAAAACCTGAATTTAATTATGCCAAACCTTTAATTATGCTACTATTATATTATACCTGACTCATAATGGCTATGTGGTACTTTTAGGTTCTCGTTGGGTCACTCACTTTATAGGAGATAAATAAAACAGATGTTACGGAACTGAACTGAATATGTATTGCCTCTATGGTGTACAGGCGACGAGTGTGTCGTGCGCACAATGCGATTACATGTTTATACCTTATGCTATAACAGTGTGTGTTCTATGCGATACCTAACCCCTACAACTACTAAGACGCAGCTGCAAGGCAACTGCCCAGTATAATAGTGACGCTTGCAACTGTAGACTTCAGCCTGAATATTTATAGAAACAAAGTTTACCTACCGCTACACTATGTACAGTGCCAGCAAGTTAAACTACTGCTTTCTGGTAAACTTAATTAGATTTTCAACTTTATAGTTCACATATAAAGTCGAAATTCCAATGTCAAAGTTTTTCCAAATTGATCTAGTGGCCACTATACTGATAAATACATTAACATAACATCACGCCTTTTATCCCAGAAGGGGTAGGCAGAGGTGCACATTATGCCACAGTACAATGTAACACCCACTTTTCACTATTTATGAGTCCCATGTAATAGGGAGTGAGCCTATTGCCATATACCGGGAACAATTTAAGACTCCGTGCTACTACTGCGATTTTTTTTTAAGACTCAGTAATACTTTGCCCGACCCGGGAATCGAATCAGAGACCCCTTGCCCAGCAGTCGCACTTGTGACCACTCGGCCAACGAGGCAGTCAGCAGGCAGTAACAAGAGTATACTGATAAATAATAAATTTAAAAGCTCACCATCATCCAACACCATTTCCACGGAAGCCAACTTTGCACCATCAACTGTGGTTATCCTGTAGGGCTCCTTCTTCTCCTTAGCAGCCTTAACTTCAGCCTCAAGCTTCGCATGTTTCTCGGTACTCCAATGACCAAGATAATATTCCTGAGTTTTTACTTGTTTACCTGGAATATCATTTATATTTTTGCTATAATATGTATTTATTATTTAGTCTTTAATGTGCACAATTCAATTAAATATACATAATAACTTAATGTTATGTTTTAATTGAAATATCAACATGCATTACATTTAAATATATTGATTTAGGCTAGACAATAATCCCAACAGTAAGATAGTCTAATTTAACAAATAATTGCCTCTAACTCTAACATGGATACAGAGATTTATATTATAACAATATAGTATGACATAGAAACTAAATGAACACCAAATAAATTGTATATTACCTACAGATAAAATTTTACATTTAAATGAGACAAAAATTAGGTACAATACATAGATACATCAACAAATTAAAAAATTACCTTTGATAAAGGTGTTGCTTGAATGCGGATCTTTTTTCACTAATTAAATTTAACCATAGAGAAAAAGAAACAAATGTTATAATAATTCTTATAAGACCAGTATTCCAATGAGAAAAAAAAAGCAAATTAAAAATATTCTTACCATCTCTTTCTTCGTGGTATTGTCGAATATATCTTCCATGGCACACTTCATAACTCCAATAACTCTCGAGTCTGTATGAACATATTTTTTGAGAGAATAATGGCTTCAGAAGAGTCAAGGGAGATGGACCTTCATACTCTTCGATACTAGTCGATTCTTTATCACGAAGTTCAGGTATTCGGCACTCATAGCTTTCCTTATTTGCAGTCGTCACTTTCAAGATCTCTTTTTTCGGTAGCTAATGGGAAATAAAGTGTTCTTGTTAGAGATAAAATGGTTTATACAATTGAGAGCATTCAAAGTGGTAAAGAAATCATTTTACTAAATAATTTTACAATATTCTTGGTTGTATAGTGCACCATTTAGTAGTATTAATAGTAGGTCCATTTAATAACAAATATAATTAGCACAGACTGACAATTTTACAGTTTTATTAACCATATTAAATTGGACTTTCCAGTCCAATAAACTAGTTACAAAAAATATTCCAGATTACTTTCAATACGTGGCCGAGTCTTAATAGTAGTTCACCAATATTTTAGTTACCTCTAGTTTATTTACTTCCCCATCGACTAGGTGCTGGATATCCTGGTTTCCCGGCCAGTTGATCCCAAATAATATGGTATCGTCAAATCCTTTAAAATCATGTTCTATGCTCGATGCTAATTTCACCACACACAAACAAAGCACCAAAATACACCGCATTGTAAGCGTCTATAATGTCATAATAAATTAAAACTTAGAATTATTCACTATTTTTTAATAATTACTTCTTGCACCAGCATTTGCAAACAAATTATTATATGACTGGATTACAGAAAAGCATTTTTAGAACGCCAGCCTACAATTCGATGTTCTTTCCAATTTGGTCAGATATTTTTTCAAGTGACTGATGTGAGTTGGAGAGCTGTCATTAGTCAAACTTACAGTCGCGTTCGAAAATTATTATTTATGAAGAATACAATTTAATGGCTTTCATTAAATTGGTTTGTTTGAATTATTTATTAGGTGCATAGGTGCAACGTGTATTACACGTTGTACATCCTTAACATTTTAATGAATAGTACGGATATAGAAATCCTATTTCCTTAATTATCAGAATCCCAAAAGTTACAGATTTCTTGGGCAACCCAAAGACTAGTTTCTCCTTTCGAAAAACAATAATCACATTGTCTATGATAGTTCTTGTCATTGATTGTCTGTTGTGACTTCTGTCAAACTACTTGGTGTAATTTTGTGAAAATGGCGTTCAGCTTTCCAGCCTTTTCCTACATTATAGCGTTAATAGTCGACGCATTCTTAATATTCTTCTCAATATTCCATGTTATTGCGTTTGACGAATTAAAAACTGACTATAAAAACCCTATAGATCAATGCAACAGTCTTAACCCGGTACGTATTTATACCTGTGGGTGCAACCAAAGTTCACCGAAGTTCATCTGAGTATCTAACCTATATTTCTATTTCAGCTGGTATTACCGGAGTACTTGCTGCATTTATTAATAAACGTGCTGTTTTTATTGTCTGGAGAATGGTTTTCACTGCTCATAAACATTCCATTGATCTTGTATCATCTGCACAGGTAAATATATTTTATGGTATTAGGTTATGTTATTATAATCTTGAGGACAGTGTAAGGACAAGTTCTTTTGACTACAATGAAGTGCCACCTTGAATGCTATTTTACACAGAATACAAATAAAATTCTTGCTACATGTCCAGACAAACTTACACCTGATTTTAATACTTATAACTGAAAAGATCTTAATTGTAAATAGTTTATGTTCACACTGAATGTTTATAGTTATTCAATGGGGTATTAAGTTAATTCTTAGGTTTATTAAAATCTATCCTTAAAAAGATTGAATAGTTATGATATTAAACAGTTTATGTCCTCGTTATAATTTTATTGTAATCACGTTTAAGGAAAATAATTAAACGTAATTAAAAGACTCTGTAGGTAACAACACATATGTAAATGTTTTATTCAAAACTAATCATTAGAATAATAGATTCTACAATTTACAAGTTAATCAACCTATATAAGCAATAATGAGTAATGCTAGACTGCTTTGTCATTGTGCTAATGAGCCAACAAATTAATATTTTATATGCTATCTTAATTTGTGTTGAACTTTACACCTCCCATTTTAATCTATACTCTACTATATACCTAATATTACATAGCTCCAGAGTTTGTTCAGTTGAACACAGTAATCTCCATAAGTACTATTCCGAATTTAAAAAAGATTTTTGCATTGAGCAGTCCATTTATCAAAGAAGGCCGTAAGCCATTAAATGTCATGTTATGCCCAGCAAATTAAATGGCTCGGACCTTTTAAATTGTCAGACAGATACCTATTAACCACTTAAACAGAGATACATAATCAAGCCATAAAAAAAATCTTAGTATCTCATGCTCACAATCTGTAATGTAATGTTTGTCAATCATTTGATAAGATAATTCTAGAATTATCTGCTTCATGATACAAAATGTGTCAAAATATTGAGCGTTCTTTGATATAGGTACAATTTTCATTTTAGGAACAATTATTTTTTTAATTTTTTTTTGAGTCACTATTGTTTCTTGATTACAATTAGTTGAATATCAGTCTTTTGGCCTAATTGACACCAATAGCAAACCGCATACTTAAGCATTGTATATCTTGCGATAGTTACTATACTAGCTAATATTGTGCAGTTTCACACGCTTTACTCGGCTCGGCTCCTATTGGTTGTAGCATGATGTCTTATAGGCTATAGCCTTCTTTTATAAATGGACTATCCAACACAAAACAAATTATTCAAATTGGGCCAGTAGTTCTGGACATTAGAGTGTTCGAACAAACAAATATATTCTTCAGCTTTACATAATTACAAGTAGTATCTAAATAATATAAAATATGCTTCAACTGCTTGAGGATGTTATTACACAATAATTGTAAAATAATGTAACTTAATTAACATTTCAGATACTACACAAGGCCCGTAATGTCGGGGCCAGGTCTCTACGACCCGACTAGCATCATGAATGCTGATGTACTAACAGTCTGCCAGAGGGAAGGCTGGATCAAACTTGCATTTTATTTGTTATCTTTCTTCTTGTATTTATATGGGTAAGAACTATTTCATAGTTATTCATTTTAGTTTTTCTTATTTGTGAATAGTTATCAGGGGGCATACTCTTCAATCCAATTCCGATCGATCGACATTGGTATTGTGAAATTTCGTACTCTTGAGTTGCAACACTAACGCCCATTGCATCTGTATTGTGTGGATATTTAATTAACTAAACGATATTGAGTTTGGCTTTATATTCCGTACTCTGTATGCTATTTTAACAGCCACTATAGAGGTTGTATAGTTTTGACATTGAATAATTATTAAGACTATTGGATTGAAATTGCATTGACATTGAGATTGGTTTCAAGAGTAAGCACCTTGGTCAGCAAAATGAACTGCTATTGGACTTTAGGCTTAATCTCCTATTAGGGGATTAGGGTTTGCCATAAATTCATGTGTGTGTAGCAGGCATCTTAGTCTTAACAAGATTCCATTAATTTGGAATAATAATGTATAACTTGGTATTTTAATGTTAGTAAAATTATAACATAACTTATATTATTGTAGTTAACAGTTGAGAAGAAACAGTTGCAATAAGATTATAATTCTCTAAACGACATACCTAGCTATAATAAAAGAAATAAATAATATGTTGACCAGATGTGACTGCCTCGTTGGCCGAGTGGTTGCAAATGCGACTGCCGGGCAAAGGGTCTCGGGTTCGATTGACGGGTCGGGCAAAGTATTACTGTTTTTTAAAAAATTGTTTTAATAACACTGAGTCTGGAATTGTGCCCGGTATATGGCAATAGGCTCACCCCCTATTACATGGGACTCACGTGTTACATTGTGCAGTGGCACAATGTACACCTCTGCCTACCCCTTCGGAGATAAAAAGATGATATGTTATGTTATGATAAGATGTGTCAAGTAATCTTAAAGATTGGTTGGAACTCTTTAAATCACATTAAATGTCTACTTTAGTACGTAATCTTCGCTCTTGATTACACATCAATTGTTCTAATGAACTAACGAATGCGCCAATTATCATTCTGTCCAAATCTTCAAGGTCAACATAATTGTTTTCGAGGTCAATCTCAATGTACGGTCAGTTATCTCGAAGTTTCTTTGTTTGAAAATCGAACACAGAAGACTAAATTCAAACACAAGATAATAAATACGAAATTCATAAAAGAATAAATAAATAAGAGCGTATAAGTATACTCGTATACATATATTATGCTCCAAAAAGAAACTAATGGCAATGTCAATTACGCAATCGTTTACCGCGTCGAGCACTAATCTTCCTCTATGAAAAAAGTAAAAAAAAACTACAGTAAAAAATCACAGATTCAATGTCAATGCATACAGAGAGTGGTGTGACAAATGTACGGTTCTTGCCTTTACGTAGCTAGCAGGGTCAAAAAAGAAAACATTCCAAAAATATCCAGTGCCTTCCATCAAGATATTATATTAGCATGATAAATACTTTTTATTCAAATAATTGAAAACTCCTCCCAAATAGTTTGTTAAACTAACTACATTTTCCGCTAGTGGCTTCACCAGTGTGAAATTAGTTTTCTTTTGAGAAGGGTCCTATCCTATAGAAATACTGAAAGAAAAAGCCGTCTGAAAAGTAAGCTTAAGCTAATAGAATCTTTACTCTAATTCTATTAAAGATAAAGTCTAATTTCGCTTAATTTAACTAACTAATTTCTATCTATTGTTCCAGAATGATCGTTGTGCTGATAGCGGCATGAAGCGTCGAATACTGGTGTTTCGTTCCAATAAGTCATAATTAATTTATTGTTAGCCCGCGGCTATATCGTGTGTCCGATGAACAAGGAATGTTGTATAGTTGAGACTTCGCAGTATTTTGATAATTAAAGTAAAAACTAATTATATTGCTTTTTATTTCTTTGTCGACCAACTAGCTGTGCCCGCGAGTTGGTCCGCGTGGAATAGTTATTCACTGCGCCTATTCCGTAGGTGAATAATATGTAGCCTATATGGTGACCTTACTTTTCCGGCCGGACAGCATACATACATACAGACAAAAATTCTAAATTCTTTAATTTTGGCTTTGATATCGATGGTAGATCACGCTCCAGGTATTCTTTTGAAAAAATATTCAATGTATAGTTTTTACTTTCCTACGATTTTATTATATGTATAGATTGATGAATCAAATCAAATAAACATAAGGTCGGCGTCACACAGGCCTGAACGTTGGCTCTAAGTATTGACTACATTCAACAAGATTAGGCTAGTAATAATGACAAAACCTATTAAGTTTTCGATGGAAATATCTATTAATAAAAACTAACTCATCCTACTCTATTGATTGGAATTACCTGGCTATAACAAAACCTGGGCACTTACTCTTGAAACCAATTTCAATGTCAATCCAATAAAGGAGAACGGCAGATTTTGTACCGCTTCGCTAAAAAAACATTTGTCATTAAAAAATTGGGTCATTATAGAACCTCCTAAGTACGTTATGTTAGCATATTTAATAGATTTTTAAAACTTGGGAAACCCTAGAAAAACTGATATTCAATAATGATAAAAAGCAATCCACTATACGTAAAACGAACCGCGATTGACGTTTACAAAGTTGCCATGCGTAAAGATGAAATCAGAGCATATTGAATTTCGCTATTTCATAAACTCATTTATTTTAATATCTATCAATGAAATATTTTCCTTTTCATTTCAAACATTTTTAAAGTAAATATTAAAAATCTACATCCAATCTAAATCTACGTTTACATGGATTATTAATGAAATTAACATTTAACAAACTTGAATATTATGCAATGTTGAACTGGCATTTGTCATGAACATTGACAATTAATTTGTCAATACTGGCGCATTGCTGTTTGTTTCAAATGCGATGTTATGATGTGTTTGTTGAATTTGAAGTTATTTTATTCATCTGGTGATACGTTGAGTTTGGCAACCGTTCCTCCGTAGCCCAAATTGGTATTATTGGAATCATTGTTGTGACAATTGCGAAAAGACACTTATTTACATTGTTTTGTGCAGTGTGTTGTTATTTGTCGCGATGATGAATTTACAGTGTATTAATTGCATTCAGAGTTTGTCGCACATGAGACGGCATGCTCTAGAAAATGAGAGTGAAGATTAGAGTGGTCAACAATATCCCAATGTGGACTTATCCTAGAGATGTAAGTACCTAGTTTACCCAAACATATCGAAAGTCACCATGTTGCCTGAATAAAAGAAGGCGCATAGTGTTATCTACCCATAATGTATCATTTTATTCTTTTTATTCTAGATCTCTCCTACGACCATATTTGCAATGCTTGCTGGCAATTAGCAATGTATCAGGATGTTGCTGAAAGTATGTCCAGCAAACAAATTGGTCACTGGCATGTTTGTGTCGTATAGGGTGATTCATTGCAATGATAAGGTGACGCAGGTTTTAATTGAAGGCGCCAACAAACAGGAGTAAAGACTGGCTCATATATATTTGATTGGATTCAGCCACAAGAGGTAATAAAGCATAATTTAACCATACTATTATCTATATACAGTGTAATCTAAAGTCAATATCATATTCTAATAATATTACTTATTTTAGCTTACTTCCCATGATGAAGATCATGTTCCATACTGACTGAGAGACCGTACAAGAGTCGAAACTATAAAACCACAACCTGACATACCACCTCACAGTGTTCACTATCAGGAAGTAATGTATTATGTAAACATGGACTAAGCCTCACTTTAACATTGCCATTTGTAGAACAGATGAGGCCGGATGATGTTGTTCAGCTCTCAAAGCTTCAACAGGTATGCATTCTCAATATAATGTACCTACATAATTATGTATCTATGTGGAGTATATAAGCGGTTTCTAATAGGTTTATACTCATGTTATAAATATAATTTATTAATTAGCATGCTCTTTGAGCTCCTATGATCTGTGTTATACGAATAACTATAATAAATGTTATAAAATGAAGTAATGTAATCAAATATTTATTTTTTCTTTTTTCCATTTTAAGATAGGGAATCAGACTTATTATTATAACATATAAAACTAAAGGAAAAAATGTACTTTTGTTTACTTTATTTACAGTTATCTTACTTGTTTACAGATATCAGCAATTGATGTCTGCTGTACCTATGACACGGCCTGTTCTCTTTTTAGATGAAGTACTCCTAGAAACAACCTGAATACAATGAAATATAAGTATTTCAAAATAATACATTTGTTTTATTTTAACCTAGTAAGTAACTATATATTCCATCTTGATAAAAGTGATTTTAAGAATCAATCTATAAAATAAATGCCATATTTATTTTTAGATAGCTTTAGTTTTATACCAAAAATGTTCATTTTCATTTTACATTTTCTTTAGTTGTAATGTGGTGCCCAGAGGTTTAAGAAGCCCGCTTCTCATGCATGAGAGTGCGGGTTCGAAACCTACCAACGGCAAAGTACCTTTTGTCCAATGTGTCTTTTTTCCGAGTTATTGGTATATTCAATAAGAAAGTACAAAGACACCGCTGACGAATGGTGAAGGAAACATTGTGAGGAAACATGGGCTTATAATTTCTTATTATAAGTTTGAATTACCAACCCACATTGAGCTAGTATGGTGATTAATGCTCAAACCTCCATGCGAAGAGAGGCTTCGGTCAGCAGTGGCCACTTATAGACTTAATGATGAAAATGTTGATGATTCTACTAATTTGACTTACTTATTAGAAATTAATCCTTACATGCGTGCTAAGCAACCAGTTTTCAGAAGAAATACTTTCTCAAAGAGCTAAGCTAAGTTTAAATCGAATTAACTTGAGACCCTTGAGACTATCTACCTGCAAGATTCAAGGTGAAGTGAGACATTAGTTTTATCATATCCACCACAAGACTTCCACTGCTAAATGTAGCCTTCTACCCAATGACAGTCGCTTACATTAGAATTGCATTTTCGTAGGCACCTAAGAAATGAAAAAGATTGTGAGGCATACTCTTTAAAACTCTATAGGTGCATCATGCTTGCTGAATTAACAGGATCATTCCTAATTGCCTTTTGCGCTGCGACGCACCATAGGTTATTTTTTGGGTTTCTAAATTCTTGTTGTGTGTCGTAGCAAAATAAATGGTTTTTCTTTCTTTCTTTCTTTCTAATAATACAAAGTGTAATAGTCACTTGAGTAGCGAGCAGTATTTTTAGATTTTTGTTTTTTGTAAATAAACAACCACATGAGAGCACATTGACATTTTTCAGTTAACTGTCATCTGTCATTTGTAATAGATATTTTGCTTACGGTGGCTCTACACTTGACGTTGCGTATTTGTTGTGTTCGGCCAAAAAAGAACATGTTTGGAGGATTTATTCTTCTTTGTTTGCTATATATTTGCACGCCATTACATATAGAGATACTATTTGGACGCCATTTGTACGAAGTCTACAAATATTTGGACAAATGAAGCGACTACGCAATGTCAAGTGTGGTACCACCTTAACATACCTTTTGCACATTTTCAAAGTGAAATAACTTTTGAACCCCAAGTTCTAAAAATATGTAATTTTTTTCTAAACTTCATAATAAAAATATCTATCGTTCAGACTATTCACTTGGTTAAAACAATGACTAATACAAAATTTTATAGCGGTACAAAACTTCCATACAAACCTGCCATTCTCCTTTCAATAATTATTCAATGTCAAAACTATACCACTCCAATCGTAGTACAACGTATAGATTATACCTAAAACCAAACTCAATATTATTTAGTTCATTCAATATCCACTCAATATGGATGCAATGGGCGCTAGTCTTGCAACCAAAGCCCCCTAAACAGTTCCTGCGTCGCGGAGAACCTAACGGGTAACCGGGGCTCCGGCTCGACGTGCAGGAGAAGGAACGGGGTGGTTTTAGTCAGTAAGAGTCTGACACTCCCTTCCGCCTCACCCAGGCGGGAGCAGTCATTCGATGATTTTCCCCCCTTAAAAAAAAAAAAACAGTTCCTGCGAACTTAGAGCAAACAAAATTAAAACGTCAAAATGTAAAACATTTTATACAACATACTTGACCGGCGATGATGAGCTTACCATCAGGTGATCCGTTCCGCTCATTTGCCTCTTAATCCATAAAAAATAATACTTATAGTGTGGTACGTAAAACTTATGTGGTAAAGAGATGTTCCACGTCCGAGCACCGTCCATATCACAAGTATCACACTAACTTAGAAGTAGTTATATATAATTATTTTATTATGTAGGTACATACCTAGGTATGCAATCACGTTTATCGACACGAGTTGTCATTTGACGTGGAGAACTAAGGGGAGGCATTTGTCCAGCTGTGGACGTCGTCCGGCTGTTGATGATGATGAGATAGTATATAGCATATAGCACATGTAGGTACTCCATGATATATTATACATTTCCTATCGGAAAACTCATGGTTCTTTATAAGTAATGTGATGTCCCATTTACCAATTAAGATAACAGTTGATAGGTATTCAACTAACCTTAATAGCCCTTCATTTCAAAATAGGCAGATAAGGTAACTTAGGTAACAATTTCGTCACTTGAGAACTGAATTGGAGATATCTAATAAATACGTTGTAACAGAGGCGTAACTCCTAAGTGGCAAGTTGGCAAAATGCCACGGGCCCCGTACTGGCAGGAGCTCCAGTTCAGGAATTCTCATCTTAAGTACCTATTCAATGAAATAATAATAATATGTTAAGAGATAAATATAGGTATGTTAGGTATTCAAGTTGTAAGCATTTTTGTAATTGTAATTTTTTTTTAATTACAATTATTAGTTCCTATTAATTGTAACATTTTAACTTTATTAATCGTAACATTTTAACTTTATTAATTGTAACATTTTAACTTTATTAATTGTAACATTTAACTTTGCATGCCAGAAACAGTAGGCGATGTATTATTTTTCATAAGGATTAACACCTGTAATTACCTTACTTCGTGCAAATAAACGTTATTTTTCTTATTGGAAAGAAAGGCTTATCGCGTGAATTTACCACGGGCCCCCAACGGTACCTATAGTTACGCCACTGGGTAGTACCTATATTATAGTCCCTATTATTTTTCACACCCTAGCATGAGTGTGTGTGTGTGTTATCCATCACTCACAACGGAACAATACTGTGATCCATAAGTTTGTCTATTCCATGTCATCTATCTAGAAAAACAAACCTGCTACACGTCGCGTCGCGTAGCAGACGGTCGCCCAGCCACTGCACTGCGTAGTAACTATTAATTAATCTGTGCCAATGCCCAGTTCGCACTACGCTATTATTTTCTTCTAGTAGTGACTATTTAGTAGTGCAAATAAGGAATAACCGTATTGTATATGTACTAGTAACAAAACAATATGGAGTGGACAGACCTACTACCTATAGTAGATAAAGTGGGCAGCAGGCTAACTTACACTTTTAGGTCTTTATTAGATTTTCAACTCTATCGTTTAGATATAAACTCGAAAATATAATGACGAAAATTGACACATTGGTTAATATTGACGTGCTGACCACTACAATGATACTAAGTAATGAATAATTAAAATAATGTTATGTGATTTATCATTTACCTCTTCAATATTCATAACGCGGTCAACGCACTTTGATAGCATGTGCAGGATCGGACGCATGCGCATTTAACGAACATAACAACTTGCATAAAGTATACAGACAGATAGACATAATGATTTATTAACTACTTGACTATCATAATACATAGGCAACAATAAGGGCGTGTTTACTTGACACGATTTTTTATTTTTATGTTCTCCACATGACGGTCGTGTCCACTATCCTTACACGATGTTACAGTAAAATGCACTTAATTAAAATAGCAATAAAGTCGAACCATGCAAGTAAAAACAGTGTAATTATCTTTCGTGCTGTTTGTTACACAGTGCTTAGGAATTTTGATCTTTATTGCTTAGGAAATAACATTGAAATATCTGTGAAAGCACGGTGACCGTATGAAATCTTCCGCTACAACTTTCGCAGTTAGTCGATAGCCATAAGAAACTGTGTTAGTGATTGTACAGTGGGGACCTGACCAGCTGATAGTAAGTTTGATCTATTGGTTAAAAGGACGATGTGTTTCAGTGTACTTTAACTTCATTTTATTCTTAATCCACGTATTCGAAGATCATAAGCCCAAAAGTGAGTTAACATTTTTGTTTCCTGTTTTTATAATACCTGTTTAGCTTAGGTAGCTACTTAAGTCCCTTAATATAATCAATCGATTGCTTTAATTTTATTAATGGTAGGCCATGATCATATCACATGGTTTTTGAACTCGCTTCAAATGATGTAACTTCCTAGTTTAACAGTAAGTTTTAATGAAGATCGTCGTGATTCAACACCGAAATAGGCATCTTTGTGTCCATACCTTAGTCATATTTCAAATCTCACTCACGTAATTGTACGTGAGTGATTAACAATCAACAACAATACAGATTTAATAGAAAAAACATTTATCGCTTAGGTACCTACCTACGGAAGATTTCGAAGACAAAAAACCAGTTGAGTAGCCGTGCATGAATAAGCTTTGATATCGGTCGGAGAAACCCGCAGTACCCTTCGGAAGCCGGTGTTAATCAGAGGTCCCGCGAAATGTATCTGTTTGCAAGCTTCGCAATATTATTCGCGATACTTCCAACACAAGATGTTCAGTGCGCGAACATTTTGGCGATTCTACCGCACGTCGGAAAGAGTCACTTCTTAGTCTTCGAACCACTAATGAAAGAGTTAGCGAGAAGAGACACCATGACTGTGGCTTCATTCTTCCCCCAATCGAACCACTCGCAAACTACACAGATATCAGTCTTCAAGAAATTGCAGAAGTGCGAAAAGAACGGATTAACTTGCAAGTGTTTGATAAACCGAATAAAATAATCAATGGCTTGGGTTTGCAGAACTTCATGACACAGATACTTGCCTTCCAACCTTTAAGTGACCTAGCCTTGAAGGTTTGTTCTGGACTGGTCAACTTCCCACCTCTCGCTGAAGCATTGCAGAAAAACTACGATGTTGTTTTAGTTGAGAATTTTAACAGCGACTGTGCTTTGGGACTTCTTCATGTGTATGGTGTGAATGCGCCGATAATATCCCTAGTGTCTGGTCCTCTACTGCAATGGTCGTATAGTCGGATCGGATTACCTGATAACCCGTCCTATGTACCGACAATAACTTCGAGAACCAGTACGATAGCGACCTTTCTGGAGAGACTGGAGAATACTGCATTGAATTTGTATTTCAAGCTGTGGTTCAGATATGCGATCCAGGTGAAGGAACGTGCGGTTATAGAGAGAAGGTTCTGGACTAAGATACCAGATTTGGACGTGCTGGCCAGAAATGTGAGCATGATGTTGGTGAATACGTTCCATAGTTTAAATGGTGTTCGTCCTCTATTGCCTGGTCTGGTTGAAGTTGGTGGGATGCACATTCCTCGTGGAAGGCGGGAAAAACGTGCAGCTATTCCGCAGGTAAGTTTTTTTCCTTTTTGGTTCATACGGTATGACTCCACAGATATATTAAAAACAGTAGAAGTATTGTTTTGACGACAAAACTGTGTGTATGCAATTGTAGTTTTGCATATATTTTGTACTCCACACCATAGGTATCTCCTTCTTTTTTATATCTACCAACTGAGCCCGCGACTTCGTCCGCATGGAATAATGATTCACAGCTCCTCCCCCGTAGTTGATAACATGATAATATGTAGCCGGTTGACCAAACCTCTTAGTAATATTCATGCAAAATTTGAAGTAAATCCATGCAGCACTTTTTGAGTTCATCTCGGACTTATATACAGACAAATAGACAAAAATTCTAAAAACCATATTTTTGGTTTCAGTATCACGCCTCAAGCATTCTTTTAAAAAAATATTCGATGTACAGTTTTCACTTTCCTACAGGTTTATTTATGTAAGTATAGATGTATAACTCACATAGAATTAGGCAAAGTAGTTTTAGTGCCTGTAAAAATCAATCCCATTGTTATTAAGTGAATCGAACCTGCAGCACCTATTGTTATCTAGGTCTAGTATTGTTGACATTTAAAATCTAATGCGTAGAATTCTCAACATTTGCGATAAAAAAACCAGAGGCTGTATTTATAACATTAAAAAAAATCTCGTACAGGTTTTAACTATAAATAAAAATCTGTATTTAGAAGTCAAATGATAGGTAATTATAATAATTATATTTATTTGTAAAAAGAAAGACTTAAACTACCAACCTACTAGGACCTACCTTCCTAAAACTTTTTTAGACTACTTATGCATATTGCCTGCCTATAAATCTATCTCGATTAACAATTAATACTATAAATTAAATTGGGTATTTTACTCAATCAAAAATAAATTACCTATTTCGACTTTGATGATGATGATGATGAAGAATATTGTATTGTATCCTATACTAAGTATACCTACTTATTACTATTAGGTAAGATATCTTTTATGCCTACCAGCTTGCCATATGTTTCAATTCTAAATCTAGGTCGTTAAGTCATGGCCCTTACTGGCGTTCTTGGTCTAGGTCACACTGCAGTAGATTCTAGGTTACTATCGATTACTTAGGTTTCGAAGTACATATGTAGCACCGTGTGAACCATAGATATAATAAAGAATATTTCTTTGATATGAACTCTGTTCATAAGTGTAGGTAGAAATTTGTGACTGTTTCGGCTTGGGCGGGAGACACAGACAACGCCCGGGAGTCATCATCACTGCGAGGACGACCCGGAGGACACAGTGGAGCATACAGTGGCAGTGTGCCCAGCCACGCTGGACAGGTCCGACCACATCCTCGGGGATGTGGTCGGCGACGGCGAGCTCTCGCGTCCGGCACTGGTTCAGGCCATGGTGCGGATCGAGGGGGACAGGGATGCCGTCTCCTCCTTCTGCAAAGCAGTCATTGCTAGCCAAAGAGGAGGCGGGGCGCGTGAGGAAACAAATCTCTTCCCGCCCCAGCCGTCGCGGGAGACCGGGCGTCCGAGATCGCGCGAAGATCTCCGGCTACCGTAAGTGCGGGTCTGCGATCGGTGAGCAAGGGTAGCTGGCCGACCGACTAGAACCAGACCCGTGCGTACGGCGTTCTGCGCGCGCTTCCAAGAGCCATCAGGCTACCACAGATGGGTCCCAAGAGGGCTGATGGCCAATACGGAGCCGCGGAAGGCCTAACGGTTTGCCGGGGCTCCGGTTCGAAGAACAGAAGTAGGAATGGGGTGGTTTTTAGTCAGAGTAATATAAGAGTGTGACACTGCCTCTCGCTTAACCCAAGGCGGGAGAAGTTATTGGACGAATTTCGCCTCTCAAGAAAAAAAAGCGTTCAATTGATTTCAGGGGAATCAGGAAACGCCGCGAGGACATTATGCCTGCGCCGTTTATCAAACGCCTAAACTAGACAAAAACTAGTATGGAGGCGCTCCTATTACATATTTGTAGAAAAGTGACGTGCTTTCATGTGACCTTTAGTTCTAGGACATTATTTTAATTTATTTAATGTAATATTTATAATTATTTAAAAATACCTAATTAGATATTTATGTTAATCGTATCAATCGCTTGAAAAACTGGTGACTGTTAAGATTCCACAAAAACTACTTAGTGTGATATATCGATTACCTATATCACCGGTTGATTATATAATGTTTAACCGTAATTAAAATATTATTAGAACAAATTATAAACCTATCAGATTTATACATATTTACCGACTTCAAAACAAGGAGGAGGTACTATGTTCTGAACTGATTGTTTTTTTGTTTTTGATTGTTTGTTCGGCGATTACCCCGCCATGTGTGAACTGATTTCCAAAATTCTTGTTTTTTGAAAGGGTATACTCCCGAGATTGTCCCATTTCCATCCAGGATCTGATGATGGAATCCGAGGGGAACTTTAGATAATTGTAGGAGCGAGTAATGCGTCTATTATGTTTTTTAATTCGGATTTTTAAACACTACTATTTGATAAGGGTCTGGGGTCGACCTGATAATGGAGCCGACAGACAGTCGAGAGAACTCCTCAACGGTTTATATTACATACCTATCTTTAATTGTGTTTGGGGTTGATTAATTTGTATTGATGAGGACTTTACACCTAGATAGAGTGAGACTGTCATTAAGGGTTTGATGATGAAGAAGTGTAATTGCTAGGGGTACTCTTCAACGGTTTATAGTAACTACCTACCTTGTGTTTGGGCTTGTATAATTTGTATTGATTAGAACTTTGCACCTATGTAGATTATAAGTGACAAAACGGATCTATATACATAGCTTTACACTGAAAATGATAAAATAATAAAATAAAAACTGCGTTTAAAAACCCGAGTTAAAAAAAAGACAAAAACTAATAACAAACCAAAACTAAAAAGCAAAACTGTAGAAGTCGGTGCTATAAGCTCATATCATAATGATATAACTTAATGGCCGTAAAATTGTAAATTAGGTATCTATTAAAGTTTTAATGAATAATTTTGTATAGAACTTATGGCGCCGACTTCTAACCTATCAATGGGTGGGTAACCAATCAGTACCTACTTATAATAGTTTTTTTTTTATTTATTAGTTTTGAATTTTTGTTTGTTATTAATTTTTGGTTTTTCGAAGTCGGTTTTTTTATCAGCTTGTCTCTGAACTGAAATTTCTTTTCATGAATACGTTCTTTGTTGAAACCTTGATATCAGCCTGACCTATGTTTTGTTTTTAAGCTTCGAAAACTGTGGAATATCTGAAAAATCGCTCACTCAGCAACAGCACTTAACCAACGAAGCAGTTAGTACCTAAACTTTACAGGTTTTCAAGATCTTTAATACTTCATGAAGACTTATTTTTAAACCGACTTCGAAAAAGGAGGTTTTTACTTTTTACCTTAATTAAACAAGATTACCTTTATATCGTAAGCAATAAGAGCTATTTTCCTAATAGCAAAGCTAATATTGTAAAACAAGGTATCCAAGTCCCATGATTCATTCAATCTAATATTACTTTTATTGATGTCTTGTATAATAATTAAAGATCAATGACCTTTTAAATTCCGTTCCACTTCTAACTGTTATAATAAAAAATCGAAAGTCATCTTAGATTTGTGCAAAAAAAAAAAACAAAGAAAATTGTTCTAGTAATTTATGTTGCAAAGTAATTGGAGCGGTCAATGACATTAGCGGACGAGATTTTTTTTCTTCCGCAAATTCTACAACGGTTCGTAGGTTAAAGTGATGAAGGTACGTTTTGTTATTTTGTTCTCTGTGGTGTTTAGAAACTTACCTAGCTTTCGAATCTGCAACTAGATTAATTTATTAGCTAAGTATGCTATTTGTGTAGTTTTTTTTTTATATTTGTTAAATCTGACATGATAAATATAAGCTATTAAAAAAATGTAGTGGCAGAAAAAATTTATAAATTCGAAATTTAAAAATTTTGTCAAGTGCGAGCTACAAATGCAATTGGGTATTTTCCTGTGACAAAAATAAATTATTTTGATTTTTCAATCCAATTAAATATTCAAAAATAATTACAATTTCATTCATATATTTGACTTAATTTTCGATTTATTCTGGCAATTTCTTCAGAAATAAGTGTGCTGTTTGACTCGAAAATACGATGACGTCATAATTTAGTTTTTGGTACAAAATTCATAGAACGATATCGTTTTTGACGTTTCGATAAAAGTATTGAATTTGATTAGTTGTAAAATACCCTATTATTGTCTGTTTGTATGGCTTTCAGGTTTTTAAAGTGACAGATAATCAAACAAAATATTTTATATTTAGAATCCTCCACGCTGACCTTAATAAAATGTGTCCTGAAACAAAGTATGAATATTTAATCATAATGTTTGTTCACTCTCACATGTCATGTAGGAGAACATCCTAATTTGTAAAAAAAAATAATTAGCTAATGATTATTTTATTGCTGACTCAACAGGCTAGGTACTGGTTTTTTTCCTATGACTTTGAATTAGCAACTAAAGGCGAACGCGCACTTATTCGAGCCGAACGAAACGAATTTTAAAATTGTGTATACATGAAATCTCATAAAACCTGAAGTCCGAATCTGAAGTCAAAAGTTTTCGATTTCAGATTGCTGCGTTCGGCTCGGATAAGTGTGTGTTCACCTTAATCGGGAAAATTCGCAATAAGGTCAACTGACGTAAATAATAAGTTTAATATAAGGACAACTATTTATTAATATTACTCAGTGATACGTAAATAGGTACCTCATGGTTATACCAATTTCTCATTGGTTTCCCGGACAGTTAAGACGTATTTATACCACAGATTACTAAACAATTAGTTTACGTAATTGTTACGCATAAGACTCCATGTTTACCATGCAGGAAGATCATGGGTTTTTTGCATTTGATGCCTAAATTCAATACCTACCTACTATAAGTAAGTAAAGAGTTTTTCCTATTTCTTAATCCTTTGTAACTAAAACTAAGACTAATACAATATATGGTTAAGTTAACTTAAATGTAAGTCTAAGTATAAGTGTTCTTTTTTGATATTTTTGTACTCAATATTCGGGTGACGTTTTCTTTTAAGAAAAAAAAATAAATAAAGATAAAAAAAATAAAAAATATGTATGGTGAAAGTATCTAGCTAATTTAATTACTTTAACATAATGACTGCCTTCGGGTTCGATTCCCGGGTCGGGCAAATTATAATTATAATATATTAATATTACTGGTTTTTATTTAATTCTCGGTAGTAATACGGAGTCTTGAATTGTGCGGACACAATTGCGTATTGCTATATACCGGAGTATATAGCAATACGCTCACCCCCCTATTATACATGGGACTCATAATATAAATAGTGAAAAGTGGGTTGGTTACATTGTACAGTGGCATAATATGCACCTCTGCCTACCCCTTTGGAGATAAAAGGCGTGATGTTTAGTATGTATTATGTTTAACATAATGAATACAATATCCTCGAAGGAGTACATAGGGATGTAACTATATATATAAGTCCTATATTACAGACGTTGAGTTCATTGTTATTTGTTCTCCTGTAAGTACTTATTATATATACTCTTTGGCCTATTGCCCCATATACTAGACGCAATTTCAAATTCCTTGCTGTCACTAAGAATTTCCGAAATACCAGAAAAAAAATACTAGCGGCTAGAGACAATTTGGTAACTGGCCAACTACTTATGCAATACTTATTGTTAATTTAGTTTAAACCCTGTATTCTAGTTTGAGTAGGTGCCTAATTTATTTTATAAACAGCTGTTTTCCGTCACTTCTTCCGTGTAGTATAATAATATGACTTTTAGGACATAACTTTTTTTATATGTATTAAGTAACTATCGTGGGACATACTCAATTAACTAAAAATCGCGGGTTACTCACAATAGTACAGTAGGCTGCGCGACATCTCCGCGACTGCTCATGAGGAAGAACCCTTCTGTGGTTCGAAACCAGTAGAGCTTTTCTCGGTATATTCACGTGAATAATTTTATTTAATTTTTATATTAATAAAAAATAAACGCGATTTTTAATTAATAACGTTTTTTTGTTACAATTTTCCAAAATAAAAGTAGCCTATGTTACTCCTTAGTGCATCAGCTACCTACCAATAAAAGTCCGGTCAGAATCAGACCAGCCATTCCAAAGATTAGCCAGTACAAGCATACAGACAGACAAACAAAAAGAGTAAAAAATGTTATTTTGATATGTGTATCGTATGTATATTCATATGCATGTAGTAAAAAGTTTTAATATAACAAACAGACACTCTTTTATTTATCTGTTTTAGATTTGGCAAAGAGTTTTTGTAGAACTTTAGTCTTCGTTAAAGTTAAAAGAGCAGATGTCGTTAAGATTTAGGCAGTTAGGGTAGACGACTAATTTTTATTTTAATGTCATGGTAATGTAATGGTAGATTATTTAAAAACATTAGACACGTATTTTTTATTTTGTTACAGAAACGAATACTTTCGACTATATATTGATTTGAAATGTCGCGTGACGTCACTTCTCAGTACATTTTATACCTACTAAGAAATTATGTTTTAGCCCCCACTCCTAAACTTTGATTCGTTTATCTAAGCATTGTTTTATTATACTACAAAATAAAAAAATACGTATCTAATATTTTTTAATTACCTAACTTACGGACTAATTATATTTTTAATTTTCATACCCTGTCATCATCCTCATTCTACATATAGGCATATAAACGCCAATAGCCACAATTTTTTTTTTTTTTTTTGGGGGGAAAATCATCGAATGACTGCTCCCGCCTGGGTGAGGCGGAAGGGAGTGTCAGACTCTTACTGACTAAAAACCAACGTCGAGCCCAATAGCCACAATAACAATTAGACATAGAGATATAATTATAAAGGTATCGTCTACTTGTTCTACTAAATTGTCAAGTCATGTGATGCGTAGTTAGCAAAGGAACCATTACCAAGTAACCGACTCGTGTAGATAAGTGTAATTTGCGTTTTCTGCACGTAATTCTTCATTATCTACTTTATTGATATCAGCTATGCTAAGACAATAGTGTGGGATGAATTTTATTGACTTTCCGAAAGTGCAGCGGAAAGTGGTCCAGTAGGATTAGGTCCAATTTGAAAATGGATAGGTACCACTTTGCCATAGACAAACTTCATGTTCGATATAAGTATTTTAGGTACCAACTCCAAAAAAAATTAAATTCCTTATATGTATAACATATACCTAACGTGACCAGATTTCCCGTTCAGGGGGCTTACTCTTGAATCCAATTCCGATCGAACGACATTGATATTGTGAAATTTCGTACCCTCGAGTTACAACACTAGCGCCCATTACACCCGTATTGCGTGGACATTGAATGAACTAAATGGTATTGAGTTTTGATTTTTAATCCGAACTCTGAATGCTATTTTAATAGCTACGATAGGAGTTGTATAGTGTTGACATTGAATAATTATTGAGATTTTACTGGATTGAAATTGCATTGACATTGAGATTGATTTCAAGGGTAAGCACTCTGAACGGAACTGTCCTTTTTTATAATTACGAACTTATTTGTCCCCGTAATGAAATCAGGAACGCAAAATTGACCCATTTTTTAAAACCACAATTTGAATAGACGAATCTATGCGACGACCGTTCGGACGACTCGAGTGGTGTGCGAGAGCGATGCTCTATTCTAAAAAGAAGAAGACTACCTCATTGGCTGGTGGTCGCAAGTGCGACTGCCGGGCAAGGGGTCTCGGGTTGGATTTACGGGGTCGGGCAAGTATTACTGAGTTTAAAAAAAAATTCAATAGTAGCACGGAGTCTGGAATTGCGCCTGGTATATGTATATGGTAGTAGGCTCATCCCCTTTTACATGGGACGCATAACATAAAAATAGTGAAAAGTGGGTGTTACATTGAACAGTAGCATTAAGTGCCGTTATGTGCACCAATTTTATCTCCTTAACTTTTCCTTATTAGTTATTAGGTACATACCTACTTACGACATTTTTGATAATAATTCATTTATAAGAAAACTTCAATTAGCTTCTAAAACAACTCAATCGATATCTGAATAAATGAAAAACAGTGGGTAACATTAACATCTCATTAATGTTATTACGGAACAAACTCCTATTACCCTACATTACTATAAACTATAAATAACAACAGCATTCATTACATTACTTTTGTAAATAAATATAAATCGGAGCGCACGCGGTAAATGAATGATCGGAACTTTTGGAAAGACAACGGTGATAAGTATAGTTCTGTAGGGTATTTTCAATACGAATAAACTAAAGATAAATAAATTATTAACATCTATTTAACAATTTTATAAAATCCATATCGACATAACTAGAGTAAATGCAATCTTAGTTAATAAAAATGCATTGCAGTAACTAAACAAACAGAAATCTCTCGTTGGGAATACTTATCTAAGTCTTACCCCTATAATCTATACTTCACCTTGCCCTTTTAAATACGTGACGAAGACGGTCGTCTAATACGTAACTACGTACGAACCTACAGTACGGGTATAAGTGTCGTGCCACCCCACAGAACAGATGATCTGAAAATAGGTTCCACGCGACGGCCGGTCGCCTTTCGTATCAACAGTACTGTACGGGCCGCGACGCAGCGTACATTGCCCACGATGCGGACTCTCGCCATACTACTCGTCGCGATCTTCGCCGTCAATGTTCAATCCGCACGCATTCTCGGACTTTTCCCGCACACCGGCAAAAGCCACCAAATGGTATTCGATCCTCTACTAAGAACTTTGGCAGAAAGAGGACATGATGTGACTGTAGTGTCATTCTTCCCCATCAAGAATCCTCCTGCTAATTATACCATCGTCAGCTTAGAAGGGCTCGCTGCACAAGGAGTGGAAACCATCGACCTGTCATACTTCGACAGCCAAAACAAGCTGCTCAATACTCTAGGTATTGAAAAAGTTATCAAACAAATCCTGGACTTCCAACCGCTGGCGGACATGGCTACTGGGATTTGTTCGAATATTGTGGATTTCGTGCCCTTATCTAACGCTATGAAGAAAAGTTACGATGTTATTCTTGTGGAAAATTTCAACAGTGATTGCATGCTCGGTCTTATGCATGTGCACGGGTTGAAGGCGCCTTACATATCGCTGTCTTCGAGTGCAATGATGCAGTGGTCTGCGGACCGTATAGGCGTTAATGATAACCCTTCTTACGTGCCACTCGTAAGTTCTGAGTTCACATCCCAGATGACCTTCCTGCAACGATTAGAGAACACGATATTGAATGTGTACTATAAGACGTGGTTCCGATACGCGATACAAATGAAAGAAAAGGCGATTATTGAGAAGCGTTTCGGAAGGAGGATTCCGGACCTGCAGGAGATTGCGAAGAACGTGAGCATGATGTTGGTGAATACGTTCCACAGTCTGAATGGTGTTCGTCCTCTATTGCCTGGTGTGGTTGAAGTTGGAGGAATGCACTTGGACCACAGCAGGAAACCGATACCGCATGTAAGTTATTTATTTTTATACTCTGTTTGGAATCGCGCAACTAATAATTGCGTTACACGTGTGTGTATGCATATTATTGCATATACATTTATTATATTGTGCCCAGTCTCGGTAGCCGTCATTATAATTTGTTTTAGAAATATCAACGTCCATAAAACTTTGTAAAAAGGAAATAACTAGGTATGAGCGTCGAGTAGGTATTAGTATTTTTGTCAATTGTAACCAATTAGTTCCTATATATTTTAAAATTATACTTTGAATGGGCATGTTAACAATAACGCCAAATTACAGCTTTTAACAGCCACGTTTAGTTAGTAT
The DNA here is from genome assembly GCA_902850265.1 of Spodoptera littoralis. NCBI lineage: Eukaryota > Metazoa > Arthropoda > Insecta > Lepidoptera > Noctuidae > Spodoptera > Spodoptera littoralis. The sequence goes on along the minus strand of LR824539.2, from coordinate 2,909,336 downwards.
TATTGCTTATATTAGGTCCATCTGCTTTCTTTGAGTGTGATTAGTAGAAACATTATTTCAAACAATGAAATTAATGTTAGAGTTTAAAAACTACAAATTATAACATTTATACCTACATTATTAAGTTATGGTTGCTTGCCGGTGATTTTCTCGAGAAACTATCAATTTGTTATTTAATCGGGAACACAGTTTTATCAACCGACTAACGAGACATAATACAACTTTCACACATTTTTAATCTATAGATAGTTTCATAATGTTTACGTTAATAAATAATGTCGCGCTGATTTCTATATCTCTTACCGTGTCTCTAACGTTAATTCGTTGAACAAAATACTATTGACCTACATTAATTGAAAATACTTAACGTATTTTGTTATCTAAAACATTAAAAAAAAGTTATTGGTAAGAATTTAAATTAATAAATATATACAACTTAAAATACTAACTTAAAACTAAAGTATTTGCACCTTAAAAAAAGTAATATAATAAAAATGTTAAGGCATCAAAAAAAATTTTCCTCATCGCTACCGTGAGGTAGGGTGCCCAAAAGACTGGCAGCATTGCCACATTGAATGGCAATGCTTAACCTTTGCCTAAGGTACTAGCCAGCCCTTCGATCACCATGAAGTGTCAACCATCCTTCTTACGATATCTTTGTAAAGAAGATGTGCACTTGGGCCCCACGGCCTTAAAGTAAAAAAAAAGAAAGAAAAAAAAAACATTTAAAAATATAGATACAATTAGTCTATGTAAATCAAACTTAGTACGCTAAAGCCTCAGATACCAAATTCATTGAATCTGAGTAGTTTTGAAGTAAACCCGGTACTCCTTGCTCGATAGTGCCAATCTAAACAACGAGGTAGTTAGCTGATAGACTGCTCAACATAAGGGGTTAAAAACCTCTAAAGCAAATTAACATATTCCTTCGGATTGTGATAAAAACATGTTTACAATAATGTTACAACTTAATTTAATTTTATGTTTGTTTTCATGCGACACTTTAGATAATTTATTAGTGTATCACAAACGTAGATATATCGATGCAGTTTTGTGTCAGAAATGTATTTTTTTTTATCGATTCCAACCTAAACTGGTTTATCATAAATTGTTTATTTTTATGGAATTGTGCCCGGTATATGGCAATAGGCTCACTCCCTATTACATTGGACTTATAAAATAAAATAGTGAAAAGTGGGTGTTACATGGTACAGTGGCATTAAGTGTCGTAACGTGCACCTCTGCCTACCCCTTTGGGGATAAAAGGCAGGATGGTATGTGTTATCTTATACTATCTTATACTCTTAGACTATTATATAAAGCGGAAGTTTTGTTTTTTTGTTTGTTTGTTTGAACGCGCTAATCTCCGTAACTACAAGTCTGATTTGAATAATTCTTTTAGTGTTGGATACCGCATTTATCGAGGGTGGCTATAGGCTATAAAACATCACGCTACAACCAATAGGAGCTGAGCAGGGCGTGTCAAACGTGTAGCTAGTGTAGTAATAATCGAGATATTCAGAACACCGAAAAATAAGAATAATCCGCATCCTTACTTAAGATAGGAATAGTCGAAAATGCAAATAAATGCAGAGGTTTTGTATTAACATCAGCTGTTAAATATAAAAGTTGTCAGCGGTCATTTAAATTGTAACCGAAACATCGATCGACGCGAAAAAAATGCTAAAATACCATCTCTCGTTCGAATCCGATTGATCTTCGTATTTCGTTCGTGAATTTGCTTATTATAACCTCTATGGCAACCAACCCTAGTCTCCCCATCGCACCCGAAACCCAAAAGAGCAAAAAAGTACAGGCAAACATTTTTTTACAAAGGTCTTTTTATAGGCCTGGTGCAAGATCAGGCCATATTTAACTACAAAAGGTTTTTGATCCATTGTAAAAAACATAGGTACCTATGAGGTTGATATCACAAGGATGTTTTGGGAGATTCGACCTAATCACCAAAGCAAAGCAAATAAAATAAGTTAACCAAAGAAGAAGATGATTTGTGATTATCCTTTTTGGATGTGTTGCTAAATAATTCTGTTTCCTTTTAATAATTTGAATCTTTATGGTATGCACAACTTTGAATAGAATACAAATACAAATACAATTTTCAAGTGTGGGAAAGCCATGCTTCGGCACGAATGGGCCGGCTCGACCTGAGTGATACCACGGCCTCACAGAAAACCGACGTGAAGCAACGCTTGCGTTGTGTTTCGTCGTTTGATTGGGGTTACCAGAGGCCCAATTACCCTCCCCTTTCCCAATCTCCCCATTCCCTGAATCCCCAACGATCCTCAAATTCCTAATCCCCAAAAAGCCTATTCGTCCTAGCCGGTAACGCACTTGTAACGCCTTTAGTGATCCAGGTGTCCATGGGCGACACCGATTGCCTACCATCAGGTGATCCGTCTGTTTGTATACCGGCTTATGCCATAAAAAAAACAAATGCTTTATTGTGTTTCATAATTTTTAAAATATATATATTACCTGTGTAACGAAGTTAAATGATAGAAAAGCTGATTCAATTATAACTTACTACTAACGTTTCGTGTATAAATTAGACCAGTTTAAGCATGAGAAAGTGATTCAAACCAATTATAAACTCTCTTTTAGATGTTGGTAACATTTTCGAGACGTCATCAAAACCAGTTATTGTCGAATTAAACTAAATACATAATTAATTTATCGGTTGATTTAGATTCTATATATACAAATGTTGCGTAACCCTAACCACAAGTCCTAGATAATGTAATTAGGTAAACATATCGTAATTTCGATTAAAAATACTTACTTCATTAGTGTTCGATGTCGAAATTGTCTGTGGGTTGCATTAGCATAGATTTTTGAAGTGTTCGGAGTTTAGTAATCTAGCTCAAATAGCTCAATATTCCATCGTGGCAAGGGTTCCATAATTCCATAGATCATCATCATCGCAGTTACAATGTCGTAAATTCAGCGGAACATCCCCTGCATACCTTTCGGTAGCAGGTCGTTATAAGGCATACGTCAAGCATAAGTTGTCCAATTTAAACTCTTTTAACCAATTTCTCAATTTACCAATAAGGAGGAGGTTATCAGGCTGTATGTTTTTTTTTGTGTGTATGTTACCCGATTACTCTCTTAAACTCTTGGGATGGTCCCATTTCCACCAGATTAGGATCTGATGATGGGATCCCATGGAAGCCGAGGGGAACATTTCAAAATTATAAGAGCGGCGAGAGTGTTTGTTAATTTTTTACCGACTTCAAAAAAAGGAGGAGGTACTATGTTCGGCTGATTGTTTTTTTTTTTTTTTTTTTTTTTTTTGTTTGTTCGCGCAGTACTCCGCCGTTTGTGGACCGATTTCGAAAATTTTTGTTTTGTTTGAAAGGGTATACTCCCGAGATGGTCCCATTTCCATGAAGTCAGGATCTGATGATGAGATCCTAGGGAAACCGAGGGGAACTTTCGAAAATTCTATGGAGGAGTAATGCGTCTATTATGTTTTTCAATTACCATTTTTAAACACTACAATTTCATATGGGTTTGGAGTCGACCTGATGATGGAGTCGACAGACAGTCGAGGGAACTCCTCAGCGGTTTATATTAACTACCTTGTGTTTGGGCTTGATTAATTTGTATTGATGAGGACTTTACACCTAGATACAGTGGGGCTGTCATTAAGGGTCTGATGATGAAGAAGTGTAATTGGTAAGGGAACTCCTCAACGGTATACAGTAACTACCTTGTGTTTGGGCTTGATTAATTTGTATTGATGAGGACTTTACACCTAGATAGAGTGGGGCGGTCATTAAAGGTCTGATAATGAAGAAGTGTAATTGCTAAGGGAACTCCTCAACGGTATACTGTAACTACCTTGTGTTTAGGCTTGTATAATTTGTATTGATTAGAACTTTGCACCTATGTAGATTATAAATAACAAAACGGGTATATGTAGCTTTATACTAAAAATGATAAAATAATAAAATAAAAACTGCGTTTAAAAAACCGACTTCAAAAAACTAAAAACCAAAAACTAATAACAAACAAAAAGTCAAATCTAAAAAGCAAAAAATAACTATTATTAGTACTGATAGGTTACCCCCCCACTGATAGGTTAGAAGTCGGTGCCATGAGCTCATATCATAATGATATAACTTAATGTCCACAAAATTGTGAATAAGGTACCTATTAAGGTTTTAATGAATAATTTTGTATTGAACTTATGGCACCGACTTCTTACCTATCAGTGGGGGGGTAACCTATCAGTACTAATAATAGTTATTTTTTGCTTTTTAGACTTGACTTTTTGTTTGTTATTAGTTTTTGGTTTTTAGTTTTTTGAAGTCGGTTTTTTTATATAAGTAGTATTTATAACGACTACAAAATATTTATTTTGTAAGTCAGCTAAACAATAGCACTTTGACACAACAATATTTTAAAATTATCTAGATGACATGACAAATATTGTATACCTTACATAATTAATTGTAATTTTACCTGCGTAATTATTATACGGAAACAACAATGTAAGTAATTATTTTATTGACTAGCTTCACGAGCTGTCGATGCTTGCTTATCATAAAGTACCTACTTATAATACAACTGCATACAAGTTAAGATTGAAGTCAGTCTAATTTTAATCTAATAAGCACTTACTTAATGGCCGCCTACATTTGTTGAATTATCATATTATAATATCTAGATGATTCCATAAAACACAATAATAAATAACACGTGGAATAATAAAATGTAGATCGTCCTTCCATTTTACAAGTCTTTTTTTTATTCTACATATAATGACTGCACGGTGCAACAACGTGTCGCGGGTTCGATTCCCGCACGGAACAACACTGTGTGATCCACAAATTGTTGTTTCGGGTATGGGTGTCATTGTGTATGTGAAATTGTATGTTTGTAAACGCACCCACGACACAGGAGAAAATCCTAATGTGGGCCAACGTTTTTTTAAAATAAAAAAAATAAAAAATTAATACGGGGTTTCACACATGAGGATACGCCAACCTCATCGTACGTTATACTACTTACAACCATTATATAAAGAAAACCTTAAAATTAACTATGAAAGGTCCTAATTAACTTAGTCCTAATCAACGAAATACATCATTTTACATGTTATCTCAACTTATTGAATTATTCTGCTTTTGGTATTTCTTTTCAATCAATTAATCGATTGGTCGGTCTTTAAATGAAAAATTTGCAGTCAGCATCAATCAGTTTCTGTTGAATCATAACTCCCTGTTTCGCCTGGGTGAGGCGGGAGCGGGAGTCAGACTCTTACTGACTAAAAACCAGTAACCCAATAACCCAGTAACCCATTAGGTTCTCCGCGACTGATGAATAGGGTAGATGCCTAATTTTCATTTTAATGCCCGTCTGGTAGATTATTTTAAATCATTAGACACGTATTTTTTATTTTCTTACAGAAACGACGATATATTGATTTGAAATGTCGCGTGACGTCACTTCTATGTACATTTTATACGTAGAAATCACATTTCAGCCCCCACTCCTAAGCTTTGATTCGTTTTATCTAAATATTGTTTTATTATACGACCAAATAAAAAAATACGTGTCTAATATTTTGTCATTACCTAACTTACGGACTAATTAGATTTTTAATTTTCATACCCTGTCATCATCCTAATTGAATATCAATATTTTACAAGCAGTTTATTCAATGAATGAAGAATATAGTGAGCACTAGGCTGGGACATCTAGCCAGACATGTAGGTATATATCTTGGTATATTATATTACAAGTGATGAAGACGTAAACGGGGCTTAGAAACCCTAGCAGTGCCCGTTGTTATGAATGTACTAATTTCAATCCGACTTACTTAATGTTTAGTTCAAATGCAATAAACTAAAGAGCAACGACATTTCACAGATTGTAACAAAATCTATTAATTTTATCGATTTTAATTTATACCTTTTTAATTAAACTGCGTAATACAGAACTTTGGTAAATTGTAGATGATATCTGCCCGGTTCACTTAAAATAACTACATTCTGGCATTCAGCCTAATGTGAACTGCAAGTTGAAGAAAAATCAGGAGGAGTTAAGTGTGGAAGACACATGCTTTGGCTTTAATGGGCCGGCTCGACCAGAGAGATACCACGGCCTCACATAAAAATCGATGTGAAACAACGCTTGCGTTGTGTTTCGTCGTGTACCTAAGTGAGGTTACCGGAGGCCCAATTAATCGCCAAAAATACTCAAATTCCTAATCCCCAAAAGGCTGGTAACGCACTTGTAACGCCGTAACGTCGATTGCTTACTATCAGGTGATCCGTCTGCTCGGTTACCGGCTTATTCCATAAAAAACAAGAAAGAAAATATTTAACTACCTACTAGCGTCTGCCTACGGCTACGCCTGCGAGCCCGAGCCGAGGTTTCTGTTATTCCAGAACCATAATCTACCCTTGTTCCAAATTTTATTCCGATACCTTCAGCTGTTTCGACCCTACACACACAAATTCACCCACTTTCGCATTTATAATCAAGGCATTTTTTAAGGGGGGAAAGTCATCGAATGACTGCTCCCGCCTGGGCGAGGCGGGAGGAAGTGTCAGACTCTTACTGACTAAGAACCACCCCGTTCCTTCTCCTGCACGTCGAGCCGGAGCCCTGGTTACCCGTTAGGTTCTCCGCGACTGCGAATAGTAATCTAGGCACAATGTTAGATTTCAATATTGATTTGTTATCTAAGTTGGTATTGATACTTAATTTTTTATGTTCATATAGTCTGTACCTAGGTATTGTTTTAATTCTTGCAAGATGCAAACCAAGATACGCAAGAGGTAAGAAATATTAAAACGGCACATAAAATTAAAATTGACATTTCTATTACGTATGTACGTGTTTCTTTATTTATCGTATTTAATAAATCATTTTCTAATTACTTACAAGCGTTTACGTACGGCGTTAACGGCGTAAACCGATAATAGAAACTTAAGATGGTAATAACTCATTATTTTATATCGCATCTTTCTCAATAGGTACTTCTCGATGTTTTCTTACATTTTCTATTTAAGTATGTAGCCATAACAAATCGGAAAAATATATTAATACAAATTAATCATTAACCTATTATCATTTCTAAATTGATTTAAATTAAATGTGTCGGGTCAGGTTGGGGTCAATGGCATTCATTTATCTTTAAAAAAAAACGTTTATTGTAAACTCATTGTTTATGTTTGTTTTTTGTGTCAGTCAGGCAGTAAAAACTATTTTTTTTAGTTTTTTTTTCTTAATATGCATGAAAATCATGGTATAGACATGTGACATAGAGTATAGATTATATTTATCAGCTATGTTGTGGATAGTAATGATGAATGGGCGTTTGGACAAACTCAATGATAAAATAAATATTATTTTAATTGACTGTAGTGTGATACCGAGATGAATTGAAAAAATTAGTCAGAACATAACTAGTTACAATAGACATAGTTACATTTGACTATTTTGACTGCACGGTTGGTTCGGTGGTTGGGCAACCGGCTGCCGGGCATTGTTGCGGGTTCGATTCCCGCACGGAACAACTCTTTGTGTGATCCACTTAGCCTTAGACAAAACACAAATAATTAACAAATTTTTCACTTTACCGTAACAAGGTACCTACCTAAGTAGGAATGTATTTCTTCCTTAGGTATCTATTTCTATTTTAGGGTAGGTACCGTGAAACTTGGAATAAAAGCGAATAAAATACCAAAATAACATGAAATAAAACCAACAATAAAACCACCAGCACTCGTCCCAGTGCATTCATACTTACAATTGAATGACAGATAATATCATTCAATTGCATTAACTGTCATTATTGGCGCGAACGGTTACAATATGGCGGATGTTACATGTGATGTGGTACCTCTAGCTCTGCGCTCTGCAGTCACATGATAGGATTGTAAACAAGTAAAGTGATACACAATTGCACAAGGAACAGTGCATTAGTTTACCGTATCGTGTGTCCATTGTGTGTAAAATGTTGCGTGTTTGAGTGAAGTATGAAATTGCGGATATTATAATGAATCTTTTTACACTTACTGTCTCCATGGGTGTAAGCCACAGTTGATTATACATTTGCAATAATTTTTAACAGAAACTGGGCAACAGCGTCGTTTGATAAACGTAAACCTTTTAAATGGGGTATTTTCCAGGTTATCAAAATTAAAAATCTAATTTAATCTGTCAGTTACTGAAAAGATATTAGACACGTATTTTTTTGTTTTGTCGTATAAGTTGCAAAACTTAGATAAAATGGCGCTAACTTTAGGAGTCGTAACGTCATAACGTGCTACAAAATGTGACACGCTGTGACGTCACACGATATTTCAAATTAATATATCGTCGAAAGTATTTAATTTTGTGAGAAAGGAAAAAATACGTGTCTAAAGTTTTAAATTAATCTACCAGACGGACATTAAAATAAAATTTAGGAAACTACCCTATTGTGATGTCTAACTCCTGCCAAGCTTGATAGGACTAGTAACCTCTGCTAACCTCGTTTATGTAGAGGAGGATGGAGGTCCTTAATCCAGGGACGTACTGTCATAACTATATAAGCTGTTGATGTGTCGATGTTGTATAATATTTAAAAGTAACTGGATCGGTATCTATTTGCCATAACCACGAAGTTTACAATTTAGTTCCACTTTCTATCTCAGTGAAAGAGGAAACGAGATAGAAAATAAACTATTAGATAAGTTTCACTTGTGTACCAATCACTACGAAGCAATCAAGCCCTGCTGTTTTTTTTATAAATATCTAGTTTAAACCAGTTTTGGGTGAATGTTTTGTAATTTGTCTATAAGTAATCGTTATCAGATTACTCGACCTTTGATTATAGGGATTTCGTAATACCTATAGGTAGATAGATAGACAGACGTGTCTACAGCAGATAGGTATCTATACAGGGAGATCCTTATTGTTATATTTTGAAAAAAACTACGTAAATACCTTATGTTTACGGAAGGATTCTCCATTTAAATTACGAAGGCTGCTGTCGTAGGATCGTGCTCAATAGTTCATGATCGTCAATGCCAGTATATTTATTCTTGCGGCTCTCAACAACTAAAGTATATTTGTGTAGGCAATTTTCAAACAGTCCCACCTAGTCGGGGCGTCAGTTACTTAATGCGTATTCATTTCATACCACGGACTTTTTTACACAGATTTGCGAACTCCCAATAGGCGTTATTAGAATAATCGGATAAATTATTACGGCCCTATTCAGAAATAGATTTTTTACGCTGAAAAAAAAAAACAATTCAGGATTATGAGGAAGATCGACCCAGAATTTGATTGGACTACATCACGGAGTTCTCTTTATCATCGATATAGTTTTTATGGTAATCCTACTATTACTACTGTTACTACTTATCCTACTATCTTTGCTGTTAGTTTATTCTCCGTACCTTATTTTTCGAAGATTTTTAAACCCTAAGGTTGACTGGTAGAGAATGTCATAGTGCATTAAGTTCGCCGTGCCATAATCAAATTGTGTAAATAAAAAAATAACACATAGGCTACTTATTATCCGGGAACACTGGCAGAAGCTAATCTATGTATATTTACAAAATAGTACCCCATGGATTTCCTCATTTGCGCAAGCACTTCTTTCGTTTGTTCGCATATGAATATGAACATGCGTTTAAATTGACACCGTTGCCTTCACTCGCTCCCGTTCCGTCCCCAACCATACGTAAGTACATTAGTCATTACCTGCATGTACTATTTTCATACGCTTATGTACTATTTTCATCTAAGACAAATGTCACCCATGACCTAGATATCGATACCAATATATTCAACCTTCACTGATTACTGATTTCTAATGAAGTTATAAGATAGGGACTGTCTTTGGTAATCGTTGTATCAGTTGTAAATTACCTAATGTTTACATACCACCGTTTAGTATATAGGATTTTGAAACCAAATATAATCGTCATAAATCCTACCTTTATTTTAGGTAAAATGTTTCTTATGAATAAAATAGGGTAGATGCCTAATTTTTATTATAATGTCCGTCTGGTAGGTTCTTTTAAAACATTACACACGTATTTTTTATTTATTTACTTTCGACGATATATTGATTTGAAATGTCGCGTGACGTCACTTCTATGTACATTTTATACGTAGAAATGACGTTTTAGCCCCCTCTCCTAAACTTTGATTCGTTTTATCTAAGTATTGTTTTATTATACGACAAAATAAAAAAATACGCGTCTAATATTTTTTCATTACCTAACTTACGGACTAATTAGATTTTATATTTTCATACCCTATCATCATCCCAATTATGTCAATAGAAAAATTATCTCGAGCAAGAGAAGATGCAAGAAAGAGGGAGGTAATACGTAATGACCCGTTGGATATAATATTGTTCTAAACATACATTATCTGTTAAACCAAATAGGGCCGTGGCAAGGCCGGCTGTGACCCACTTTGACCCTGCGTTAACAAAAGCATACGAGAATATGTTTACGACCCTGGAGACATTTCGAAATAACGTTTTCAAGAATCATTAACCGGACTATTAGTCTTGTAGTCTCAAATGCAAGAGCAAGCATTCTTAGACTTGATTTCTGGTTCAGGATAAGGTCCAAGATACGGTAAAATGGGGTGAATAGGTATCGAGATGTGAATAGGGACAAAAGAGGGGTAGATCGATACTATGAAGAATTTCCCAATATCTATTCACCCCTCTTCTGTCTCTATTCACCTCTTGATCCCTAGCAACCCAATTTTACGGTATTTAAAGTTATGCCCGATCTAGCTAAGACTAGAAACTCATCCGGGAATATAAGTTATGATCAGGGTCGTAACTATACAGTTTGGGGCCCGTAGTAAATTCATTTGATAGACCCTCGTTCTCAATAAATAATAGAAAATTTTAGATGAAAACCTCTGAACGAGATCTCTTCCCGCTGGGTGCCCATTGCATTTTACCGATTTGCCACCCTGTACTTACTTCACTGGTTATGGTGATATGAAGTTATTTGGAAACACAACAACAGACAGAACCACTTGCTTCAACCAATGCGACCATGACACACCATTAATCAATGATCAATTGAAATCAATTTCGATATCGGATGATGTCAATGTGATTCTTATTCATTCATAGTCGAGTTGAGGATTTGGAACTAACATAACATAACATCACGCCTTTTATCCCCGAAAGGGTAGGCAGAGGTGCACATTATACCACTGTACAATATAACACTCACTTTTCACTATGTATGTTATGAGTCCCGTGTAATACGGGGTCAGCCTATTGCCATACACCGGGCACAATTCCAGACTCCGTGCTACTACTGAGAATTTTTAAAACCCAATAATACTTTGCCCGACCCAGGAATCGAACCCGAGACCCGTTAGCCGGGCAAGTCGCAATTGCGACCACTCGGCCAACGAGGCAGTATTGAAACTAATATTTAACAAATAGGCATGTCTTATAGAATAATAGGAAAATAAGAGACCAAATAAATGAGAAGATTCTACCTCTATATCAATCTATTTTTGAATAACACAGGCAAGATAAAAAATAAAAAGTTACCTAATACTAAAATCTAGATACTTAAACTGTTTATTTTTCTGTTTACAGTACATCGAGCGATTTTTGAACGAGTCTGAACATGGTGTGGTGCTCTTCAGCTGGGGTTCATTGATCAAGACAGCAAGTATACCAAAGTACAAAGAGGAAATCATCGTGAACGCCCTATCAAAGTTAAAGCAGAGAGTCATCTGGAAATACGAGAATAGTAACGAGGAAGGAACACTAACCGGCAATATTTTGAAAGTCAAGTGGATTCCTCAGTATGAATTGCTTCGTGAGTATCTATAACATTTAAGCCTAGTTTGCTCTGCGCTAGTATTTTAGTCGAGTAGCGAGCTCTCGTTAGCTCTTCGATTTTGACACAGAAGCGAGAGCAGGCTACTAAGTACTCGATACTCGACTAAAATACTAGCGCAGTGCATACAAGGCTTTATAATAAGTAGATAACTATTTTTATTGGGCAAAATATTACTGGGCTTCTAAATATTCTCAGTAGTAGCACGGAGTCTAGAATTGTGCCCGGTATATGGCAATAGGCTCACCCCCTATTACATGGGACTCATAACATAGTGAAAAGTGGGTGTTACATTGTAATGTGCACCTCTGCCTACCCCTTTTTTTTTAAGGGGGGAAAAGGCGTGATGTTATGTAATAACTATTTAATCATTAATTAACCGGGAAACTATAGTTTTATTTCTTCTCCTCGCACATTATTGCGATTGCGATTGCCGGATCCAAGACAGTTATTCATGTCTGGGATGCACCGGAGTTTAGTGTTCCAGTGGTTTCATGGTTGTGTACTGTAGATTAGTGTCGATTCTGGCTTAGGAGTTGCGCGGTTTTGAGACGTTGTGGCAGGATTGTCTAAAAAAAAGATTCCTTTTTAGGGGGACATTATAGGAAGAAAAACGAATCAGGAAACTTCTACTTATTCTTTATCCGTTTAAGGAAAATTGTTTGCTCATAGGAAAAAATGGCGCTGTTATTTTTGTTTATTTCCTACTGGTATATTTATCTATGATTTCTATGATCTAATAATTCGTAGAAGGAAGTAACTAAGACGAACAATGTGTTATTTTTAAATTAAAATAATGATATTCATCAACATCAAATCACGATAACTTGTGGTCAGCCATGATTATCCCGATCGTTGTTATTAAATCTAAGAATTTAGACGACGCACTGTAATTAAATTCAAACCAAACACTAATAGGAAATTGAAAAATCTAGTAAGTAAGTAACGTACCTATTGGATGTTTTTCAGTATAAGCGCAAACTCGAATTAGGTAAAATATGAATACATAGGTTTATCGGTACCTAGTGTAGAATTAGCTTGATTCCATTGATTCCAGTATATGTAACTATTCTGTCATTTTATAAACTATATTAAGATTCGGTTGGTGCAGTGGCTGAGCAACCGCCTGCCACGCAATGTGTCACAGTTTCGATTCTTGCACGGAGCAACTCTTTGTGATTCACAAATTGTTGTTCCGGGTCTGGGTGTCATGTGTATGTGAACTTGTATGTTTGTAAACGCACCCACGACACAGGAGAAAGTCCTACCATGGGGCAACGTTTTTTTTAATAAAAGAATAAATGTATTGCACCGACCACGCTCCCACTGCATCATCTGAAGGTTGACTAGTAAAAATGCCCGTGGCATTATGTCCACCCTTGTAGCAAAAAGTTAAATATATGTAGAAAAAGACAAGCTGTCAGCAACCAATCCTTAACACTCGATCTAATGAATATTAAAAACAAACTAAATATTAATATTTTCCCCACAGAACATGAAAAAGTCATTGCCTTCATTGCCCATGGAGGTCTTTTGGGTATGACCGAGGCTATATCTGCCGGTAAACCGATGCTCATCGTGCCGTTCTATGGAGACCAGATGGTCAACGGGGCAGCGGCTACGACTATAGGCCTTGGGAAGGCCATTTCTTACGCCGATATGTCGGAGAAGTCCTTACTAGAAGGATTGCAGAGTGTATTGAGTCCTGAGTAAGTAATCCATTACTTTCTACTTATTTATGAACTAGCTTTTACCCGCGGCTTCGCTCGCGTCACAAAAGGATAAAAAGTAGCCTATGTGACATATACCAATACACACAGCGCCATCTATACTAACACTTTTGTTTTCAATCGGGAATCTCAAATTTTTCCGGGATAAAAAGTACCCTATTATTTAATCCGGACTTGTAACTTTACGTCTGCAAAAATTCAAAGCAATCGGTTTAGTAGTTACGGCGTGAAAGTGGAACAAACAAACAAACTCACTTTCCGATTTATAATATTAGTAAGGATAGGTATAGACCATAGAAATATTAAAAAAGAATATATCTGTGGTATAGACTGACATTATATGCACCATGCACCTCTGCTTACCGAAATCAGCAGACACGAGCTCGAGCTATTAAGTTCCAAAAACAAAGGCAATCTGTAGAGGTTATCGACTATCCTGGGCATTGTTATTATTATTTTTTTACACTTTATTGTACACCACAAAAACATACATAAGAAAAATAAACATAAAACTCTGTTCAGCAAATAAAGACATTTGATTTGATTTCATTTGATAAAAAGAATGTGTACAATGGGCGGTCTTATCGCAGAATGCGATTTTTTTACAGACAACCTTTGCATGGAGCTATTTATTAATCCATGAGTATTTCTTGTCCCTTGATGTATTTATGTAGATACCTATCTAGGTAGATAGGTATCTACATAAATAATTTAGGGCAGGGCTGTCCAAACTCTATATCCTCACAGGCTAATTAAATTTATTACAAAAGCTGGAGCGCCAGAAAAATATTTTCAGTTGTATAATTATAATGACGTTTAGCATTGTGTTCTTGACTCACAGACTAAACTTGCATACAAATTACAAATCATACACTGAATTTTATATTGTTGTTGCACATAAGATGAAGATGTTGAGATTAAAAAAGGGTACCCTTCAAAAGGTGCCCAGCTTTTTTAATCTTGTACCTAGGTAATCCTTACTAATATTATAAATCGGAAAGTGAGTTTGTTTGTTTGTTCCGCTTTCACGCCGTAACTACTGAACCGATTGCTTTGAATTTTTGCAGACGTAAAGTTAGAATTCTGAATTAAATAATAGGGTACTTATTATCTTGGAAAAATTTGGTGTTCTCGAGGGAAAACGAAATTATTGGTATAGATGGCGCTGTGTGTATTAGCATATGTCACATAGGCTTTTTATCTTTTATGCGTGCGAAGTCGCGGGTAAAAGCTAGTAATTGAATATTATTGAAATGAATTAATGTCATCGTGCATAACAGAATATTATACATATAGATGCCTTTTTTTTTTTTTTTTTTTAAGGGGGGAAAATCATCGAATGACTGCTCCCGCCTGGGTGAGGCGGAAGGGAGTGTCAGACTCTTACTGACTAAAAACCACCCCGTTCCTTCTCCTGCACGTCGAGCCGGAGCCCCGGTTACCCGTTAGGTTCTCCGCGACTCCGAATCGGCATCGGCCCTATTGGGCCCCATCTGTGGTGGTCTGATGGCTCTTTGAGGCGCGCGCGGAACGCGACGCGCCGTACGCTCGGGTCTGTTTCTGGTCGGACGGGGAGCCACCCATGCTCGCCGTCCGCAGGCCCGCGCTTACGGTGGCCGGAGATCGTCCCGCGATCCCCGACGCCCGGTGTGTCCTTCGCGATGGCTGGGTCGCGAGGAGGCAGCGCTTCGCTGCCTCACGCGTCCCGCCTCCTCCTTAGCTAGCATGACTGCTTCGCAAAAGGAGGAGACGGCATCCCAGTCCCCCTCGCTCCGCATCATGGCCTGCACTAGGCCCGGACGCGAGAGGTCGCCATCGCCGATCACTTCCCTGAGGGCACGGCGGTGCTCAGCCCACGCAGGGCATTCCGCTACGGTGTGTTCCACCGTGTCCTCAGGGCGGTCCTCGCAGTGATGACACCCGGGCGTTTCCTCCCGCCCCATCAGACACAGGTACCTCCCGAAACTTCCATGTCCGGTGAGGACCTGCGTCAGGCGGTAGGTGAGGACGCCGTAGCGTCTCTCAAGCCACTCCTCAAAGAGGGGACTTACCGCTGCAATGGCAGCGAGCCCAGCCCTCGGTTGCGACAGTCGTTGCTGCCATTCCGCCATGAGATCGCGCCGGAGCTCATCCCGCCACGCACTTATCTGGCGCGGCAGCGGAGTTTCGCCCCGGCGACGTGCCTCCGCGCGCATGTTATACACGCGCGCGAGCACCTTCGCCTCCAGATCCCACGGCGGTAATCCGGCAAGGAGGTTCGCCGACTCCCCAGCGATCGTGCGGTATCCGCGGATCATTCGGATCGCCATGACCCTCTGTGACTTGAGCAGCGTCCGAGCAGGACGCCGCAACAAGTTCGGCGCCCAAACAGGGGCGCCGTAGAGGGCCATGGACCGCACGACCCCGGCGTATAACCTCCGGCAGGAGGCGTTTGGCCCCCCGAGGTTGGGGAGGATGCGTTTGAACGCAGCCCCCGTCCTCTCCAACTTTGGAGCCAAACGTCGGAAATGCTCTATGAAGTTCCACCGACTGTCGAGGACGAGTCCTAGGTACTTCATCGCCGTCTCGACGCCGATGGTAACCCCTCCCGCCGTTATTTGGGACCCACCCGGAGGTGGCGCGTTCCCGCGGCCATGAAAACACATGGCCTCGGACTTGTGGAGCGCCACCTCGAGTCCCAACTGCCGGATTCTTTCAACGACTGTCGCAACCGCTGTCGCCATTAAGTCGGCCGCCGCCTGGTGCGACCTCCCGTGCGCTAGCACCAGCGTGTCGTCGGCGTAGCATATTGTGCTAACGCCGTTCGGGAGGTCGGTGCGCAGCACCCAGTCATAGCCGATGTTCCACAGGAGCGGCCCCAGAACCGAACCCTGTGGAACACCGCGTGACATCTCTCGCCGGTTCCACTCGCCCCGGTGACCGGGGTAGCTGACGGACCTGTCCGTCAGGTAAGCCTCGATTACACGACGGAGGTAGGTAGGCACCCGATGATATCGGAGTGCCTCCAAGATGCAGCTCCAGGGCAGGGAGTTGAAGGCGTTGGCGATGTCCAGAGACACCGCCACTACGACCTTACCCCTGGACACTGCAGTCCCCGTCGTGAGGTCTCTAACGCGCATGATGGCGTCCACCGTGGAGCGCCCTCTGCGGAAGCCGAACTGGCCGTCCGACAAGTCCGGCCCAATGTCCGTCAGGTGCGCGACGAGGCGGTTCGAAATGATTCTTTCGAAGACTTTCCCCACCTCGTCGAGCAGCACTATGGGCCGGTACGCGGACGGAGAGTCCGCAGGGCGCCCCGTCTTCCGCACGAGGACCAGTTTGCCCGCTTTCCAGAGAAGCGGGAACTGGCCTCTCTCCAGACATGCGCTGTAGAGACCAATCAATCGAGGCCCGAGAGCCTCTGAGGCCAGGACCCATGCCTTGCCATGCAGGCCGTCGGGTCCTGGGGCGGTGTTCTTGGCGCCCATCCGGCGCACCGCCGCTCTCAATTCTGCCTCGGTCACCTCTGGGACGATGTCATCGTCGTCGTCGCTGTAGCCCGCGTCGGGCACCGCAGGGGGCGGAGTCATATACGGAGGGGTGAAGCCCCTCCACAGTCGGGGGAACAGGGCGCCAATCACCTCCTCCAAGACTTCTGGCCGGAGACTCTGAGTGAGCGGGGGAGCCCAAGCACGGAGCTTGTCGCGTACCATCAGGTACGGGCGTCCCCACGGGTCTCTATTCAGAGTCCCCAGCATCTCTCGGCGGGCCTCCTCCTTGGCCCGCAATATCTCCGCCTTGAGGAGGGCCTTCGCCGCCCTGTATCCCTCGTATAACTCCGCCTCTCTCGCCTCCGCATTAGGAGGACGGATACGGCGCCTGCGGTGCCTAGTGTACTGGCGTCGCGCAGTAGTGCACGCCTTGCGCAGAGCCGCCAGCTCTTGCGACCACCAGTACACCTGGCGCTTCTGTTGCCTCGACCGGATCCGGGGCATCGCCACGTCACAGATCCTGGACATGGCGTCCTGGAGCCACTTGGCCTCATCGTCAACGTCGGCAGGCCTGACCGGTGGTATCACCCAGGCCTGCACGATGGCGGCTTCCAGGAGCAGCTCCCGGTCCAGCTGTTTCAGCGCCCAACGCGGGCCACATGGGGCCTGTCTGACCGGCGGGTCTGCGGACTCGGCGGAGACGTCGAACCGGATATACCGGTGGTCGGAGTACGTCTCCACCTCCTCCATGACGCGCCAGCCAACAATACGCGGTGACAGAGCAGGGCTGGCGAACGAATGTCCACCACCGACTCGCCCTGCATCCGCACACACGTGGGGACAGAACCCCGGTTCAGGACGACTAGGCCTGTCTCAAGGGCCCAGTCTTCCACCATCCTACCCCGGACGTCGGTGAACCGGGAACCCCAAGCCAAGTTTTTGGCGTTGAAGTCCCCGAGGACGAGCACGGGGAGGGAACGGAACCCGACGACGACAGTGACCAACTCCCTCAAGGAGTTGTGGAACTCGGCGAGAGTTCGGTTCGGAGAGAAGTACACGCCCACCACAGCGAGCTCTCCGAACCGTGCTGCGACACAACCCCGGCCTCTTTGAGCAGCCTCAAGAGTCGGGGTACCGGCGGCGGCCGACGAGATGATGGTCACCGAGCCGTCCAGGTCCGCCACCCAGTGATCCCTGGGCAGGACAAAGTACGGCTCGGAGACCACGGCGACATTGATCGACCACTGCGCCATGCTCTGGAGCAGGAGATCCTGAGCAGCGGCGCAGCGGTTGATGTTCGCCTGGAGGAGGCGGAATGGGGCCATTATTGGCAGTCCATTCCGATCTCCTCAGTGGCGGCAGCGGCGACTGCGGTGGCAGTGGCGGCGGCGGCGGCGGAAACGGCAGGGGCGGCGGAGGGCCTACCTTTGCCCTTGGGTTTGGCGGGAGGGGAGCAGCCTTGCTCCCGACCCGGTGATTGGCCGGCTTGCCAGCCGCCGCACATGCATTGCAGTGCAGCGGGGGCGTTGCACGAGCCGGCCTTGTGACCGGGCCGACCGCAGCGGAAGCAACAGTCGCTGCGGTCCACCTCCGAGGTGCATTTGACACTCACGTGCTCCCCCACGTGACAGCGGTAGCACCTCAGAGGCCGGGTCTCGAGCAGCTTGACCTGCGCCGAGACCCATCCCACCAAGAGCCTTTTGCCCTCCTTCAGCTTCTTGGCCGCTGTGACGGGGCAGCTGACCACAACAGTGCGCAGCCCCGAGTTGTCCGGCGGATGGCGCCTGCCTTAACTGGTCAGCAGGGCACCCTCCCGTCCTGGCCACAGCGGCCACCACCTCACTCTCCGTTACGGAGTCGTCCAGGCCCAAGATCCTGACATCCAGGCATTTGGTTGGCCTGGACACGCGGGCCTCGTCCGCACCGAGGCACGCCCTAAGCCTCTCGGCCAGGGCGTCGGCCGATGGGCCGCTGGTCGCGCCGGGGACCTCCAAAAGACGGGCTCCGGTAGCGGTCACCTTGACCGCGAACCCGTCTGGCGCCCCGAACTCCGCAGGAGATACCGCCCCCTTCAATTTGGCGAGGACGTCGCCGTAAGTGACGCCCCTATTGACCGCCTCGGGCTGCAGCGTAATCACTACAGCCGCGGTCTTAGGGGCGAGGAGCAAGGCAGCAGCGCGTTTCTCCCTGCGCTGCTGCTGCCGTCGCTGCCGCTGCGCCTTTTGCGGCGCTTCCGGCCCTCCCTGGCGACTCTCCTCGCCTCGCCGGCGATTTGCCACCCGCCGCCGTCCTCCGCTCGCGGGGCGGGTTCCACCACCGCTGCCGCAACTCCAGCCTGCCGGGCTGGAGCGCCTCTCCTCTCCTTGCGCCCTGCGGGCGCTGGCGCCGTCGGCGCAGCTGGGGTCTGCGCCGGCGGGGGCGCCGAGGCCCTCGCTGGGGCAGCCGGTCGCGCCCTTGCCGGCGGTTGGGAGCTGCGGCTAGCCTGACCCGAGGTCGAAGGCTTGGCCGCAGCGGCCGCGTACGACCGCGGGACCGCGGGGGCGACCTGACTCGCCGCGAGTGGGGGGCGCAAGAGCCTGCCCTCCAGCACGTCGAAACGTCGCTGGAAGGCAGCCAACTCCGCCCGCAGCAGTCCGACTACGTCGGCCTCCGCCGGGGGCTGGGGGCGACTGCCGCGAGCAGCGGCGAGCTCGGCCCTGGCCGTCCGCAGCTCGGCCTCCAGAGCCGCATTGGAGGCCGCCAAGCGCGCCAGCTCTCGCCGCATCTCGGCCAGCTCGGAGCGCACCTTTCCCGCAGTGGGCACCGCACACTGCTCCAAGGCCGCCTCCGTTATGTGGCCGCCGCCGCCTGAGGAGGCGGAGCCTAACCGGCTGGGATTTCCCCATCGCCAGCTTGTAGAGCTCCGCCGTAATGGCCTGTTGGAGGCCCCCGGAGCAGCTCTCGCTCTCAGAGCCGCGCTCGCCCTCCGACATCTCCACGCCGGACATCTCGGCCGCAGAGGACTCCGACGGGCAGCCTTGAGAGAGCCCTGCCCTCCGCGGCCAGCTGCTCGGCTGACTCCGCGCAGGCAGCTGGTGCCGGTTTCCGGCGACCGCTGCCCTTGCCGCCCCTACCCCGCGCTGCCGTGGGGACCTTGGGGGGAGGCCCTCCTGAGCGCCGGAGGACGGGGACAAACTGTCCTCCTCCAGCCTGGGCGCTTGAACGTCCCCGTCGCGCGGCGGCGTGAGCCTTTCGAGCTCACGCTCAGCCGCTCCGCCAATGTTGTGTCGGACTCTGAGTCCGACCCCCTTCTATTAGACTCCCATGTGTGGGGCCTGCTGGACGAGTCCAGCGCCTCACCACGAGTCCCGGAGCACTTGGGCTCCCTTCCCTGCTACTGCAGGCGAGCCAAGCTCACCCGCACTCTCCTCCTCCGGTTGTGTGGTTTTTTTAATTTGTTGTTCAACTCCATAAAGTTCCCACGAGTATGGGGGAAATATTCGGTCCCCCAGGCAGTGCCCCCTGTACCTGGGTAAGTGTTAATTTGTTTCCCAACTAGAGGTTCCACTGGTCCCCTAGCTGGGGGTGCGCTCGCGACTGACACTACTCCTCAGCCATGCATACTCTCGCCGCGCACCAGAACTTAGTATTGGAGGAATTTTTTATAGAGGTTATCTTCCTCGCGGTCCGGGCGACCAAGCCAAGACCCTCGTCCCGTTCAGAGTCACAAAACATGACCGTGATCTCCTTACGGATTACGATATCGACGGCTGCAATCGGGGACAGCTTGTGTCCCGATGCTGCTCGCTGGCAGGGTGAGTGCACAACGAGCACCGCCTTTGCCTCTCCGCCACGCTCTCTGCTATATCCAGAGAGACGGGCGGAGAAACGCCCCTCGGAAGCGCGGGCTATGAGCCTCCGCACACAGCCCGCCGCCTCCAGAACCCTGTCGGGTTCGCCCGCCCAGTCCAGAAGTCTGCTGCGGGCGACAGTCACTCCAACCCTATCACCCCCGCTAGGGAGACTGTCGCCCGCACCCAGGGTGCACCACGGGGAGGTCTTCTGGCACCGCACCCCACATATAGATGCCTAACAACAAACAGGGAAGTAGAATATATTGTATGTCAAAGATAGATCTATAAAATATGAAAATTTTAATTAAATATGACTTAAATTGATATGAATCGTGTAGTGAGCATTACAGCAATGGACTAGGGTCATACCATTTTATGGAATAAGCCGGTAAACGAGCAGACGGATCACCTAATGTAAGCAATCAGCGCCGCCTATGGACACCTGGAATACCAGAGGCCTTACTAGTGCGTTACCGATCTTTTGGGGATTAGGAATTTGAGGATTGTTGGGGATTCAGGGATTAGGCAGAGACCTTTTTTGAGGGGGGAAAATCATCTATGACTTTTTCCGCCCGAGTCAAGGCGAGAGGGAGTGTCATACTCTTACTGACTAAAAACCACCCCGTTCCTACTTCTGCACTTCGAGCCGGGGGGGGGGGGGTACATATATTATCTACCTATTAAGAAAAATATCTCATTTTATCAGCTAACCTAATTAGTTTGCTTTTTTATTTCAGTCTAAAGCATATGTATAGTTAGACAGTAAAAAGATATTTTACCATTTTCGAATAGTAGGTACCTAGTCCTACTGGGTATGGTACAAGAACAAAACGCCAAATGGCAAAAATGTTTTAGAATAAAATATTTTTGCTTTAAGAATAGGAACATCGCAAAGAAAATGATAAATGCTGTCCATTAGGCATTAACTATGTCGGATAAATGTGAACACTGCAATATAAATAACTAGGTAGGTACACGTACCTACGTGTAGGTTAAAAATGAATGAATTTGTTATCCTAAACAAATTGTGATCGTGATATCCGGTCAAATTAAATACTTTTTTGAAACGTCAACGATGTATGGTGAGCACCGAAATGACTTTGTATGAGCGTTCACTTTTTTGACGTCACATTTGAAATAAACACGAAAATAAAGATAAGTTTTACGTTAGCATTACCTAAGGGTATAAATAGTTTAATTTCCATATTTATATTAGTAGGAAATAAATATATTAGGTATATCGTTATTCATAAGTCGTGAATTATTAAACATAAGCATTAGAGCTACGTTTGTATTTGGAATTCAAATGCATTTGTTTCCATTTGTCAAAGTAATAGTTCATAATCAACTTAGATATGTAGGTAGGACCAGTAGACTACCAACAAGTGAGGATTTGATTTATATTCTTGATAGTATCTAAAGAGGTAACCAATGAAAAAAAATATTACTTATTTATTTATTTACTTACTACGATAGTACATTCTAATGATTTTACTTTATTACTTGTTGGTATTTCCTTTTAAATTCGCATCGATTACTGTCGATATAGTAACAAAATGTAATTATTACAATGAGAAAATATAGGATGAGAATAAAGTAGTAGTTTTCAAGTAAAGGCACGCAACTTACGCAAAGCATAGTTCATGAAATTTAATGACAATTGTTTCTGGGAATATAGAAACAATCCATTTTATCTAGCGATTGTTCTATTTTACTTTGTTACAAATGGCTATATGCCAGCCAGCGTTACATAATGAGGTGTTAGTGTTCTTTAAAATAGGCAATCTATTTAGGGTTCACTGACAATTATCATAGGTTTTAAATATATGGTAATTAAACCTCGGCTTAAAAATTTAACAAAGTTTATTATGATTGGTATTTATTACCAACCTAATCACTGCATTTTCTTAAAACTACTATATTTGTTTGTTGTAGGAGTTGGTCTATTTAAGGTTTTAAAACATAGCCATGAAAAACACAAGCATTTATCTACTTAATTCATAATTAACAAAAATAGACGCATCTAGAAGAAATTATGTTACTTGTAATTTACAAACACAATAAATTACAAGTAAGTACCTACCTATAATAAATTGTTATGATTAATGTTTCGGTAACCGTATAAATATAACTGTTAACGATTTTAAGACAATTAAAAAAATACAGTAAAATGGTAGTAAAGAAATAGAATATATGTAAACAATGATATTGACGTCATAACAACGTGACTACATATTTATATAACTGTAACTATTTTTCAGCCTTGTCAGTCACCATGTAGCGGGATAGTATTGCGACGAATTTTATCACGTTTTACTAATAATATAAGATTTATTTTAAAGTTATGACAGTGAATTAATACTTTGAAATATTAAATGTCCATTGTACGCAGATACAATCTACATAGAAATATATAAACACGATAAATTGCATATTTTTATTGAATATTAAGTTACTCATCTTTCAAAATGAAATGTTTATTTACAACAGTTAAAAGTATCTATTCAATGGTCCATGGTAATTAGTTATATAACATTAAGAAAATAATTTATTTTAGCAGTCAAACTATAGCATTTATTTTATATTTCCAGAATGCGGATGAGCGCGCGTCGAGCTTCGAAGATTTGGCAAGACAGGATAGCAGATCCCTTGGAGACCGCTGTATACTGGGTCGAGAGGGTCATACGATGGGGGCACCAGGATCCCTTGCACTCCACCTCCAAAGATATGGGCTTCATAGAGTATAACTTATTAGATGTAGCAGCTGTGATCTTACTTAGTTTCATATTTTTAATTCTAGTTCTAAGGATAGTATTAAACCAAATTCTACGGCTTTTCGGAGCTGGTACGAGTAAGAAGGAGAAGTTGCATTAGCGCCTGACATAGTTTTAGTGCTATTATTTGGCTCGATTTCAAGTGCAATGAAACGAGTCTATCTATCTATGAAACCGACCTCGGTTTCTCAGGAAATGCAATATTTCTAAGAACTAGCTCAATGTAAAATTTATTTTATGTAGATAATTTTTTCTAACAAAGTTCCTCAGTTAAAATAAATCTATGGATGTGCCTAGGAATGTGCCTGCCTACTTAGTGTAGTTAGTTATACATAGGCATTAAGCAATCCGGTCAAAACTCATTGAGCTCAAATAAATTAGTGTCGAGTTCAATTAAAACCAGTGTTCAATTGTGAAATCATGATAGGTATTAGGTAATATTAAACTAAACCGTCAAATACGCAGCACCTAGTATGATACGAATAACCCAAATAAACTAGGTAAGGAATTTTTTATGAATAAAGATAAAGATAGAACTATTTATTTATCCTGTAGGTATGCTCACCACTATGGCAACAAATACATACCTACGTATAAAAATAAAAATCTAAAACTAAGTGTCTAAAAGAATACAAAAAATTATGTCCTCAAATCATTCGTATTAAACCTGTCATTTACAAGTGCCTAGTGTAATTAACAAAAAAAAAATAGGTATAGAAAATAAACAATCGGAACTAAAATCGATATCAAGGTATCGTTTTTAGTATATTATATTGTTACGTAAGTAGTTAAATTACAATGCAGGTACTAGATTTGGTTTTTATTTTGAGCTGTGACAGTCAGCAGGGTTTAGTGTCTAGTTTTAATAAATCAAATACCAACTAATATTCAATGTAATCGATTTATTATTTATTGCTCTAAAATAATTTCAACCGACTTCCCAAAAAGGAGGAGGTCCTCAAATTCGTATGTATACTTTTTTTGTGAAGTTTATCGTGGACCGGAAACTTCACATTTTTAATTTTTACATTTCGCCCCACACGACAAAGTTGTTGCGTGCAGTTGGGGGCAAATTTGTTAATTTTATGCTCCGAAATATTAATTAAAAAAATATATTAATTGTGTACATTTATAAAAAATATTATTTTATGGACAATAAACCATACTTTATATTATACATTTGTTTTATTTTACAAATGGATTGGAGATTTTAAAATAAAAATAAGTACAGATTTTTTAAATAATAGATATTTAATCCTTTTATAAACGCAGTTAACAGCTTCCATTAATTTTATACATTTCATTAAGATTATGGAAAATATTGTAACAGTAACATAAATAAAACAGGATTTTTATTGATGTAAGAAAAATATTTCTATTAATATTCTTTACAACGCAAATTAAGCAAAAGGCCTTATTACCCTGGACTAGTATTTGAAATGTTAATATTTCTTCTCAGTTTTAGGAATAAAATTATCGAATTAAAAATCGCCATTAAAAAAATTCAGGAATAAAAATAATATTCGTTAGTTGTAAAATAAAAACTGTATTTCAATTGCTAAATCTCTTTTGAAGTACAAGCATTCATAAATCTATGCAGACGCTAGTACCAATGAGGAGTATCGTTTTTTTACCACCAGATGGCTCTAATATAGAGCGAGGTCTGTTCGTCTAATAATTAAATAATTAGTATCAAAACCATTCAATCTTTGATAGCTTTTTTTTAAGGGGGGAAATTCATGCAATGACATCTACGGCCTGGGTGAGGCGCGAGGGAATGTCTCTTACTGACAAAAAACACCCCGTTCCTTCTCCTGCACTTCCGAGCCGGAGCCCCGGTAACCCGATTGGTAATCTTTGATAACTACGGTGATTGGACAAACAGACCTATCGCGAAATTAGCTTAGCGACATCTCGTGAGTAAAAAATCGGTTACTTCATTACTTATATCAGCCAGCTGAATTCAAAAGCAGTATTTTAAGCATTCTGAGTAAACCAGAAAACACTGCCATATATTTTAGTGCTCTCCACAAAAACACACTTCATTCTCCTATTGTGCTGTTTCAATTTGCAGTCTCTTTATCTTAATTGGTAATATTTTCACCATCTCTTGGCATAAAGAAAATTCTTCTCGCATCATTGCAGCCGCATCCTCGCAGTTCGTACAAATATCAACCACTGCTTGATAAGAATCAAAACTCTTTTGTACATTCCTCAACTGTAATACCTTGTCTACGGCTACTCTCTTCATGCTATTCCTACCTATGAATGCGAGAGCACTGATGACAGGTCTTACTAGTTCTAACGCCAATTTCACAGGCATTTGACCATCTTTATCCTTGACAGAGTTCAAGAAATGGTCAAAGTTCTCAATACTCTTTTCGCAAAGATTGTTTATTTTCTTCAATGCATGAGGTGTCGGTTTATCTGTAGTCTTGTTTAATTTCTCAAGTTTGATATTAAGTATATCTGAGTAAACTTCACCGAGTTCATACCAGAGTTGCCTGCAGTATTGTAGGTAGTATACAGGATTGATTTCTTTTAGTAAGTCTTCTAGCATGTCGATTCTTCTTTTGTACATTTTGGCGCGTCTTTCGTCGTCCTCTTCAAAGAAAGCAAGGTAGCTGTAAGACTGGGAGCTATCCTGTACCAGTTCTATATAATCGGAAGCTAAGGTATCAAGTTTGTAGTACTCCTTGGCTTTATTTAACCAAGTCTGACAGCTCAAGAAGACTTCTCTAGCATCTTGGTAAGTGAGGAGAAACTTATCTCCAACTTTGCTCTCATATTTTGAGACATCCAGATCTGTGAATATTAATTTTGTGATGTCACCTCCACAGATGTTTTCTTGGTCGTCCAATTTGAGATCAGACATATCTGTAATGTTGAGATATAATATTATTAATTAGTATTAAAGTAATGTTGATTTAGATAATGAAAGACATACCAATAAAAAGAAAGTGGTACCAATAACCAATAAAGTAACACAAAAAAATTTGGTAGAGGCCAACTAACAAGGTACCAAGACAGGATAATTATAATATTGAATAAAATACTGACAATATTAGCAATTACATATCTATAAAAGCACTAAAGAGAATATCTGAAAATGTGAATAAAGTTGTTAGGAAATTATGTAAGTAATCAGTAGAGAATAGAGAGGTATAATACCTGTCACATCTTCAGTTATTTGTTCAGAATCATTCATAAGCCTGGCTTTAGATGATGTCATGAGCAGAATGCAATATTTGGCCCAACAACGTGCCACATCAGCTGATCTATGCTTAAATGTTTCAATCTTTGCAAGAAACACCTCATCATTATTATCCGAGGAGCCCAATTTCTCTTCATACTGTTCTAGAATAGTAGACGCAGCTGCCAAGTGATGCCTGGACTGGAAGAACCCATTCTGCTCAGCAAAGAACTGTGATAAGGTGGCAGAGTTCAGTGCCCAGTCTATCGGTTCATAATCATTGTACTGTAACTGCCTTCGCAATGTCACATGACAATATATAGCGGACTTTAAGTTTTCCCTCAAAGATCCAAAGACCTGTGCCAGGTAATACAGAGTTAGTGTGTGTGCTTTCTCAAGTAACATGAAGTCTCCCATTGGACTCTCTCCTGTAGGGCTAACAATCTGTTCAATATGCAGTGGCAACTGCAGAGTACATTTAAAATTCTCATACAACTCTTTTGCATGTATCAAATATGTTTTCGCCTTTTCAGGCGCATCTCTATTTGACCACAGAATACCCAAGTTATTATAAACATTTATAAGAGTGATTATTATTTCTGGTTTCGAGGAATTTGGAGTTAGTAACTCAATTGCTTCTGATAAAACCTTTTCACTTGATGTCAGCTCTTCAGTTTCCATGTCAATGACACCAATGTTTAGTAACACAGTTCCTAACATAGCTTGGAGCTTCAAGTCATCGAAGCTAGTTGGATTATCAAGTAATTTCTTCAAACTGTCGCCCATAGAAACAAGTATTCCTTTAGCTTTGTACTTAGACATATAAGGCTCATTTTCCGGATCATTCTTGCTATCCTCGTCAAGCAGTTTTCGGATCTTACCATAGTTTTCCTTAAAATCATTGAGAATCTCCTTTTCCGACATATCTGGGCTCGCACTCATTGTTTTATTTTGACTATAAAAATAATCAATATAACCTACAAATTTGATCTTCTTAGATATTACGAATAGACTTTAAAAATATATTTTTCAATACAGTGTATCTAGTAGGCCCGTAAAAATAATTTCCGTACACCAGAAAAAATTCAATTTGATAATCTTTTCAAATTGGACAAAATATTTTTAACGTGAACAAGTGACGTTTATTACTCTGTCATGTTTATTCTATGGAAAACTAGACAGTCTTTCACAAGAGGTAAAAAATTAAAGTTTCTGAACGATATAGTACTATGCTGCCATCTGTCCGGTTTTGACGGGAATTACTAAGGAAAACTGAAATTCACTATTTTTCCTATCTTGTGTGCTACTTGCATTAGTCATTCGAATTCCCAATAAAATTAATATGCAAACTATAACTGGAACTGTATTCGACAAGATTTCCTTAAGTTTTTGTTTAAATTACTAAGGTCAGGCTTGCTACTTTAGTCTTTATCATCACAGTACCTTCGCATAGGTGCATAAAGGGCATAAGGCATGTAAATAAAGTAACAAGTTATTTGCACTGTTTATTCTTATATCAATTACCACATAATTTTATACACCACCCACTTGAAGATGGGTACATACACAAACATTCATATCATTTAGCATAATTCCCTTATTCACAAACATGTAACATAATTTTACAGCTTTATTATTTACATTGTACTGTTTAAAATGTTAAAATACAAAAATGTCCTAAGTCAGTCCATAATATTATATTAGTGTTATAAAAACAAAACATGGATTAGTTTCATGAATAAGGAAAAGATACCCTTATGTCTAATAACAACATAGTTAAGTATGTTACAAACAGTGCTTTCTACGAATGGCCTATGCCAATAATACATATATTAGGAACCAGTTGGAGGTTCCGGATCCTCCATGGACAGGGCCCGTGGAGGTGGTGTGTGGGTGTTTAGCTGGGAAAACACCTCATTTTCACCTAAAGCCAAGGGGTCAGGCTGTGTGGCTGGAGAGGGACCAAATTCCATCATTGGAGACGGAGAGACTGGCCTCACTACACCAGCACCTGAAGCTCCTGTTCTTCCAAAAATCTGTCCATGTAGTCTGTGTGTCCAGGGTGTAAAGTATACTTTTTCTTCTCCAATCGAGCTTTATTAGCAAATATATCATGTCGTTCTGTCTTTTTCCAAATATAATAAAATTGTACCAGTTCTCCAACTGACCGTGTCCGCACTTTATACTGTCTGATCAAATGGAAGTCCTTGCCATGGGCTTTAAGGCCATTTTCGAAGTTGCGACATTCTTCTTCTGACCAAAGACTTGCATGAGCAGGAGTTTGGGCTGAAATGCGCCGCCGCCTCAATGCTTCCTCTACGTTGTGACCACACTGTTGCAGTAGATATAGGGCTTCCTCATCATCTCGTAGTTGTCTCCCTCGAGGGACGGCATCTACACCTGTCCCAGAGTTCATTGCACAGATTTTCTTCATATAGTCCTCTGTAACTTTTTCTTCTAACATGCTTGGGTTCCACAACAACTTGTCCTCATTTTCATAAGGTAATGCGTCATCATAGCTGCATAAACCTTCAGGTATTGCAGCCTGGTAGTCACTACCTACCATTATAGTCTTCTTCCAGTCATCCTCATCGGGACTGTAATCATAGTCATCTTCTTCTTCAGAAGGCGGTCTTGAGCCAGACCTAAGGCATCTTGTGGCTTCCGGACTAGTAGTCTCACTGTATAACTGCTGTAACGCTGACTCTGGTTTCTCAATTTCCTCAGGGACCACCTCAGGGGCCTGCTCGGGAGTGGGTTGCTTGTTATCCATAGTTTTATCGTATCCGTACAGTGCTAGTAATTCTTCCAATGGCATATCACCTTCACGCTGAAGGCTGTTAAGTTCGGCTTTAGGGTCTTGTTGCTCTCCTGCCGCCAAAGCTTCTTCTTCGTCTAATGTTCTTTCGTCATCAAAGTCATTTACCATCATTTCAACAGAGGGCTCAAATAGAGACTTGTCGTTCCCCACGTCCATACTCGCATCGTGTTCGCTTACATTGGACACCAGCGCGCAATCTGACATGACTACCACGGTACCACACTATGGATATTGTATCACCAAAACATGATAAGCATTCAGTGTTATTATAAGTAATTTACGTAATTTAATATTAAAATAAATAGAAAACATTACAATTATGACATATTATGCGATTATATGTGAATTAAATGAAGAACAAAACAAAAATATTTTGACACGACAACCATAGGTTTCGTGAATGCACTTTAAGATCTGTCATTTGTCAATGTCAAATTTTTTTTAGTTGATATTGAAGCCTAGTCTTTTACTAACTTATCAAAAAATTCTACACTTAAATTAAAACAATTAACAGTACATATAAACCTAAACTTAATAATACCTTTAGATAAGTAGGTTTATTCATCCATTAGAAATACTTGTTAGAGAACATTCGTTTAGTTTTAGTTTTGACAGAAAATTAACATATTAGACTACGAGATTTGAGCAGTAAAAACAGTATGCAAAACTGTACTTTATT
Organism: Spodoptera littoralis; assembly: GCA_902850265.1. Taxonomy (NCBI): domain Eukaryota; kingdom Metazoa; phylum Arthropoda; class Insecta; order Lepidoptera; family Noctuidae; genus Spodoptera; species Spodoptera littoralis. Next base: position 2,878,972 of record LR824539.2, on the reverse strand, counting down.
TTGCTAAGTATTCAATTATTTATTTATCGTATTTATATGTCGTATACAAGACCTTTTCCCCAATTTGCCATTAAATCTTCAATCATTCAGTCTGTAAATCAGAAAAGTAAACCCATATTATGTATTCGTTACTATAAAAATGAATACTCGTTACTATCGTATCGTTACATTACTCAGTACTTTTGATAAATCAATATAATCCAACACCCCGAATCGAGTCGTATGTTGTATCGTGTTGTATGCGTGTAGAACTGCAAATGAACTATAGATGGAATCTCCTAAAACATACAAAAACTGGTCATACGTGTAAAAATTATATCATATATAATAATATAACACATCAAGGACGAAAAATTATATATTTTAAACAAAAAAAAATCCAATCCATACTAAGAATATCGTACAGACATACTAATCCATACTATAACCAAGGTCGTTGAAAAAAAGGCGGAAGTAGGTTCTTGAAACAACAACGACTGTGGCACCTGGGTTTACTGGCTGACTGACTGCTGAATACACACACTGATACGAAGGACAACTGTCGCCAAACAAAATGCGAGCGCCGAAATTGTGCGAGTAACGTTATAGTACTTTCGAGAGTAACGTTTCGTTTCGTTACTCGGTATTCGAAAGCGCATCCGTAACTCAGTCCAATGTTCGTTCTTTCCTTCGTTTCGTCACGTCATTCAATGCAATGTCAAACAAATGTCTGTCAAGTGAATGCGTTTCTTTTTCGATTAATTGTTATTTGTAATTTAAACCAAATTAAAATGTTGTTTGGTGGCTTTATAATATTTATAAAATAATTTGTGATTACTCCGCCTGAAACAATGACGATGTTGCGGATCCTATGTATATTTTTTGTAGCAATCGTCAAAGTAACGCACGGCTTTTCGGACATTGGAAAATGGGATTTGCCGCTGAATGGGGTGAGGATTATGTTATATTTCATGCTGTGAAAGTTCGCTATGTAATACAATATTGCTATTATCTCCCAATTAGAAGCACATTTTAACCAACCCACAGTTGTTTATAGTCTTACAAAAAATCTTTAAGTTGATATTAATTCTGAGTCATATTTCTAATTTGTTTACTGAAAATGTATTTAAAAAAAATACTTAACCTTTATTAATATTGTAGATAGTATTTTGTAAAAATATACGATCCCATGTTACATAAGGAAAAAAGATCCAATAAGAGGAAATATCATGATTCCATTGGTTGTTGCTATGTTACCTGCATATTGTAATGACTACTAAAAGTATAAGTTTTATTGAATAATATAATACGTCATTAATAATTCATAGTGTTAGCAATATTTTTCAACATTGCAAAGGTATTATTTTCATTCTGCCAATTAAAGTTAGCTTTCATCAAGCAAGCATCAATGTATGTATGACATTTTCATATTATTTTTCAGGACAATTGTGTGTTTACACTAGCTAAGTCACTATTTAAGGATTCTCAGCTTATTATAATGTGTAAGTATTATCTATTTATTAGCCTAAATCTATTAGCAAGTAGTATAATATTAAATATAGTAATGCTTATTGCTAAAATTCATTGAATCTGTTGTTTTAATTATGCAAAATATTTTTTTTTACATGTTAGTGTCAACACTGTGTGTTTACTAAATGTAATTCACATCCTTGCAACAGTAAGTAGATGCTCTTTAGTCTAGACTTTTAAAAGGCCATTAAATTAGCATATCATATATATTATTAATTTATCACCTGTTCTAGTTTGGTTCAGGTTTTCTATTAACTGGATAAAAAATTATATTACTAGATTCCAATATGATTCGAACTAGACATTGATATTTCTTATTGAGTATATGTCGGAATGAGTTTATTTCTTAATGGAAACTTTATATTTCTCGCTAAGTATTACACTTATACTAGTTAAACTCAGTTGTTAAAGTTAAAATTTTCATGTTTATAATGACATTAGCTACTTCTGGGCGGTTTCACACGCTCTGCTCAGCTCCTATTGGTGTGTAGCGTGATGTTTTATCGCCTGTAACCATCCTCGATAAATGTGCTATCCAACACAAAAAGAATTATTCGTGCAAAAAGGCCAGTAATATAGTAATCAAATTGGAAGTGAAATACTAATAAAAATATTACACAGTTCTTGTATACTAAGTTTATCTCCAAAAATCGTGGAAATAACTTTATATGAATCATTGTTTATCATATACCTACTTATTAATAACTTGTTAACAGAATAGGCACAGACACGTTTATTATTAGGAATGTGATGTTCAGGTCTAGATATATTTATATTAAACTTTTATAAAGACCGGACTTCTAGAACAATGTAGTAGGTATACAGGGTGGAATTTTGTAATGCCACCTGAAGGGGAAGTAGTCTTAATACTTTAGATAGAAAATTATACTCAAAGAAAACATTCTTTTTGTTTTGAAAACTGCATTCAAAGATTTTTAGAAATTCACTTGCCGCACACGGTATTTAAACCAACTAAAATCTGTAAAAGATGCACCTTGTACTTTTATTGCATTGATTGATAGGAAACACGAAAATAAAGGAATGTTTTCTTTGAAGTAGTAATAAAGTATCAAGAGTACTTCCCCTTCAAGTGGTATTACAAAATTCCACTATGTATATAGGCTTGTTTAACATTCTGTTTGAATACAACTTAACTGATGAAGAGTTAATATATTATTTAGTTTATATCAGCTCCATAGCAGTGTCATTTGCTGTTCGGGTCTCATTGATAGTAGCATGATTTCTAGAGCCATGTTCGATCAATAAGTGGGACTATTAAAACATAAAACTATTCTTACATCAAAGCTTACAAAACAAGATTAGTGCGTTAAACCTAACAGACGAATAAGTTCTTAAACTTTAAAATAGTTATTATTAGCGACCCGCCCCGGCTTCGCACGGCTGCAATATGCATGTATTATACATATAAACCTTCCTTAAGAATCACTCTATCTATTAAAAAAAACCGCATCAAAATCCGTAGCTTAGTTTTAAAGATCTAAGCATACACAGGGACAGACATACGGCGGATAGCGACTTTGTTTCATACTATGTAGTGATAGTGATTTGTACGCGTACACATCTCTAATTTCCAAGATACTCGTAAATTGCTGAAACTTGATTAGTCTCAATCTCAACCTGAGGTTTGAAGATGGCCAAAGAAGAAACAAGAATTAGTTACATACTTAGCCCCCTAAGTGTAGGAGCGAAGAATTAACTAATTAATGGTAGCTGTAACATAAATGAATGAAAAATCTGGAAATCTGCCTTCATAAACCAGAGAATCAAAGAAACTATAAATTGCCCAAAATCAGTCAACATTGACGACTGGTCGTTAACACTAATTGTCTATTAGGTTAAACTATTAAACCAATACGATAATAGTTCAGTTTTAATTGAATACTATGCAGTACTTGTTATAGAGTATCTTATCGCCGGACATAGGCGAGTTATCTGATGCTTTTAAGATAGCGTTTGTGGATCGAGTTATCAACACCTCTCTCTAACGTATGACATGGATACTGAATCATACTGAAATATTCGCCTTGTATTGTTTTCTACGCCTTAAAATCAGTTTAGAGGATTATTTATTTATTTATTTATGTATTGGTAAACCAACAGCTATACATGGCAAACGTATAGTGGCAAAATAACATCAGATAGACAATTGCAGGTTTTCACGGATAGATATTACATTATTTAATCAGTAAAAAACACTCACAGTCCAAACATATACATAATTTAGAAAAAAAAACCAAACAACAAAAAAGAAAATAACAAAACAACAAGACCATATAGGTACCAACTAATCACTACATAGTATTAAACAAGTCGCTATCCGCCGTCTTTCTGTCCGTATGTATGCTTAGATCTTTAAAACTACGCATTTTGATACGATTTTTTTTATTAGATAGAGTGATTCTTAAGGAAGGTTTATATGTATAATACATGCATATTGCACCAGTGCGATGCCGGGGCGGGTCCCTAGTTAAAAAATAAACACATACCAACCATACTACCAACAATAATAGATTAATAATCAACTAAGTTACCTACTCAATTTACTAATGAAATAAAAACTGTAGGCTAAGCATCCTTTGCACAGCAGAAGTCATTGTTACAAACGGATCTATTGGATACTGTTTACACAGGTTTTTTAAGTCTACTACGACATACATAGCCGTGGTTATACAAGTACACGAGTCGCGGAGAACCTAACGAGTTACCGGGGTTCCAGCTCGACGTGCAGGAGAAGAAACGTGGTGGTTTTTAGTCAGTAAGAGTCTGACACTCCCTCCCGCCTCACCCAGGCCGGAGCAGTAATTCGATGATTTCCCCCCTTAAAAAAATACAAGTACACGTACTTACTTAATAATAATTACCAATAAAAACATGTTTGTATTATATTGGAATGGCCTTGTACAGTTGTCAAAATGGAATTTAGTAAAATGTAGGTGAGATTAAGCTTGCGTGTGCGTATTCCACCTTATTTAGCTAATAAGCTAATTTGAAATGCATCTAGTTATAGCAAGAATTAAAAAGTTTATTGGAACATCTATGTTCTTTGTATTAAACAACAACAAACCATAAACAAAGCACACAGCGCAATGACCTCATTACTGACCTTGGAGTTTTAACTTAAAAAAATTTCAAATATGGAACTGTAAAGGTTATTGTTTGTTGATGCCAAGTGGCGTATTAAGACATCTTAGAGCCAGAGTGGTTCCGCTGAGGGAACGAGATCTCGCTAGACGACTTGTATAGCTCTGTTTCTTTCCCTCAATGGAACCATTTTGACTTTAGGACGTCATGATAACCCCGCAGGACAGTTTACTGCTAGATTAGTCATTGATGCTAGTGCAAGAGGCAGGACAGTTCACTGCTAGATTAGTCATTGATGCTAGTGCAAGAGCCAGGACAGGTCACTGCTAGACTATGTCCACTCATGTCTCCTCTACATAAGAGGAGTTTGTCATAATCTAGACAGCTAATTGCTTGGCAGGCAGGTTGGAGGCCGCATTATAAAGTTTCCAAGTTTAACGCTAATGCTTCTATTAGATGTGGAGTGTAATCCCTTAGTTTGCTCTCTGACTATCCTCTTGCGAGTCGCGGAGAACCTAACGGGTTACCGGGGCTCCGGCTCGACGTGCAGGAGAAGGAACGGGGTGGTTTTTAGTCAGTGAGAGTCTGACACTCCCTCCCGCCTCACTCAGGCGGGAGCAGTCATTCGATAATTTTCCCCCCTTAAAAAAACCCCTTGCGAAGAATACGTAATATTGGGGACAACTCATCATAAAAGACGTATTATTTCAAAGTAAAAACCTACGTATTGTTTAAGTTTTCTATGCTAAAGTAGATTCTATGTCAATGTTATAAGAGTTAAAAATAAGTTACGTTTTGTTTCAGTTAAATGCGACGTAGTGAATGCGACTGATGTGAATATCAACTACCAGTGGGCGAAAACTAAATGTTCTCCGGATTATTTGCATTATTTTGAACAGGTAATAAACTTTATTTACACTTGTTATCACTTGCCAGACTATCAATGAAGTGCCACAAAAAAAATTAAGAAAAGAAAAAGTCTATGAATATCAATCCGCCTTCTTTTTGAAGGCGAATAAAATAAATGCTCTACTCTATTGTCAAAACAAAGGACATTTAATCAGAAAAATAATTTGATCTGATAGTGTGATATGAACTTCTTGCTATAAAATTAATATGAAGTTATTAACACGCCTTCATTTTCATTTTCATATTAATTTACCTTCAACAGTTCTATCGGTAGTCAAAGGCTCATGCCTTGTTTACACTACGCTAGTAATTTAGTCGAGTAGCGAGTATTTAGTAGTTCCGTTTCTTGCCCGTCCTGAAATCAAAGCGAGAGAGAACTACTAAATACTCGCTACTCGACCAAATTACTAGCGTAGTGCGAACAAGGCATTAAAGTAGATATTGTTAATAAATGCAGTACTTTAATACTCCTACAGCGCATTATATACATATTTATAAGTAATGATTAATCGAAACTTTTGGCCTTGCGGTAACTAGGATAAAATATCCTCGCACTCAGTCCTTATCATTAGTACCTACATGAATTACTAGTATACACGGCCACACATCAATAGCTATACAAAACCAGTTTATCCTGATATCGCGTCTCATCATCTTTCCGCACATTTAACGTTCAGATTATACCGGTTATGCAAAGCTTGATGTGTAGCCGTGTGTATAGACTGAAATAGAGATAGATAGATATTTATTTGATATAGATTTGACTACAAGAATCATGTTATTAAGGATTTAGAATTTTAAACCTTATTGCCTAAGTCTAAAGTTAATTTTTGCTTGATATGACAATTTAGGAATTTAAACTTGGTTGGTAATCATTTTTGATCTACATGACAAATTAGTTGATCGTGTTTAAATTTTATCAGTCAATTACCTACTAAATGAATAAAGTTGACGTCAATTTTGCCGCGATACAAGGTCCTGCTTGCACCCCAGACCCCCCCCCCCTACCGAAAATAATTTGGTAAGAATTCTTTTTCCTAAGAAACTGATACTTATTTTACCCCGGATTGGATGATTTTAACCCTTAAAAAAAGTATTCTTTCCCAACTCAGGTAACGACAATCACAGTATCTCTATAGCTTCCTCAAGAACTGTAAAATAGCCCGTAAACGTATCTGTAAAGTAAGAAATCTGGGCAAAGTTGTAAGGTTTTACGGTACCAATAAAGAAATCAATTTATTTTTATTTCAGAGTGTAATTATTATTCTAATTTTTTTTTTCTTTTCAGCAAGTAGTGTCTTGCACAAATAGAGTGGAACGGTTCGCCGTTGACCTAAACGGCACCGGTACTATACAAGTACTGAAAGATGAAAAAACAAAGATCTCATGCCAGCATCCGAATCAGATCATATTCTTGGAGCCGGCGCAGCCTGCAGAAACGAAGAAAGATGGGGTGCCTACTGTGTCAGTGAGTACATTTTGGCATTTTGGAATACATCTTTTGTTTATTTTCTTTTTTATAAATTTTCGTGTAAAGCTGAAGAGTATGAGAATAAGAGAATACTAATATTATAAAGCTGAAGAGTTTGTTTGTTTGTTTGAACGCGCTAATGTTCGTAACTACAAGTCTGATTTGAATAATTATTTTTGTATCGGATAGCGCATTTATCGAGGATGGATATAGGCTATAAAACATCAAGCTACGACCAATAGGAGCTGAGCAGGGCATGTGAAACCGCGCGGAAGTAGCTAGTTCTTTAATAAACGACAGTTAAAAAAACCGACTTCAACTTTGTCCTAAGTCTAACAGTTTTCTAGTCGATCCCGACAAATGAGGTTTAGAGAAAGAAACGTATATGTTACACTTAGGAGAATGTTTCCGTATATTAATTATTAATAATTAACAGACATAAAAAAGAAGGAGTTGAATTCACCCAGCTTCACTGACGGACTGGCTGACAGACTATTATTTATTTTGTATTTGTTGACTTTTCAAAAGTACCAAAATATGGTTTAATTGACATAAATGCTTTGACTTTGACTTTGAAGTCGGATTTTTTAAAAGTTATAAAAGAATTAATTACATACTTGATACTATTATTAATGCGATATTGCAAAACTGACTCATAAATCTCTCTTCGTAGAAATCAGCGCGACACACACTGTTGACTGTAGAATCAGAAGGTATTTACGTGCTGAAGATGACGGTCTCATCAAACAAACAGTTCAAGGCCACAGCCAGTATAGAAATGGCGGCGCCTTCTGGGTACCTCTCTGCTGCCATCTGGCCGCTATTACCGGTAAGTTTTTACATGCATGTGTGGAGAGGTGTACATTACGGCACTTAATGCCACTGTACGATGCAACACCCACTTTTCACTATTTATGTTATGAGTCCCATTTTTTTTTGAGGATGAGGGTTTTGGCCATTTACCGGGCACAATTCCAGACTCCGTGCTACTTTGCCCGACCCGGGAAACGGATCCGATACTCCTTGCCCGGCAGTCGCACTTGTAACCACTCGGCCAAAGCGTACGGCGCGTCGCGTTCCGCGCGCGCCTCAAAGAGCCATCAGACCACCACAGATGGGGCCCAATAGGGCCGATGCCGATTCGGAGTCGCGGAGAACCTAACGGGTAACCGGGGCTCCGGCTCAACGTGCAGGAGAAGGAACGGGGTGGTTTTTAGTCAGTAAGAGTCTGACACTCCCTTCCGCCTCACTCAGGCGGGAGCAGTCATTCCACGATATTCCCCCTTAAAAAAAACTTTAACGTACTAATATGCATAATTATAATTATTGTTCTCTGTGTTAAATTTGTGTACATAAATAAATAAATATGTGTTTTTAGTTCTTCGGCGTGATGTGTGGCGTGTACATCGTGTTGTGCTTCGGTTGGCTGGTGGTCTGCTCGCTGCAGTGGCGCGACCTGCTCCGCATCCAGTACTGGATCGGGGGCGTCGCTCTACTCGGACTCATCGAGAGCTCCACGTACTACGCTGTGTATTCTGCTATTAATAGCTCTGGGTGAGTACATAATACGTTTTTATGGCATAAGCCGGTAAACGAGCAGACGGATCACTTGATGGTAAGAAATCGGCGTCGCCCATGGACACCTGGAACACCAGAGGCGTTAAAAGTGCGTTACCGGCCTTTTGGGGATTAGGAGTTTGAGAATCGTTGGGAATTCAGGAATTGGGGAGATTGGGGAAGGGGAGGGTAATTGGGCTTCCGGTAACCTCACTCACACGACGAAACACAACGCAAGCGTTGCTTCACGTCGGTTTTCTGTGAGGCCGTGGTATCACTTCGGTTGAGCCGGCCCATTCCTGCCGAAGCATGGCTCTCCCACATTTAAGAAATTAACTTATTTCTAAGAAATCAAAAAATAATTTATTTGCCAAAAATGTAGGTAACAAATATGTTGGTATGGAGATTCCCAGTACATTTTTCCTTACGGCATGCTAAATTATTGAATTAAATTAACTAAAATCGCGAGTTACTCACGTGAATATTACGTTAATTTAGTATGTCTCACGATAATTATTATAAAAAATATGATTTACCTTTATATTACAGTAACTTCAACACAGAAGTGTACATGTTTGCTGAATGGCTGTCAGTCGCCAAGCGGGCGCTAGCGAGGATGTTGGTCATCATCGTCTCCTTAGGATTTGGTATTGTCAAGTAAGTCATCTAATCTATTGATATTTTGATACAAATTTCAGTGGAGATAATGAAATGTGGGTGTTACATTGTAAGGTGGCACCTCTGTCTACCACTTCAGGGATAAAAGGCGTGATGTTATGTTATATGTTTCAGTGGAGATGTGTATTTAAATACATTATTCAGCAACACAGAGTTTTACAGTGACTCAAATAAAAAGCAATTTGATATCTAGAGCACACTAATGCCACTATAACAACTATATCTACAAAATATTTCTGTGATTTTGATTTAAATTACTAATATTTTTCGTACCAACAGACACTAATGCGGCATAAGTTTCTTTAAACAATGAAATAACTTTAAACAGTTCCAACTCGAACAAGACTTAATGCGTCAGTAGCGCCATCTACAAACCGAAAAAACGCCTTATTCCTATTCAATTATTATTTTGTTCTCCAGGCCTCGCCTAGGCCCTGCCCTACAGCGAGTGGTAGGTACAGGAGTACTATGGGGCATCCTGGGCGGTATCAACGCGTGGCTCCGTCTGCACCACAAGGCCAACGACTCCAACCGAGACCTGTTGCTGTCCGAAGTGCCGCTGTCTTTGTTGGACAGCGCCATCTGTTGGTGGGTGTTCGTGTCACTTGCACATACGATGAGGACTCTGCAGTTACGGAGGTGGGTTTTAATTGACCTTAATTACTAATAATGTATCTCTTTTTGACTAACTAATAAAAGTTTTATAGAATACTAGCTTTTACCCGCGGCTTCGCTCGCGTCACAAAAGGATAAAAAGTAGCCTATGTGACATATACCAATACACACAGCGTCACTAATAATTTCGTTTTCCCTCGAGAATATCAAATTTTTCCGGGATAAAAAGTACCCTATTATTTAATCCAGACTTCTAACTTCACGTCTTCAAAAATTCAAAGCAATCGGTTTAGTAGTTACGGCGCGAAAGTGGAACAAACAAACAAACAGACTCACTTTCCGAATTATAATATTAGTAAGGATCTATCATCCGTTCATATTTTGAATTCCGAAAGGATAGAGCCGAACATTTTTCAATGCAATACCTATGTTTTATCAGTTATGTGTCCTATGTAGGAAATGAGCCCAATTGCTATACATAGGGCACAGTTCCATCCTCTTAACTATCTCCAGATATATTATAAAATCTCCGATGCGACGTGTAAGAATAACAACGTTTATTTGCACGAAGAATGGTAATTACAGGTAGCAATAATTATACAAAATGGTCCCACATACATCGCCTACTGTTTTCGGCATGCAAAGTTAAATGTTACTAATAATAAAGTAAAAATGTTACTCTTACTACAGGAACTAAGATAAACAAACTGTCGCAATAGTTATAAGTATTAATGAGGATAATAATTTTGTGGTATTGGTATTGTAACTTTCGTGAGACATACTAAATAAATTATTATTGTCGCGGGTCGCGAAATGCTGCTCATGAATATGAGCCTCTAGCATGGTTTGAAACTAGTCGAGTTCCTCGTCGAATTACTACGTGAGTAAGCCGAAAAAATAATAATTTATTATGTGGTATTGTTTCAGAAACAACATAAAGTTGTCGCTGTACAGACATTTCACGAACACGCTGATATTCGCGGTGATATCATCCGTCGTGTTCATGTTGTACTCTATCAAGTCGTACCGAGTGCTTCCCTGTATTACTGTAAGTGGAATTTTACTTATTTTGAACGCTATATTTTCTTTCATGTGATGGGGGGGGGGGTAATGAGCAGATAGATCATCCGATGGTAGTGGGGCGTACCGTATTTTTGTTGGCGCTAGTGTGAACCTCTCGTTCTTCAACCAATATTTAATTAAGTAGCTAGTCTTATGTTTTTTGCGTTTTAAAAAAACGTGTGTCGTAGGTACATTCATAAACATACAAGTCCACATACACATGACACCCAGACCCGGAACAACAATCTGTGGATCACACAAAGAGTTGTCGGCAGGTAGTTGCCCAGCCACCGCATCAACCGTGCAGTCAAACAAAAAACCATTGGAAGTTCTTTTTGACAGTTGCTGTCTTTGGATTTAGACTACTTTTGCGCCTTCTAGTGGGTAAAAAATACGTTAGCCCCCATTGGCGCCACTCATGTCAACCGCAACACCAGAGGAATTAGTAATGCGTTACCAGCCCTTTCGTGGTTAGGGATTTAGGATAGGGAGATCGGTGACTTAGGCCTCAGTCACACGGCAAAATATGACGCTACGTAGTTTCACGTCGGTTTTCTGTGAGGTGGGCTTCACTCCCAGTTGGCCGGCTCATTCGTAGTGAAGCTCTTCCACAGTTACAGTGAATGATGATGAAATTTTCAAAAGTTCAGGCAGTCTACTGTTTAAAAGTTCAGGTTTATGACAAAGTGCTGTGGGTGAGACCATAGAAAAATTATAGAATAACTGTTGCGGTTTGCCTGTGACTTCGTCCGCGTAGAATATGAATTATAGGACATAACCTTTTTTATGATTCAATTTTCAAAAAAAAAATAGCCTATGATACTCTTTAGTACCTACATAAGCTACCTGCTAATAAAAGTCCCGTTAAAATCGGCACATCTATTAGCCAGTACAAACAAACACACAAACAGACAGACAAAAATTAAAAAAAACACTTATTTTGGTATTAATCGTATGTATATTCATTTGCATGTAGTAAAATGTGGTTGTCTCAATAATACAAACAGACACTTCAATTTTATTTATCTGTATAGACGATCAATGACGAATAAAACTTGTTTTTTTTTATGAGAAAAGCCGGTAAACGGGCAGCCGGATCACCTGGTGGTAAGCAATCAGCGTCGCCCATGGACACCCGAAACACCAGAGGCGTTACAAGTGCGTTACCGACCTTTTGGAGAATTAGGAATTTGAGGATTGTGGGGGATTCGGGCATTGGGGAGACTAGGGAAGGGCCTCACTCACACGACGAAACACAACGTAAGCGTTGCTTCACGTCGGTTTTCTGTGAGGCCGTGGTATCACTCCGGTCGAGCCGGCCCATTCGTGCCGAAGCATGGCTCTCCCACACTTAAGTAACGTTAATGATGACGTATTTTCTCTGCCAGGAATGGAAAGAAGTATGGATGGACGAGGCGTACTGGCACATGTTGTTTGCTAGCGTGCTGACCGTCATCATGATCCTGTGGCGACCCACCAACAACAATCAACGATACGCATTCACGCCACTACTTGATAACGCTGACGATGACGAAGGTATGAAGATTTAAAACATATATTTTCCTAATTCTATTGGTGGAGAATGCCCATGTTAAAGTTCACCTATCATCAACAGCCTATAAATGCCCACTGCTGAGCAAAGCCTCTTCTCACACGGAAAAGGTTTGAGCATTAATCACTACGCTTGCTCATTGTGGGTTGGTGATTTCAAAGTTATAATTAGAAATTATAAGCCCAGATTTCCTTACAATGTTTTCCTTCACTGTTTGTCAGTGGTGTCTAGATATCTTAGAAAGTACATATAATTTGGAAAAGGTCACATTGATAGGTTTTGAATCCGCGCCCTCATGCATGAGAAGCGGGCGTCTTAACCTCCACGACTTTCACTATATTGCTCTAATTGCAAACTTGAGCATGTTTTCAATAAATGCATATGGATGTTTATGTAACACCCACTATCTTTAGTTACTGTTATAAACAAAAACATAAACATAACATCACGCCTTTTATCCCCGAAGGGGTAGACAGAGGTGCACATTATGCCACTGTACAATGTAAAACCCACTTTTCATTATTTAAGTTATGAGTCCCATGTAATAGGGGTGAGCCTATTGCCATATACCGGGCACAAGACTCCGTGCTACTACTGAGAATTTTAAAAAAACCCAGTAATACTTTGCCTGACCCGGCAGTCGAGGCAGTCTTAGTAATATAACTATAAAAAATATGACTCCTATTTCATTCTTATCTAACAAAGTAAATATTCTCTTACAGAAGAAGAAGAACAGTTTGTAAACGACGCGTATGGCGTAAAAATGCGCGGCACGAACTCAACGACCGACACAGCTGAGGCGAGGGACGCGCAGGAACAAAACAACTCGTTAGACTCCGACCTACGCTGGGTGGAAGAAAACATTCCTACGAGCACGCTGCCACTACTCGACTCCGACGAAGAAATCATTAATACAAAGTTTGAAGTGTCTAAAATGCAGTAATTACTTAAGTCAAGTGTGTATAAAGTATTATGTAACTGTGATATGTGTTTTTGTTGCTCTTACTTAATTTAAATACCCATGCTGTTAGCTCAGACGCTCAGTGAGTTTACGTTTATCCGATCGAAACGTTACAGCGTTCAGCCCGCTGATTGGCTGTTTAACTTGCAGCTGGCCAATCAGCACCGAATAGCATAAACGTGCGAATTGTATAAAGTAAAACAAACTCGATATTGCCAAACATGGTTTCAATGGTTTGTCTTGGTTGTAACGACTTCCTAAATATATCTAACGTTTCAATAAACAATAGTGATGAGTAAAGTTATTAGTTAGTTTGGACCAACCATAAACGGGAAAAATCTTATTGTAAGTTAATAACAGGAAAAATATATTTTAATTTTTTTGTACAAAAAATAGCCGTTGACATTGTAACCAAGATTCATCTCCATAACATGTTTGGTATAGTGTTGTACCTAATAGTAGGTAAAGAAGGCAATGCTGTCAGTAAAATAAATTACTCTATTGGGACAAGAAAATCGCAACAGAACATATCATTTTTTTATTAATAAAATATGTAAATTGCTCTAAAAATGAATTTAAACTAAATTCCTACTATTTTTCATTAAGATTTCACTTGGTTGTACGAATGGTCGCGCAACCAACAGTATGTATAATTACTTAATTAGTTGTATGCAGGGTTGCGCAATCAAATCAACCTTTGTTTTGATAACTCTCGTATTTAGTAGATATAGAAAACACGGTTCGACTGATCGTCTGACCAGTGTCCTGACGATTACGATTATATTTTCCAAATTATGATTTTTATTCCAATTAGGGATATCTTTTTGTAGCCAAACTATTCCATGTATTAAAGATGATTAAATTTTAAGATGGGCTACCTCAAAAATGCATGAGAAAAATCAAATTATTAAGCTTTAGATGTAAGTTAATTTCTCAATAACAATAAAAAACAAAGTAATAGCTTTAAAACTTTTATTTATACATACACATTTAAATATATTTGTTCTTTAGACATGATCTTTGGTATATAAAATATAATATTGGTAAATGGCCACAATACATTAGGTTAAAATGGAAGTTAATAGAATTCAGTCGATACAGCATAAATGGAAAGTCAGTAATACATTTTAACAATAATTTAATATTTAAAATATAAGAAACTATCGTCTATAATTAAAATACTTTGTGCTCTCTTACAAATGTAATGGAAAACATTTTATGATAATCATTGTGGGAAGATAGATTTGTCTTTTTATTCTTTTATCACTTTAGTTTTGTTGAGTTATTTATTCAACTATAGTTGGTTTTATACGAAACTGAAAATTAAAATAAACTTGATATTGTCGTAAAATTGCACAATGTTGTATTTCTTTATATCCTGCAGCGTCGTAAGCTACACTGCTATGTAAAATATACCTATTTACATATTTAAATGATATTCACACATTCATATTTCGTTCCTTACACAGGTAGGTAGAACTATTAGTAACTCAACAATCCCGTATATGAATCTCATTAATATTCAGATGGCGACGTCGTGTCGGCCCGCGGAAGTACGTATCCACCGTGATGCACCTATACAAAATAACGATTCCTAATTTGGTATCTTATTCGATAAACTTATAATGGATACTTTTTTACTTATAAGAATGTAACATATTGGAAGAAAGCAATTTTTCATTCGGATACATTCTCGTAAAGTCTAATATCGCTCTTAATAATAATAATAATTTTCGCTACATAATTATATTTATGATACTGCCAAATGGTATCTTCACAACTCACAATTATTCGTCGCATAAAATATTCGCATAACGCCTTCACCTCTTTCATCAACAATATGGAAGCTTGTTTACAAATAAAATAGAGTTCAATTTAGTTATTATCATAATAAAAGTCGTAATCTTCTGGTTCATCTGGTATTTGTGGCGGGTCTTTAGGTATGTCAATACCTTCCGCATCAAGTAATCTAACCTTTATATCCATGGACAACAAAGTTTCCAAATCATTTTCAAATGATTTACTTGACATCTTTTCTTTTAGCAGGGCATTTATGCCATCGGTCCAGTAGTCAAATATCTGCTCATCAGGTGCAACGAAGTCCAAGGAAGTAACTTCAGCAGATTTGATGATCAATGAGAATGCTAAATGTGGTGTTATCTTTCTTCCCCTCAAATCCTTCATATGGGGACAGTCTTTGCCTGTGATCACACATTTTATATCAGTGACAGGCAACTTGTTTCCAAGCTCCTCTAAACTTGGAGTACTCTTTTCATCACAGTCCCCATAGTGCAATACTTTATGATTTGGTGAGAGACGAACAAACCAGAATTTGTCTTTGATCCTCTGACCTCTGGCAGAATATTTCTTGAACCTTGTACCCCCTACTAGAACTCCTAACCTTTGTTGTTGAATGAGATCAATGATTTCAGGAGTTATTTTCTCCTTGAGTTCAACTATGGGCCTTGCATGGGACTCCCATACCTCCCTGTTATTTCTCTCTTGTTGCCATAACTGTGTTATTTCTGTGTATGTCAGTTGGTTTATCTTCTGTCTGAACTTGTCAAAGCCTTTGGGGGAAGAGGACAGTGCCCTGCTAATCTGTTCCCGAACCACACTTGATACTTTGATAAAGTCTTCCGCAGTAGCTCTCATTTCTTTCCATGTCTTATTCAATAATACTATGCAAATACAAAATAATTCTTCAAAAGGTCTGTCATGAGTGAAGAACAGTGGATGGTATGTCTGGCCCTGTTCACTGGGAGGATCTCCAACCTTTAAAATGTCACACAGTAGCTTCACCAACTCCACACTTGTCTTGCCAAATGGACATTCATGTTCATCAGCCCTACAACTGTTTTCTAATACAATTTTTGTATAATCCTCCGAGTAGTTCCTAGCAAAGTACAACATACAGTCCAAGGCTAGGACACCCGGTGGAACTTCATTGAAGTCTTTAATTGGATCAATCTCACACTTGAATCCAAGTTTCTTGAAGTCTTTTGAGTATGTACCTGGACGTCTCATAGTAACCTCAATGTTTGGATTATTATCATTTTCAAATGCAACTTTTCTAAGTTCTTTTATTTTTCCTGTGACTCTTGTTCTTGGGCATCAGCCCTTTGTCTCATTTTAGGTTCCAACAAGCCAAGCATTAAGGTTTGCAGTACATACAGTTGGTGAGCCAACTCAGTGCCTAATCCCTGTTCAGCATTCTTGGAAAATTCACTTGCACCAATGAGGTTTTCATATATTACAGATCTTACTTGCTTGGAAGACAATGTAGCGGCAATGGTTTTTCTCTTTGTCATATCAGCTTTAGAAAATATGGCATTAATGAGTGCTATAGCATTCTGTTGGATAATACTGTCTTGGTGAGTATTCTGTAGGTGTGAGATCAGACTTGGAATAGTAATCTCCTTCTCTACATGAGAATTCTTTGAACTATTAAGTACAATGTTCTCAAGAATTGACAAACAACACTGAATAACCTTAGGATCCTGAGTACTTGCCTGGTTGCTTACAAAGCTGGCCACTTTATTTATAAATTGATTCTCAAGTATGTCCCAAAATATGATTCCATGATCCATTAGCTCCACAAAAGTAATTAGGGCGTATTTTAGCAATTTCCCTTTAAATTTACCATTTTCTATATTACTTATGATCAATGTCAAACCTTTTTTGTTAATAAATTCAAGAGCAAAAGTGAGATCACTGCTTAAAACAGACAATTTAGAGAGGGCAGCGACTTGGTCGGTCTCGGACCCATTGTTTATCTTGCCCAGGATATCCTGCACGGTCTTTGCTGGCGACAATTCCAATCGTAAAACAGATCCATTTTTAATTTCATTCCGATTTTTCTCCGTAATATAATTCTGATTGTTGCTCTCAGAAAATTGTAGAGCATAGTTTTCAGGGTCGGGCAGACCCCAAGGCTTGCATAGAAGTTGTATGATGCTCGATAGAGGCTGACTTTGATCGAATTCTATCAACTGTGGTACCTTGTCGGGAGCATTGAGCATCTCCACAGCGATTTTGAGGATTGTGGAATCCTTTTCCTTTGTTGCCGACGGCATTTTTATTGGTTTAGTAGACATTTATTGAACATTTGACACGAAGACAATCACCACAACACCACACCTCGCGAATTTACGCCTTATTTATTTTCCCGTAAGTTGACGCACGACATCAAGCTGTTATTTGTCAAAATCAAAACTGTCATAATTGCTACGTTTCGTAACTCGCAGTTAGTTATTTCATTTCGCGTTTTCGCATTTTGGTTTTTAGTCATTTTAAGTAATGAAAAAAAAACAACGACGTATTGTATTATTTTATTTAGTTGCATTAAAATAATACATAATATCGTAACCAAATTGAACTGGATGGAATTAATTAATCAACAACATTGGAGTTCCGCCTTCTGTACGGTCTGTCTGTCTGTATATCTGTGTTACATGGGAACGCCCAAAAAAGGGCTAGTTTCTCATTTTATCTATCTTAGAAGGGATTATGGATGGCTCTTGCAATCTTGCCTCTAATATTATAATGTAGTTAAACATGGATATTATGATGATATTATATTATTCAGAAAACCTTCAAGACAAATACATTTTAATCAAAGTAATTAGGGCAGCAATGCGATCCATGTTGATATCTGATATAGCAATGAAACTGGTACTTATTGCTCTAGTATTTAACAGCTTTGTTAAGCACAATTCGCTTATTTATTGCGATAAGATCGTAGAGGGTACTAGGGCGTTCTTTAACGATGACGTTGATATTTTATTTGTTAAATTTTTTACTGATATTTAGATTTGCATCTGGTTTTCGGTGTGATCGAAAACCTTATGGCTCCAATACGCAACCTTCAGAACCGGACGGTCGCTTCAAGCTGGAAATTGTAGGCATTGACAATGCTTATATTCCTGAACAGCTTTATACTGGTAAATAATTTGTAGACTCATTGAGAAAACCGTTAGCGACTGAACGAAAAACGAACTTATATCTATCTGCCTGGTTTCTAAATACTGATAGGTACTTAAGCTTACATGTTTTTCCAAACCTAATGCTGTATTTCAGTTCAAATAACGGAAACCGACGGGGAGTCCCACTTTACAAGTTTCATGATATCAGCGGAGGGCGACATCAAACCAGACCCTAGGAACCCCAGACGGTTAATATCGATGTACCCTGGAGAACTGAGACCTCAATCGACCACTACTGCTAAATACAGCGACCGGTGCCTGTATTCTGTTGAACAAGCTATGGCTTCCTACAAAACTTCAGTTTCGGTACGTTTCTTAACTGTTTAACATTTTATTCCAAAACATTTATTAATAGTAAAAACCATCTAATTTTGAAACTAACTAAAAAGAATTTTGTTCCTCGAACATTTCTCTAAACAGGTCTATTGGCAAGCCCCTTCATCAGGCAATGGTTGTGTCACCCTACGCGCAATGGTGGCGATTAACGATGAGGTATGGTATGAAGACGGAGTTCCTTTGACACAGAAGGTGTGCGAGGATCTGAGCCAGCCTGATGATGTGGCACCGCAACTGAACCTTGAGTGCGGGATCTGTGATGAAGCTAAATATGAGGTGAGAATGACCAATTTCAAAGTTTTTACTACATGTATGAGAAGGCTTTTGGAAGACTATTTGTGAAGAACTTGTTCAAAAGATTAATTGCGAATTTTGATTATTATTTTTTTTTAAAACGTTGCCCCACACTAGTATTTTCTCCTGTGTCGTGGGTGCGTTGACAAACATACAAGTTCACATTCACAATGACACCCAGACCCGAAACAACAATTTGTGGATCACACAAAGTGTTGTTCCGTGCGGGAATCGAACCCGCGACACGTTGCACGGCAGTCGGTTGCCCAGCCACATCACCAACCGTGCAGTCAGTTTGATTAAAAATATTTGTCAAATTCTTTTTTGCAGCTAAGTTTCACCGGAATATGGTCGCGAAACACTCATCCATACTTATACCCTGAAAACGACTGGCTGCCAAGATACAGCGATCTGGTTGGAGCATCTCACAACGCAGACTATACTTTGTGGATGCCGGGAAACCTGGCGTCCGAAGGATTTAGAGATCTGGCTGAACATGCTAATTCCAGTGTCCTTGAAGCTGAGATCCGCGATAAGGTATGAAATTGGTGCATAATTCAGAATACTATTGAGATCCACCTAAAGCATCGTGGCCTCTATCAGTTGAAAAAAATTGTGCTACAAAAAATCAAATAAAGAAGTGACTGATGTGATGAATAATTGGTTCTTCGCAGATTGGAGATGGAGTTAGAACTTTAATAAAGGGAAAAGGCCATGGATACCGTAAGATGTTTCTTCCAACATACTCTTTCTTCCGTGCCGATAAAGAGAACCACATGTTCTCAGCAGTGGTTGCTTTTACTCCTTCTCCTGACTGGTTTCTGGGAGTTACCAGATTCGAACTCTGTCAAGAAGATAACACGTGGTTGAAGGAAAGGGAGCTTAATCTCTTTCCATGGGATGCTGGTACTGACAGCGGCGTATCTTATGAAGTAAGTTACTATGACCACTATTATATAGGTCCAATATGCTCATCAAAATATATTTGTGTCTTGTTTTCAGTCTGCTAACATCGTAACCTACCCTCAAGATTCGATATCTCGCGTAGCAATGAGTTCGTATGACAAAAACTCACCGTTCTATGAAGTAGATATGAAGGACATGCATCCATTCGGCAAGTTTCATATAAAACTGATCCGAACTTACCACAGAGATTGTGAAAAAGAAACTACAGGTATGAAACGCAATCGTAGGTAAATTTTTCGGTTACCTCCTTGCTGATTTATTATTACTATTTGCAGAAGAACCACCAGCAACTGAAGCACCAAACACATCGGAAGAAGAACCAGCCGAGACGAGTGAGGAGGCTAAGCCGGAGCCTCCAGAGCCATCCAGGTATCAAACACAACTAGATAGCGCCGAGGACGGGCGGTGAGGCTTAGTTGATGATTTGTAGAATACAAGTAGATTAGCGCAATACATTCTTCATCAATCAAACTCTATAAATCCACTGATCACATTTTTTTCTCACAGTTAAGTGTGCCTCCCCATTCATCTCATTTCGTTATATTCTATTGCCCCTAAAACATAGAACAAACTGTTTTAAATTAAGCATTAAACTGTTAAACACCAAGCGGTCACCGGTGACCGCGACCTATTGTTCTTTAATTGTGTCTATAAAACCGGTACTCGACGAGTTAACTAATTCAGATCGACAACAATCATCAACTCATTACCTATGTGCTATGGTTATGTTTTCACTTAATCATACTTTAATAGCACTGTTTGAAGAATGTCAAGTAATGGACATTCGTTATAAGATGCTAAATATAAAGGACGGATGAAGGATCACCCATTGCAACAACCAGTAAGTGTGCTGACAGTAAATCTTTGTCACAGCGAGTCTCCTTTAGTCACTGAAGCAGAAGTGGTGACTGTAGCTCCAGAAAACTGCCCCATGTCTAAATGGCAAGATTGGAGTGCTTGTGATGGGGAGTGTGAGGATGGAAAAGTTGTTGGCATCCGATGGAGAGAGCGATATCATCTGGTGGATGGAATCCCTGTTGAGAAGTACGATCCTCATGTAAGTCTACCACGTGTTTAATATTTTAGCTGTACTTTTTTAAGGATGTGCCTCTGCGCTGTATTTTCGCGGTTTGGACAGTTTTTTAAAATTAAAGTACCTACCTGATGCATTAGAATTAAAAACATAAACGGGCTCCTATTAAAGATAATATTCTTCTTTTACAGGCTAAGCATCATCCCAGAAAGGAAGTATCGAAGTACTGTAAGGCTCACGTAGTAACCTTCGAGAAGGAAGCTTGCGAAGATGAATGCACCAATTCGGAAGAAGAGGACGATCTTACTGGTTCATATAATTACTTACTTACTTCTAAAATCTTTTAGCTGCTGGTAGTTCACGCAGGCAGTAATCCTATTCTGTGTGCTCATAACGACTGATAAAATATTTATTGACCTTTTTTGCAGTTGAGCGTAGAATCATGGCACCCGTGCTTCCTGGAGGAAAGTGGCACTCGAAGCGAAGAGATTTGAAGATGAAGAATAACATCTACACTAACACATACAGTCACAATTAATCTTACCTATCAAAGAAAACATTTTCATCATAGATGTAATAAAGAAGTTTCATTAACAATTAATTAACTACTCTGTATTGTTTAAGAATAATAAATATTTTTTAAATTATTATTTGACTTTGATTATCCAAAGAACCACATAGTTTGATTTAAAACTAAGTCCACATTAGTATCAACCAATTTCTGTGCATAGATCTCTTAAATTACGGCGCGTCGCGTTCCGCGCGCGCCTCAAAGAGCCATCAGACCACCATAGATGGGGCCCAATAGGGCCGATGCCGATTCGGAGTCGCGGAGAACCTAACGGGTAACCGGGGCTCCGGCTCGACGTGCAGGAGAAGGAACGGGGTGGTTTTTAGTCAGTAAGAGTCTGACACTCCCTTCCGCCTCAACGATATTCCCCCCTTAAAAAAAAAAATTAATAAAAAGACCTCTTAAATAGTAGTCCATTGAGCTCATGCTTCAGCTGTTCAAATTCAACCATGGCAGCTACATCCACTTCTCTCCATTAGCTAGTGATGCCTCTTTTACCTGCCTTAATCTAGGTACTAATCATTACTCCAGAACACGTCTCCATCAACGGTCATCGGTTCTGCGACAAACGTCGCCGGCCCACTGCCACTCAGTTTTGCCAAGTTTATCATTACGTTTCATCACTTTAGATTGAGGCACAGACAGGGCAATAATAATGAAATAGGACACCGTGATCCTATGGTCTAAATTCCTTGTTTAAGTACTAAAACTATGACTCAACGCAATGCAAATGCATGAGCATTGACGCAGAACAATATACTTATTAACCCTTTTCCTCTTGTTCCTAGAACAATCTCGTAAAAAATAAATATTTTGAGATATAAATATCATCCTTTTGCGTCATAATGTTCATCTGTGGACTTTATGTAGAGGTTTAAAAGGTCATAATCCTCTGGCAGCGTATTTCAGGGCGTTAATTAGTGTAAATTACGCGGGAGATGCAACAGGACCATTATACTAATTTGTGGATGAATGGTTTAGTAACACGACGACCTGTGACCATATGACACCTACTCCAAGTTTATTTATGAAAGGAATAAAGTGAAAATGGATATAGTTGGTAAGTTTTTCTGTTTTTTTGTCCTCTTTTTCTCCGAATATCAAACCTACGCCTTTATTAATTCATTTTAAGTCATCTGAAATTTCCAGCCCAGGATATGCTTGGTTGTTCCTACCTCCTTAAATAAATTCAGGGAAATTGCTACATTGCCATATGCCTACTATGAGGTGTTCCTTTATTTTTTCATTCATAAACATTAAACCTGACCATTTCAAACCGAACGCTGTAGGTTATTGTTTTAAAGGACTCTTTGTTTTATACTGACTCATTGCCGACCAAGACAGGCATAATAGAATGTTCATATATGACTTATTTATCTCTGTTTTTTAGGTCCACATGTATTCCTATACCTTATTCTACTCCTGAAGACCTGTTTCTGCCTATATGAAGTATGTGATAGACGACCTCTAGGCACGAATACAGATCCCTTGCCACCCGACAACCGCTTCCTGATTGATGTGTATGGTATACGAGAGAACATGTATATTCCGAAAGAAGAATACTCAGGTGACCATATGGGTTTAAAAATAATAATTCATGAGTTTTTGAGTTATAGAAGTGGACTGTTGACGAAAATGATGAAAGCTTACCGCTGCCTGCTTATCCCTTTGTGAAATATTAAAAGAAGTTATGCTTAATTTATTTTTAGTTCGTCTATTTTCACGAGACGGAGTGTCTTCTTTCATCGCCTTTACGATATCCATTCGGGAGGACACTACGGAGAACAAGAATAACCCCAGGAAGCCCATCCTACTGAGTCCTGGCAAGTTGGAACCGCTACCAAACTCTAATAATACCAAAGTTCTGACTACTTGCAATAACACTGTTATACAGTCTGATATCACGCCGAAGACCTACGTTGAGGTAAGATCTTTTCAATAATACGTTCCTAATTTTCCTCTAGGTTTTGGTTGAGCTATGTTAACTTGTAAACCAATGTGCGAGACTTTGGACATCTTACCAAGCATACTTATCTAGGAACTCATCATTTCGGATCTGCCCGAATCCTTTAAATACTATACGACCGTGTGTGCTAATTAGTCAAAGTTAAAAAACTGATGGACAACAAACCCTTTTTCAGGCCAAATGGACGGCACCAGAAAAAGACAATAAGTGCGTGACAGTCTTTGCTGTGGTGGCGGTGAGACCAGACGTGTGGTACAGCTTCGAAGGTCCATTGTCTCAACGGATCTGTGAGGACCGACGAAAGGCTGATGATATGCAGCCGATGGAAAATTATAACTGCCAAGTTTGTGAGGATGCGAGGTATAAGGTAAGGTATTGAGAGTTGCAATTTCAAAACATAGATTTATCTTTTTTGGTGGTTAAAGCTTGTTGATCTTGGGGAGTTCTGGACTTCTTGATATGTGGGTAAGGGTCATTTGTTAATTATTCTATTTTTCGGTTTACTCACGTAATAATTTGACAAGGTACTCGACTAGTTTCTAACCATGCTGGAAACTAAACATGATAATTAATTTAGTATGTCACACGAAAGTTATAATATAAAGTCAGTTGTTAGTAGCAAATAGCCGGACTGTGTCTTATTGAAAGTTTTAATGATGTCTCTTATCTTATACTAGCTTTTACCCGCGGCTTCGCTCGCGTCACAAAAGGATAAAAAGTAGCCTATGTGACATATACCAATACACACAGCGCCATCTATACCAATAATTTCGTTTTCCCTCGAGAATATAAAATTTTTCCGGAATAAAAAGTACCCATTTAATCCAGACATCTAACTTCACATCTGCAAAAATTCAAAGCAATCGGTTTAGTAGTTACGGCGTGAAAGTGAAACAAACAAACAAACAAATTCACTTTCCGATTTATAATATTAAGTAAGGACTGTCTTTAAAGTACATCTGTGTATTTAATTGAGTGTTTTCTTTCCGACAGTTAATATTTGAAGGTATGTGGTCGTACAACACCCATCCCACGATGTATCCGCCAGCTGACCTAGTGGCCAGATTTAGCGACGTGGTCGGTGCCTCTCACAGCAACGACTTCTCTCCTTTCAAGTATAATTCCGATGCTACTGATGGCCTGAAGCTTTTGGCTGAACAAGGAAACACTACCAATTTGGAGGTCGAAATATATCAAAGGGTTAGTATTAGTAAACTGTGGAGTAGGTATAGAGCAGGTTTACCGCCTTCGTTAAAATTGCAGCTGTACGTAATGGAAATACAGAATGGTCAGATAGAGAAATCACGTAAGTACCTAATAGGTAGTAGATATTAGTAACATAACATAACATCACGCCTGTTATCCCGAAGGGGTAGGCAGAGGTGCACATAGAAGTAACACCCACTTTTCACCATTTATGTTATGAGTCCCATGTAATAGGGGGTGAGCCTATTGCCATATACCGGGCACATTTCCAGACTTCGTACTGTACTTTGCCCGACCCGGGAATCGAACCTGAGACGCCTTGCCCGGCAGTCGCACTTGCGAGCACTCGGCCAACGAGGCAGTAGGTACTAGTACTACTCACAAAAGGTTCATAGTTGTTTCCAAAGTGGTAAAATTCATCGGGTGATTTCATTTCCACAGCTAGGTACCGACGTCCGAACAGTAATAAAAGCAAGAGCTCCACCAAGTACCAATATGAAGACTATATCCACCTTCAGAGCGAGTCGGAAGCACCACATGGTCTCCTTAGCAACGGCCATCGTTCCATCTCCAGATTGGTTCCTGGGAGTCGCCAATTTCGAACTGTGTGACGCCAAAACTCACGAGTGGGCCAATAATGTCATTTTCAACTTGTATCCAATGGACGCTGGGACGGATAGTGGGAAGAAATTTGATGTAAGGGATCTTATTTATTAAGTACCTAACCTAGTGTGATTGATTAAAATGGCAGTAGGACTTTGGTGGTGTAGATAGTAGTCATAAGAAAGACTATTTATAATTCAGATTCAATCAGACGCTCCCAATATGACTTGACTCAAGATTTTTAAAACCAAAAACTCCAAAATTTGAATTGACCATTGAAATCTAAAACTTCTATTAGCAATTGCACTTGCTCTATAATTTCTGTTTCCAGTCCTCAAATGAAGCGACAGCGCCACCTCAGCCAATTTCGACTGCGAAAATTGATGCGAACATTCCCAAAGAACAATTGAAGCCGTTTGCAAGATTAGTGTTTCAATTGATACGGACTTATTACAACCCTAACTGCACGGAAGATACGACTTTCACTGACGAATCAGGTAATTTAAAAAGTTCGCTTTAGCAGTCCGACTTGACCGTGTTTAGGTCATTTAAGTGCCTACCGATTTATCGTCAAACTCGATTCGAAACCTACCAACAGCAAGTACCAATGTGACTTTTTCAGAGTTATATGTACTTCCTAAGTAGACATTACTGATAAAGCTGAAGGAAAACATCATGAGGAAACCTGAGCTAATGATTTCTAATTATAAATTTGAGATCGCCAACCCGCATTGAGCAAGCGTGGTGATTAATGCTCAAACCTTCTCCGTGTAAGAAGAGGCTATGTTCAGCAGTGGGCAATTATAGGCTGGCGCTGATCGCTTACCATCACGGGATCCGTCTACTCGTATGCCTCCTACACCAAAAAAAGGTTTTTACACTTGTTCATTTTCAGGTGGTGCGGGTGACAACGGTGAACATACGGACGACGAAGGTTCTGAAGAAGGTGAAGTCACTAAGAAAGTGGATTACCAACCATCTCAACCAACTTCCACCACCAGGTAATACCTACCTGCATTCCGAATTTCATTTCGTGAGCTCTTCACTTCTCCTAATAATATAACTAGACTACCCAATCAAACTTCGAAAGATTCATTATTACTTCAGCTTTAACCATTAAAACCTTTATTTTAATTCTGCTTTCAGCGAGGAGCCACCATCAGTAGACCCAGATTCATCGCCTGAATGTCCAATGACTCCTTGGGAAGAGTGGCAAGAGTGCGCTGGCGAATGCATCGACAATAAGGTGAACGGATACCAAATCCGATTCAGAAATCATGTTGGGGTAAGTAAAGCTATAGAGATATAGAGCATAATTTGCAAATCAAAAAGATTTCGAAAGGCAAACAGATCTAGGTTAACTAAATAAAATATTAAAAAAATTATGCGCTTGAAATGAGAGTTTAGGCACCAATGAAGGAGGTAGTATTGCTTCTGGTCAATCAAGCAAGCAATGCGGTAGGCCGTCAACTGAGATTACTACAACCAAGAGATGGATTTTGTTTCTCAGTATTTGTGGCAAGTCTCTCTTACCTCCTGCTTTGCATTAAATCAATTCTATTCCGTTAACTAAATATTATTGCTTATGTAATGCGGTAGGCCGTCAACTTTTAACAGCCAATTGAAAGATTTTATTTCTTCACTAACAGCATCTGGTACAAGCGCAATCTCGAACATTATTATTCCTCACCTCATTTACGTAGAAACGCGGAGCAGCCTCCTTTATTTCTTTTTTTGTATTTTGCGTTGATTTTTTTAATGATAATTTTAAGAACCATTACGTTTTCTGCAGGATCCATCTCCCGAATGTTTGAAGATGCCTCTTACAGATATGCAAAATTGTGAAGAAGAATGCGCGGAAGAGCCAGCAGAAGGTGAAGAAGAGGAGGAGGAGGAAGAAGAAGAAGAATAATAAAATAGTTTTCAATAAATTAATAGCTCGGAGAAGGTCTTTGTTTTATTTTTTTCTTCTAAACAGTTACAGCGTTTGATACCCCCACAGAGATTCTTCAATTAAATTCTCCCATAATATTAGGAACATAAGCGGAATTAATTGAAATACTTTTTTGACTTTTATTTCATTTTATAAACTAAACAATTGGAAGTTCCTGCAGACCCAAATTCCTCTTTATGGAGCCCTGCCCACGCACCAGGAGCTTGAATTTCTTCCGTTACTGGTGGATATCTGCTTTTTATTATCAGCGTCCTTGTTTCTAAATGTTTTTTATTTAAGATTTATTTAAAATATAATTATATAAATAAAGAGGATTAATCTTTGTAGAAACAATATCTAAAATATATTTGTAAATTAATTAATGTAAAAATTGAATATAAAAAATTTTAGTATTTACTGGTTTCAAACTTCAATTTTTGAGTGTTTCCGAACGCATTTTTCCTTACGTCATCGAGTGAGTGAGAGACGTTCGTGATTCAATGGAGTTTGAGTGATTTTTCAATCAGAAGAATTTTTGTAATCAGGGAAAATAATTCGAGTTACATCTTTTTTATTATGCTTACAAAGTCTCCAAAACCTGCCTATAAACGGTACATAACTTGGGGCTTAAAAACTGCATTGTTAATTGAAGGAGTTGGACTCGGCCTATCGTACGCTCTGTGGTACAA
This sequence comes from Spodoptera littoralis, assembly GCA_902850265.1. Lineage (NCBI taxonomy): Eukaryota > Metazoa > Arthropoda > Insecta > Lepidoptera > Noctuidae > Spodoptera > Spodoptera littoralis. The sequence goes on along the minus strand of LR824539.2, from coordinate 2,850,974 downwards.
GTTGAACACCGAAAGAGGTGAGTGTATTATTCGTTTATTTTTGTACTTATTAATGTATTTATGGATACGTAAACAACTGAAACAAAGGCATTTGTTTTTCACAACAGCATTTAAGTGTCATGATACGACAAAAATATATTTTGACGTCTAAAAACTGAATAATGTCAACATGTGTAGTCCTATGAGAAATTTACCGTCTGGCTAATTAGATGTCTCACTTCTTCTCTTCCGTGAATCTACGACTTACAAAAGCATGGAAATATCAATGTTTATAAAAAAACTTTTTCTGTCATCACTTGGCCATAGTTTCACCTTATGACTCGCAAGACTAACTGACCCAGCCCCATATAATTCCAGATTTCCGTCTGTACATGTATCGAAACCACAACTGGATATTAGAAGGTTATTACGGACTTGGTGAGGCAATCACTGAAAACAAAATCCGTGATCTTGATCAGGCAGTTTGGAAAAACGAAGGCAAAATTTAAATAAGCGGTGAGATGTCTGTTGCTATTAGAGCCACATTTTGGGTGGTGACCTTTGGATCCCTCGGTTATGCACTATTCAAGTTGGTCAAACCTGATGATGAACTTCTTAAGCAGGTCATTATTGAATTCTGTATTAGTTTATGTTGATTGTGGTCACTGATTACTAGAATAATCTTAGTTGGTTTTGTGGGACTAATCTCTGCATGTGTTTTCAAATTGTGAGTGTACCTGTGGGGCTTCTGTGGTCTGTGATCCCATAAACTGAAATCTACATTCATAGAAATCAAGTAAAAAGCATTGATATAGTTTTTCTATCAGTTATTTTGTGGCTAACCAATTCAACATGAGAACAAGAGTGTCCATTCCATTGATCATTCATGTTGAAATTAAATATTCAGTCCACCTCAACATATTCATTTAGGTTGATCCATTCACCATCTATTTCACTTGATTAAATTGAAATGTGTAACTGAGATTACTACAAACAAGAGATGGATTTTGTTTCTCAGTATTTGTGGCAAGTGTTGGCCTCTTACCTCCTGCTTTGCATTTAATCAATTCTATTCCGTTAACTAAATATTGTTGCTTATGTAAAATTCTTCTTTGTTGTAGTTTGACGAAGGATCTAAACTCACAGACGCTAGAAGAGTGAGTCAACAAACTATTAATGTTTTAAAAGAAGCTGCAAAGCCAGATTCAGAACTAAATAAAGTAATAGAAGATTTATTAAAAAAAGGAAAATGAGTGACAGAAATTCTGTATTAGAACGATTAAGTAGGCGAGATGCACAACGTTTAGAAAAACTGCAAAAGGCCCACAAAGCAAGGGAAGAAGTAGATGCTTCTAATGAAAACGAAGATTATTTTTCCAGCTCATTTAAAATTAAATCTGAATACATTGAAGACTTACTCATGCAAGTTCCAACTTTAGAGTTAAATGTATTGCCTTCCCACTTTGATAGCATAAAAAGAGAAGTAAACGAATTACAAAAATATGTAGTGACATCATCATTCTTCTTGAAGGAATTCAACATGCGTAAATATTTGGGTATTGTACAGAATCTACAAACAAAATGTTATGAATTAGAAGAAAGGTATGTTCCCAGAAAAAAGTTTGGATTCTCTAAGAAAAAGATTCCCAAGTCACACACTGAGAAACAAGGGTCACTCGACGAAAACGATGCAGCAAGAAAGACAGACAATAAATGGGATGAAAAACTTTTTGGTTTTGATTCACAAAAAGACAAAGTGCTTTTACTTGAAAATGATGATTTGTTTCAAAGGGATGTTGCTTTACGGAATCTTACAAACTGCACCGTAAGTCTCAAGGGAGTGATGGGAACTTTGCATTTAACTAATCTAGAAAACTGTATAGTTCTTTCCGGTCCGGTCACTTCATCTGTGTTTATGGAGAAATGCATCAACTGTAAAATCGTTACTGCCTGCCAGCAATTACGAATGCACTCATCTAGTAATTGTGACATTTATCTACATGTAACTAGCAAGGGAATAGTTGAAGATTGCACAGGCATATGTACTGCTCCATACAATTTGTATTATGAAGACTTAGAAAAGCATTTCAATATGTCCGGTTTGGACCGGAATTCCAACAACTGGGACCGTTTGGATGATTTTAACTGGCTGGCTCCAGACATCCCATCACCTAATTGGTCAATTTTGAATGCAGAGTTACGCATCAACAGTTGGGACGAGTGGTGGTCAAGGATTCCTTCCCAATAGTTTAGAGTAGTCTATATAAATTTGCAGTGTTATATGAAGCTATACATAACCCATAATTGTAACATCTAATTTAGTAACAGCGACTAATTTATATGAAAAAGCTGATTTACAAAATATAATTTCTACTTCATTACTATTTGTTGACCAATTTGTTGAAATGTTGATTAATATGGAATTTTATAAACAAGTTCTGGTTCAATGATGCTAATTGAAGTGGAAAAATATCCTATAAAGTAAAGCAGCTTCACAGAAGCTAGTAGCTTTGATGATTTTAGTTTAGAAGATAAATAGCTAGGAAACAAATGTAACGAGTATACTTTCTACATTACAGAAGTGTCCTTGCCATAGCAATCTGGTAAATTTTAAGTACATTTTTCAGCAAAATGATCAAAGGATGATATGTCCCGTAATACAGAATAACACGAGTGGGGAAAGACTGTAATGGCTGCATATGAAACATATTAAATATTTGTAACTATTGCAGTGTTAATTACAACTCCCACAGCATTTAAAGGTTCCATAATTACCGGTGGGTTTATCATCAGCATCGTATCTTCCCTTTGACATAACTCATAGAGAGATAAAAACATGTAATTTTTCTAATATTTAAAGTTAATTAATGTTCATAGGTTATATTACGTCAACCACAAATTATGTTCGGCAAATATCTGCTTATTTAATTCACTTATATAATAATTTATGAAATAAATAACTTTATTATTAGAATTAATGATTTTTATTTCAACTAGTTGTACTTCATAAGTCTTCTTAATAATAATTTGACCTGGAACAAAAGTTTTATGAGATTTACTTAAATTCTACCTTAGATAAACTACTAGACTTGCTCGGTATAGCCAACTATTTTTGAATTTTTTGCAAGTAATGGAGACATTCGAAGGTTGCAGTCTTCCCGAGACCACCAGTTGAATATAATCTAAAGCAGGTCTTGCTTCCCCGGCACTTTTACTTGCAATCACTCTCGACCATATGAGTATACCAAGTAGGTATAGGGGTTGACCAAAGAGTAAATAAGTATAGGGGTGGCTCATTATAAAAATACTGTATTTTCTGTATGGGAACCCCAGGCGCAACATGTGGGAACTTCACCTTGTCTAAATATCATGGTTTTATTAAGGTATAGTCTGGTGACAGACGCAGACGGTGCAGTATCCTCAAAGTAAGAACACTTGATATCAGTAGGTAACTAAGCAATCCAAAAACCTTGCTACAAGCCTCCAAAGAAGAGTAAGAGGAAAAATAAAAGTCTAAGTAACAATAAATAATAATTTATTAACACTACAATCGAAAATATATAAAAACTGTCAAGTATAATCACAGTAATTTTGCAAACTGATACAATTTTTACAAGATATTTTTATTGCAGTGGCAACATTGTTTCACTTTAAAAATTAACTGGCAATACAGCACAGACATGCTTTTTTACTTAATTCTAAAATTACTATTCATTTATTAAGAACAAACAATGATTTAGTTACTGCCGAAGTGCCGACGTTACGTTTTATTATAAAAAGCCTGCCTTCCTGGAAAATGATCTAGAATATCTATGTACAAGATACATTTATTAATATTTTATATAAAAATACGTATTTATATAAAATAGTAGAGTGATTGAATTAAATGTAAAATGCATTGTAACCATCTAGCCATCATAAAACTGTCACAAACCAATTGGAAATGCGATGTTGAATTTAAATCAACATTCATTAATATAACAAATAATTCCGACCCTTTCATTAGAACATTTATCGTTTTCTGCTCCTTAATTTCGAGACTATAATAATACTGGACTTATGGCTACCATTTCTTTTTAATTTTCCTAATAAATTCCACAGTATTTCAAATAGTTCAACTCATATTTAAAAAAAAAATTAAGAAACATAATGACACTTATAAATTCTTATTACAAACTTGGAAATATAATATATAAATAATTTTTTTTTGTAAGTGCTTCAACCTTAATAGAGGAAAAAATATAGAAAACGAACTTAGTCTTCTTTCTCCAGGCTTTGTCCAACTAAGTGGGGGGTCGGTGACCCTTTAGACTTTAGACCCAGTCAATATTATCCCATATTAAATATCAATGACAACCTGAAATATAGAGTTTAAATGATTTGGATGTGTTCAGATTTAATTCGGTCAGTAAATAAATGCAGCGGTTGGTATAAATTGAATATTCTACGTTCCAACTAAGTACATAGGTACATCTTAACACTAAAAACATAGTTATTTGAAAAAAATGTCATATTATACATATATGGAAGAATAAGAATACAAATATTATACAAAAACTACAATTTTGCCTACGATAATGCATAATATGTAGCTTAAAATAGACCTTAGATTTTAAAATTTTTCTCCACCCAACCTTTGAGGGTGCTGCCATAATTTCCTGAACGTATCCTTATACATATCAGTCCTTACTAATATTTATGTAAAAACGTATTATTAGAGAATAAGCCGAATATGTTTTAAATAATAATATTGCTTAAGAAGTTGTTATTATAACAATATTTTTATAAGATGCCTCTTTTGACTTTGCAAACACTGTAGCTTAATTCCAGTTATTCAGCAATATTATAGCCCTTTATTATTAATGTCGTGGTGGCCCGGAAGTTTAAGACGCTGACTTCTCATGCATGAGAATGCGGGTTCGAAACCTACCAACGGCAAGTACCAATGTGACTTTTTCCGAGTTATATGTACTTTCTAAGATTATTTAGACACCGCTGACTAACGGTGAAGGAAAACATCGTGAGGAAACCTGGGTTTATAATTTCTAATTATAAGTTTGTAATCGCCAACCCGCATTGAGCAAGCGTGGTGATTAATGCTCAAACCTTCTCCGTGTGAGAAGAGGCTTTGCTCAGCAGTGGGCGTTTATAGGCTGTTGATGATAGTCCTTTATATATTAGTCGAAGTTAGAAACCAGATTGAAAACACACTCAATGATCAGTCATAAAGAAGTTTCTCCTGAGGCAACTTCACTGGAATTCAGTTTAGGAAGACATAAATTTAATCAGATAAAAATATATTACAAGAAAAAAAAAATATTCAGAATTAATTTCTCATTTGTCATGCAAAAGAGATTCTGAAGTCTGAAGGAAGAAATATTATTGCACTATGCTATCTTTAAAAAAATACACCTGTGAACTCTTTGCTATGTGCACAGATATAGATCTGTGACTGTGTTAAAAAGTAAAAATATATATTTCTTGATAAAATTTGAGCATAACACTGAGAGTGTATCATAAGATTTTTTGTTAATTACAGGTATGTTTTACAATTTAAGTACATAAGAACATTTTACAAAGTTTACAATTAATTAATTTCATAATAAGACATTCATTAGAGACAATACAGATAAAAATACATAATTATAGATAATTACGAAAGCGGAAAAATAGGGAATATTCAACAGAGAATCAGTCTTTTTTAAAAATTTGTAGCATTTATTAAAAAAACAGTTGGGAACAATTAAAATATGTGTGTGTCATGGTGGCTCTGTAATCGTATTCATAGTTAACTTACGAATCTTTTGGACTGTATACAGTTGTTTTTAACTTTTGATGTACTGTCGATTTACAAATAGTAATGTAAAATTATATCAATTGATTTGTATCTTGTAATCTGGGGACTGTTCAAATATTACCTATTTGACCGCGAAATTTACAAAATGGGTGCCGGTTATATTATGTATATCTATTTCAAAGTTGAACCACATTCGGCGACCTCATCTTACACGTAATGGCGGAGTTACAGTCACACACGTTCCTGCCGCGTCTGAATCGATTGGGTAAGTTGTGTAAATTGAATGTATTATTGTATTGGCATTGTGTAACAGTACTAAGATTAAAAGGGTAATTTAAGTCAAGGAATTTTTTTTAACAGATGATCCTTAAATTATTTTTCTAAACAATTTTCAAAGCATCAATCTAAAAAATCTACTTTTAACCACGTGCGATATTTACTCTGAAAATTAAATAATGTGTCATAAGTATATAAGGCAACTGAGAAATTATAAACTAATAAGAATTGAGAAGAAAAAAAACGATATAACTTTGTTAAAACGAAAAAAAAAACCAAAGAATAACAACTGCTGTATATGGCAAGACTGAATTAAGTATGTGACAAAATTATTGCCAGAGTGTTTATTCTCCAGTAAGAGAACTAAAGCATAATTTAAATTATTCCCCTTCAATATAAAGCAATCCAAACAGAAAAAAGAAATGATACTAAACCTTGCAAATTAATTTTAATACGACTGAAATAGCCACCGTCCTTTTTATATAAAAACAAGATTCTTGTCACCATAGTATTATGCATTTTAATTATTAAGGAAAAACAAAATCCGCAACACATCAACGATTTTCACAATTCCGGTTCGATATTAAAAGGAATGTCACCCAAAAGCGACAGTGGCGCCACTGAGAATTATGCAAAAATTGATTTTCGAATCGATTCAAACGCGGCACAACGTTCTATACTAACAAATTAAACCGAAAACTTATTTTTAGGTCTAATGCTTAGGCTACTCTCACCAGTTTGGTTTTTTATGTGAGATGGTCCATTTCTGATAGGTGTTGTTAGGGTCACACGGTACTAGGCCAAGTTGCCGTGAGCTCGGTTGTAATGTGAGGCAGTGGCCATGTAGACGGTGGATGAGGTGGTTCTTTTCTTCATCGTAGCTGTAAATATTAAGATATTTGTGAGATAATTGTTTTAGTTGGAGTCATAAAATTGAATGGGGAAATGTATTACTGGGAATTTAAGTGTGGGAGAGATACCACGGCCTCACAGAAAACCGACCGTGTGAGTGAGGTTACCCGAGGCCCAATCACCCCCTTCCCCAGTCTCCCTAATCCCCGAATCCCTCACAATCCTCAAATTCCCAATCCTCAAAATGCCGGTAACGCACTTGTAAGGCCTTGGTGTTTCAAGAGCATTTTGCATACCACCAGGTTATCCGTTTGCTCGTTTACCGGCTAAAAAAACAAGAAATGAAAAAATGGAGTTCAGTAGGGACGATGCCCGACCAGGGCTGTGCATGACTGCAAGGGTTAACGGGGCTCCAGCTTGAAGCAGGATTTCGAACTGGGTGGTTTTTAGTCAGTAAGAGTTTAACACTTCCTCTCGGTTCACCCAGGAGTTATTTGACGACTATTCCCCTTTGAAAAGGCAACCACATGTCACTCACCTCCAAGGTCCATCAACAGTGCCAAGCCTGCAAAAGGCTTGCTTCACGTTGTCCACATCAGCTTCCACGCAGCGTTCTCCCACTCCCAGCTGACCAGCTTCGTTTAGGCGGAACAGTTGACTGTTGCCGGAGCCATGACACGAGGCCGTGCCTGCAAATGATGTAAAACAAGTTGGTTAACAACTGGATAAGAATATAACAAACAAAAAGTCAAAACTAAAAAGCAAAAAATAACTATTATTAGTACTGGCACTATTATGAGCTTATGGCACCGACTTCTAACCTATCAGTGGTCTTTGAAGTTTTTTCAAGTCGGTAAAAATGACTATGTGGTGTTTGTATTGGTTACTAGGATAGACTTAAGGAGAATGTAACATAACATAACATCACGCCTTTTATCCCCGAAGGGGTAGGCAGAGGTGCACATTATACCACTGTGCAATGTAACACCCACTTTTCACTATTTATGTTATGAGTCCCATGTAATAGGAAAAAAACTTAAGGAGAATATGAATACAGATTTTTAGAAAGCAGAAATTATGGTGACTATGTTCGCTATCAATATAGTAATATTTTCTATAAGAACACGTTATTTTTATTAATTTTTTATCCATAAAACAATGGCAATGCTACTTTATTTTATGCTTGCAAAAACACAATTTTAAAAGGAAAATAAATAACAAAATACTATTATGTTTACATTAATACGCCAGACAGAAATGACAACAAAGCCAATATAAAATTAATGCACCTGTGTACATACATATTTTCATTAAATAAGTCTCACTATGGTGTATGAATACAATATATTTTCAATAATATTACAAAAGGGATTATTCAAAAGGAAATAATTAATTAGCTTACCTATGTATGCTGGAGCTCCCTTGCCCATAGTGTCGAGACAGACTCCAGTGGCTTTGTTCTTCACCATACCCCAGTGAATGTTCTTCGGCAGCTTAGGGAACTTGTCATACACATCGTAGGCCACATTCTCCATGTACCACCCAAAGCTCTTACACTTCAACCGATCTTTCAAAGCAAGCTGTTCAGTAATATCACCCATATCCAAGAAACGCGCCATTGGCTCCCTAGTATAGAAATATTCCTTATGTTCCTCGTCAAACCAAGTCTCTATAACTCTCTTATAGTTAATTGTGATGAGGGATCCCTTCCTATTCTTGGCAAGGTTTCCGAATGAGTAAGGCATAAACGCTCTGTACACATGCCCAACTCTTGAACAAGGCACCCATTCTATACTACCACCGCACTGCCAAATTTTAAAACTCAGTTCAAAGTTCTCTCCACCCCAAACTAAAAGACCGGGGTCATAAGCTCCAATCTCGAGAAAATATCTTCTGTTGATAGCGAAAAGACCTCCAGCGTGTGTTGGACTCTTGTAAGGCTCCGATTTGTGTTTGTGAAGGTTTACTTCTCTATCTGGTACCTCATTTTCTTTGTAAAGCATGCCCCATTCGAAGATACCTCTGTAGTTCATGCCGTGTTGGTAAACTGGTCTATACTCGAAGGTTCTGTGGTCCACGCCATCGATGACTGGGACTGTCATGATTCTATAGTCTCTGTAAATAGGAGCCAGGAGCGGTGGTAGCCAGTTGAGGTTTACTTCGCAATGAGCGTCTAAGAATACGATAACTTCACCAGTCGCCTCTTGAGCACCCCTCGAACGTGTTCTAATCAGACCCTCACGCTGAGTGTTTCTTATTAGACGTACTTTACCCTTCCATCTTTTAATGTAGTTGTCCAGATTTGATTTTAAGTTTTCTTTGTCTGAGAAATCGTCGACCTGGAAACAAATAAATGTATGATAAGATTCTGTTTGTGAGAGATAGGTAATCAGGACTTATTAGAGGTCTATTTAGAGTGCCCGTTGCCACTATAGGTGCTTATATGGTGACCACCGGAGCGGTTTTAGTGAGGTAACAATCTTATACTGCCCGGTTTTTATTGCAAACAGCAAGGCGCCTTCTGAAGGTCAGGCCAGTAAAAAAAGGTAAAAACTTGTAGTTAGTAACTTATTAGAATCTTCTTATCCATCAGGTATGTATATCTAATGATGTAATCATTTTATCACATCATTATGTGAGTAAAATTTCTTGTTGCAACAATAGGGAAGGGAAAAAGATATTACAAATATCTTAACATGATATAAAACATGTAATTATTATCTTTATCGATGCTTGTAATTAAAAATCGAGCTAATATTGATTATCGTCGTCTTAATTAGTGGGCGATGTAATCGATACTTATTAACTAACACTGTGATTGTGAGTATAATGCTAAACCGAATCGCAATGTTACGATAAATGAACTTGGGAATTAACTGTGTTTTGTGCTGGTAATTACGTACAATCGTAGCTATGCTCCTAAGTGGTGAAATGTACCTTTTAGGGTACAAACTGGAAGTAGTGCAGTGGAATCATAATAAACTTTAATGTTTTAAGTATTTTAATTGATTTTTACTTTATTTGTGTAAACACACTGTGTCACGGTGTTATTTCTTTTCCTACCACAGGCCCACAGGAAGAAATTCCAGTTGGTATATGTGGGAGCTATGTACATTATTTTTATTTATGTGTTGTCCTTTGTGTTGTATGTGTGTACATAAACAATAAATAAATAAATAAAATCGGCAAAACTTAGGAAAGCGGGTAAACCTACAATTAAGTGAAAGTATTACATAGCAGTTCAAAAGGTTCAAATTTATTAAAGCGATGGTGCCCAGTCTCTTTTAAATGTAGAGTCCCTTACGCTGGAATACTGAAAGGCTACTCCATTTTTTACAACTTATTGTAGGTAGATAAGTGTGGGAGAGTCATGCTTCGGCACGAATGGGCCGACTCGACCGGAGTGATACCACGGCCTCACAGAAAACCGTCGTGTGAGTGAGGTTACCGGAGGCCCAATTACCCCTAGTCCCCCCCTCCCGAATCCTCCACAATCCTCAAATTCTCAATTCCCAAAATGCCGGTAACGTACTTGTAACGCCTTGGTGTTTCGGGTGCTCATGGGCGGCGCCGATTGCTTACCATCAGGTGATCCGTCTGCTCGTTTACCGGCTTATGCTATAAAAAGGTACTTAAATATCGTACAAAAAAATATAGTGATAGAACTATAGTTAACCCCGACTTAAAAATGATTTCTTTCAGTACTCGGGCTTGAAATGAAATGATATTAATATTACTGCAAACAGGTTACAAACTGAAACTTTTACACGTCAATCTGTAAAATACTAAATGAGGGCACGCATTTCCTAACTGATTACTCTGAGAAGAAACGCCGAAACAAACTCAGAGGTTAGTCGGCTCTTACGAGAACCTCAGCGGAGTTAGGGTGATGTCAAAATGTTATTATGTTTTCGGCTTACTCACGTAATAATTTGACGAGGAACTCGACTAGTTTCAAGCCATGCTAGAGGCTCATATTCACGAGCAGCACTTCGCGACCCGCGACGCGGCGACTGTTGCGCTGCAGTAACGCGTGAGTAAGCCGAAAACATAATAATTTATTTAGTATGTCTCACGAAAGTTACAATACAAAGATGTCAAAATATGTTCTACCCTGCCATACTACAGTTGAAGTTTTAATTTTTTAATTACTCCAATGTTAGTTATTCATAAACATTAGTTTACGAACTGCGATACGGAGTCGTTTGATCGATATACCACAGAAGTGTTTTATGCAAGTTTTATTTTTCCAGTATACGTTAGCTACTGTGAATTTATTACAATATTTCGAAGATGGCGCGTTATCGGGGCTTACGCTTCAATGGCAGTTGTGTTAACTCATAAGATTGTGTAACTGTTGCAATACTGGTGAACGTTTTGTAAGATGATATAACAAGTTTCATTTTAATCCACTTTAAGGATTATAATGTACTTATACTTTCACTTCACTTAGGCACTGGACAAAGCGGTTCATTGAACTCTATTAACAATCTGACCGACTTCCGAAATAATGTTTTTATTAACCGATTTCGAAAAGAAACAAAAGGACATTCTCAGTATGACCTGTATGTATGTATGTTTGTGCGCGAATACCTCGTGATTGGCTGAACCGATTTTGATGCGGTTTTCAGAAAAGTGTTTGTTACACTTGGGAGAAGGTTTTAGTATAATATACTATAATATATATATCAGATAATATAACCAACCGACTTCAAAAAAATGAAGGGCTTTTTTCAAAGTCAAAATCAAAGCATTTATTTTAATTAAATCATATTTTGGTACTTTTGAAACGTCAACAAATACAAAATAAATAATAGTCTGTCAGTCAGTCCGTCAATGAAGTTAGGTGAAGATAGGCGATTGAAGTCGGTATTTTTAAACTGAGTTAAAGTATAAAATAAATATATCATTTGATATTTTATGGAAGATATTAGGGAAGGCCTTTTACAACAAAATGCTTTCATGTTAAAGGTAATTGCTGAATAGCCTTTTATACGACATACGTAACCAATTAATAAAATACTTGAATCAGAAAATATTTATCAGGAAAAAAATGCTAGTGGCTACGTTTCTTTGCTACCAAGTGTAGATTTTACTTTGTAACCCTTTAAAAAATAAAATAAGCCTTTATTACTGGGGCTACAGCTTGACAATTCATTCACAGTTTGTTTGTCAAGTGTGGGAGAGCCATGCTTCGGCACGAATGGGCCGGCTCGACCGGAGTGATGCCACGGCCTCACAGAAAACCGACGTGAAACAACGCTTGCGTTGTGTTTCGTCGTGTGAGTGAGGTTACCGGAGGCCCAGTTACTCCCCTTCCTAATCCCCGATTCCTCAACAATCCCCAAAAGGCCGGTAACGCTGTTACAAGTGCGTGTTCCGGGTGTCCATGAGCAACTCCGATTGCTTACCATCAGGTGATCCGTCTGCTCGTTTACCGATTTATTCCATAAAAAAAACTATTATTATGCATCAGTACTTGTATCCCAAGCTAGTCCTTCGACATAGGCCTCCCCTAAAGATTTCCACTTTTCCTTATCCCTCGCAATTGTCATCCAGCAGTTCTCCTTAGGACAACCATTGATCGTAGGTAACTGTTTTCTGTGAGCTAGGTATTACATTGTCGTAGGTACATTTACATTAACTGTATTGCGTGCTAAACGGTACAGATGTGTGAACATGGCTAAACAAATGTTTTCTAGCAAAACGTACTGTTTGGAGCAAACTATGATTCACTTATAGGCAATTTTTCTTATTATAGGCACGCACATATAAGTATTTGATAATATAGCACGAGTAGATAGGTACTAGATGAATATTGTTTTATATTTGAACAGCTGACATTGAAACTAGTGCGACTTATAAAAATATTACATTTAGAAGCAAAAAACGGTAACGAGCAAACTAGCGGTTTTTCATTTTCATTTCTTGATATTTTTTGACACAATTATTTTATTAATTGGTAACGTATAGGATGGATGAATGAATAAGATATGAAGTCGATAAAATTTTGTTTTTATTTGAACAATGCGATACGGCCTGAAATGTGATATGGATCTTTTAACTAATCTGATTGTTAAGCGATACACCATATAAATACGGGGTATAATACAAATGGGTTTCGTTACGTTTAAATAGACAAATTCAATATAAGATTATGCACACAAAACCAGTATGAAACAACTTTTGCGTTGCGTTTTGATGTGCGTGTGAAAATGCCAAAAGCCTACCCAATCAAAAGCCGGCACGGTACTTGTAATGGGGTCTACCGTATTTTCGCTCCCTAGGTGGCGCTAGTGTGAACCTCTCATTCTTCGTCCAATAGGGAATTAGCTAGTATAACACCATTGGACGTTCAATATTTGACAGCTGCTGTGATTGGACGAAATAACACCTTCCTACATTTGCGTTACGTGGCGAGCAAAAATACTTTAGTTCCCGTTTTAACTCCTGTGGCGTTCCAAGTTTCCATGGACAGCATTGATTGCTTACCATTAGGTAATCTGTCTACTTGGTTGCTTATAAAAAAGATACTCACCAATACAATTTCATGTAGAATATTCGGCGGGGAGCGATCTATGACGGAGTGTACAGTTCTCATGAGGACTGAGAAACCTTCGTTGTGGAACACGATGATGACTGAGGTGCTCGGCAGCTCTGTAGGGTAGTGCCAGTACTTGCACTCGTCCAGACGTGTGTCGGGAATCGATCTGAAGACAAAAATGAAGTATAACTTATGAAAGTATATGGTTTGTCGAAGTAGATGTCAATTTAATTGTATAGTTTTTTGTTAATTTTGTTTCTGAATTGTATTAATTTTTATTTCTTATATTTAATTACCTGATTAGTTTGTTTTTAAGTACCTAAGTAATAGTATTTATATAAGATTTACAGTATAACTTAATGGCGTAAGATGTAGTGTTATATATGTAAATTTTCTAAATAAATAAATAAATCCTAGTTTGTTACATTAAGAAGAAAAAAAGGTTGATTCGTTTCGGTTTTAACTTTGTTTTCTTAAAGTTAGCTACTTAGATATTAAAAAATCAGGTTTATTTATCAATTTATAGTGAGTTATTTCAAATTATTACCTAAACACCATAACCTATGTAATAACTATAAGTCAAGTAAAAGTTTAAAATAATGACTAATCTACTTAATCGCTTCCTTGTGCGTACTGCTAAGGAGTGGAATTCTCTGCCAGAGTCTGTATTTCCTGAAGAGTGTCTAACCGAGTGAATAGATTGCTTATGGGAGGACGTACTCTATCGTAGACCGCATCATCGCTTACCACCAGGCGAGATAGTGGTCAAACGTCGACCCATAAAATATACAGGGTGGAATTTTGTAATGCCACTTGAAGGGGAAGTCTCTCAGGAGTACTGTACTTTTATTGCATCGATCGTTCATTGTTTTCCTTTCATTAAATTTATGAAGTTTGTTAGAGAGATTTTATCCTTAGTGATCCTACTAATCGATTCGATTATCATGTGCGGCAAGCGAATTTTAAAAATCTTTGAATGCAGTTTTGTTTCTTTTCAAATATAAAAGAATATAAAATATAAAATATTCTATCTTAAATATTAAAAGTACTTCCTCTTCAGGTAGCATTACAAAATTCAACCGTGTATAAAAAAAATCAGCTTGCCTGCATTCTTAGAGCGTTTATTAAGGTCATTAAGACGACTAACTTCTAACGTATCTTGATCTTAATAACAATTTGTTCACAATATTAATCAGATTGTTGATGAGGAATAGGATATTTCAAGGTTGAGTCCATTGTACAGTAATGTAGGTTACTCACGACAACTGTTCAGCCAATGTTTTTAAACGTCATAAAACACTCGTACAATGCTTATGCAGGCAGGCAAGTACTATGTAGTGATTCTAAGCATTGGGTCATATTTGCGTGTGAATGGTTAAAGGATTTATTGCTCGCTGATTGAGTAAATTGAGCGAATTTAGTGGCAACTGTTACGTTGATAGTATGGAAGTTTTATAGCCTACCCATTATCTTGTTCTATTTTTTTAATGGAATAAGCGGGTAAACGAGCATATGGATCAAGTGATGATAAGCATTTGGTGTCGCCCATGGACACCTGGAACACCAGAGGCGTTACAAGTTCGTTACCGGCCTTTTGGGGATTAGAAGTTTGAAGATTTTTGGAGATTCAGCGATTGGGGAAGGGGGGGGGTAATTGGGCCTCCAGTAACCTCACTCACACGACGAAACACAACGCAAGCGTTGTTTCACGTCGGTTTTCTGTGAGGCCGTGGTATCACTCCGGTCGAAGCGGCCCATCCGTGCCGAAACATGGCTCTCCCACACTTGTTCTACAGGTCTTTCTGCACTCTGATGTGTTTACAAATATCATTTATACAGTTGTATGTTTGTAAACGCACGCACGACACAGGAGTGTGGGGAAACCATCCTAGTGTGGGGAAACGTTTTTCTAAGAAGAGAAAGAGAGTTGGTGGTTGCTGTTTACTGAAAGCCAAACATATCATCTATCATCTATATATATAAAATTCAAAGGTGATTGACTGACTGACTGACTGACATAGTGATCTATCAACGCACAGCCCAAACCGCTGGACAGATTGGGCTAAAATTTGGCATACACATAGATGTTATGACGTAGGCGTCCGCTAAGAAAGGATTTTGATAATTTCCACCCCCAAGGGGGTAAAAAAGGGGATGAAAGTTTGTATGAAACTTTGTCAGTTTTAAACCGATCGGGTTGAAATTTGGCATGCAGATAGATGTTATGACGTAAGCATCCGCTTTGAAAGGATTTTGATAATTTCCACCCCTAAGGGGGTAAAATAGGGGGTGAAAGTTTATATGATGCTTTGTCAGTTTTACACCGATGCAGATGAAATTCGGCATGCAGATAGATGTTATGACGTAAGCATCTGCTGTGAAAGGATTTTGATAATTTCCACCCCCAAGGGGGTAAAATAGGGATGAAAGTTTGTATGAAACTTTGTCAGTTTTAAACCGATCGGGTTGAAATTTGGCATGCAGATAGATGTTATGACGTAAGCATCCGCTTTGAAAGGATTTTGATAATTTCCACCCCTAAGGGGGTAAAATAGGGGGTGAAAGTTTATATGATGCTTTGTCAGTTTTACACCGATGTAGATGAAATTCGGCATGCAGTAGATGTTATGACGTAAGCATCCGCTGTGAAAGGATTTTGATAATTTCCACCCCCAAGGGGGTAAAATAGGGGATGAAAGTTTGTATGAGACTTTGTCAGTTTTAAACCGATCGGGTTGAAATTTGGCATGCAGATAGATGTTATGACGTAGGCATCCGCTGTGAGAGGATTTTGATAATTTCCACCCCCAAGGGGGTAAAATAGGGATGAAAGTTTGTATGGGACTTTGTCAGTTTTAAACCGATCGGTTGAAATTTGGCATGCAGATAGATGTTATGACGTAAATCTGCTGTGAAAGGATTTTGATAATTTCCACCCCCAAGGGGGTAAAATAGGGGATGAAAGTTTGTATGAAGCTTTGTCAGTTTTACACCGATGCAGATGAAATTCGGCATGCAGGTAGATGTTATGACGTAGGCATCCCAAGTAAGGATTTTGATTATTTCCACCTCCAATGGGGTAATGTAGGGGATGAACGTTTGTATGAAGCTTTGTCAGTTTTACACCGATCGGGTTGAAATTCGACGTGCAGATGGATATTATGACGTAAACGTCCCTTTAGAAAGGTTTTTGAACATTCTCACCCCAAAGTATGATACTTTGCCAGTTTTAAATTGATCGGGCTGACACATTGCATGCATAAATTTACTATGACATAGGTATCTCCTTAGAAAGGATTTTGATAAATTCCACCCCTAAGGGGATAAAATAGGAATGAGAGTTTGTAAAAATCTTCTTAGCCATTGAATTTAGAATCATTGAATCTTTTTGAATTACATTCGGTAAAACGATGATTTGGGACCTGGGTAACGTTTGATAGTTTTTATCACAGATGTCCCACGGGAACGGGAACTATTCGTCAATGCCCATATATATAAAATTCAAAGGTGATTGACTGACTGACTGACTGACATAGTGATCTATCAACGCACAGGCCAAACCGCTGGACAGATTGGGCTAAAATTTGGCATACACATAGATGTTATGACGTAGGCGTCCGCTAAAAGGATTTTGATAATTTCCACCCCCAAGGGGGTAAAAAAGGGGATGAAAGTTTGTATGAAACTTTGTCAGTTTTAAACCGATCGGGTTGAAATTTGGCATGCAGATAGATGTTATGACGTAAGCATCCGCTTTGAAAGGATTTTGATAATTTCCACCCCTAAGGGGGTAAAATAGGGGGTGAAAGTTTATATGATGCTTGTCAGTTTTACACCGATGCAGATGAAATTCGGCATGCAGATAGATGTTATGACGTAAGCATCTGCTGTGAAAGGATTTTGATAATTTCCACCCCCAAGGGGGTAAAATAGGGGATGAAAGTTTGTATGAAACTTTGTCAGTTTTAAACCGATCGGGTTGAAATTTGGCATGCAGATAGATGTTATGACGTAAGCATCCGCTTTGAAAGGATTTTGATAATTTCCACCCCTAAGGGGGTAAAATAGGGGGTGAAAGTTTATATGATGCTTTGTCAGTTTTACACCGATGTAGATGAAATTCGGCATGCAGATAGATGTTATGACGTAAGCATCCGCTGTGAAAGGATTTTGATAATTTCCACCCCAAGGGGGTAAAATAGGGGATGAAAGTTTGTATGAGACTTTGTCAGTTTTAAACCGATCGGGTTGAAATTTGGCATGCAGATAGATGTTATGACGTAGGCATCCGCTGTGAGAGGATTTTGATAATTTCCACCCCAAGGGGGTAAAATAGGGGATGAAAGTTTGTATGAGACTTTGTCAGTTTTAAAACCGATCGGGTTGAAATTTGGCATGCAGATAGATGTTATGACGTAGGCATCCGCTGTGAGAGGATTTTGATAATTTCCACCCCCAAGGGGGTAAAATAGGGGATGAAAGTTTGTATGGGACTTTGTCAGTTTTAAACCGATCGGGTTGAAATTTGGCATGCAGATAGATGTTATGACGTAGTAATCTGCTGTGAAAGGATTTTGATAATTTCCACCCCCAAGGGGGTAAAATAGGGGATGAAAGTTTGTATGAAGCTTTGTCAGTTTTACACCGATGCAGATGAAATTCGGCATGCAGGTAGATGTTATGACGTAGGCATCCCAAGTAAGGATTTTGATTATTTCCACCTCCAATGGGGTAATGTAGGGGATGAACGTTTGTATGAAGCTTTGTCAGTTTTACACCGATCGGGTTGAAATTCGACGTGCAGATGGATATTATGACGTAAACGTCCCTTTAGAAAGGTTTTTGAACATTCTCACCCCAAAGTATGATACTTTGCCAGTTTTAAATTGATCGGGCTGACACATTGCATGCATAAATTTACTATGACATAGGTATCTCCTTAGAAAGGATTTTGATAAATTCCACCCCTAAGGGGATAAAATAGGGAATGAGAGTTTGTAAAAATCTTCTTAGCCATTGAATTTAGAATCATTGAATCTTTTTGAATTACATTCGGTAAAACGATGATTTGGGACCTGGGTAACGTTTGATAGTTTTTATCACAGATGTCCCACGGGAACGGGAACTATTCGTCAATGCCCATATATATAAAATTCAAAGGTGATTGACTGACTGACTGACTGACATAGTGATCTATCAACGCACAGGCCAAACCGCTGGACAGATTGGGCTAAAATTTGGCATACACATAGATGTTATGACGTAGGCGTCCGCTAAGAAAGGATTTTGATAATTTCCACCCCCAAGGGGGTAAAAAAGGGGATGAAAGTTTGTATGAAACTTTGTCAGTTTTAAACCGATCGGGTTGAAATTTGGCATGCAGATAGATGTTATGACGTAAGCATCCGCTTTGAAAGGATTTTGATAATTTCCACCCCTAAGGGGGTAAAATAGGGGGTGAAAGTTTATATGATGCTTTGTCAGTTTTACACCGATGCAGATGAAATTCGGCATGCAGATAGATGTTATGACGTAAGCATCTGCTGTGAAAGGATTTTGATAATTTCCACCCCCAAGGGGGTAAAATAGGGGATGAAAGTTTGTATGAAACTTTGTCAGTTTTAAACCGATCGGGTTGAAATTTGGCATGCAGATAGATGTTATGACGTAAGCATCCGCTTTGAAAGGATTTTGATAATTTCCACCCCTAAGGGGGTAAAATAGGGGGTGAAAGTTTATATGATGCTTTGTCAGTTTTACACCGATGTAGATGAAATTCGGCATGCAGATAGATGTTATGACGTAAGCATCCGCTGTGAAAGGATTTTGATAATTTCCACCCCCAAGGGGGTAAAATAGGGGATGAAAGTTTGTATGAGACTTTGTCAGTTTTAAACCGATCGGGTTGAAATTTGGCATGCAGATAGATGTTATGACGTAGGCATCCGCTGTGAGAGGATTTTGATAATTTCCACCCCCAAGGGGGTAAAATAGGGGATGAAAGTTTGTATGGGACTTTGTCAGTTTTAAACCGATCGGGTTGAAATTTGGCATGCAGATAGATGTTATGACGTAGTAATCTGCTGTGAAAGGATTTTGATAATTTCCACCCCCAAGGGTAAAATAGGGGATGAAAGTTTGTATGAAGCTTTGTCAGTTTTACACGATGCAGATGAAATTCGGCATGCAGGTAGATGTTATGACGTAGGCATCCCAAGTAAGGATTTTGATTATTTCCACCTCCAATGGGGTAATGTAGGGGATGAACGTTTGTATGAAGCTTTGTCAGTTTTACACCGATCGGGTTGAAATTCGACGTGCAGATGGATATTATGACGTAAACGTCCCTTTAGAAAGGTTTTTGAACATTCTCACCCCAAAGTATGATACTTTGCCAGTTTTAAATTGATCGGGCTGACACATTGCATGCATAAATTTACTATGACATAGGTATCTCCTTAGAAAGGATTTTGATAAATTCCACCCCTAAGGGGATAAAATAGGGAATGAGAGTTTGTAAAAATCTTCTTAGCCATTGAATTTAGAATCATTGAATCTTTTTGAATTACATTCGGTAAAACGATGATTTGGGACCTGGGTAACGTTTGATAGTTTTTATCACAGATGTCCCACGGGAACGGGAACTATTCGTCAATGCCCATACACCGTGATATTTTAATGGTTGTTTTCCCACAGTAAA
Source organism: Spodoptera littoralis (assembly GCA_902850265.1). Taxonomy (NCBI): domain Eukaryota; kingdom Metazoa; phylum Arthropoda; class Insecta; order Lepidoptera; family Noctuidae; genus Spodoptera; species Spodoptera littoralis. Next base: position 2,830,826 of record LR824539.2, on the reverse strand, counting down.
ATGATTCTATCTTAGTAGTACAATAGATTGAGAAAGTTGTTTTTAATTTAAATAAAAAAATAGCAGTTTTACGATAGTGATACACGAAACTTGAAAGAAACCGCGAACCAATAGTACCGCCGCCGCGACCGGCCACCGGCCGCTGTCATTGTCGCTCGCGCTTATCAAAAGGCTGATAACTCAGTATTTACTAACAAGTGATTTCCATTTTCCCTTCATACTTTAACGGGCTTGGGACCGTCGTAAATACTTTTTAACTACACTTACTAAACACAAACATAAACAAAATTTAATCAAGAGATATCTTGTTTATTACTGAATTTGGCAAAGTATTTAAGGCGTATTTAAAAAATGGGAATCAACGTATTTACAACGATTTTAATCACACAACTTATTGTTTATTTACAAATGTACAAGTACTTACACTTCCCGGTAACGGAGCAATTGTTCAAAGTGTAAGCCACCGCGTTCCACACATAATCGTGCACGTTTTAACTGATTGGCTTTCAATTTTAATAATTTGTCTCTGTCACGTATAATCACATCAAAAGCGTCCACTATCGCACTTTTTAACGCGTCGCGAGTTTCGTATTCTTGCCGATACACAAGGCGTTTGAAATTAGACCACAAATAAAAGTCTATTGGAGTAAGATCCGGACTTCGTGGTGGCCATGGCACTGGCCCACCACGACCGATCCAGCGCTGGGGAAACACCGAGTCGAGGTGCTCTCGCACGGCGCGCTGATAATGCGCAGGGCAACCATCGTGCTGGTAATACAGGCCATCCATTGGCACTGCTAACGGAATGTCATCTAGTAAGTCCGGGATAACACTACGTAGCATTTGTAGGTACGTTTCACCAGTTAAGTGTCCTGTCACAAAATGAAGCCGCGAAGACGAAGTGACTCCATGTGCCGCGGCTCCTCGTAAAGTCGACGGGCGGCATGCGAATCATAATTTGCCCTCGCGTACAATTGCACCATAGCTACGTACTCCACGTTAGAAAAAACCTAATGGCAATCCATTTTGGCGGCAACAATATTGTACTGCGCTTACGCGGTTGCGCGGACGGCGTTCGCGGTGCGACTGGTGCGAATGAAAGCCATGCGAGCCGGTGCGAACCGATGCGAGTGACAGAGAGAGCGGTGGTTGCCTTTGTTGTTTGTTGTGACTTCGTGAGGCGATCCGCTCGCGCGCGCGTGCATTGTAGTTTATGCTGTATTACTTAGTACGAGAGATTATTTTACTATGAACATTGATTTGACGTCACATTTTAGAAGAGAAACTATCGTTTCTCATGCTTTCGAGTTGATGATTATTTTTTTGAGTAGATGAGGAGAAAAAAATTTTTTTTTTCAAAAAGTAACTTGCATTATTCGATAGTACTACTAAAGGGAAATCGTTTTGCTGCGGGAAAACAACCATTAAAATATCACGGTGTATATATAAAATTCAAAGGTGATTGACTGACTGACTGACTGACATAGTGATCTATCAACGCACAGGCCAAACCGCTGGACAGATTGGGCTAAAATTTGGAATACAGATAGATGTTATGACGTAGGCATCCGCTAAGAAAGGATTTTGATAATTTCCACCCCCAAGGGGGTAAAATAGGGGATGAAAGTTTGTATGAGACTTTGTCAGTTTTAAACCGATCGGGTTGAAATTTGGCATGCAGATAGATTCTCACCCCAAAGTGGGTAAAATAGGGGGTGAAAGTTTGTATGATACTTTGCCAGTTTTAAATTGGTCGGGCTGAGACTTTGCATGCATAAAGTTGCTATGACATAGGTATCTCCTCAAAAAGGTATCTCCTAAGGGGATAAAATAGGGAATGAGAGTTTGTATTAATTTTCTTAGCCATTGAATTTAGAATCATTGATTCTTTTTGAATTAAATTCGGTAAAACGATGATTTGGGACCTGGGTAACGTATGATAGTTTTTTCACAGATGTCTCACGAGAACGGGAACTATGCGTCAATGCCCCAGGACTCTCTAACTCTCAACCACTGAACTTATTCTAGAGAGATTCGGTACAACAATAGTCGATAGAATAGTTTTTATTACTCAAACCTTACGTGATCGGGCACTGTACTGGTAAGATCCCTGCGGGATTATTTATTTATTGAAACTACGATAAATCATTTCAAAATAGGTAAATCTATAAAATTCATATCTATCTTCTATCTATAAATAAAATTCAAAGGTGATTGACTGACTGACTGACTGACATAGTGATCTATCAACGCACAGCCCAAACCGCTGGACAGATTGGGCTAAAATTTGGCATACACATAGATGTTATGACGTAGGCGTCCGCTAAGAAAGGATTTTGATAATTTCCACCCCCAAGGGGGTAAAAAAGGGGATGAAAGTTTGTATGAAACTTTGTCAGTTTTAAACCGATCGGGTTGAAATTTGGCATGCAGATAGATGTTATGACGTAAGCATCCGCTTTGAAAGGATTTTGATAATTTCCACCCCTAAGGGGGTAAAATAGGGGGTGAAAGTTTATATGATGCTTTGTCAGTTTTACACCGATGCAGATGAAATTCGGCATGCAGATAGATGTTATGACGTAAGCATCCGCTGTGAAAGGATTTTGATAATTTCCACCCCCAAGGGGGTAAATAGGGGATGAAAGTTTGTATGAAACTTTGTCAGTTTTAAACCGATCGGGTTGAAATTTGGCATGCAGATAGATGTTATGACGTAAGCATCCGCTTTGAAAGGATTTTGATAATTTCCACCCTAAGGGGGTAAAATAGGGGGTGAAAGTTTATATGATGCTTTGTCAGTTTTACACCGATGTAGATGAAATTCGGCATGCAGATAGATGTTATGACGTAAGCATCCGCTGTGAAAGGATTTTGATAATTTCCACCCCCAAGGGGGTAAAATAGGGGATGAAAGTTTGTATGAGACTTTGTCAGTTTTAAACCGATCGGGTTGAAATTTGGCATGCAGATAGATGTTATGACGTAGGCATCCGCTGTGAGAGGATTTTGATAATTTCCACCCCCAAGGGGGTAAAATAGGGGATGAAAGTTTGTATGGGACTTTGTCAGTTTTAAACCGATCGGGTTGAAATTTGGCATGCAGATAGATGTTATGACGTAAGCATCCGCTTTGAAAGGATTTTGATAATTTCCACCCCTAAGGGGGTAAAATAGGGGGTGAAAGTTTATATGATGCTTTGTCAGTTTTACACCGATGCAGATGAAATTCGGCATGCAGATAGATGTTATGACGTAAGCATCCGCTGTGAAAGGATTTTGATAATTTCCACCCCCAAGGGGGTAAAATAGGGGATGAAAGTTTGTATGAAACTTTGTCAGTTTTAAACCGATCGGGTTGAAATTTGGCATGCAGATAGATGTTATGACGTAAGCATCCGCTTTGAAAGGATTTTGATAATTTCCACCCCTAAGGGGGTAAAATAGGGGGTGAAAGTTTATATGATGCTTTGTCAGTTTTACACCGATGCAGATGAAATTCGGCATGCAGATAGATGTTATGACGTAAGCATCCGCTGTGAAAGGATTTTGATAATTTCCACCCCCAAGGGGGTAAAATAGGGGATGAAAGTTTGTATGAGACTTTGTCAGTTTTAAACCGATCGGGTTGAAATTTGGCATGCAGATAGATGTTATGACGTAGGCATCCGCTGTGAGAGGATTTTGATAATTTCCACCCCCAAGGGGGTAAAATAGGGGATGAAAGTTTGTATGGGACTTTGTCAGTTTTAAACCGATCGGGTTGAAATTTGGCATGCAGATAGATGTTATGACGTAGTAATCCGCTGTGAAAGGATTTTGATAATTTCCACCCCCAAGGGGGTAAAATAGGGGATGAAAGTTTGTATGAAGCTTTGTCAGTTTTACACCGATGCAGATGAAATTCGGCATTCAGGTAGATGTTATGACGTAGGCATCCCAAGTAAGGATTTTGATTATTTCCACCTCCAATGGGGTAATGTAGGGGATGAACGTTTGTATGAAGCTTTGTCAGTTTTACACCGATCGGGTTGAAATTCGACGTGCAGATGGATATTATGACGTAAACGTCCCTTTAGAAAGGTTTTTGAACATTCTCACCCCAAAGTATGATACTTTGCCAGTTTTAAATTGATCGGGCTGACACATTGCATGCATAAATTTACTATGACATAGGTATCTCCTTAGAAAGGATTTTGATAAATTCCACCCCTAAGGGGATAAAATAGGGAATGAGAGTTTGTAAAAATCTTCTTAGCCATTGAATTTAGAATCATTGAATCTTTTTGAATTACATTCGGTAAAACGATGATTTGGGACCTGGGTAACGTTTGATAGTTTTTATCACAGATGTCCCACGGGAACGGGAACTATTCGTCAATGCCCCAGGACTCTCTAACTCTTAACCACTGAACTTATTTTAGAGAGATTCGGTACAACAATAGTCGATAGAATAGTTTTATTACTCAAACCTTACGTGATCGGGCACTGTACTGGTAAGACCCCTGCGGGATTATTTATTTATTGAAACTACGATAAATCATTTCAAAATAGCTAAATCTTACTTGGGCACTGAATTGATTCAGTCAGAAGTTATTAATCTACGCGGACGAAGTCGCGGGCAACAGCTAGTATATACATATAATCATTGTCTGTAGGTACTATCTTCAGCACTTCAGCAGTGAACGTCTTGTAGCTGATATGATGGTGACGGTTACCGTTTACCATACGAAGGCCCGTAAGCTTTATTGCTATCATAAGTATCATCCTTACTAATATTATAAATCGGAAAGTGAGTTTGTTTGCTTGTTTGTTCCGCTTTCACGTCGTAACTACTAAACCGATTGCTTTGAATCTTGTGCAGATGTAAAGTTAGAAGTCCAGATTAAATAATAGGGTACTTTTTATCCCGAAAAAATTGATATTCTCGAGGGAAAACGAAATTATTGGTATAGATGGCGCCGTGTGTATTCGTACATGTCATATAGGCTACTTTTTATCCTTTTGTGACGCGAGCGAAGCCGCGGGTAAAAGCTAGTAATAAATATACACGAAATTCCCACTAACCTGTTCATAGCGATATCATTGGAGGCTGCTATGTTCATGCCGTATTCACCCTCGGACTCTGCAATATCGTTGGCCCTGTCCTGGGCCATGTGGTAAGGCTTGCCTTCTTCACCGGGGCCTTTCACGACATGCAGGTCTCTCGGCTCGAAGTTACCGAGTTCTGGAACAAAGAATTAAGTGTTACATACATTTTATTACGGTATAGATAGGTAAAAGAGTAGGTGGGTCACCTGATGGTAAGCAATCGGCGCTGTACCTGCACCACTAGAGAACCTACAAGTGCGATGCGGCAATGGGCCTTGTGTGAGGCTGTGGTAGTTCAGCTGGCCTATTCGTTTCGTTTCGAAGTAGAATCACCCACGATTTCACCACTTCATTGGATAAAGCACGAGTGAAAATAAAGTAAAATCGTTCCGATTAATTTTCAGTATTTTCCCCACAATTAGCCGTAGACGCAGAATTCACTACCACTGAAAATGCCTATTCGGTACGCCATTTCATTTTGTTTTAATCGCAATTTCACTGCGACAACGGTAATTTTCCGGTTTATTATGTGTTATAAAGTCATAATTGTATTGTTATAATATAGGTAATGTGAATTTAAAATGGCAGGTAAGTATTGTAAAGTATTGAATTCTAGTGCTGCTACATACTCGTAATTAAATTATCTTATTGATAGTGTAAATATTATACTTACTCGTATATACCCAAGCGGTCAGCGGTGACCGCTTTCCACTAACTACATTATAGACCTTATTTCCGATGTTTAGAGACTACTTTTGTATGAACAAATTTAGGGGATGATATTTAAGATATTACAACAGGTTAAATGCGAAAGTGCGTCAAAACTGTTTAGGGGATTGGGGTAAAATTTGATAATTTGAAGTAGGAATTATTGTCTAAAATGACACATAGGTTTTTTATCTCACAGGAACGGGGGCGAAACCGTTGGCAGAAGCTAATAATTTAATACGTAACGAATTACAAGTGTGGGAGAGCCATGCTTCGGTACGAATGCGCCAGCTCGACCGGAGTGATACCACGACGTCACAGAAAACCGACGTGAAGCAATGCTTGCGTTATTATTCGTCGTGTGAGTGAGGTTACCGGAGACCCAATTACCCCCCTCTACTTCCCCAATCTCCCCAATCCCTAACGATCTTCAAGCTCCTAATCTCCAAAAGGCCGGTACACACTTGTATCGCCTCTGGTATTCCAGGTGTCCATGGGCGACGCCGATTGCATACCATCAGGTGATCTGTCAGCTCGTTTATCGGCTTATGCCATACAAAGAAATATGATATGACTGAACAGTACGTGAAAGCGCTTGATTACCTGCTAAGTTTTTATTTTATGGTTAATAGACTATTTAATTAAGGTACCTATTACTAATTCAATTATTCGAACCTGTTTTATAATCTTTAGTGTCTTTACGACCAGTCTAGACCAAGATAGACTACCGAAGACTCTTTAAAAATAGTTACCTATTAGTTATATAAAAAGTCTCGATATCAAAAATTCAATGTCTTAAAATAAACATAAAGAGATAACAAAAAGTCACAAAGTCACGCATTTTATACAATGTAAAGCTCACTTTTCACTTATGTTACGAGTCTTATGTAGGGATGAGTCTATAGCCACAATTCCAGGGTCCGTGCTACTATTGAGACTTTTTTTAAAAACCCCGTAGTACTTTGTTCGGCCCGGGAATCGACCCCGAGACCCCTTACAACGTAGTCGCACTTGCGACCATTTAGCTAACGAGGCAGTCCGCCCGAACATTATAAGAGATAATTTATTCCAGTATTAGCCTATATTTAATGAAACCGGTTTTGTAGACTGTCGTACAATCTGCGACCAGTTTTCGCCATTTTAGACTGCATAGCGCAAAGTGAAAGACTAACTCTTCATTATCATTTCATATTTATTTATAAAATTCAAAGACTGGTTGATAAATAAACAAGTGTGACGTGATTTTGATTCATGTACCGACTCTGAGAGCTATGTACTTACACACATTTTAGTCACATTTTCTATAATATGTTTAAACAAAGACATATTATTATTAGTTACTGTTGCCCGAGACTTCGGCCGCGTAGAATATGATTCATGTTTTATCCAATGGGAGCATTTAATCGGAATAAAAAGTATCATATCACCTAAGTCAGTACATATCCTGTCTGTATAACTAATTTCATCAAAATCCGTATGGTACTTTCAGCGTGATTAACGGACAAACATGCAAACAAAGAACTTTCACATTTAACCAGATTTTTTTTTTAAGCGGGAAAATCATTGAATATCTGCTCCCGCCTGGGTGAGGCGGGAGGGAGTATCAGACACTTTTTTTTTTAAAGGGGGAAAGTCATCGAATGACTGCTCCCGCCTGGGTGGGGCGGAAGGGAGTGTCAGACTCTTACTGACTAAAAACCACCCCGTTCCTTCTCCTGCACGTCGAGCCGGAGCCCCGGTTACCCGTTAGGTTCTCCGCGACAGTGTCAGACTCTTACTGACTAAAAACCACCCCGTTCCTTCTCCTGCAGTTCGAGCCGGAGCCCCGGTAACCCGTTAGGTTCTCCGCGACACAATTAACTAGAATATTAGTGTTATTACTACTACTATGTAAATTAGTTGTAAAAATCTTCTATTTTTCTTAAGTTGCGATTTCGAGTAACATTATTTATTGATAATCAGTTCATTGACCTCATTGAATATGACTCACAAGAAAAGAATAGCTAAACAACTACTAGTATTTAGAATTACCAGCATAACGGAATAAATAAAACAGTATGTCCCTGGGTTTATAGTCAAAAATTAATAAAAACAAAATCATACACTACACCTAAAAGTAGGGTGACATGAAAAGATACTTATAACCTGAACATTAATATAGACATATTTTTTTAAACATTTTCAAATACACAATTATAGACATTCTGCACTATTTTTATTATAGCAATATTGGCTACAATTACTCATTTTTTATTGTTTTTGAGGGGGAAATTATGAGGTGAGGCGAGAGGAAGTAGGGAGTGTCAGACTGACTGAAAACCACCCTCGTTCCTACTCCTGCACTTCGAGCCGGAGCCCCGGCAACCCGTTAAGTCTTCCGCGGCTCCGACAATTCGACTCTTACGCCCGAATACTGAAAGGCTGAGTCTGTACTTAAATATCGTGCCATCTCTGTAATTTTATAAATAACTAGCTACTTCCACGCGGTTTCACTTGCTCTGCTCGGCGCCTATTAACCGTAGCGTCATATTTTATAGCCTATAGCCTTCCTCGATAAATGGACTATCCAACACAGAAAGAATTTTTCAAATCGGACCAGTAGTTTCGGAGATTAGCGCGTTCAAACAAAAAAACAATAAAACAAACAAATAAACTTCAGCTTTATAATATTAGTATAGATTTGTAGTAACGATACTATGTATTTAAGCAAGACTTAAATTGAGTAGCATTTGAGTATTTCGACATTATTCTTTTTTAAAACCTTCTTTTAAAAGTCTATCTTATCTAAATGGGGAAATAGAAAATTAACTTTTAAAGCATTCAGCCAGTATAATGATAGTAGCTCTCTCTTTATTTAGTATTCTAAGCATATACTGTCTTTACACTAGCTAGCAGTCATAGGTTGTCATTGTTCAAACAAAAAATACGAAATGTATTGCTGCTAGACGCCTATTGATCATTGTAAGACATTTTAAATACAAATAACATCTATTTTATTACTAGCTACTTCCGCGCGGATTCACACACTCTGCTCCGCTCCTATTGGTCGTAGCGTGATGTTTTATAGCCTATAGCAATCCTCAATAAATGCGCTATCCAACATAAAAAGAATTATTCAAATCAGACTTGTAGTTACGGAGATTAGTAACAAACAAAAAAACAAACTCTTCCCCTTTATATAATAGTATAATATTTAGATGACCTGACATGATTTCAACACTGAACTGCGATGGACAACCAGATTTATGACCACAACCACTCTGTCAAGAGCGTACAACTAAGAAGAAGAAGCAGAAGAACATGAAGACACTAATTTGCCATTGTGATTAAGTCTGTCACTTTTAAATTAAAATATGAAATATAAATTATATAAAGCGGAAGAGTTTGTTTGTTTGTTTGAACACGCTAATCTCCATAACTACGAGTCTGATTTGAATAATTCTTTTGGTGTTGGATTGCGCATTTATCGAGGATGGCTATAGGCTATAAAACATCACGCTACGACCAATAGGAGCTGAGCAGAGCGTGTGAAACCGCGCGGAAGTAGCTAATGTAATATAAATTTTACACTTTTAAGCCATGGTATGTAGACATATGCGGGACACAATGTGTTTTCTACTGTGTATCATAATATAAGAGGTTAAATCATCTGTTTGAGTGAATAAGCATTCTGTGTGAAGGTGCTCAGAAGTGTGACAGTTGGTTTATTTTGTTCTTTATTAAATTGTTACTTGTTACTATGTATACATACATACATACAACAGTGTCTTAATATGTATACAAATATTTATTTGAATGGATGTGGATCAGCCACAGATGATTCAGTATAACATTGAATAATGCATATTGTGTTTATGAGAATTATACATACTGTCTACATCAATAGATGACTTATCAGTAAGATTTTATTAACAACTTGCTACCTCCACGCAGTTTTATCTGTTCTGCTCGGCGCCTATTGATCGTAGCATGATGTTTTATAGCATATAACCTTCCTCAATAAACGGGCTATCTAACATTAAAAGAATTTTTCAAATCGGACCAGTAGTTTTTGATTTTGGGGCAAACAAACAAACTCTTCATCTTTATATCATAAGATTAATAAGTAGAAAATAATATAGGATACTGAAAGAAAATCAGATGTTTAAGAAAAAAAATGTAATTGAAAACACATAAAAAAATTTATTTACACATTAAAAGGAGGTTTTAATTACCTATATGGGACACTTAGATAGCTATCTAAGATTATACTATTCTGTGAATTATTATTGATTAGATTATAAAAACATAACTTTGTTTTAAATTTTAATTGTATCATTTCCATCCATCTAGAACTGAACTCTTTCATATCAAATGTGGGAAACTATTTATTCTATTCACTTTGGAATTGAAAGAATATATTTTGTATTTTATAGCTACTACTTCCTAACACGATAAAACAACAATTAACTGTAAAATTACAATAGAAAGTTAACACAAACTTTGTACCACAATAGTTTGCGACAGAGCTGTGAATATAACGATATACGGCAATTATACGGACACAAAACATGTACTGACGCAACAAAAACATTGCGAGGTCTGTGGAACCGATATGCCGGGGCCGTGGGCCAACTAACAGTACTTGCTATTAACACTTACAAACACCAACAAATTACTCAAATAAGTAAACAATTACGTTACCTGTCTTCAAAGTCGGGTAAACGTCACGATGTGATTTATAAAATGCAGACTGGGACTCCAAATTTAATTCTCGCTCGAATTCAACAGCACCAGTATCCGTGGACCACTTATGCAAAGCGAATAGTAGAAGTAATAGAATCGCGCACGCCGCTCCCATGCGGATGATCCGGCCTCTTCGCACATTTGTGATCCTCATTTTTTTAATTTATTTTAGTACATAACAAATGAAATTTTTAATGAAATTTAACTCGAACGTCCCGAGAAATCGTCGACGATCGACTCGCGGGTGACGTTTAGTTGGTGACAAATTGACAACGTCAACATACTGCGTTCCGTAATACGTTCCGATTAGCGATGCACTTTTTTATTACATCATTTATTGTTGGTTATTAAACATTTTTATAATTAAATTACCTTTCCTATTTGATTACAAGCATCATCATGCACAAGTAGACAATATAAAACTTTTAATTTTATTGAAGGTACTTGCAATTTTCTGAAATTGGAAGATTGATGCAATTTCTAAACGGTGTAATTTGGCAGTGGCACTTTTGTTTGACTTGACATTGACAGATTATTCAATTCAAATCAACCGTTTGCTTGGCTTGTATTTTGAATTTGAATGAAATTAGTTTTACGTTATTGTTTGTTTATTTTGCGGGACAAAATATTGCGAGAAAGTGCATATAAACGTATTGATAATCAATTAGATTTTTTAAACTGGGTTACATCAAGTGAAATTGTTAAATTGTGAAAAGAATTCCCAAAAAGTAACAATGGAAAGAGGTACGATTGCTTTAAACAATCATTTTCAGTTTATTTTGTAATGTTTCTGTGGATTATTTAGATGATTATCATGCCCGTTTTTGATGGCATGCCTAAGAATACTTAGGTAGCCAATTCTTATCAGACATAACATAACATCACGCCTTTTTATCCCCGAAAGGGTAGGCAGAGGTGCACATTACGGCACTTAATGCCACTGTACAATGTAACACCCACTTTTCACTATTTATGTTGTATTATGTATTTCCACACTCTGTGCCACTACTGAGATTTTTAAAAACCCGGTAATACTTTGCTCCTGACCCGGGAATCGAACCCGAGACCCCTTGCCTGGCAGTTGCACTTGGGACCACTCGGCAAACAAGGCAGTTCCTATAAGAATATATTTATAATAAACACTTGTAATTACAGCACAAGCGTTTATGGAGAACTTCATAGGCAATTGGAATGGGGACTTTCCAAACTATCCGCTGACAGCTGAGGACCTGAAGAAACCTCATGCAGTGATGGGAGCTTTGCTTCAAGTGCTTGACAGACTTGGTATTGATACAGATGTTGTTCTGGCTGTAAGTATGCTAAGGTTTTATTTTAAACTTAATTGATTATAGCAATAAGGTACACTTTAGTTGTGTATGTATGTATGATTTCATTCATAATGAAATGGTCAGTGGCCTTAGTATAAGTTTGTTTTATGTTTAAAGTAATCGTAACAAGTATGTGTTCGGTGCTGCAATTGGTTGTTTCATTGCCGGCCAATCAGAGTGCCGAACGCATTATCGTTTTGAATACATTAAACGTAAAATGAACTTGTACGAAGGTGTCTGTATTTTTATTGTAGATAAGTAGTTGTTGTATGAAGTGAAATACTTTATCTTATTTATTAGTTTGCACCTTTTATTTTATATTATTTTCCCAATGAATTAGCTAAAAATTGCAAGTTACTCACGTGAATATACTGAGAAAAGCTCTTCTAGTTTCGAACTACAGAGAGTCTTCCTCATGAGCAACGTGCATAATCGTGACGACGTCACATAGACTACTCCACGCAACACATTCACGTGAGCAACCGGTAATTAATTCAGTTTGTCTGACGATAGCTATTATAAAAACTTTCTCAATTATCCCTTCTTAATTTATACTTTGAATTAGCTGACTGACACATTTATTAACGATTTGCTTACAGCCACCTCCAAAAGAAGACCGCAACGAAAACACAATGTACTACTGGGACCTCCTTCCCGTTATCAACATGACTCGAGTCATCAATCACCTTGTCTCCGTGATGCCACAAGTAGAGGCTACAATCAGCATCGTACACTTCCTTCAACCAACGGCCACTACGTCACACTCCATACTGTTGTTGCTATTCAACCTCATGGTGTTCAATGAAGAGAAGATGAGGAATATTGCTCCATATGAAGAGGAGTTGTTTGCGAAGACTGGCGAGGTCAGTATTGCAAATTTTTTCATCTTATTTAATAGATCCCACTCCATTGTATTGGACAAATGTTGTTTAATATTATGTACTTTCTTGACACAAAAGTCACACTTTGTGAATTTTCATTGTGATGTGGAAAACAAAATAAAAAAGACATGTTATGCAAATGATTACCTTTATTGCAGGTTAAAGCTTTAGAGGAAAGGAAGAATAGACTGCTGGAAATGCTAAATGAACAGGCTGAAGAAAAAGGAAAACGAGCTGGAAGACTGGAAAAGGTAACTGAAAGTTTGCTTTTGTTAATATGTTACTTTAAACTACTCTGTGCCTTTTGCCTAACGCCACTTTAGCGCTTGTCTACCGTGAGAGTAGAAAACTAAATGTATGGGGACGAATCGTCCCCGTAATCGTAAATCGTAAATCGTAAAAATTTACGTCATTCCCATATAATTTGGTTTTCTATTCTACATTTAGACAAGCGCTAAGTGGCATTTGGCTACAGCTGCTGGACTCTGGTTGTAGTTAACAAATCCGCTATACAGCCCATGAAAGATTGCGTACCATTTACAGTTCTTCAGTTATGCCATTTTTTCCGGCTTCTCATATTGCTCTGCATTCATGTAAAAGTACTCTTAAGATGGTATGATCTTTACTTGAGTAGCCTATCAGGACAGAGTATGCCCCCGCGACCAAGTAGAGGCAAACTATAATAACAAATCATGTGCCTCTAAATCTAAATTATATATATATAATAATATAAATCTAAATTATTCTTTACTAATCATTCCAGCTTGACCACGATATAAAAATGTTTGAAGAAGAATTGAAACAAGAGAAAGAAATCCATGATGAAGAAAAACTGGAGTTAGAAGCTATACAGAAGGAGAACAAGCAGACTGAGATGATTATAGAACAGAAGAAGAGTCATAGAGATGCGCTGATGGCTGAAGTAGCTAGGAAAAGGGCACTTAGGTATGTAATTCTAAGTTTTATTTTTTACTGTCGCCAGTTAATTGACCAGGGTGCTTACTCTTGAAACCAATCTTAAGGTCAATGCAATTTGAATCCAATAAAATCTTAATAATTATTCATTGTCAACATTATACAACCACAATCGTAGCTGTTGAAATAGCATTCAGAGTACGGAATATAAAGCCAAACTCAATACCATTCATTTCGATCAATATCCACGCAATACGGATGCAATGGGCGCTAGTGTTGTAACTCAAGAGTACGAAATTTCGCAATACCAATGTCGATCGATCGGAATTGGATTCAAGAGTAAGCCTGGGGGTATGGATCGACATTGGGAGGTATTCCTCGTAGCGCTCCCGTTTTGAAGCGCGCCCATCTAAGCGCTCCCGTTTTGTTATATTATTAAATTTATTTCCTCTAAGCGCTCCCATGATTAACTTTCGGATAGAGATAGGACTATACTAACTGAAATTATCGATAAGAACTAGGTAATAAGTAGAACACATTCTTATAATATACAACTAGCGGCCCGTCCCGGTTTCGCACGGCTTTGGTAATTATTTTTTTTTATTTTATTGTAGAGCGCTTAGATGGGCGCGCTTCAAAACGGGAGCGCTACGAGGTATACCTCGACATTGGTATTGTGAAATTTCATCAAAACAAGTAGGTATTTGTAGTGACTGTTTAATATATTAATTAATTATACTTAATTTGTGTCGCGGAGAACCTAATGGGTTACCGGGGCTCCGGCTCGACGTGCAGGAGAAGGAACGGGGTGGTTTTTAGTCAGTAAGAGTCTGACACTCCCTCCCGCCTCACCCAGGCAGGAGAAGTCATTCGAGTGTCCTATACTTGTGCATCTTACGCAAAACAAAAGTATGCGTCGTTTAAATTAAATGCGCTAACTTTCTGAAGCATTCTACTAATTTATTTATCTGTGAAATATTATCTCATATTAAAGTTATACGATTTTCTTTCTTATTCATTCTGACTTATGTATTATTTCAGAGTGTACGACGCAGATGACATCAAAGTCCAGGCAGAACAGGCCACACAGAATCTTCAAGAGTTGGAGGAGAAGCTGGACTCCCTCCGAGCTATTCTGATGCAGAAGGAGAACAGCCTCAAAAACCTGCAAACCATCAAGCCCAACTTGGACTCGGCTAACAATTTGTTGCACGAGATCATGAAGCTTTCTGATAGTTTGAAGTAAGTTTTTACTGCCGATTCCTACTGGTTGCTATTGTGAAACATTGAGATTTTGAGATGAACATAAATGACAATAGGCTCACCCTCTATTACACAAGACTCATAATACCCATAGTGGAAAGTGGGAGTTACATTGTACAGTGGCATTAAGTGTCGTAATGTGCACCTCTGCCTATCCCTTCATGGATAAAAGGCGTGATGTTATATGTTATGTTGTTTTGAGATTATTGTAGGTATCTAGTATACATACATTAGCCAAAATATTTTTGCATTAAAAACCCTAGTGTAATAATCATAGCAAACAAAACGTCTAGGCATTTTGCTTACACGAGTGAATTTCGTAAAGCTATACTTTATAGTGGTTAAACAATGACGAAGAAAACAATCTAAGTACATAATTGTGTATTCTGTAATTTTCAATTCGAAAGACCAATGTGAACTGTATCTCTGTCTGTCATGTCCGGTTGTGAGAATAATCTCGACGGCGAGAATGCGATTAAGCTCACTTCTAGAGATCGAATTGACAGTTAGACACTAGCTCAGCAGTAATATTCGGAGTCGCGGAGAATCTAACGGGTAACCGGGGCTCCGGCTCGACGTGCAGGAGAAGGAACGGGGTGGTTTTTAGTCAGTAAGAGTCTGACACTCCCTTCCGCCTCACCCAGGCGGGAGCAGTCATTCGATGATTTTCCCCCCTTAAAAAAAAAGCTCAGCAGTAATAGAAACATCAAGTGCTTGGCAGATATAATGGATTTTGTAACCATTCACCCATTCAAATATAGCGATACCTGCTTTTTATTAATCACTAAATTGTATCTTGTTTCCAGGGACTTTGAGAACGGAGATCTAGACACGGATAGTAAGGAGGGAGAGCTGGATGTCCTGAACACAGAGCTGGGAGAGTTACAGGCACAACTGTCCGAGCTGCAAGCTGCGCGGGACGAGGCGGCCAGGAAGCGCGCGGACAGCCAGGCCAAGAGGCAGCAGGAGAGGACTGTGGCACATAGGTATGAATGTCATTGATGAACTAGATCGTTGTCAAGAGTTTTTCGTAATAATATCGTTATTTGGCTAATCTATCTTTTAGACTTATCCTAAAGCAATCGTCATCAGTTTTAGTCTGTCATTTATCTTGAGACTAGCTACTTCCGCGCGGTCTCACACGCTCTGCTCAGCTCCTATTTATCGTAGAGTGATATTTTAAGCCTATAGCCATCCTCGATAAATGCGCTATCCAACACAAAAAGAATTATTCAAATCAGACTTTTAGTTACGGAGATTAGCGCGTTCAAACAAACAAAAAAATAAACTCTTCCGCTTTATATAATAGTTTAAGATATAATAGTATAAGATTGAGACCTATAAAATGTTCTCAAGGAATATGTACAGAACTCGGTACGGAGGTATTTTTACGCCCCTTTGTATCTTACAAGTACTATAAAAAGATTATGTGTGTTAATGGTTTTCGTATGTGCTTGTCAGCACCCTGTAAGGTGGTGCATCGGGGAGATTAGAGAAACAACTTTATTGTTTGAAGTTACATTTAATACTCCTCTAAATATTGGATACAATCCGATATATATGAATTACACACTTAGATCTAGCAATGGACATGTATACATACATACACACTACACGCCCACCGTTTTTTTTTTTTTTTTTTTTTAATGAAATTACCTTTTATATGGCCTTGTTCTATTCTTATGAACTAACAATTGTTTTCCTTTATAATCTATTTTTAAATTTGGTTCACAATCTTCTAACACTTTAAAAGGACCTACATAAAGCTGATCAAATTTGCTCATACGCTGCTCGTTTTTTAGTAATATCATATCGCCAGTTTTATAATTTATAGGGTTCGTATTGCAGTCATACTTAATTTTTCTAATTTCTTTTTTTGTAACTAAATTTTGTCTTGCGTCGTGTTGTGATTTTTGTAGTCTGTACTTCAATTCTTTAGGGTAATCATAATGATTATATAATGGTTCTAGATTTGATGTTAAATTGCTCGGTAATTTACAAAGTCTGCCAAAAACTAACTCATATGGAGTATACTTAGTTTCGGAGTGCACTGTAGTGTTAAAGGCAAAACACCAGTATGGTAACCACGTGCTCCAATTATAAGGGTCATTATCTGTTTGAATACGAAGGAAAGACATTAAATGTTTATGTGTGTTTTCTAAACTTCCTATTGACTGATGATGGTAAGATGTTGATGTCAACTGTGAAATTTGAAGCAGATTACACACTTCCCTCATTACTGTTGACACGAACTCTGTGCCTCTATCTGATATAACTTGCTTAGGCATTCCGTAACGCAAGATAAAATTATTTACAAACGCTCTTGCTACTGAAATAGTATCCTTATTTCTAAGCGGATACGCTTCAACATACTTACTAAGGTCACACTGAAGTGTGAGAATATACATATAACTATCGCTATCCTTACATAAGGGCCCTACTAAATCTAAATAAATTCTGTCGAAAGTGCAACGTCCTGTATCCGTTATCACCATCGGCTGCTTAATGTACTTATTAAAATGTTTTTGACGTAAACACTTGTCACAACGACTTACAAATTCGGTTACGTCTTTCTCTAGTCCTGGCCAAAAGTAACGTTTTTTAATATTATTTATCATTCGCCTGATACCGGCGTGGCCACTCGTCGGTAACATATGATAGTCATTTAGTATAACACGCTTTGTATCGTGATCGCTTATTCGTTGGACCCCCTTTAAAATATATAATTGTGGTCCGGACCACGCTGGGGTGTCTCTTATAAACCGAGTTAACTCGTCTACTAGTTTCTCATTACTAGCATTTTTAATAAGATAAATTTTATGTATTCCTATCCGTTTGCATAAGTTACACAACTCCCTCACAAAGGCATCTCGTGCGCAATATGATCGGAAAGAAGGGTTTACGTAAACAGCGGACTTAGATGAAGAATAAGCGAATTTTGCTGACATTTCCATTGACATATTGTCGATTTTATTCCATTCTCTTTCATCTACAAATATTAATTCTGTACAATCCTCTGGTTTTTTAAGAATATCCACAACTCTTGGATGATCAGTCCAATTGTCGGTGTCTACCTTATCAACCATAGGATTATCAGACACATTTTGTATATTTTCGTTCAGTCGTTTTTTCTGAGCCCTAGTTAATACTGACATAACATGTTCATTCATCCCTTTTAAGTCCTCACTCGATATTCGAATACGCGACAATGCATCTGCAGCTGCATTGTCTCTTCCTCGAACATATTCAACCTCATAATCGTACTCTTCCAATAATAATCGAAATTTCGTGAGACGACTTGATGGGTTTGTCATGTTGAATAAATAAATTAGTGGTTTGTGGTCAGTTTTGATTATAAACTTTCGTCCATAAAGATAAGGTTTAAAATATTTTACAGACCATACAATAGCTAGTAGCTCTTTCTCAATAGTAGGGTATCGAATTTCAGCTTTATTTAAACTCCTACTCGCAAACGCTACCGGTCTATTATCGCTATTACATAATACCGATCCAATTGCATAACCAGAGGCATCAGTTTGCAAAATAAACCTATTACTTTCTTCTAAATTTGGATATTGTAATATTGGTGGAGATATTAATGCATTCTTTAACTTAGAAAAGGATTCTTGACACTCATGGGACCAAACAAAATGAACATTTTTGCGGCAAAGCTTGTTTAAAGGTAATGATATTTCTGCGAAGTTAGGTATAAATTTTCTGTAAAAGTTAGTAAAAGCTACAAATCTTTTTGTTTCATCAACATTTCTTGGTATGGGGTAATTTTTAACGACATTAATTTTTTCAGGGTCTGGTTTTATACCTTCCGTAGAAATAATATGACCTAGAAATTGCATTTCCTTCCGTAAGAAATCGCATTTCTCCGGATTCAATTTTAAATTAACTTCACGTAACCTAGTTAAAATATCTATCAGATTTTTATTGTGACTCTCAAGGTTGCGACCAAAACAAATTAAATTATCTAGGTAAATGAATAACTTTTCGTAGGTGAGCCCTGACAACGCAACTGTCATCAGACGAGAGAAAGCACTTGGGCTAATTTTTAAACCCATCGGAAGACGCGTCATTTGATACTGCCCCGACGGAGTAGTGAATGCTGTATATTTTCTAGATTCGGGACTTAAATTTGACTGATAATAAGCTTGAGATAAGTCTAATTGAGAAAAATACATTGCACCGGATAATGAATCCAGAATATCTGTAATATTAGGTAGTGGGAATTTATCATCTAATATCCTGTCATTTAATTTACGAAAGTCAATCACTAATCTCCATTTTTTTGTTTCATCATTAGACTTTTTAGGTACTAGTAAAATGGGACTAGACCATTCACTTTTTGAAGGTTCTATAATACCATCTGACAGCATTGTTTTAATTTGCTTTTCAACTTCAACACGTTGTGAAAATGGTAGTCTATATTGTTTAACATAAACTGGATCTGCATTCGTCTTTAGCTGGATAGTTTGATCGAAAAGATTCGTAGTTGTTAATTTATCATTGGGTAAATGAAAAACATCTGAAAATTTTGCACAAATATTTTGGATCGATTTGCTTTCCTCTTCATTTAAATGACTTAAATTCAAATGTGCAAACATAGTGCGTACTCTATCTCCATCAATATTATTGTTTCTTTCAAAATTTAATATTTCATATTCTGATAATTTGTGTATTTCTGGCCTAAAATAATTTAAATTTACTGTTGTTAACCGAGTATTTAGTATTTGTATATTTATTTTCCCGTTAACCGGTTTACATATACTTCCAGCTAAGAAAACTCCTTTTCCTAATTCATCAGGTATCACTACACATTCATTTTTAAAAGAACAGTCTATTTGAAATATTTTTTCACACCTCGGTGGAATACTTAGAAAATTTGTCGTACCTAATGTACCATTAGTCATAGTAGATGTAACAGTATTGTTATTATTACTTAGTATCAAGGTATTATTTTCAAAATTTAAAATAGCTTTGTATCTTCTCATAAAATCTCGACCAATTATACCGTGTTGCATACATGGTAAGAATTTCATAACATAAAATTTGTGTATAAATTCATTTCCATTTATGTTGAGCGTAATAAAAACATACCCCACGGTTTGTACTTTGCCTCCAATACCATTTATGGAAATGCATTCGGTGTGCATTGGAATATTCCAATGCTTCACCGTTTCATGTTTTAATACCGACAAAGATGCTCCGGAATCTATAAGCAAACTATATTTGGCATCTTGTATTGAACATTCCACCGAACTATTATACTCACAAGCTAATACGAAATTGTTATCGAAAAAACTGCAAAAGTTCGTTTCCATTGTTCTTAGAGTTTGGTAATAACCGATCGTCCGATGTCGTGTTATCTACCGTATTATTCATAAAATGCATACTATTGTTAGAGCGAGTGAAATTTCGGTTATGCTTACCACCATGGAATCCACTTTGTCCACGTCTAGAATAACCTCCACCACGTTGTGGATATGTTCCTGAAATTTGACCACGAGGTTGGCGATTAGCATAAGTTGTATGTAAACTACCCCGCGCCCACTGGTGATTAGATTGTCCAAACCGTCCTGAAAAATTACCTCTGTTGTTGTTTCGAAAATATCTATTATTATTGAATTTTCCTCTATTTCCGAAATACACAGACGGTTCCGGATTCTGTTGACTACTTGATGCCTCTTCATCCTTAGCCGCCCTAATAGTATCTTTTAGACTGGTATAATTACGTGCGGATAGTATAGTGCTTAGCTGTCGATTTCGTAGGCCGTCGTTGAAACTTCTAACTGCAATCTTTTCATTTAATGGACGTAAAACTGTATACGCATTTTGGTCACCGTCGGCTTGGGAAATCGTTAAATCTACGAATAATTGTTCTATTTTACGGCCATAATTATCCAAGGACATGCCATTTTGTTTCAATTCTAGCATTTCCTTATGAATAGAAGTGCTTGATTTTTTACTTAATAATTGCAGACGCATGTCTGCCAGTAGCGCGTCACATGTTTCATAGGTACTTGATAACCTTAGTTTTGCACTTTGATTTAAGCGCGTTTTTAATATAAATTTTATAAGCATGTTGTTACCTTGGTCATTAAGTGTGGAACTATACAATTCTATAGCATCGATTAGGTCCTTAGTGA
This sequence comes from Spodoptera littoralis, assembly GCA_902850265.1. Lineage (NCBI taxonomy): Eukaryota > Metazoa > Arthropoda > Insecta > Lepidoptera > Noctuidae > Spodoptera > Spodoptera littoralis. Next base: position 2,809,760 of record LR824539.2, on the reverse strand, counting down.
TATTCTCATCACCCGTCATAACCGGCAAGAGAGACGTAGCTATCTTAAATCGAAACTAGCCATGTCGATAGATTCACTGTCGATACCTTCAACAATACTATGAGAAGGGGAGCAGTACTCCTTAGAACATATGCCTTCTATTTCAATATAAATTTGTCTAATCAAATCACAATATGCCTGTATTTCTACCAAAACCGGACTTTTCAATTGTTTCCGCTCTATTTGCTGAGACAAAATAAGCATACAGCCATCAAATTGTCTCCGTAATTGCGTGGCCTCATTTAACTTTTGTTGCAAATATACTTTGGTCCTTCGAGAATAATTAGATTTAACTAAATTAGTTTTTATACTCTTTAACTTATCATAAACAGTTTTTAGCTCCGTGGCCATAACATATTGACACAATCCTTAAACCTTAGGCAAATTACAACATATTTGAATTACGCTAAATTTATCTCTACACCTCAAACTAGTCTATGCAATTATAAGTCCATAAAGTGCTAAAATTAAATCTACATAAAATTATGGCATTTAGTACGTTATAGTCAATAGGTTAGGAAACTTTAACTCAATACACTTTTTTTTTTCACATTTCACTCTTCATTATAGCACAATATCTTTTCGACACTGATATTTTTAACACTGATCTTGCACTTTCATCACTGGCTCCTGTCGATATGGTTGCTGACGGTGCTCGCAGCTCTGCATCACTTGGCGCTGGTGTCCTTCGTACACAACTCGTCCTCTGGTCGCCGAAAAGACCGCATCAATTGTTGTGTCAAAAATTCGTTTCTAATCCAAGTATGGTGACAGTTTCTATACAATCTATAGACTGCATATAAACCAGCAATTCCAATCATAGTGCACATTACAATTAGCACTATGCTAATGTTTGAAAGGTGGTATTCTTGAATCTTCGCTGAGTTAGATCCTCCGGCAGCATTTTGTGTTATAAAGACTTCTTCCTTTTCGACTTTTGCTCGGCACATTTCGAGTTTGACCACTTTGTATTTGTATATAATTATTTTAATTTATTTAGGTACGTAATTTATACGCGAACGCGCGACGGAACCCGAGTCGGCCGCCTTAATTGGCAGGGTCGCCATGTAAGGTGGTGCATCGGGGAGATTAGAGAAACAACTTTATTGTTTGAAGTTACATTTAATACTCCTCTAAATATTGGATACAATCCGATATATATGAATTACACACTTAGATCTAGCAATGGACATGTATACATACATACACACTACAACCCTCTGGCGTCCGAAAACTTCGCAGATGACGCCTATTGATAACGAAGAGCAATTATGTTCCTACAGCCACCAATTAGCTACTAACAGCCACTTCAAGCTGACAACATAGGCTTCAACTTAAGTAAAATCGCGGGTTACTCACGTGAATATACTGAGAAAAGCTCTACTAGTTTCGAACCACAGAGGGGTTCTTCCTCGTGAGCAGCGTGCGCGGTCGCGGCGACGACGCGCAGCTCACTGGCTGGCGTCGGCGCTCGCCTCGGTGTTGCCACCTGCGCTGCGAGCCCGCGTTTTTACTTATTTAGTATGTCTCACGATAGTTATTATAAAAACATAGGCTTCAACTGTTTATTTACACAATTTCATTTTACAGTTCCCTAAGAGAGGCTGAAGAAAAAGACAAGAAGCTTCGAGAACGATCGAAGAAGGCGCTGCAAAGAACAGAGGAAATCAAAGAGTTGACGACCAAGTATGAGAATGAGAAAACTGCTGGGATTGAACAGTTGGCGACGATTAAGAATAACTTCTGTACTGAGGTAAGCATATGATTTTAATCGTTATAAGTACAATTAAATTACTTTTTGAACTTATTAAGTCTGTCTTTTTTAAAGATAAATTCGAAAATGAATTCTATGACTCGCGCGTAAAGTTTAGTTTTCATTGTAAGATGTAGATCTTATAATCTTATGTAGATATTATACATTTGAAAATTGACTTTATGACACTTTCGTAAAGTTGATTTTTATCTCAAGTTAGAACCTTCTATAGCTTTTATGGTAACTACTATGTGGTACTAATAATTTATTTTAATTTCAGCTTAAAACAATGGAAGAATTGTTACTAAAGAAAGTTGTGGAAGCTGAGAAGAAAGTTGAAGAAAAATTAAAGAATAGACATGTATGAAACGTCTAAAAATATTGCTGGATACAAAATACGATTAAGGCTATTTTGCAAACAAAACTTTTTCGGAAAACTACAACATTTTGTTTAAAAGGACATTCTGAAGGCTTAGCCGCCTTCAGAATGTCTTTTTAAGTTGTTACGAGTTTGTTTTACGTTAAAAGTAATTGAGACGAGTAATTCGGCGCTCTGATTGGCCGGCGCCAATGAACTAACCAATCAGAGCGCCGAACGCAGTCTCGTTTCGATTAGTCTTCTACATTTCAATAATAATCTAACCAAAAAGCAACAATTTATTTATGTGTCATAGACAACTTATCTTTGTTCATAAATATTTACATTCCCAATCTTTAGAACATCTTTGTAACCAGCCAGTTATTTAAATTTTCAAAGAAGGTTCCAATCAATAATGTTCTCCCTTATATATAATTTAATTGTATTATAATTTTCGAATTAGGAAATAATAATAAAATATATATATTAATAATAGAAAATATGAATTTTATTTTTAAAAACTACATTATATGTTTAACTCGTCGAGTACCGGTTTTATAGACACAATTAAAGAACAATAGGTCGCGGTCACCCGTGACCGCTTGGTGTTTGACAGTTTAAATGCATAAAGTTGGTTTTAAATCGATATTAAGTTCTTTATACAAAATTAGAGAATATTAATTAATAATACAGAGCTTTACACAGTCTTCATTCTACAAAGGGATGATGGTAACAAAACAAATTATGAAATGTGGAAAACGATACATTTTTGTGATTTTTGTAAATTACCCAAAAATACGAAAACGAAATTAGTTGGTTAAATAAGATAATGTGAAAAGCACTATTAATAGACAGGCACTCAAATAAATTTTGAACTATATACAAACTATTTTTGACATAAAATCATCATCCCAATTTCTTTGAATTTAAAAAAAATATTTATTTTTTTCTAAACTTAGTCTTTGGTATGCTTAAAATGCTAGAGTTTAGCAGTTGCTGATGTCAGGCAGGGTCTTTCCTTTGCAGTGGTTCTTCCATCCGTACCAGGCCTCGAACTTGTGACGTTTGTAGATCTTCTTGGCGCACTGAGAAGCTAGGGTGATGTCGTCTAACAGCATTTCTGGAAACGAAGAAGAAAATTAGTGGCTGAAGATTTTTGTCATTGTATGTGAAGCTTTTGTCCTGTAGTGGGACGATCATGTATAATGGAATGTCATTGTGGCTGGGCTGCAAAAATTGTTCGATTATTCTACTGTCTATAATTAAACTAATATATTATAAATGTGATATTTCTTTGTTTGTATATTTGTCAATCAATCACGCTGAAACCACTGAACGGATTTTACATACAGGCATACCATACCCTGCCTGTATATCAAATGTTGTATGTATGTAAATACTATTACGTTTACTAGAGCATTTAATCGGAATAAAAAGTATTCTATCACAGGTCAGCCCATACCCTGCCTGTATATCAAATGTTGTATTTACATACATACAACATTTGATATACCTGTGATAGAATACTTTTTATTCCGATTAAATGCTCTAGTAAACGTAATACGGGTACAAAGCCGCGGGTTAAAGCTAGTATAGCCTATTTTGAAGTTAAGGCTGTGTGCTTTGTGTATGTAATAGTAGATACCTATACGGGACTCATTACAAAACTATCGAAAAACATAGATGCTACATTTATATTTGAAATTGCACCTTGGCTTAGCGCATTTAGAAATTAATGGCGAAATAAAAACAGCTACTTTCACATTTTCACCCGTTGTTAGTCAAGTGTCTCTTTAATATTTTTAGAGTGAGTTAAGGATAATTTGTTCGTCTCTTGATTGGCTTAAACAGATAGTGCGACTTCATAGTAACGTCACTACATTTTCTATATATGATTGACTTGACTTGACTGCACCGTTGCTTGGCGCGGTGGTTAGGCAATGAACCGCCGCGCAACGTGTCGCGGTCTCGATTCCCGCACGGATTAACTCTTTGTTGTGATCCACAGATTGTTGTTCCGGGTCTAGGTGTCATATGCATGTGAACTTGTATGTTTGTAAACACACACGACATAGGAGAAAATCCTAGTGTAGAGCAACGTTTTCATAAAAAAAAACAAAAAAGAAGTATAGCAAGTGATACTTACGTGCACAAGTGACGTTGCAATCCTTGCCAGGAGTGCTAGTGTTGCTGCACCAGTACTTGTCGTTTATCTGGAACAGGCCGTAGTCCCGGGATCCGTTCTTGTTGACGGTGCCCGTCTTGTCAGTCTTCCTGCCACTCTCATTTTCTACCAGGCACACCCCTATGGAAAACAGTAACTCATTGGTCTAGTGGTCGTAATAGTGATTGCGAAATAACACGTTTCGGGTACGATTTTCAGGATGTTTTGTGGAAATTATAGATTTTTATTTCTTAGTAACGCCACGCTCTGAAACTGTTCGATACCGTATGACCGCTAATATACCGGTATAACGTTTGAGCTCTGTAGGTAATTAGGTACTTGCTTATAATAAATATAAATTATTTCGACTGTTTAAAACAATAAATTATCAAAAATAGTCAATATCAAAAACACTTTTATTAATTGATTTTATGACCAACTTGGTTTTAGTCATTTATCAGCAAATTCTTGAATGAAGTATGCTATTTGACGCTAAAAAAACGTGACGTCACAATACACAATCTCGTACAAAATAGAAAACAGTCCTATTTGATAGTTCAAAAAAAGTATTGAATTTTAATAAAAAAGTTAATTAGAATAGAGAAATAATAATTGTAATAATTATTTGTTTATTTATTTACTAACTTTCAGTTTTACACTACATAAAAACTAAACAAAGTAAAATAAAAAAATCTGTACTCACAATCCCTCATCTTATCCTCAGGGAACCCTTGCCTCCTCAGCTCCTGAACCAGTCCGCATCGCGTAAACTGTTTCGCTTCACAATGCAAGCAGATCGCCGCAAGCGCAAGAACAAAAACCGTTAGCTTCTGCATGATTCCTTATTTAAAATTCAAACGACTTGTTCGTTCGAAGTCTAGACCGTGTCTGACGAAGATTTATCCGTGGCTATTTATATATGGACCGTGTGCATGTGTGGGTGTGTAACTGGGAACAGGGGATTCCATTTTATCAGAACAAAAACGCCTAGGGTCATATTATAAGCGTTGCGAAGTAAACTGTTGCAACAAAGATGCAGATAGTAGGAAAATGTTTTGTTTTTGTAAACAATAACATCGTGTTACTGGGGAGTTGGGAAGAACTTTGTTTAATCAGCTGTTTTTAAGAATTTTTGTCGAATATTGTTATTTATTAACCGACTTCTTTTGTTGATTACATTATATTTCAGCTATATGGTACCTATGGAATGGAACTTTAGTTACTATGACAGTCATGGTGGCTCTTATTATAAGTTCAGCATTTCGACCGTTATTTTTTATAGTTTCAGTCTTATTTAATATCAAGTCAAGTAAAACAACCTTGTTCAAACATTGAGTACCTCGGAAGGAATACAGAGGATTAATAGAATATGGAGAACTTGGCTTAGGTACCTACTAGACTACTAGAGGCTTAGTAAGTTCCTCAGTTTTATTGGTCTCTTCCAAGCGTTGTTGCTATTGTTATTGTTAGAACTGACAATGATTAAAATTGGGGCAACAGTTTCGAAGTTTAGTGCCTTTGAACAAACATAGTTTTTCAGCTCTTTTTTTTTAAGGGTGGAAAATCATCGAATGACTGTTCCCGCCTGGGTGAGGCGGAAGGGAGTGTCAGACTCTTACTGACTAAAAACCACCCCGTTCCTTCTCCTGCACGTCGAGCCGGAGCCCCGGTTACCCGTTACGTTCTCCGCGACAGTTTTTCAGGTCTAGGTACATCCTTTGATTGCAATCAATCTGTTGAGTGTTTGTTTTGTGACTAGGTATAAGTAGGTATAGTACTTAGATATTGATTGCAAAAATACCTACTTTGCAGTATGTGACAATTAATGTAAACAATAAGTTTGTAGTAACGCAAATACCTAGGTCATTTAGAAAGATCTTAAGTAAGCTAGTTTAAACTGATTTGTTACCTTCACAATTTCCAAAGAGCAATTAATGTTTGTTCTCAATATCGCGCTTTACTGTGGGAGAGCCATGCTTCGGCACGAATGGGCCGGCTCGACCGGAGTGATACCACGGCCTCACAGAAAACCGACGTGAAACATCGCTCGCGTTGTTTCGTCGTATTAGTGAGGTTACTGGAGACCCAATTATCCCCCCTCCCCAGTCTCCCCAATCCCCGAATCCTCCACAATCCTCAAATTCCTAATTCATAAAAGGCCGGTAACGCACTTGTAACGCCTTGGTGTTCCAGGTGTCCATGGGCGGCGCCGGTTGCTTACTATCAGGTGATGCAGGCTGCATGCCATAAAAAAATGTTTTTTGTTCACAAAGAAGAGAAGAATATGTAATAGGCTTTTAAACATATTGCTAGAATATTTTTTGTAAACTAAGCATATAAGATAGTAGATAAGAGAGAACGACTCGATCTCTTTGACTCGATTTTGTTACATTGTTCTCGCACAATCGAACTAATAAAACTGTGTAACTGGAGAATTGTATTGTGAACCTGATTGGAAATGAGTAACCTATGGAGTTTCTTGCTCGTTCTTCTCCATAGGAATCTACACCTTGGAATGAGCAAATAGCTTCACTTTTAAATTTCTATTGCTGACGTTCAAAAATGCCTTCCTGGTCTAATTGAAATAAATGATTTTGACTTTTGACTTTGACTTTGATCAAACCAGTAACGAACATACAGGTACTTATTCTAAAGATACAATGCTAAAGATAAACAAATGAATCGCAATTAAAAATAATAAAAATTGCAATAAAATGCAGTCTTGATAAAACAAGATAAACTCATCGATATTTCGTAATGTGCTTGTGAACGATAAGAGTTATTAATCCTATATGTATTACTTAAGTAGTAAATAATAAACAAAAGATATGTAATTACGAAGAAAAAGATTTTCCTATTAGATTCAGTATTCAGATAGTTAAGAACAATAAAGTCATTTCTAGGACTAGTTACAGTACAGTTAACTAGTATACGTAGATAAGATCACGCCTTTTATGCACGAAGGAGGTAGTCAGAGGTGGACATTACGGGACTTAATGTCACTGTACAATGTAACACCCACTTTTCACTATTTATGTTATGAGTCCCATGTAATTAGGGGTGAGTCTATTGCCATATACCGGGCACAATTCCAGACTCCGTACGTAGATAACATTGTCAAAATTGTGTATGACTTGCTACTCCCATGCGGATTCATCCACTCTGCCGGCTCCTATTGATTGTTGTGTGAAATCTTATAGCCTTCCTCGATTGATGGACTATCCAACACAAAAAGATTTATTTAAATAGTACCTGTAGTTCCGGAGATTAGTGCGTTAAACATACAGTCTCTTTAGTTATATACAGGGTAACTTGTAACTCGACGTATTCCTCTCGGGGAGTGATAATACAACTAATTTCTTACAAAATAAGCCCTGAGGTCTATGATCTGAAAGTGGCTATCATCAACAGCCTATAAATGCCCACTGCTGAGCAAAGCCTCTTCTCACACGGAGAAGGTTAGAGCATTAATCACCACGCTGGCTCAATGCGGGTTGGCGATTTTAAGTCACATTGGTACTTGCCGATGGTAGGTTTCGAACCCGCACCCTCATGCATGAGAAGTGGGAGTCTTAAACCTCCGGGCCACCACGACATTTTGAAACATTTTGAAAGTGGCTAGTTTCTGAGATATTCAATATTTTCGGTTTTGGTGAAAATGCAGTTTTCTTTTGACAAAATTAGGGACTCAAACAATTTCTACGACAGACATACTATAACGGGTTCTGATTCCCCGACACTGGTCTGGGTGTCATGTGTATTTGTGTTTGTAAACGCACCCGCGATATAGGAGAAAATCCTAGTATGGGGAACGTTGAAAAAAGAAACATTCCAAAATGGACCCAGCGAAGTTTAAAACAGGGCTGTCTTAACCCTTTGAGTACCGTCATTATAGACGCAATTAAAGAACAATAGGTTGCGGTCACCGGTGTCCTCGTGGTGTTTGACAGTTTAAACTGGGCGTGATGTTGTTGTTGTTAAGTGAATACGTCATATTAGCAATCAAACAGTTGAGACTACACAAGGAAAATATGATGTACAAAATAAGTGTCTGTCTCCAAGCGGCCGGGGCCGCCCCTTTATCAGTGTCTTACGAACTCGGTTAAAATAACTAGTCAAGACTCAAGTGTATTTCTGTCTGGGTTCTGTATAAATCATTAAAGTTATGTTGTTAGCAACTAGATAATTATGTAGTTAGAAATCATAATTTTATTTTTAAGTTTTTTTTTAATCATCGAGTGATTTTTCCCGCCTGGGTGGGGCGGAAGGGAGTGCCAGAGGCTTAATGACTAAAAACTACTCTCCTATTCCTAGCCCCGGCAACCCGTTAAGTTCGGAATCATCATTAACAACGCGTTTAAGTGTGGGAGAGCCATGCTTCAGCAAGAACGGGCCGGCTCGACCAGAGTGATGCCACCACGGCCTCACACAAAACCGACGTGAAGCAACGCTTGTGTTGTGTTTCGTCATGTGACTGAGGTTCCCAATTACCCTCCCCTTCCCCAATCGCTTACCATCAGGTGATACGCATAATCGTTTACCGGCTTATCCCATCAAAAAGAAAAAAAATGGCAGTCTTGATTATGGTCACATCTTCACGTTTAGTCAGAGATCGTAGTTTAAATTCAAAAGGTTTAAATGTCACAGATCACTGCTGCTCTATTATTTTATGTTTAGTAATGTAATGTTGAGTATTGGATCGAATAGATATTTATCCTAGAAAAAAGTTGTATCGTTAATTCACTATGTTGAAGACTTGTAAGACTACAGAACTCTAAAATAACCATAAAGATACATAGGTACACCACGTCTGCTGTTTATTAGTTAGTCATACAAGGTTTTTGGTCCTTATTGTTAAAGATACACTCATATTGTTAGGTAGGTGTTGCATTTTCCTGCCCGCAATTATCATTACTTTATTATGACTTAATATTATGTTGTTTACATTTCAGTGTTTGTGGTTTATTAATATCAAAGTATTTAATTAAATAATTAATGTTACATCTATAGACATTGAATTTTAATTAAGTATACCTACCAATAATATCTATAGGTACTAATTATAATTAGAACCCGTAGACGTACCTATTAAAGTTTTTAAGTGAAAACTGAAAAGGTTAGGTATCTAGATAAAAAAATTATAGTTAGGTGCACACAGACGCTCTAGGTTCAATTTTCAAGCCAGGTAATTGGGATGATGACAGGGTATGAAAATTAAAAATCTGATTAGTCTGTAAGTTAGGTAATGAAAAAATATTGGACAATATTGGACGTCATTTCTACGAATAAAATGTACATAGAAGTGACGTCACGCGACATTTCAAATCATTATATCGTCGAAAGTATTCGTTTCTGTAAGGAAATAAAAAATACGTTTCTAATGATTTCAAATAATCTACCAGACGGACATTAAAATAAAAAATTAGGCATCTACCCTAGTGTTATTGTAAGTAGACGTGGCTAATTTCTGTAAATGCATAGTATAATAATTATTTTTGCCGAAAATTTTATCTGTTTTTGATTGATATAAATAATTCTTTTGTTTTAGGTACAATGAAATGAATAACACGGCTTCATGAGTGGGCTGGGAAAAGAGCCTAGGCATCTTTTCAATTCTTATTTCTAAACTTAAGTGGCGTATTTTTTCTCTATGAAATCAATAGCAATACAGGTAATCTTTAGATACCTACTATTGTTACATAATAGGTACTCAAACCACAATACATAATGAATTATCGATATTACGAACTAGTGCTTCAGTGGGTGTGTCAAGAAGTTTGGGGAATAACATTATAACGTTATCGTTAATAATTTATGATTCTAATAATACTACGTTGATAACAAAAGTGTAACACACTCGTTGAAATCGATAGATATGAGACGAAAAACAAACAAACTATTTTTGGCAAATATGTAGGTAATAAGGAAAATCGGTCTTCACCATAAAAATCGTTAAAACTGTAGTGTTTAAAAATCCTAATTGAAAAACATAACAGACGCATTACTCGCCCCTACAATTTTCGAAAGTTCCCCTCTTTTTCCCTAGGATCCCATCATCAGATCCTGACCTCATGGAAATGGGACCATCTCGGGAGTACACCCTATATCAACCAGAACAAGAATTTTGAAAATCGGTTCACAAATTGCGGAGTAATGCGCGAACAAACAAAAAAAAACAATCAGCCGATCATAGTATCTCCTCGTTTTTTTTTAGTCGGTAAAGGCCAACATACAAACTCGTCAGCTTTATAAATTAGGTAAAAGTCCTCGTACACCTAACAACGGCACGGCTGCGGCACGGCTCCGGCACGGCGTTTTGTGCTTTGGAAACAATACAAAAAGGTTATATAGGTAGGTAAGCGTGCCGTTGGTGCTCCGTCGGCGCTCCGTCGGCCCGCTGGCGGCGTGTTTAAAGTTTTTTTATACATATTGACTTTATGACATATATCATACCACACACGATTTAAAGTCCGTATTTAATTGACGATGACATTGCTGGGGTGGAACACCAGAGGCCTTACAAGTGCGTCACCGGCCTTTTGGGGATTAGGAGTTTGAGGATCGTTGGGGATTCATGGATTGGGGAAGGGGAGGGTAATTGGACCTCCGGTAACCTCACTCACACGACGAAACAAGCGTTGCTTCACGTCGGTTTTCTGCTCGGCCGTGGTATCATTCCGGTCGAGCCGGCCCATCCGTGCCGACGCAGGGATCTCCCACACTTTAATGCTTAATACTAAACCCTGAAGAATAAGGAGATTTAATTGGTTCACAAATTGTACGTCACCGGTACAAAACAAAGAACAAGTTTATTAATTCTTGCACGTAACTACATATATAAACGTGGCGTGCATAGTAAATACATAGGTATTATACATACATAGGTGGGTCGCACGCGTCGAGGAATCCCCTTTCTGCAAAGCGAGTTATCGAGTTATGAGTCATCGAGTCATACACACAAGATAATCATTAGCAGTTTGCTAACTGTTAGATACTTTATACACTTGTACAATGTGTAGCTGCGACTTTTGTATAAAATTTTTGAATTACGCAGAAAAACGGAAAGATATTATTTTATATCTTCATTTTTTTCCCGGTTAGTTGGAGATTTGTAGGTTTTACCAGTTATATTTATTGTAATAAGGTAAATATTATAATCTAAACATGGGAAGTTACAAATAGCGCCATCTAGTCGTTCAATGGGAAGGTAACCGAGCAGAATACGAATCATCGCTTGTCGCACAACAATGTGTTTTTCATATTTATAAAATAAATACTTACAAAAAGTGTCCATCATTTATTTAAATGAAAACTTACCACTTCAACAACAATAAGTATTGTTGGTTCCATATAACTGAGGTAGCTTATATTGTCGTGCACCGGGCCAGCTTGGCTATTTGAAATTTCAAAGTGATCGAATCGATCGATCTCGAGATAGAAGAGAAAGTATCGCATTCTCGCCTATCATTGTTCGAGATTATTCTCACAACCTATGACATGGCGGACCGCGATCGAGTTCAATCCGATCTTACGAATTGGAAGTAACAGAATAGTGTAGTTGATTCCAAATTCCGAGCTGCTATGAGGATTTATGAGTGAACTAGCTTTTACCCGCGGCTTCGCTCGCGTCACAAAAGGATAAAAAGCCAATGTGACATATACCTATACACACAGCGCCATCTATACCAAGTGCTTTTGTTTTCGCTCGGGAATATCAATATCTTTTTCCTGGATAAAAGTACCCTATTATTTAATCCGGACTTCGAACTTTACGTCTGCAAAATTTCAAAGCAATCGGTTTAGTAGTTACTGCGTTAAAGTGGAACAAACAAACAAACAAACAAACTCACTTTCCGATTTATAATATAAGTAAGGATAAGGATATAAGTAAGGATGAAAAAGATCATAAAACCTATTTTCCAAAAACCTAATTGAATGATCTAGAGAACACATTTAATTTTGCTAAACCCAGTCTATTCACTAATAAAGCCGCGGAAAACCTACCGGGTTACCGGGGCTGCGCCTCGAAGTGCAGGAGTAGGAACGGGGTGGTTTTTAGTCAGTAAGAGTCTGACACTCCCTTCCTTCACCCAGGCCGGAGAAGTCATTCGATGATTTTCTCCGATTAAAAAAAATCGGTAATGTAACCTACCAATCAATAAATAAATACCAGGTCTATCAACGAAGTGTACATACTCCTTAACAATTACAAAAACAAGATAAATACAAATATATAAAATACGTATATAAACTGGTTTTTTGTTAAAAGTAATCAGTTTGATTCTGCCAAACATATTGTGTGCTCGAATATTTTTGATTCAATAACAATTGACAACCTATTTTAAATAAAAAATGAAGCCATTCATTTGTTTTCTAGTATTTGTTGCACTCTACGCTTGTTGCAATGCGAAATATTTTAAGACGCATTGCGATTTAGTTCATGAACTGAGAAAACAAAATTTTGCTGAAGACCAGATGAGGGATTGTAAGTATTGTTTTAACTATTGATATCACATTTAAAAAAAAACTTATACCTATTCTTCTTTCTGCCCTCATTCTAAGCAACTTTTCCAACCTCCTACCTAGTAGTATCACAAACTCCTTGCTGTTTAATAATGGGTTTTTATTCTTTTTTTTAAATTTATTTATTAACACTTTAATGCACCCAAAATGAGGTATATAAGGTGGACTTAATGCCATATGACATTTTCTCCCAGTCAACCTTTGGGTTAAATATAAGGCCAGCGAAAATGGGCTTGTGTAATATGCATTCTTCACACGGTCTTTCCATCACTTTTTGGTAACCATTTGCTTCTGTATCCGTTTACAGTAAAATTCAGCTCTCCCTTCATTACATGCCATCATATCACAGCTTTTACCTAAAACCACATTCTATCGATAAATGTATCATCTATATATATAAAAATGAAACCCGTTTCCCGTTGTCACGCTATAACTTGAGAACGGCTAGACCGATTTGGTTGATTTTTTTTGTCGTGTTTGTTATCGTCAGGAGAAGGTTCTGATGACAGAAAAAAGTCCTGAAAATCCTACGGGAATGGGAGAAACGGGATTACGAGTACGAAGTCGCGGGCCGAAGCTAGTTAGAAATAGTTATACTAATCTACTGAAGCAACACATCTCTAATTTTCTTCATTTCTTTATTTTCCAGGGGTATGTCTGGTAGACAGTGAGAGTGCTCGCCACACTGACGTCATAGGTAAACCAAACAAGAATGGTTCCAGGGATTATGGGCTGTTCCAAATTAACGACAATTTCTGGTGCAGTAACAGCACAATACCTGGAAAGGGATGCCGTGTTACCTGTGCAGGTAAGTTGAAGTTGAAGAAAACGGCACTATGACTACACGGTTGGCGCGGTTGCTGGGCAACTTACTGCCACGCAACGTATCGCGTGTTCGATTCCCGCACGGAACAACTCTTTGTGTGATCCACAGATTGTTGTTCCAGGTCTGGGTGTCATGTGTATGTGAACTTTTATGTTTGTAAACGCACCCACGACACAGGATGAAATCCTAGTGTGGGGCAATGTTTAAAAAAATACTTAAATATTCAGGTCATAATTTCAATTTCATAGAATTTCACTATAGTGATATGATGCTGATACATTACCATCAGGTTGCCTGATGGCTCGTTTGTTCACGAAGTAGTTTGTCTTATAGATACCTACTTACCGGAACATTGGTTTTGAATTTTCTACAAATTAGCATTATATAGTGAGATATGTTTATTCCTCTAACTTTATTCTGTATCCTAATTAATATAGGAATATTATTATTCCTAACGATAAAAAATAATATGTCTGGTTATAACAGTGCGACAGCCCTGTGAAAACAATGAATTATTTTGAATAATTGAGTACTAAAACCATTTACTTTCAATAGTACCTACTTATTGCATATTTTGGACAAGTAGGTAGTTTCCAGGGTATCAAAATTAAAAATCTAATTAGTCCGTCAATAAAATAATGAAAAAAATTTAGACACGTACTATTTTTTATTTTCTCATATTAAGTAGCAATACTCAGATAAAATGGCGCTAAGTTTAGGAGTGAGAGGTCGCTACGTCATAACATGCTACAAAATGTGACACGCTGTGACGTCACAAGATATTTCAAATTAATATATCGTCGCAAGTACTTAATTTTGTGAGAAAAGAAAAAATACGTGTCTAAAGTTTTAATAAATCAATGTACCTGACGGACAAAATAAAATTTAGGAATCTACCCTATTAAATATCACTGCCATTTTCTTTTCAGATTTGATTACGGACGACATCACAAAGGCGTCTATTTGCGCGCATAAAATCTTCAGGCGCCAAGGATTTCCTGCTTGGCATGGATGGACGAAACGCTGCCAAGGAGACTTGCCTGATATTAGTGACTGCTAGCTTTAATATAAATGAGTCTTTAGTAATAATAATAATCTGTTGACAATACTTTTTCGAATTGGGATACATCATTGACATAACATAACATCACGCCTTTTATCCTCGAGGGGTAGGCAGAGGTGCACATTATGCCACTGTACAATGTAACACCCACTTTTCACTATTTATGTAATGAGTCCCATGTAATAGGGGGTGAGCCTATTGCCATATACCGGGCACAATTCCAGACTCCGTGCCACTACTGGGATTTTTTTAAAAACCCAGTAATACTTTGCCCGACCCGGGAATTGAACCCGAGACCCCTTGCCCGGCAGTCGCACTTGACCATATACAGCATTGATTGACTAGTTAATTAATATTTGTTGTCTCGTTTAGTTAAATTTTACAGGCACCTAAGTTTAGTTTAAGTAGTAAATAAAACTACCTCAATGACTGTAATAGGGATGATGGCAGGGTAAGAAAATAAAAAATCTAATTAGTCCGTCAGTTAGATAATGAAAAAATATTAGACACGTATTTTTTATTTTCTCTTAGTAGAAAATAATACTTATAAAAACGAATAAAAGTTTAGGAGTGGGAGTTAAAACGTCATTTCTACGTCCCTAGAAGTGACGTCACGCGATGTTTCAAATCTAAATATCGTCGAAAGTATTTGTTACCGAAAGAAAATTTAAAATACATGTCTAATGTTAAATAATAATCTACCAGATGGATATTAGATTAAAAATTTGTCATCTACTCTATTGAATGACTATCATGCAGATAGCAGATATATTGTAAAGTTCTTAAATACCTAGGTAAAGAATTGAGAATTAGGATTCTATGCCTTAAGTTTAATATTATAAGTTCCTTATTGCTTTAAAGTTTGCCTACAGTAGTCTCGATTTTACTTTGAACCGAATTACGGATGTATGAATCGATACCAATGTCTCAAGCGATGATTGAATACGATAATGCTTATCAATTAAACTAGAGTGTATTTTAGAATATTAAAAGTAGGTTAGACCTAGATTTAATTGAGAACAAACATGCCTATATAATGTATTTTCGAGATATAGTAATTAAACCAATCAGTGTTTTTATTTTAATTGTGTTTTATATTTTAAACTCTCTATAGACCGTCATGGAATACCGTTATCTATACTAATAATATAATAATTATATTAAAGTTAAAAAGTTTGCTGTCGCTAATCTCAGTAACTGCCGGTCGAATATAATAAAATTATTTTGCATTTGATAGCCCGATTCGGGACAGAGCACGTACGGTTCTAATAGTGTTACAGTTCGATATCTGATTCGATTAGACTGTGTTGTGTTGGCATACCTACAGGCGAATTCAGAAGGGGTCGAATTTATTTTTAAATTACTTTAATAGTTTTAAATGTTCTACATTTTTATTAATATAATTTATTTTTGACAGTGCGACCATTATACTTAGAATCAAGTTAGTAAGTAACCCTAAATCTCTGTAATATCTCAAAATCCGCTATTCCTAACGCGTAGTTCGTAGCGCATAGTGTAGATCGTAGCGCTACGACGCATAGTTGGTAGTGCATTGTTCGTAGCGCGTAGTTCGTAGCGCGTAGTTTACATTGCGTAGCAGAGTTTATAGCTATTTATTTCGTAGGTGTGCAAACTGTGGACCGAACTGCGGCCGCACGGAAAGAGATTACAAAATCGTTTTCATTCGGCTTTGTCATTTTGTTACTTCAAAAACAAAAAAGTAATTAACATTGTATACACCATTAAGAATAACGATTTTTGATAAATAGTAAAGGTCTGGAGGCTTATCTGCTATCTAAGAATACATTGAAGCGATCTCTAATGCTTTTGTAACAGGAACATTTGTGTACAATCTTCATCAAGAAACGACTTCTATATATAATAAAAAGAAAACTATTGAACGGAATCGTATATGAATTTGTCAAGTTACCAAGGAATATAACTAGAAGACTTTGTGCCTGTTACTAAGCACTTATCAAGTGTAAATATCATGACTAAGTTATTAGGACTTAGAACAAAGTAGTTAGCTTGGTAGAAACCGCTAGCTTAGTAAGGACAGATATTAAACCATTAATTAAACTGAATGGATGGCGATGTCAGACCGTTACGCTACAGCGCACACAAGGGCTTCTGCCTATAAGTAATTAATTAACATTACATCATCACTGTTCTTAGAGATTTAGGCTGATGTTAGTGAGACTTGCAAATTGGAACCACCTACTTGTCTGCTAAGGTTATGGTTCTTGACTGTGAAGGAAATGTCTGAATAGTTTGAGAATGAGACTCAAACACAATCTCACGTGATAGCTATTATCTTCACAAGCTAATCAAAGATGAAGTTCACTATAATAACTACAAATCTACTTAAACCCATTTGTGTCATTCCAGTTCAATAACTTAAATAGGGTAATTAAGTACTTTGACGGTAATTACTCTAATTAACTTCCTATAAATTAAGGATGTCAAAATAATTGAACTTCTAAAGTCATTAAGTGGACGAGCACAGAACGTTTAATATGTCTTCTGCAATTTCTTCAATTTGACAACCCTGAAAGTAACTAAAAGAAAAAAGATTGTCACTCGAGACACTCACAATAGGACAAGTATCGAAGAAAGTGAGGAAGAAAGTCAATTGGCAACTGCCAGCAATCAAAATTAAAAAAGAAATGAAATTAAAATGGCGGTCGTATCTCCACGCATGCGCGTGCCATCGACTTGCCTAGCTAGCACTGGCCGGCGGCAGTTCGCCGTTTGCATCGCGTTGTGATGTTCGCGCTCGAATGGGAGGCGCGGGATGGGCGCGCGGCGAAGCGCGCGTTGCTGATGACTCGGACTTTGAAGCACTAAAGAAGCTCCTCGAATCAGAAGTTGGCTGGACGCTGGAGTACGAGAAGGATGGTGTCAAAGTTTGGGCAGAAGACGCGGCTCACGGCGCGCTCCGAACTGTCAAGGTGTGTTGTTGTATTCACAATTGAAAACAAATAGTAAATAGCTGTTTCTATGGGTACCTAAAGCCTACTATTGTACTCAGCAATTCTAGTTTAAACTGGTTATTATTTACCAGTGTGATAGTCATTACTTAATAGAAATTCATTTAATAATATCAGATAACATGTAACCTTGTAATTTGTAGCAATAAAACATAAATGTTGATGTTTAGGTAGTATATACCTGTGCCCGGGTACCCGCAGCTGCGTTGGCAACTTTTTTTACTTTGTCACCACTTTGATATACCAACAAGTTCGGGACACTGCTTTCGCAGAATTATTAACATAATCAGAAAAGTTTTGGCAACTGTTTGAGCAATCCTCGTCTAAGTGAACGTTTAAACTTGTATACACTCGTTCCAAATTGTACGAAGTGAGAAAATTTATGAAAATGAGATTTCCCCTTTTGGTATTTTTGAGCGTCATGATATCATTACGTATGCGGATGTTGCTGGTAAATGGAAGTGTACACGGAATACACATATCTCCAAGGTTATCTAATGCAAGGACGATTTCCCCTATCATATGGGTACTATTGACTTTTTTTTTAAGACCACAAACGCAGACCTGCATCAAATGATTAAAATTGCGATTGCTAAGTGAGAGGTCACTACTTCTTTCTCCGGGTTCTACATGATTATATGTATTTACAATTAGATTATAAGGTTACCCTTTCGGGGATATACTATGAAGGGTGATATTATGTTTATTACTTACATTTTAATGTTCCAATAAATTTGATTCGACCACTGCGAAAATGGCCCAAAAAGGCCCTAAAGTCTCATGGGCCTAAATTCCTAGTTCCTATTTACTAAGTATAGCTCTTTTATGCTAAAAGTTTTGTAACAACAGTCGTATTTAATTTAACTGTTAATTTAATATAGTAACTAGTTTGAACATTCGGGGTATGCTAGATTGTGACCTTCATCCGTTTTCGTTTACGACCCGAGTTTGTTTAGGTCCAATTTGGCAATTAAGACAAAGTTCGTTTGTGTCGGTATGAGGAGTGCTCTGCATTTTGATGTTATGGATTTTATTACCTATAGGGATATAGCTACGACCTATAGCGGTAATTTCGTTATTCTAGGTATAACATAACATAACATCACGCCTTTTATCTCCGAAGGGGTAGGCAGAGGTGCACATTATGCCACTGTACAAAGTAACACCCGCTTTTCACTATTTATGTTATTAGTCCCATGTAATAGGGTGTGAGCCTATTGCCATATACTGGGCACGATTCCAGACTACGTGCTACTACTAAGATTTTTTTTTAAACCCTGTAATACTTTTCCCGACGAGGGTATCGAAACCGAGAAGAGAGCCCTTGCCCGTCTGTCACACACCCGACTACTCGGTAACGAGGCAATTTATATAATAAATTAAAAATATTCTACGTATAGTAGAGTCAGTAATTGTATCGATTGTAGTCAATAATTTAAATTGCTTTATGTCTTGGTTGGTCATTTTTAGTAACGCAAGCTCTCTAATTAAGAAATACGACATATTGGACATTTGGACAGACAGTTCCTAAAAATATGAAAACATTTTTAATTTTCATTGGAAAGTTTTAAGCATATCGTCATCTCGATAAGTTTATCTTATCTTCGTTTAGTCTCATACGTTGTCAATCAGCCCCCTGTAATTGTGGGAGAGCCATGCTTCGGCACGAATGGGCCGGCTCGACCGAAGTGATACCACGGCCTCACAGAAAACCGACGTGAAGCAACGCTTGCGTTGAGTTTCGTCATGTGAGAGAGGTTACCGGAGGCCCAATTACCCTTCCCTTCCCCAATATCCCCAATTCCTGAATCCCCAACGATCCTCAAACTCCTAATCCCCAAAAGGCCGGTAACGCCTCTGGTGTTCCAGGTGTCCATGGGCGACGCCAATTCCTTACAATCAGGTGATCCGTCTGCTCGTTCACCAGCTTATGCCATAAAAAAAAATAGGAAGTAACACAATGATTTTGAAAATATCAATACTCGTTTCCTTCACCCAGAATAAAAGTGTCTTTTAAAGAAACCAATTTCCTTAATCCCATCAAAAGCTTTAAAATTCCAGGAAAATTCCACAACACAGAAATCTCGTTTAGAATAAACAGTCCAGATTCTGTGAAGCTATTTTCATAATACTCATGTAAGTTACACTGCACTAGATAACAGTACATGGAAATTAGATAAGTATTTGTGTGGATTAAGTAATGGAGTACGTAACATGAGTATGTGAGGGTGCGCGCTGCGTTTAGTCAATAACATAATACCCAGGTATTTTAAAAGCTGTTCTCCGTATGTGGTCATCGGCGCGTGGTGCATTTCATTGATGCAGCTTATATTTTTAGCTGAATGATTTATTTTATTTTATTATTTTATTATTTTATTTTATTATATTTGGGAAAAAAAACAATATTACATTATATATAATATCCATCAGTAAAGTACATAAAACCAAATTAATGTAATATCCACAACATTTTCCACAGATTACCTTTTGACACATAAGCTGTGATGAGGTCACATAACAATATTTATTATCCATATTTGAAGAAACATGCAAAACAACATGCAAAACAAAGCTATATTAAGATACAAGATCCAAACTCCTCAGCACATCAATGACTTTACCTCTAAAATTGTTTCTATTTAACATAAATAAATCAATATCCATAAAGATTTCATTATAGATCTTCGCAAGACGCCAGAGGGGAGCACGCTTACCAGCGTTTGTCCGGTGTGATGCCTGATCAAACAACCGGTAATCGCGCACCCCGCGACGGTGGATTGATCTAGGAACCACAAGTTTAATGTTATTATTAAGGTCCATACAATTAAGCTTGTTATGGTAAAGGTCGTGAAGTGTCATTATTTGCAGAAGCATTCGTCTCTTCTCCAGTGACAGCAAATTATACCGGGCTAAAAGGTCTTTGTAGTTTAAGCGTGGAAGTTGGCATCTAAATTGCATAGTCCGTAGAAATTTTCTTTGTACTTTTTCAATGGCTATTTTATATTTACTATATAATGGATCCCATATCAGGCAAGCATATTCAAGCTGAGAACGAATAAGTGAACGATATAGATGTAAAAATGTGGAGGGGCGCCTGAAGTCTGTAGCTGTTCTAAAAACATAACCATACATTTTAAATGCTTTATTTATGATATATTCTATATGTAGGTCCAGATGCAACTTACAGTCAAACAGTATTCCTAGGTCTCTAAGGTTCGTCACTCTGTTTAGTATGGTGCCACAAAGGGTGTACCCGTATTTGATTACTGTCTTGTTTTTAGTGAAGCTAATTGTTTGCATTTGGGGATACTTAAGTTTAACTTATTAATTGCACAGTATTCAGAAAGTCGGTCAAGATCGCTTTGAAGTTCTGAGCAGTCATTAACATTTTTTATGACTTTATATAATTTCAGATCGTCAGCATATAAAAGAAAATTTGTGTGTTTGAAGCAATCATTCATGTCATTTATAAACACAATGAAAAGAAGCGGCCCCAATATTGATCCCTGGGGAATTCCAGACGACATACCAGCTCTTCCCGATTTGTATCCATTAATTACGACTATCAGGCTGCGGTTCGATATGTATGAGCAAAACCACCTCAAAAGATTTCCCCTAATTCCATTAAACGCTATTTTATTGAGAAGAATTTCGTGGTCCACTTTATCAAACGCCTTCTGAAAATCTGTGTATACGGAATCCACCTGAACTCCCTTGTCGATATTATGGAAAAGAAAGTTAGTATAAGTTGCTAAGTTTGTCATAGTGGATTTTTGTTTAACAAAACCGTGTTGCTCAGGAATGATATAATTATGGAAGAATGGGTATATGGCATTATGAACAAGTTTCTCGAAGAGTTTTGATGTTGCACTGATAATAGAGATTGGGCGATAATTTGTGACGTCATGTTTAGAACCACTTTTATGGATTGGGACAATGTATGCACACTTCCAAATGTCTGGAAAGAAACCCTCAGAGATGCACTTGTTAAACACGATGTTCAATGGATCACATATTGATTCAGCTGTATTCTTAAGAAACACTGCTGGCAATCCATCTGGTCCTGGGCCTTTGGAAGCATCCAGTTTCTTTAATTCGCTTTTAATAGCAGTTACACCGAGATATATATGGGGCAACAAATCACATCGGTAGCTATAATTGTCTGGTGGTGCCCAATGGGGAGTTAAGGTAGACGGCTGGTAAACAGATTGGAAAAATGATGAAAACAGATTACAAATAGTTTCCGGATCTTGCGAAGTTTGGTTTTTGTAAGTCATACTTGACGGTATACCTACATTAGATTTTTTATTCGTTATATAAGCCCAGAAATAGTTTATGTTTTTGGGTATAGAGTCCTCGACACAATTAATGTACTTATTGTAACATTTTGTGGCTTCACTTTTAAACCGAGTTCTATATAATGAAAATATCTCGTAATCTGATTCATTTTTATATATTTTCCATTTATTCCAAGCCTTGCGTTTGTTTTTAAAGATATGTATGAGAGATGGACTGAACCATACCGGATAACGCATAGACTTAGATCTTGAAAAAGGCACTTGCTTTTTGACAATGTCGTAAATAGTTTCATAGAATAAGTTAACCGAATCCTCTGCAGAAACACGGTCAAGAATCTCGCTCCAAGAGACGTCCATTAGTTGTTTATTTATAAGTTCAAAATTGGCCTTATAAAAGTTAGGTTTTTTTACTTGGTTGCGGTTCATGGTGGAAATATTGGGTGAGAAGGGAATCGTAATATAAAATGGAGGATGATGAACGTCTATCGGGACTGACACCGAGTCCTGAGGTTGGGTTACAGAGCAGTCACCTATATTTGCGATGCATAAGTCCAAAATTCTGCCGTTCGAATTTCTAATTCCGTTATATTGATAGGAATGATGGAGAATCATGAAGTTCCGTAGAACATCACAAACTGATGAAGTTCCAGAACAAGCAAGAGCATTACAGTCCGTCTGGTGTTGCCAATGAGCATCAGGTATATTGAAATCCCCGACCAGTAGCAAGTTGGATATACAGTTTTATGATTTCATTTAAAGTTTCAAAGTACAAATTATAAACTGCTATAGGTGACCTGTCCGGTATGTAAACCGCCCCAAATAAATAACAGCCATCTAGTTCACTGCTAGGTATCTGGATAAGAACCAATTCTAAAAATTTTGACATAGGTGTGAGTGATGGTGCAGAGATACGATATGGTTTGAGATACCGCATGACCGCCACCAAAACCCCTCCCCCATCTGACTTTCGTGTCAATTCTAGTTCCCTGTCACATCTATAAACAATATATCGTTGGTCTATGAATTCGTTATCATATATGCTACTGTTTAGCCAGGTTTCTGACAAGATTATTATATCATAAGCATTGGACATTATATTAAAGAATATCGTTTTCAGCTTTGTACGCATGCCACGACAGTTTTGATAATAAACCGTTAAGTTAGTTAAATTACGTTTAGCCATGAGTTATAAAACAATTCATTAGTTGTATTGCTTTAATATATTGTGCTGCCAACAAACACGCCGATAGTCTTGTGTAGACCAAAGAAAAAAATGTGTTTAAGGTGTGCTTCTGCAAACAATCGACCAAAAATGTAATAAAATATAAAAATACTACGTCCGTGCGTAAAACGCCGAATAATTGAACACAATAGAAAACATAAATGCGATTATGGTCTTCAATTCTAGTTAGAGGAACGTGCTTTAGTAGCCTTAATTTTGTCGATATCTTTGACCGTACGAATGGCCAATACCGTGGAATTTTCCATCTCTCTGACGAGTATTGTGGAATGTTTAGTCCACACGAATTTGTATCCTTCGCGATTTGCTGCTTCCCGGGCTTCACGAAAAAGCTGCTTATTTCGAAGAGTTAGATGTTCATTAACAAAAACTTTTTGTGAGGTACCTGATATTCCCAGTTGTTCGGAGGACAGTCCTTTTTTAAGTCTGTAAGCACTAATTATATTGTCACGCAAAGTTCTTGTCGTAAATTTTGCAACTATATTCTTAGGTTTGTTATTCTGCGTTGCGTGAGGAACACGGTGTATAGAGACAACATCCTCACTCCTGATACTGCATCCAATTCGCTTACCCATATTTTCAAGCATGACAAGGAGATTCTCATTCCGCCTTTCAGGCATGTTAGAGATTTCTATGTTGCATTGTCTTGCTTGTTGTTGTAATGAGTCTAATTCCGCCCTTAAGTTTAGGTCTGTTTGCTCGCACAGTGCATTTGTTTGCAAGGATACATTTTCCACCCGTTTTTTGAGATCATTATGCTGGTCACTTAAGAATTTATTAGATTCCTTTAGATTAGAAACATCCTCCGATAACTCTGCGCACCGCGACATAACCTCTGTCTGCTCCGCATGCAAAGATACAAGCTCTTTTCCAATTTCAACTTTATACTGGTCGAAATCGCTTCTTATGTTATTGATATTCTGATTTATTTGTTCAAAGTTTTTATTCATTTCCTGACGCCAGTCCTTAAGTGTTTGTAGTAATTCCGTTTTAAAAGAGTTAAACATATCCAAAGCTTCATTTTCCGGTGTTTTTCGTTTTCTGCTAGTGATGTTTTGTGACAACTCCGATGTTGAAGGTATGTCCGGGTTAGATGAGCTTTGTTTGTTTGGCGAACGCTTCATCGTTAAGTTTCAGATTATATGTCGCTTCAAATAAATTGTGTTATTAACGAACTAGCACCGGCACGCAAGTAATGGTCACCAATTTCGCGCCGCAGCGTCCAGTGTCCGTGGCGTAATGGCCTGCGTGTCGACTTCAAAGTCGCTCGGCTCAAGAGGTCGGTGGTTCAAACCCCGCCGAACGTTTACACTTTTTCCAATGTTTCTTCAAATTTATTTATTAAATTTAATAATTTTATTTAGTAAGAACAACTTACAAGTTGATGCCTCGGTGCTCGCTTGTGTGAATGAGACGGAGGAACAAAATCCAATATGGATGCCGTTGTATATGGCAATCCTCTCAAGATAGTAAGAGAGGGCCCGATTTTCTTCAAAATATGCACTCAAAAACTAAGTAAAATGAGAATAAAATATTCCGCAGCAACCAACTATACGTCCTCACACAGCAAAGATGAATGAATATATGCTTCAGCTTACATTTTAGACTTAAGTTGTGGACAATCCTGCTTCCTACTGTCCTATCCTACTACAGGAGTCGCGGAGAACCTAACGGGTAACCGGGGCTCCGGCTCGACGTGCAGGAGAAGGAACGGGGTGGTTTTTAGTCAGTAAGAGTCTGACTCTCCCTTCCGCCTCACCCAGGCGGGAGCAGTCATTCGATGATTTTCCCCCCTTAAAAAAAATCCTACTACACGATGTATGTGTGTGTGTGTGTGTGTGTGTGTGTGTGTGGTGTGTGTTTGTTACTCATTAATGTCAAAACGGGTAAAGGGATCGGTATGAAATTTGGAACAAAGGTAGATTATAGAATAATACATAGGCTAGTTTTTATCCCACGGGAAACGCACGCAAAGCCGCTGGCTAGCATTATATTGTTTTCTTAATCCATTGTTTAGGTTGGTTGGAGAATCTACTGCTTTTTTTTTTAAATAAAACGTTGGCCCACACTAGGATTTTCTCCTGTGTCGTGGGTGCGTTTACAAACATACAAGTTCACATACACAATGACACCCAGACCCGAAACAACAATTTGTGGATCACACAAAGTGTTGTCCCGTGCGGGAATCGAACCCGTGACACGTTGCACGGCAGTCGGTTGCCCAGCCACCGCGCCAACCGTGCAGTCAGCTAACTGGATCAAAGAGTCTCACCAAATTACTCATGCAACTTTAGACGAGGTTACTTCACTAGTTTTAAGCTAAGCCAATAATCGTGAGGTTGCTGATCATTGATTTTTAATTTCTACCAACTTTTGGCATTATTTATTACTAGATACTTCCGCGCGGTTTCACTCGCTCTGCTCAGCTCATATTGGTCGTAGCGTGCTGTTTTATAGCCTATAGCCACCCTCGATAAATGCGCTATCCAAAACAAAAAGAATTATTCAAATCAGACTTGTAGTTACGGAGATTAGCGCGTTCAAACAAACAAACAAAAAAACAAACTCTTCCGCTTTATAAAATAGTATAAGATGTATTCAGCTTATGCCGGAATACTGAAACGTTACTTAATTTTAAGTCGTGCTCAAATATCGTGCCATCTCTGTCATTTTACAAAGAATTTGTAGAGATAGAACTATACTTAAGCACGACTTAAAATTGAGTAGCATTTCAGTACTCCGACATTAATCACGTAATTGTTTGACGAGGAACTCGACAAGTTTCAAGCCGTGCTATAGGCTTATATTCATGAGCAGCATTCCGCGACCCGCGACGTGGCGACTGCATGATGTCTTGGATTGATGATCATTTGACTGATGTTTTGGTATTATATTGACGACACATCTTCTGACTCTATATTCCTATCTCCCAAAATCACTTGTAAACGTATAACTTGTTTATTTTTGCCCATAAATCTACCAGTTATGGTATCCGTCATCTGTTATACTGTGTCACAATCTAACTCCAGCTTTATAGCTTCACCCACAATGCGTGTTTTATCGCCCCAATTCATAATATCTTGTTATTGTTTGCCTATATCGTTTACAAGTGATTCAGGATGAGCTTAGTAAAATTAATAGGCCTAACATAATATTATTATACCTCAGTTTGTTGAGGTGGTATATGTTGAGGTGAGTTGTTGGATTAATGGGAATTATGAGAACACACAATGAGGTTTTTGGAAGGTTTTTTATAAGTATATATTTGTCATTTTCATCAACTACCTCTAAACCATTTCTTAAATAAAACTTACTTAGCGTGACGTAGCTCATAAACTAATCCATTACTTGTACTTTTAGGTGTTACTTACCTGTGATGAAAACCAAAATATCGTTAAATGCCACCTATCTTAGCTTAAGTGTTCTTTAAAATTTAGGAGAGGTTGGTGTAAGTAGGCACTAGTATATTATTCTCAGTAGGGGTAGTAATTGTAAGGATAGTAAGTAAGAACCTTCCGTGGGTTGTATTTCATCCTGGAGAGTATTCCATTGTAATAGGGTGCGACCCTTTTGTCGGGTCCCGACCGCTATTTTTTTACACCCAACGAGGCGTTGTGTTAGGTTTATTCAATATCAGAATGTCTTTTTCCTTTTCAATCATCTGCTTGTCTTGCAACATTATCTTATCGGTTAGACTATGAGTCTATCAATTTACTTATCTTGTTCAAGTTCAGGCCACACTCTGAAAGGCGGTAGTCAGTTAAGAGTCTGACATTATCTCTCTCTCTCTCTCTCTCTCGCCTTAACCAAGGCGGAAGAAGTCATTGTATGATTTTCCCACAAAAATAAAGGCATTATCTATAATTACACCTAATCTGCTTGGTCTGCTTTGGTTACCAAATACTCGAGTTCAGCTAACACAATAGTACTTTCACATTAGGCAGAGTCAATATAAAGGGCATACTTCTGTACAAAATACAGCATGTTTAATAAAATGTGTGTAATTTGAGTGCGTCGTTGGCCGCCAAGGGGTCTCGAGTTCGATTCCCTGGTCGGGCAAATTACTACTGGATTTAAAAAAAAAATCTCAGTAGTAGCACGGAGTCTGAAAATGTACTCGGTATATGGCAAAAGGCTCACCCCCTATTACATGGGACTCACGACATAAATAGTGAAAAGTGGGTGTTACTTCTGTGTGCACCTCTGCCTACCGCTTCGGGGATAAAAGGTTACGCCTTTTGTTATGTTATGTAATTTACCTAGAGAAGGATTTTGCGGTGAGCCCACGGGATCCAACCGAATATACAGACGTTTTTATTTGACCTTGCTTTATCTTCACGAATCACTAGTCAAAGACCCGTTAAGGTTTGACAGATTGAAGGGCTTTGGGGGGCTGTACAGCAATGAGCAATTTTGTTTTATAAATTGGGTTGTTTTAGTTTTTATTAAATGGAGTATGTATTATTTATTGTCTATCACTAACAACTGGGATAATATTTAGTTTTTATTCCGTTGAAGGAATAAAGCGGCATGCAGTATGCGGCACCGCCTTTCTGCCCGCAGATAAACGCTCATGCAACAGACATACGACACAAAACACACACAGGACACGCAATAAACCTCTCGAACTACACTCTGTCGTATGCTTCGCTCCTCCATGAGGCATCCTCAGGATCTCTGCCAATGAACCGTATCTCATTTATGCATAGAATGGAGACTGTTGAAATAAATCGGAATGATTTAAATACCATTTAAGGACCTATCTTCTCTTCGATCATCTGTAAGTCTCTTTTATGAACTTTACAAACTGAGATACTATTTAATAAATCCATATTAAGATTAATGTTAAGTATATGGGTCGCTGCATAATGCTACTTATGATTATCAGCCTCGGTCCTCGCCCGAAACTAGTTGAGCCATGTATTTAAATAGTTTATAGCTAGAATAATGAAACTACCTGGTCTGCCTCGTTGGCCGAATGGTCACAAGTGCGACTGCCGGGCAAGGGGTCTCGAGTTCGATTGCCGGGACGGGTAAAGTATTACTGGGTCTAAAAAATTCTCAGTAGGAGTCGGGAATAGTTCCCGGTATGTGGCAATAGGTTTACCCCCTATTACATGGGACTCATAACATAAATAGTGAAGAGTGGGTGTTACATTGTAGGTACAGTGGCATAATGTGCACCTCTGCCTACCCCTTCGGGGACAAAAGCCGTGATGTTATGTACGTAATAAAACTAATGTATAAAACTGCCACTTTTTGCTCGGAAATAGTTCAAACAGTTCTAGATTCCAACTTCAGAGCCCCGCTGTACAAGTTGGCGTTGCGTGGTTAAAGTTTGTCACAATCGTTGACGTTGGTCGGTTTGTTTCTGGTTGTTCGCTTTGGGTTGGATACAAAGTGGTAACTTTATATAGATTCTGTTTAAGTTATCTTTGCCAGATTCCTCTGAAAAATGATAAAAATTCTGTTCATATTTTTGTATCCCTTATCTTGTGCCAGTCTTTCTACTTTGTTCGACTTCACTTTTGTTCATTTACATTGTTCTATAGTTTCTAATGCGCAAGTATCTATTATGATGGTAAACACATTTTACGGCTTTCAACTAACTTTTTTAAACGACAAACAAAAATTAAAAAGCTTTTATATAAACCAAACAAAATACTATTTTGCTTAGCACAGATGGCCATTCCGTGTCACGATTACACATTTAAACAACTCTTATTTAGATTCGTTAGCAACGACACAAACACAGCATAAAACAAGAGGAAAAACAAATAAGTAACAGCAAAATTTTATCTAATTTGACAAAATGAAAAAAAAAAACATTCAAAACACTCGTTCTAATAAATCACAACGTTACGTTCTTTTTATAAAATATTTTCATTGAAAAGCATCACAGCGCTAAAATGGAACACAAAATCTTTTCAAACCTCGTTCGTGTCGAGCTGAACGCTCCCGTTTTATTTGGTAACGTTCATTTATCACACTTTGTGATACGTGACAGATGCTCTTGTGAATCTGTGGTTCATCAACGTTGTTACAATAATGGAGGACAGGAGGAGATCACGGTCTACTCGCTACAGATAACATTTGTTATGTAACTTAAAAACATACTGATGTGATTTGATTAAAATGTTTTTGCAATATCTTTTTAGTTGTTATTGTTCTTAGTAGGTACTTTATTGATTAATATAATTTGATATTAATGAATTCATTGTAAATGTAACATTAAATCCACGATACAGTCATAGCGGGCCTGTGTTTATAAGAACGAAGTGCGTTAAACAGAGATAGTAGGTACAATTTTTTTTAAGGGGGGAAAATCATCGAATGTCTGCTCCCGCCTGGGTGAGGCGGGAGGGAGTGTCAGACTCTTACTGACTAAAAACCACCCCGTTCCTTCTCCTGCACGTCGAGCCGGAGCCCCGGTTACCCGTTAGGTTTTCCGCGACATAGTAGGTACAATAATAATTTTTTCACTTCCAAAAATGTATCAGTAAATTGCGTTTATTGAATTACACCTACTTCATTTACTAATATTAAAATGTAACATCTAACCAGTTACGCTGAGAAACGTACGGTTTACGTAATGAGGCATGAAAGTCCTATGTTGACGATGCTCACTCAAATGGCATGAAAGTAACAGTAATTTGCACATCTATTTCAGGACTTCACAAGGGTAGGGGGGACCCAATCGATATTAAAGGCCGTGAAGAAATGAAGACTATTCGGCCGGAAAGGATCCGCCTAACATTTCTTCTGAAGTATTTCTCATACTTCAAAGAACGGTCGAGTTGTCTCTCATGTCAGAAGCAAACGACTTAATATTGTTATTGATAAATTTAACTTCTTTTAAAAATGAAAATGTTTTATGAACACTTCATTTTTGATCCCTTTTCATAAATATACTTTTGTTTGCACTTTGTATGTGAAGGTACTATTTTATTGAGTCAATTAACTCTTTAATTAGAGTTATCAAAGTTTAACCTAATTATGTTTTTTATATAAGTACTAGCGGACCCGACAGACGTTGTCCTGCATATCCACTTGAATGTAGAGGTATAAACAAAAAATCATTCAAATTAGTAGCGCCATCTGCCGGGCTGATTTGTGAATCTAAACCATCCAGGGCGTCACTCAAACGCGTACAGAAAAATTCATTTAAATCGGTCAAGCCGTTTAGGAGGAGTTCAATGACATACACACGTACAGTATATAAAGAACAGTATGCATTAATTCGTTAAAGCATATTTAGATTTACCCAATAAATAAGTACATACATATAAACAAACATAAGTTTATTTTTTAAACTCCTTATCAAATATGAGAGACAATCAAATGGCATCAATTGAACTCCGCAACGAATTTTTGATCAATGCTTTTACAGAAACGTAATTATGCAGCGCACTCGAGTATTACCGGCGCCATATTTTATTCATCGTTGTTCCAGTGTACATGAATAATGGGTGCATTGCCATAGCCGGCCTGCCTATGATGTTGAATAATTAGTCGATATAGTTATTATAAGTAGGGAGGTATGTGACTATTGCGTAGGCTTTTTCTAGAGTACCTAGGAACTGAAGATATAAGTTACCATAGTTCTTTAATTTTATTTTGGACAATTTCGCAAATAATAAGGTAAATGCCTAATTTTTATTTTCATGTCCGTCTAGTAGATCATTCTAAATCAAGACACGTATTTATTTTCTTACAGAAACGAATACTTTCGACGATATATTGATTTGAAATGTCATGTGACGTCACTTCTATGTAAGTACATTTTATACGTAGAAATGACGTTTTAGCCCCCAGCTCTTAAACTTTGAGTCGTTTTATCTAAATATTGTTTTTACCGACTTCAAAAAAAGGAGGAGGTACTATGGTTCGGCTGATAGTTTTTTTTGTTTGTTCGTATTATACAACAAAATAAAAAAATACGTGTCTAGTATTTTTTCATTACCTTACTTACGGACTAGTTATATTTTTAATTTTCATACCCTGTCATCATCCCAATTATTATACAGTGATACACATCGGTGTATAGTTTGTAACTGGAGCTGCGGACAACCTTACCGGTTACCGGGGCTCCGGCTTATAGCAGGAGAAGAAACAAGATGGTTTTCAATAAGAATCTGACACTCTCTTTCGCCTCACCAAAGGCGAGAGAAATCATTTGATGATTTTCTCTTCTCAAAAAAGGTACTTACCGATATAATTTGGAGTACGGCGTACGAAGTAACTTTTTAAAAATTACGAGGCAAGTTTACAACTAATCTTGGACATACTGAATTTTGGAGACACTTAACACAAACTTAGGTGTTCGTCTTGGGATTAGGTACACTCCAAAATACATCTTAATATTCTTAAATCTAACCCTAAATTAGACTGCTCAGTTTGGGGTTTAGCCTAGGCAAGGGACTGCTGTGCAATTTGTAACGAGTTTCAATTCTGCATGAAACAATTTTATTTGTGCCCGGTATATGGCAATAGGCTCGCCGCTCGCCCCTATTACATGGGACTGATAACATAAATATTGAAAAGTAGGTGTTACAATATAGGTGCACATACAATTTTAAATAGGAATATACTGAGAAAAGCTCTACTAGTTTCGAACCTAGTAGAGCTTTTCTCAGTATATTCACGTGAGTAACCCGCGATTTTTAGTTAATTTAGTATGTCTCACGATAGTTATTATAAAAAAAAAATAATGTGGTGTAATAATTTTTGTTCCAATTCTGGGTGGTGTGTGTGTTTGTATTTGTAAATGTATCCTCGACATTGAAGGAAATTCTATCCCATCAGTAAAAATAAAGAAAGGATAAGGATTTTAATGCACTAAGTAAATTCCAGTTTATCCTATCTCTGTCCTGTTTGTATAACCTGTGGCGATAGAAAGGTTTTAAAACTCTTTAATTTAATTGGTGTTTGAATATTTTATACCTATGTTTGTTGGTTGTCGG
Source organism: Spodoptera littoralis (assembly GCA_902850265.1). Classification (NCBI taxonomy): domain Eukaryota; kingdom Metazoa; phylum Arthropoda; class Insecta; order Lepidoptera; family Noctuidae; genus Spodoptera; species Spodoptera littoralis. The sequence goes on along the minus strand of LR824539.2, from coordinate 2,777,543 downwards.
CTAAATTAGCACTGAACAAGCTCGCTCGTGCATAACTAAAGACTTATTGCACGTGTGTTAAATGGGGTAATTTTGAATTAGGAATGTATTAGAAGTAATGCTTTGCTAGTGGATGCATCAAGTTGCTTTAAAGTAAATAACACGAATTTTTTTTTTTATTATTTAAATTCACTGGTAGGTATCTTTGTTTAGCAGATACTTTTATCGACTGCCTCGTTGGCCGAGTGGTCGCAAGTGCGACTGCCGGGCAAGGTGTCTCTGGTTTGATTCCCGGATCGGGCAAAGTATGAGTGGGTTTTAAAAAAATTCTCAGTAGTACCACGGAGTCTGGAATTTCGCCCGGTATATGGCAATAGGCTCACCCCTATTACTTGGGACTCATACATAACATAAATAGTAAAAAGTGGGTGGTACATTGTACAGTGGCATAATGTGCACCTCTGCCTACCTCTTCGGGGATAAATGTTATGTTATGTTATGTTTTTAAAAACTGATGATAAATGAAAACTTTCAATTGTAATAGAATTTACGGAAGCCTATGCCATACCATACCATGAAGTACATATGCCAGTACACGATAAAGAAATTATCGAATTTTCCGCGAACTGACCAACCATTTCATATCGTCATCAATAGGTAATTGATGCATTCTACACTGTCCGCGAGTCACCTTTGGCTTTATATCATAAATTCGCTTTCTGGTCGTCAAGTTCTTTTGAACGACTCCCACAAGTAAAACTGACCGCACAAACTCCAAAGATTGTGTCAACTTGACAAAACTAAGTTGGAAAACTGACCTTCGGATTAAAGGATTACGCACGGATTTTGAATGGCGAGAAGTTCCCTCAAAGTGTATATTGTTAAGCCACGAAATTATCCTCGAATGTTTGAACGAAGTTAGTGGAAAAACTTTGTAAAAATACATATGATTTTTTCGTCACATCAGTCTGCTTTTGATAATAGATAATATTAGGTATTTTGTTCTTTAGAAACTCTAAGGGTAGACGACTAATTTTTATTTTAATGTCCGTCTGATAGATTATTTAAAAACATTAGACACGTATTTTTTATTTTCTCACAGAAACGAATAGTTTCGAAGATATATTGATTTGAAATGTCGCGTGACGTCACTTCTCAGTACATTTTATACTAAGAAATGACGTTTTAGCCCCCACTCCTAAACTTTGATTTGTTTTATCTAAGTATTGTTTTATTATACGACAAAATAAAAAAATACGTGTCTAATATTTTTTCATTACCTAACTTACGGACTAATTATATTTTTAATTTTCATACCCTGTCATCATCCCCATTCTACTGGCACAAGGTAACACACATTAGGTATCTACGTCATTACATCGTAAATTACAAATCAAATAAATCTCCGCCTCACCCAGGCGGAAGCAGTCATTCGATGATTTTCCCCCCTTAAAAAAAAAAAAAAAATACATATAATAAAATCGTAGCAAAGTGAAAACTGAACATTGAATATTTTTTGTTTAAAGAATGCTTGGCGTATTTACATTCAATATAGAAGCGAAAAATATGGTTTTTAGAATTTTTGTCTATTTGTCTGTATGTATGTCTGAGCTAAACTCAAAAAGTACTGTATGGATTTACTTCAAATTTTGCATGAATATTACTAACAGGTCGGGTCCACATATAGGCTGAATATTATCACTCTATCACCTAAGGGGAGGAGTTGTGAATCACTACTCCACGCGGACGAAGTAGCAGGCACAGCTAGTAATTCATAAATCAGAAAAATCCAATGAATAGGTATAACCTATTTCCAATTAATATAAGAATCCGCACACATTCATCATGCATCTAACACAAATGATTCCCGGGTAAATAATAATTTAATATCAATATGGCGGCGCACAGCAGATTTATGACGACCATAGATAAGGAAGCTTGTTTTATTTACGCAGCGTTATTTATGGTCATCGTCCATTCCCGCGGCAGATATGTGCGGATACTGCGGATACGCCATTAAATTAGGCTTAACGTTTCAGTTTTCATGACACGATAAATTCAATGAAAGCCCATAAAACCTTAACTTAGGCTGTGATAAAAATCACAATGAAAATATAAATTATGTTGTCCATGAAAGTGAAAATGGAATAGTTTATGTTTTTCTAAGCTCCTTAGGTTTATTTTATTACGTACCTATAGGTAGTTTGAAATAATATCAAATATAATATTACCTATAAATAAATACAAAGATTTTAAATTAAATAATACATTTATACTGAATAGAATAATTAATACTGGAGGTCCCAGGTAGACTTTTTTTTATTTAAAAAACTTTGCCCCACACTAGGATTTTCTCCTTTGTCGTGGGTGCGTTTACAAACACACAAGTTCACATACACTCATGTGTATCGTGGGTATCATTACCCAGACCAGGAACAACAATATTTGGATAACACAAAGAGTTGCTCCGTGCGGGAATCGAACCCGGAACACGTTGCGTGGCAGCCGGTTGCCCAGCTACCGCACTAACCGTGTTGTAATTACTAATTCGTGTTATTACTTTCGCAAAACAACATTTAAAACTAATTTATTTCTTAACCTAATTTTCTTCTTACGTAAAATTATGTAAAAGAACAAACTTAGGTATCTAAACAAAGAAACATAAAAAAACAATAATTAAAAAAAAATAAAAAAAGTTAAACACAGTAAAAACAAAAGATGGCGGCTAAATAAGCGGAGATGGGAAAGACGGAGGTATAAAACTGGAGTGCCTCTGGTGATAGTTTTCTTCATAAATTCATTAGGGAGGCGTCTGTGGGGGAACCCAACTCAGGAAGTTGAATCTAAACCTGTTTAAACAATACTCCACGGGCAGTTAATGTCGCAACCAGCTGGTACATGCGCTAGGGTTGGCAAGATGTAAATTTGAGGTGTCAAAAGAGTTTGTTAATGCGAATGTTCTGCTGTACTGTTGGTGCAGTGACGGGGCGAATTCTTTGTGTGACCCACGAATAGTCGTATCGAGTTTGGGTGTAATGGTGTGAGAAATTACGTATTTGTATATGCGTTTACGATGTACAAATATCCTAGTGTGGGGTGCGACTCTAAAGCAACGCTTTTTTTTAGTTTTTTTCATAGTTAGCCTTCATGCTCAAACGACTGAACCGATTTCACTGAGTTTTTTTTTATTTATTTATTGTATTTACAATAAGTACAAGGTTATCCATGTTATACCAAAAAGGTAGAGATAAAACAGTATCGATGTTGTACAGCCTGTCTCCTCACTATATTTATATTGATATACCCCGCACTATCTACTTCTTCCAAATCACGGTATGTGTATGTGAAAATTCATATGAAACAAAAAAATAACGTATAAAAGGACAAATATTTGAAAGAAAACAAAATAAATAAATATCATGATTTTTCCGAAGCTTGAACAATGAACATACTTACAGTCTGACCACGGCTGAAGTGGCTTAGGTGGGCTTATACTTGATCCACGCAGCTTTAGTTCAACCACAGGCTCTTTCCCTGCACCTCTGATGTATGATAGTTTTCTTAAAATGACGTATATTTCAACCTGAATAAAACCTTTCAAGTTTACATAACATAACATAACCTTACACCTTTTATGCCCAAAGAGGTAGGCAGATGTGCACATTACGGCACCTAAGGCCACTGTACAATGTAACACCCACTTTTCACTATTTATCTTACGAGTCCCATGTAATAGGTGAGCCTATTGCCATATACCGGGCTCAGCCCACAATTCCAGACTCCGTGCTTCCACTGAGAATCTTTAAAAACCCAGTAATACTTTGCCCGACCCGGGAATCGAACCCAATACCTTGCTCGACAGTCGCACTTGTGACCACTCGGCCAATGAGGTTGCCTGTTTCTTTTAAGTTTCTGTAAGATATATGCGAAAGCTTTAGTTATAATAAAGCATGCAGGTTATTTTTTAGATACTAATCTTACCTAAGTGTACATTGTATGATTGACGATCAGTTTAACATAATACATAGGTTTTATGTATATATGAATGTGTGTGATATACCTAGCTACGCATCAATCTATACAGATAAATACTTATATCTGATTAAAATACTTTAGTCTATGATAAAAACAAATCAATGTTTCTGTACACCTGGGAGTCAATATCAGAAGCTCGTGTTTCAGTTCAGTCAATACATTTCTACTCTCTTTACATACATACATACGTAATAAACGTATAAGTATATTATGTAGTAATAGTACCTACAGTTAATATATACCTAGTTCATTTTATAAGCCCTAACCTTTTTATCTCGAGTAAACTCGCTTAAGTACATAAATCATTTGAAATAAAATTTCTCTTGAAAATGCGGACGGTTCTGGAATTGCTAATAAAGAACTGTCAAGCTCTTCAAGCTGTTGGCAAAAGGCAACATGAATAGAAAAGCATTTTATACTACGAACTCTTCGATTTCAATCAAAATAAAATTCTTGATGTTACTTTGTGATCTTCGCTTTACTGCCTGCTTTATACAGGACTTTTCGCATCTTGTTTCCATGTAATCTACAGGTATTAATGAAATCGGTTAAAAATATAATCTGAGCTTGTTAAAGCCTACTTTTCTGTGGAATTACTGCTTGGATTTTGATATTTCGCAGAAGGTATTTTAAAACGCACAACTAAAATGTGGCACAGATAAAAACCGGTGAAAAATAGCACTTTCGTTACTATAACTTCTTAGGTACTATTACAATGGGTTATCAGTAATGCAGATCAACTGACAATTCTTCTTTTTTTATCTCTCTGTGACATTTAACATTTTGTATGCGAGAAGCCGGTAAACGAGCTGACGGATCGCTGTGTCAACCAACAGCGTGACACATGGACCACAGAGGCCTTACAAGTGCGTTACCGGCCTTTTGGGGGTGAATGGATTTGGGACATTGGTGACGGGGGCAGGGGATAGTTGGGCCTCCGGTAACCTCACTACGTTGTTTCACGTGGGTTTTCTGTGAGGCCGTGGTATCACTCTGATCGAGCCAGTACATACGTGCCGCAGAATGGCTCTCCCAAACTCGTTACACTCACATCTCTGTAATCTACTCACTCATACTGAAATATCCAACAATTACTTTAAAAATTATCTCACTCCCATTGTTCCAAGCTTAACGACTTTGAGATTAGCACAGCCCTAGCCAGTGACTCGGGGCATTAAGCTGCCTTACGGCACTGGGCAATAAATGTGTTGGACGGGGATAATGTATTGCCATACACTTCTGAAACAGCATGACTTGCTATACATACAAACATACATGAACTCACGCCTTTGTTATTGCTATCCTTGGGTACTTTTTTAATTTTTATCACATAGCTACATGAACCAGTCTTCTATAGATTTAAGGATTTAAGTTCGCAGTATAATATGTGCACCTTTGCTCAACTCTTTGGGGAACCAAAAGCTTATCTTATATAATTAATATTACATTATACCTATATATACTAATATATGTAGGTATGGATTTACAGTTATGCATAATTATGAATTTATTTATATAGACTTATTCTGTGTCACATAAAGTAAATCATGATACCTATTACACCTACTGTTGCACATCTCTACATCACCCCATGGTTGACTGTTAGAGAATGCCACCCGGCATTAAGTCCACCATCGTATGTTATATATACAAAAGCGTGTAATTATATTATCTTAAGATAATACGATAATTGAAGGAACAAGTTCAAAATTAGAGAACTTGTTTTTTGAGAGAGAGGATGAGAGAGTGTCAGACTCTTATTATCTAAAACCCACTTCGTTCCTACTCCTGCTAAGAAGCCGGATCGCTGGTAGCCTGTTAGGTTGTCCGCAGCTCTGGGTCGGGCATCAGAAAGAAAGAAAGAACCAAAAAATTGTTCATTTGCACCATCACAAAATACAATAACACGAAAATAACAGTTCAAAAGAATAGAAGAAGACGATGCATAAAGGTTAGAGCTCAGCTTAAATACTTACTGAACCCCATCTGTGGTGGTCTGATAACTAGAGACATGCGAGGAGAACGCGACTGCCCAGTCTCTGTTATATATGTACCTACGTAATCCTTTAGTCGCAGAAATAGTGTGATAGTGATTAGAAATATATTTACCGTGGTATTTACTTTGCCGTTACTTCTCAAAACACGACATGACTTGCCACTTTTCCCACAAAAATGTATAGAAACTACATAGTATACGATTTGGGCGTGTTTGACTGGCTGATTGTAATCTTTCGTGTTATCAACATGAATTGGAAGGGTTGGTCCGCTACGTCAGTTAGGATATTACTTTGTGGTAACTAAAACATTTGGGTGATGACGATTTCAGAAATTGTATTGTTTAGCTTAATCGGTTGTACGGTTAGAGTATTTAACCAACTACTCTAAAGTTGTACGTCTTGTTTTTATTTCGTTGTAAGTAGATACTAAAGTACACTAGGGGCTTGCTTCAAAATGTCTTGTTAAGTTTCTGTTAGCTTAATTAATACGTTTTTGTTAAAAATGTTGTATTGGTTGATTAATGATTTAGACTCGGATCGGTTTTACTTGACTTTATTTTAATTATATTACGTACAGAGCACACAAGACGTGTATGCACACCGAAGTATGACAGATATACTGTTGATCGTACATAGTACAACATAGTGAGGGGGCTACATTATTTACTAAAGTAGTGATGTTAATATATGTTACAGAAAATAGGTGAGTTTATACGTTAGTTAAACTTCCTGATATTATAGGAAGTTATTCAGACATGGTACAGGGCCTCAGTAAAATAATAAAATATAGACCTACTGTTGTTAGGGTGTACGTTATATAACTTTAGTACCTATCTTTTATTCCCCACACTAAGTTAAAGTGCACATTTTTTTAGTGTGGGAGAGCTATGCTTCGGCACGAATGGGCCTGCTCGACCGGAGTGATACCAAGATCTCATTCAAAACCGACGTGAAGCTTTGCTTGCGTTGTGTTTCATCGTGTGAATGAGGTTACCGGAGGCCCAATTATCCCTCCCCTTCCCCGATCTCCCCAATCCCTGAATCCCCAACGATCTTCAAACTCCTAATCCCCAAGGGGCCGGTAACGCACTTGTGACGCCTCTGGTGTTTCGGGTGTCCATGTGCGACGCCGATTGCTTACCATCAGGTGATCCGTCTGCTTGTTTACCGGCTTATGCCATAAAAAAATGCTTCGGCACGAATGGGCCGGCTCAACCGGAGTGATACCATGGCCTCATAGAAAACCGACGTAAAGCATGGTGTTCACGCGAGGATGTGAACATGCCGACGCAGCAGGGCAGTGACCGCGATGAACCAGAATCAACCTCAATCGTAGTTATGTGTCGCAACAGTGTTGATCTACGCGGTTTCACACAAATGCATTCGTATAAGTAATACACCTATACATGTAAATATATTAATATAAATAGCATGTAAATCTTTAATAAATTCTCTTTCTACGCTTCGAGCAACGCTGTTTCATTCGACGAGACCATCGACTCCTCTCACTGTTACTGCGCCTATAAATAGTTACCGATAGCTCTGGCATCACTCAGCCTTTGTTATTGGTCGGTCCGTGAGGCTGCGGATCGGCAGTGAGAAAATCCCTTCCTATACACCTTTCATCCTTCCCACCGTCCGTCTGTTGCCTTAGGTCTCATGGTAACAGGCATCCCGCACTATATATATAAGTATATATTGTACCTATTGGTTAGGCTAGGTTGTTAGGTGAAATAGGATTGTTGTAGGTTGTTAGGTGCAAATAGGATTGTTGTTAGGTTGTTAGGTGCAGGTAAGATTGTTGATAGGCTACAGTCAACCCCCTTCACTGTACATTTAGATCCCTGAATGTACATTTGGTCCTTCGAGCATTTTGAATCCGCGGCCCTATCTGTCCCCCCTAGGACTATGACATAGACAGACAGACAGACACGTTTCAGAAGATACAGGCTGGTGTACTAAAACCGCATCAGTTTGTGGCACTCTGAGACAGATAGATACTGTACGTTGCTATATCCTGTAGACATCTCTCGTCGGTAGCGATTCGGTGACTGGCCTTCCACAAGCGGATCTCACCAGTTCATTGAGAAGGCGCATAAATACCGAGCCGAGAGTGTGGGAGAGGCAAGTACAAATAGGGTAGCTGGGTTAGGAAAAGGGTAGGGACTAGGGACGCTCAAGAAAGAAGATTGATAAAGAAGAAATCGGGAGACAATGGACATTATTAGAATCAACGAACTCATCAAAAGCCAGGAAAACGACTATATTGAATTAAAAAGAACATGGGATAACATTAAAAAGGACTCATCATCAAGGAAAAATCAAAAATACATAACAGAAAGAAGAGCAAAATTGAACAGCGTGTATGAAAGAGCATCGCAGAACCATAGACTTCTACAAGACCAAGAGATTCTATCGACTCACAAATATTTGACACTTAATTATTTCGACACTCATATACAAACCATGTATGATGCAGTTATAGATCACTTGAAAGAATGTGAAGACAAGCTACATCAGACTAAAAAAGTCAGCGACATTAAAATAAACGATGATAAACAAGAAGACATGACTATTTCGCCAAAGTTATTCGTTCAAAAGTACAGACTAAACCAACTTAAGAAGAAAATTGAGACTGCAAAGACCGCCGTTGTCCAACAAAAACCAGCGTGGCAACTACAAGCTCTGATTAATAATCTAGAAAAACTGTTTCAAGATATAGAAGAAACACACATACAATTACTAATGGAGCAAAGTACAATCGACGACGAATACTTCAATAATGATTGCTTTACAGACGCACAAGAACAATTCGAGGAAATAATACAAGACTTACATGAGCAAATCAACGACAAAACAGTACAAACGAGCAGAAATCACCCTACTAAGTTACCAAGAATTAACATTCCTTCGTTCGCTGGGAATTACGAGTCATGGAATTCATTCTATGATCTATTTAAGAAAATTATTGACGAAAACTGTACTATTTCCACAACAAAAAATGCAATACTTAAAAACGCATGTCCGAGGTGACGCGGAGAAGCTGATAAAGCATTTGACAGTAAACGAGGTCAACTATAAAGCAGCGCTTACACTGTTAGAAAACCGATACAAAGACGAAAGAAAAATAACACAGACATTCATTGATAAATTAATAGACCTGCCCAAAATTCAGACTCCAAACGCCAAAATGCTACGTAATATGCATGACTGCATAAACGAAAGCCTGGAAGCGTTAAAAACTCAAAATATTAATATATCAACATGGAGCCCAATTTTAACCAGAATGGTAAATCGTAAGTGGGACCCTGACACCAACATGAGATATGAAGACCAATTACAGGAGCCAAACAAGTTACAAGATTTTAAAGAATTAATGAAGTTCTTAGAAAAACGCTTCAAAAGTTTAGAATCAAGCGCCAATATGACAACACAAACGATTTGCATTCGACATACTCACCAAATATGCAAGGAAAAACTAATTGGCAAGAAAAAAAAGGACTCTGTTGGTACTGTCAAAAAGACCATAATATTCATTATTGTCAAGCATTTAAGGCATTACTTGTCAATGACCGCATTCGTAAAGTGCAAGAAAAACAAATGTGTTATGTATGTCTCATGCACGATGCAAAAAAAGAGTGCATCAGCAATAAGTACAAACATTGTGAAATATGCAATAAGGCACATTCTACACTATTGCACAGAAACACAAATGAATATTTATTAGCAAAACAACAAGGGCAAAATAGTATCACCAAAAATACTAACCAAGTAACAAAACCCGGTACATCAACGACATACGATCACAAGTCTCAAATAACAGAAAAGAAAAAAATTATGACTCATGCAGCTACGCAACTCCATAACAGTCACAAAACTATACTTCTAGCCACAGCCTTAGTACAGTCAAAAACATTCGACGGCACACCATTATTACTGCGAGTTTTATGTGACCAAGGATCGGAAGCCTCACTATGCACGGAAGAGGTGGCTCAACTCTTAGGGTTCCCGAAACAAAAGATAAAAGCCGAAATTAATGGTATTGCAGACAACATTCCAAAGACCTCCAACTATATGATAGACGTCACACTTCAACCAAGGTTTCCAAGGGAATACAAGTTATCAACATCGCTGATCGTATTACCGAAACTGACGTCATCAGTGCCTAAAGAAAACGTGCAAAAACTGGACCCACAAAAAATAGAAAACAAAATAATTGCTGATCCAACTTATTATAAACAAGGTCCAATTGACATAATTTTAGGCGCTGAAGAATATAGTAAAATACTGTTACAAGGGTTCGAAAAAATAGACAGCGGCATTATCAGTCAAAATACAGAGTTTGGTTGGATATTGTCGGGATTTTGTTCAACGGAACCACGCAATACAATAAAAATATTAAGTCTAATCACTCGTGCCGACGAAATCCAACTTAATAAATTCTGGGAACTAGAAGACATCACTGAAAATCATCAATTAAACAAAGAAGACCAACAGTGTGAACAATTCTATAAAGACACGACTCAAAGAAATAAAAATGGGACATACACGGTCAGGCTCCCGTTCAAGGACCCTTCCTTAGAGTACGGGAATACGCGTCAAAAAGCTGCCGCCCGACTTATTCAACTAGAAAAGAGACTTGAGAAAAACAAAAAATTACGAGAAAAATATAATGACTTCATGAAAGAATACATAAACATGAACCATATGATAAAAGTAAACAAAACAAATAATTATGAAGGGAAATATTACATTCCGCATCAACCTGTAATACGAGAAGATGCACTGACTACAAAATTACGCTGTGTATTCGACGCTAGCAGCAAGTCGAATACAAAAATAAGCCTTAATGACAACTTGCATAAAGGTCCACGATTGCAACAAGACTTAGCTACTATTATTACGATGGCGCAAACACAAAGTTGTGTTTATGGCAGACATAGAAAAAATGTACCGGTTCATAAAAATACATAGGGAAGATCAACCCTTTCAAAGAATATTATGGAGATGGACAATTAATCAACCAATAGAAGAGTACGAGTTAACTACGGTGACTTATGGTACCACTGCTGCACCATACTTAGCCATAAGAACACTTCAACAACTAGCAACAGATGAACAAAAAACCTACCCCCTTGCCAGTAAAATCACCCTAGAAGATTTCTATGTCGACGATGTATTGTCGGGAGATGAAAGCATAGAAAAAGCAAAATATCTACAAAATCAATTAACAAATATGTTACGTGCTGGCGGATTCAATTTAAGGAAATGGTCATCAAATAGCGCAGAATTGCTAGAAAACATCCCTGTAGAAATTTTGGACGACAAAACGATAAAACTACCCTTAGACGAAAATAGAAAGTCACTAGGAGTAATTTGGGCACCAAACGAAGATAGTTTCCAATTTAAAATAACTATAACAACTACCGAGAACCCAACCAAAAAAAATATCTTTTCTGAAATCGCAAAACTATTTGACCCACATGGCTGGCTACAACCTGTACTAAGCGTCTAAGCGTCGTGTTTGACCCACATGGCTGGCTACAACCTGTACTAAGCGTACTAAGCGTCGTGTTTCGTCGTGTGAATGAGATTACCGGAGACCCAATTACCTTCCCTTCCCCAATCTCCCTAATCCCTGAATCCCCAACGATATTCAAACTCCTAATCTCCATGGGGCCGGTAACGCACTTGTGACCTCTGGTGTTCCGGATGTCCATGCGCGACGCCGATTGCTTACCATCAGGTGATCCGTCTGCTCGTTTACCGGCTTATGCCATATAAAAACATGTTAAAGTCACTATTTTCTCTTAATCAGTTACATTAACAGATTTAACAGTTACGTGCACATCTAATAGTGGGTGACCCTATTGCTTAATACTGAGCAAAGTTTTAACAGCGCGCCATTCTTTGCAATACCTATCGCAGACATAGGTTTAACCTCTTGACTGGTATATAAGGCACAATAGAAAATACATTGTTACTCCACCAGGGGTTAATTGGGGTTATAGAGTTATTTATTGTGTACCATCATCACAGATATTTCTTTAGAAATGCAACATAAGAGCCAAAATACATTAAAAACAAAGATAATTAACTATAATAATGTTAGCAAAATGAAAATAATTAGCAAAATAGGTTAAAGTTTACAACTTGTCTGATGTGGAAAATGTTGAAAATATCTAGTTCTAGAACACCTGCATTATGCTAGTGTGAGGCGTGGCGGTGTCATTAAACTGTGATCACACGCTCCAACTAAGTTCGGTAGTATCTTGTCTACCTCTAATTTTGGTTGTACCTTTCAAAACAGCATTGCAGAGGTATATTTAGGGGTGGCATGACATTTAGTAGATGTGGAGGACTTTTTCCCTGCTATAGTTTTATTCCCTCTTGCATAGGAACCAATTACAATGAAATAAATACTTAAATGAATGACGAAAATCAGGTTTATGTTAGTAAATACATATATCTCTATTTACACCTTTAGTTAATAGCAAGCGTGATGCTGTTATAGTAATAGCGTCTTTGATTCTCAGCAAGTGATAAAGCTTTATTTAAATTACTATAAAAATATAGTTGTGAGATCTCGTTGTAAATCAATGAAGAATATCGAAGATGGCGCTGTTGTATACATACTTGCTGAAGGTGTATAAATGTAGGTAGAGTTTTTGCTTCTTTACAAATATAAAAGAAAATAGGTAATGTAATTATTAATTCTACATTTTACAATTTGCATAAGCCTTCAGCAACTCTCGTTGTAAGAAGGCGTTTCAAAAATATCAAAAAGTGTTATTGGGTTTTCAGATGTCAAATTCGCCTCAACACTTATACTTTTCAGTGGAACGAAACCATAGCGCGATCTATCTCGATCCCAACACCATCTAGTTATGTTTTTGGAACTAATTTGCTGTTGCAATTCTATAGTAATGCAAATATTATTAAATCTAGTTTTAATATGAAAATGCTTGAGTAAGTCGTATAAAAATTTGAGGATAATTGTCTAAGCTTCTGATACAGACAAACTGACGTACAAATTTTATGTATATTTTACTAAATAATTCTACATATATCAAGTACATAATATATAGTTTCTCTGCTACATTAGGTTTAAATGTTTTATCAATAATTTACATGTTATATTTTAATTGTATCATCATACTTTCTCTTGTTTATTCTAAAGGGGTCTACAAAAATGTTCATTAATTCCTTTAAAAATGTATTTACTTTTTTTTAAGGGGGGAAAATCATCGAATGACTGCTCCCGCCTAGGTTAGTCGGGAGGGAGTGTCAGACTCTTACTGACTAAAAATCACTCCGCTTCTATTTCACTTAATATTGTGATATTAGAAATAACTCTTTAATACTCAATACTTTATTGCATTCCATAATGTAGTTTACAACAGTTGGCATTGTTACAAGGTACAGAAACAATTATAGACCCTGTCGGGCACAGCAAAAGTAGTTTTTTATAGAGGAGACAAGGAAGAGCACTTTTCTATAGGTTTAAATATTGAATACGAGAAGAAAATTACAGTTATGAGTTTAGCTGGTGTGAATAAGTGTGGGAAAGCCATGCTTCGACACGAATGGGCCGGCTCGACCGGAGTGATACCACGGCCTCACAGAAAACCGACGTGAAGCAACGCTTGCGTTGTGTTTCGTCGTGTGAGTGAGGTTACCGGAGGCCCAATTACCCTTCCCTTCCCCAATCTCCCCAATCCCTAAATCCCCAGCGATCCTCAAACTCCTAATTCCTAAAAGGCCGGTAACGCGCTTTTAACGCCTCTGGTGTTTTAGGTGTCCATGGGCGACGCCGATTGCTTACCATCAGGTGATCCGTCTGCTCGTTTACCGGCTTTTGCCATAAAAAAATACTTTATGTGATTAAATACTTTTGAATGACATTATATTGTCATGACCACATGGTTACTTTGTTTAATAGATGCTCGGTCGTGCGAGGCCAATAGTTCAATAACCGGCTGTGCAAAATTATTATTCAGTGTCTATCTATTTATTGTGAATTTTTTGTAACTATTGCTAGTCTTATAAGTTACTTGTCTTATTTATATTCATTTGTCGATAATATCCAGTAGGTATATTAATTTATATTTAAGGAGCAAAACTATTTTTAATGTTAGCTAAACTGAAATAGGCTAATAGGGGATTACATGGGACTCACAACATCAATAGTTAAAAATTGGGTGTTACTTCTGTGTGCACCTCTGCCTACCCCTTTGGGGATAGAGGCGTGATGTTGTGTGTGTGTGTGCTAAACTGAAATAATCTAATAAAAATCAATTCAAAGAATCATAAATAAACTAAGAAAGAACATCTGTACTTTCCTTTCTAAAAATTGTCTTAATAATAAATCATGTATAAAAACATGATTTTCAAGCCGTGAATTGAGCCATAGCTCAATTAATAAGAACTTGGCCTCTGATTAACTGAAGCAGACTAACTAGCAAGCGTTCCAGTTCAGAATAGTCTGTCGATAGCAAAATACTTGAGAACACTTGCCTTATTGAGAAATTCAATTCCCGAAGAAAATATAAACATAAACGTCAAATGTAAATCTAAGGACCATAAACATTATAATATCTAATATTTATAATTGAGATGACAGGGTATGAAAATTAAAAATCGAATTAGTCCATCAGTTATGTAATGAAAAAATTTTAGACACGTATTTTTTTATTTTGTAGAATAATAAAACAATACTTACATAAAACGAATCAAAGTTTAGGAGTGGGTCATTTTAGAGTATAAATCGTACTCAAAAGTGACGTCACGCGATATTTCAAATCAATATATCTTCGAAACTATTCGTTTCCGTAAGAAAATAAAAAATACGTGTCTAATGTTTTTAAATAATCTACCAGACGGACATTAAAATAAAAATTAGTCATCTCTCCTATTGTTCGATTGTACTCTATTTCAGAAAAAAACCATCTCTCTAAATAAATAGCCATAATATTAATTTCAGTTTAAAAATCACAGTTTAATTAATAACTGGTTAGAAATCGATGAAATGAAGTAGTCTAACTAGCTAAATATGTCGTGGTGGTCCGGAGGTTTAAACTGTCAAACACCGCGAGGACACCGGTGACCGCAACCTATTGTTCTTTAATTGTGTCTATAATGAAGGTACTCAAAGGATTAAGACGTCCGCTTCTCATGCATGAGAGTGCGGGTTCGAAACCTACCAACGGCAAGTACCAATGTGACTTAATTTCCAAGTTATATATACTTTCTAAGATTATTCAGACACCACTGACTAACGGTGAAGGAAAACATCGTGAGGAAACCTGGGCTTATAATTTCTAATTATAAGTTTGTAATCGCCAACTCGCATTGAGCAAGCGTGGTGATTAATGCTCAATCCTTCTCCGTGTGAGAAGAGGCTTTGCTCAGCAGTGGGTATTTATAGACTGTTGATGATGAACTAGCTAGCATTCCTCAACTCTCAACAGTTTGCCGATAGCAAAATACTTGGGAATACCTGCCTTATTGCGAAATTCAATTTCCTACTTGAGTTATTCCGCTTCGATGACGCGTCGGAAACTGGGTGGATGCATGCTAGTCTAACTTTAGGAATTTATGACTTTGTGAATTGCTGTGCCATATGATATTACCGGTATTGGAGTTACGATTGTTAAAGAGACAGACCTCTGAGTTTGTTTCGGCATTTCTTCTCAGAGTAGTCAGTTAGGAAATGTCGACCTCATCGTTCGCTTGATAAAATTGACGTGTAAAAGTGCTGCCTTGTAGCCTATTTGCAGAAATAAATTCACATGTTTCACTTGAGTCCCTTTTTGTTTTGAGTTTGCCGTTTCAAAGTCAAAGTCAAAGCATTTATTTCAATTAAACCATAATTTGGTACTTTTGAAACGTCAACAAATACAAAATAAATAATAGTCTGTCAATTAGTCCGTCAGTGAAGCTAGGTGAAGCTAGGTGCTCATTCCAAAATGTAAATTCGAATGGAGAAGAACGAGCAAGAAATTCCATTCGTTACTCTTTTCCGTTCTAAAGTGCTGTATTGATTTTGATTCATTTTGATGCAGAGGTAGACTTTACTGATTTGACTGGCCGAGTGGTCGCAAGTGGTCGCCGGGCAAGGGGTCTCGGGTTCGATTCTCAGGTCGAACAAAGTACTACTGGGTTTTATTTAAAATCTTAGTAGTAGCACGTAGTCTGGAACTGTGCCCGATATATGGTACTAGGCTCATTCCCTATTACATGGGACTCATAACATAAATAGTGAAAAGTGGGTATTACATTATACAGTGGCATTAAGTGCCGTAATTTGCACCTCTGCCTACCCTTTTAGGGATAAAAGACGTGATGTTATGTTCGGTAGACTTTAATGTAAACAGTACGTACAATATTTTCATCTCTGGACACATAATTCTTTAATATATTGCCAGGCAATACCACGCCATCTTCAGCCTTTTGTCATATGTTAAAAGGTCTATTTTCGAATTTGTTATGAAATTTTTGCTGCCTCGTTGGCCGAGTGGTCGCAAGTGCGACTACCGGGCAAGGGGTCTCGGGTTCGATTAGCGGATCGGGCAAAGTATTACTGGGTTTTTAAAAAAAATCTCAGTAGTAGCACGGAGCCTGGAATTGTGCCCGGGATATGGCAATAGACTCACCCCCTATTACATGGGACTCATAACATAAATAGTGAAAAGTGGGTGTTACATTGTACAGTGGCATAATGTGCCTACCCCTTCGGGAATAAAAAGGCGTGATGTTATGTTATGTTATTTTTGCTATAATAAAATTGATCATAATAATCATAAACTTAGGAATCCAATTTTTCTTAGGTCAATAGACTTCAAAGCCTACTAGTACGGTAGGTACTGTTTTATCAGATGTTACTTCAAAGTAAGACGCGGCGTATCGCGAATTTCTACGTCCGATCTGTTCATTGAATATTTATAAGTAACTGCCTAAGAATTACAGCTCTTAGAGAAAGTGTTTGATATAAATGTTAAGTGTTAGTTAAACTGTCAAACACCAAGCGGTCATCGGTAACCGTAACCTATTGTTCTTTAATTGTGTCTATAATGACGGTACTCAAAGAGTTAAATGGGTATTAGAGTACAAGTGTGGATTTTCGATGTTTATAACTTAGGTGGTACTAATATGGAGTCATTATAGTAGCTCTTAAAATTAAATAAGTCGTTAGAATAGGGATGATGACAGATTACAAAATTAAAAATCTGATTATTGCATCAGTTAGGTAATGAAAAAATATTAGACACATATTTGTTTTTTTTGTTGTATAATAAAACAATACTTAGATAAAACGAATCAAAGTTTAGGAGTTGGAGGCAGCTACGTCATTTTAGAGTATAAAGAGTACAGAGTACTCAAAAGTGACGTTATGCGATATTTCAAATCAATAATCTTCGAAACCATTAATTTCCACAAGAAAATAATAAAAATGTGTGTAATGTTTTTAAATAATCTACCAGACGGCAATTTAACTCGTCAAGTACCGGTTTTATAGACACAATTAAAGAACAATAGGTCGCGGTCACCGGTGACCGCTTGGTGTTTGACAGTTTAAATAAGAATTTGTCATCGATCCTATTTCAATTGTAAAAGATAATCAACCTTTTTCCAAATATATAGTTTCTGAACCAAATAACAGATTTACTAATCAATAAAACGGGGACTAGTAGCAGTAGTAGCTCAGTAGTTAAGACTTAAAGTGGTTTACACAAGAAAATATACTACCTATTTAATAATACAAATACATACATAGTTGGTAAATACAAAAGTATGCCAGGTTTCCCAGTATATGCCCATACATAGAAACTTTATATAGATACTCGCTGAAAGGTTTTCCCAGGGGATTGTACAATAGACGCAATATGCTATCACGCTTGTTATCCTTGAAAGGGTAGCTTCTGGAGTACTTATTGTCCATTTCTCACTATATTTTTATACAATAGTATGTGATTCATAAAGTGAGAGGCCATGGGCAGTCATAACTAAACAATGAACACAATTGTATACAGTAGCGTAACTATACCGTTCGGGGCCTGTGGCAAATTCATTGGATGTGCCCCCGTTTCCAATAAAAATCAGAGAGGTTCAGAGTTAAATCTCTGAACGGGGCCCTCTTCCAGCTGGGGGCCCGTGGCATTTTGCTGACTTGCCAGTTACGCTACTCGTTTTAGACAACTTAGATGATTTTCTTTGACTATGGTGATCATTGTTGAATGATTACAAGTGTGACTATTGATACCAAAGTCTAGCTGATACTAAAGAGCCATCAGACCACCACAGATGGGGCCCAATAGGGCCGCGGAGGAGTTAACAGTTTGCTGGGGCTTCGGCTCGAAGCGCTCGAAGAAAGTAGGAACAGGGTGGTGTTTAGTCAATAAGTCTGAACCTCCCTCCCGCCTCACTCAGGCGGGAGAAGTCAATCGATGATTCCCCCCCCCCTCCTTAAAAAAGTATTGAATACTCGAATCAGTCTTACTTTTGAGTACTTTTATCGTCATCGGTCTGTATCTGTTCTACTGCTAGGCAAATGAATCCCTTTTTCCCATGGTCACGGCATCACGCGTGAATGGCTGGACCGATTTCACTAATTCTTTTTTGTTGTATTTGTTATTTATTAGGAGAAGATTCATAAGACTGATAAAATCCTAAAAATCCTACGGGAACGGGCAAAAGCTAGTACTAAAATAAGACAGTAAAGTTCTAAGATGAATTTATTTTTACACGGTTTGTTTAGCTTGCTTCTTTGTTTGGGTCTTTAGTTATTTAAATTTTTCAGACAACAGATTGATATGATATTTGGTATACACTCTTAATCTTGATGGCCACACACGTTAAAACCATTTAACTTAAAAAAGTAACTTTGTAGTAAATTTATTCAGTTGTGGTAACAGTAAGCTGAATTATACCGAAGTAGTTATTAAACACTGTGCCATGACAGTTTTAATCGATGAATAACGTTAAGTTGAATAAAAAAAGAATTATTGATGAGGAACTCGACTAGTTTCAAGCCATGCTAGGTAAGCAAACAGAAAAGTGAAAACATTAATTTACTATATCTCACGAAAGTAACCTATGACATAAAAAAACTTATTAAGAAATATAGAGGTATTATAATCGCTGCTTTGCCCGCGTATTCCTGTTTTATCTTATGGAGGCATTTAATCAGGATAAAAGTATCCTATCACCTTAGTCAGTCCATACCCTGCAGTTGAGTAGTTACAGCGTGATTGACGGACAAACATGCAAACATTTATAATATTAGTGTGATTACGAAATAAAATCCAATACTTTCCTTAGGTACCTATAAAAAGATCTCAAAACTAACCCATCTCACAATAACACTGCACTAAACAGAAGTCGAACGTAAAGAGTATCGTTTAATAAAATATTAAAAGCAACTGAAACGCCTAGATCTAGCTACTAAATATTTCAAAGACTAAGTCACTAGAAATCTGTGTGGGTCTGCGAACGGTGAGCAAGTAGCTGCTCCCGCCTGGGTGAGACGGGAGGGAGTGTCAGACTCTTACTGACTAAAAACCACCCCGTTCCTTCTCCTGCACTTCGAGCCGGAGCCCCGGTTACCCGTTAGGTTCTCCGCGACTAGAACAATAGTATAGAATGGTTAAACATTATGGAACTAAGATTTAAGTATGTTTCTGGTGTATCTGTAACTGTTAGAATTAATATATCATGAAAAATATTACGCGACAGTGTTGCGTTAGGTCCAATTATCTGATGACGTCACGTTACGTCTCAGTAAGGGTTTGTACGCATCGCAAAATGTGCGAGCTCCCTCTACGCATTGCAAGAATTTGCGAATGGATTCGCATCGCGCATCAAATTCTTATCTTTTCAAAATCTTCTTTGATTCTTTTTCCTGTATCCCTTAAGCAATAACAGAAGTGCACACTTCTTTTTACAATCCAAGTCACGACTTAGTTTTCAATTTAAAATACGTTTAGTACGGTTGACGGTCGTCGAATGAATAGTCAGTCAGAGACGCCTTGTCGCACGAAATCGCATCGCGTCTTCTGCGTTGTGAATTCGCATCGCATCGCATCGCAGTTTTGTGTACGAGCCCTAAGTACATTTCACACTTACTTGTGTAGCAAAACAAGCAAAACAAAAAACGCGCAAGAATATTTCAGTAGTCCTACAGATTTGCTTGACGGTCGAAGTATCAAATGAATATTTCATTATGTCTATATAAAATAAAAACTATGTATCAGGTGTTAAATAAAATATGAAGCGAACCACACTCGCATTGCGGTTCATATTCAACCGTATCATATTCAACAATTCTGACTTTAATTAACTCGACCGCAATTAGACTGGGGATAGTGCAAATTAAGCTATTTTATCATACAAATGTTATTTTGAGTGAAAATTTAACGAAATTGTGAGCCTTAACTCGCAACAAGTATCAACCTTTATGTTTGTTTTTGCATTTTGTGTTCATATAAAAAATAGAGGGATAAATCAAAAATAGGACTCGGTATACAATAGTCCAGTCCATTAATCAAACAATAAAAAACAATGTATATAAATAAAAAAAGAAAACTAAAGTAAAATCTGAACTTGAATCCCCAACGGTCCTCAAACTCCTAATACCCAAAAAGCCGGTAACGCACTTGTAACGCCTCTGGTGTTCCAGGTGTCCATGAGCGACGCCGATTGTCATGTGATCCGTCAGCTCGTTTACCGGCTTATGGCATAAAAAATTAAAGTGTCAAAAGTAAACAAGAAAAAACAGTAACAATACAAAATAGTACATAAAATTAAACACACACAATACACATTAAACAAACACAATACATTTAAATGCAACTACCTAGAAAATTGAAGCTATAGTACTGTACATCCAAAAACCCTAACACGAGACATCCTAACACTACAGGACTTGTAACCAACCAACTAATGAAGTAACGATTACGTAAAGATCCAATAATGATCCTACACGGAGAGTAAATCTGACCCAAGACAAGCGCGAACTACTTATAATGAAACCAATAATGAGGATAGGGAAAATCAACTGTGAGACGCCATAATGAAAAAAGTTATGAACAAACTACTAGACGATCTCCCAAGTTCTTCATTTTCATTAAGTGAGTTTATTTATCTTTCCTGAAGATGTAATTATTATGGTATTATTATTTTGCCATTAGTTTCTAGGGCTGACTGCCTCGTTGGCTGAGTGGTCGCAAGTGCGACTGCCGGGCAAAGGGTCTTGGGTTCGATTCCCGGGTCGGGCAAAGTATTACTGGGTTTTAAAAAAAATCTTAGTAGTACATCGGAGTCTGGAATTGTGCCCGGTATATGGCAATAGGCTCACCCCCTATTACATGGGACTCATAACATAAATAGTGAAAAGTGGGTGTTACATTGTACAGTGGCATAATGTGCACCTCTGCCTACCCCTTCGGGGATAAAAGGCGTGATGTTATGTTATGTTATGTTATGTGTTTCTAGGGCTTTTTCTTGAAATTCAGTTTGTGTCTAACTTTCTAGATTGCTCCCTTTATTCTTACTGTAATAGGTTTTGGTATTAAGACCTTTATTTATTTACTGGCTACTTCTGCGCGGTTTCACACGCTCCGCTTAGCTCCTATTGGTCGTAACGTGATGTTTTATAGCCTATAGCCATCCTCGATAAATGCGCTATCCAACACAAATAGAATTATTCAAATCAGACTTGTAGTTACGGAGATTAGCGCGTTCAAACAAAAAACAAACTCTTCCGCTTTATATAATAGTATAAAAGTATAAAGTATAAAATTTGTATCCAGTATTGTGAATACAAGTACTTATAACCAGACGAAATCGTAAACAAAAATAGAAGCTGGAAGTATATTTAGATTGGTGGTTGCGCATGAAGTGGTTTCGAAACGTGAAGGCACGGGATGTGTCATATGCTCCAGACTGAACCCACGCTACGAGGTTCGATAGCTTATGATAGGATAACAATATTTTCCTACAACAAAATCCAAAGACTGGTGACGTAGACCACAACTGAATGGGCTCATTGTGAATAATCACAGATCGCCAAGTTGTAGATAACATAAAAATATAGACTTATTTAGAAAAATAGCTAGACTAATTTCCATCCTAAGACACAAGTTGACCGACTGCACGGTTGGTACGGTGGCTGGGCAACCGGCTGCTGTGCAACGTGTCACGGGTTCAATTCTCGCACGGAACAACACTTTGTGTGATCCACAAATTGTTGTTCCGGGTCTGGGTGTCATGTGTATGTGAACTTGTATGTTTGTAAATGCACCCGCGACACAGGAGAAAATCCTAGTGTGGGGAAATGTTTTTTTTTTTATAAAATTTTGAATACAAACGCCTTTCTATCTTACCTTTTATCCGAAAAAAAAGTCCCGTAGGTAAATCTATGTCGTCATCTTTTGCACCAGTTACGTTCCACGAGTCCATTGTAATAGAGGTGAGTCTATTACTATACTTACACTGTACAAGACTTCGTACTAATACTGAAAAAAAAACGATAACACCCAATGATATCTGACTCAAGCTATCACATTATATTTTATCTCATAATGTGATTAATTTTGTCTGAATCAACATTTTATTTATAACGAAACGGAAATCTTTTTTTTTCATTTTTGAGGGGGGAAAATCATCCAATGACTTCTCCCGCCTGGGTGAGGCGGGAGGGAGTGTCAGACTCTTACTGACTAAAAACCACCCCGTTCCTACTCTTGCACTTCGAGCCGGAGCCCCGGCAACCCGTTAAGTCTTCCGCGGCTCCGTATCGGCATCAGCATTGTTGGGCCCCATCTATGGTGGTCTGATGGCCCCTTGAGGCGCGCGCGGAACGCAACGTGCCGTACGCTCAACGAAACAGGAATATGGTACTCTAATTTCAATAGCAAAAACCTTCACATATTAATTTAGCACAGATCCATACGTCAGTTGATAGTAAATCCACTCACGTATATATTTGTCGTCGCTGTTATCATTAAGTGGAGCTGTGACTGTGTGAGCTATGCTCGTCACGTCGCCCTCGTCGCGAAATAAAGGATTACACATTGTGGCTGTAGCGACGAGCTTTCAGTTCTATAGCCGTGATATTTGGTGGTCGATGCTAATATGCGATAACTGCTTTTCGGCTCTACGAGGTTTTGTGGTTTGATTGTTGCCGGTGTTCAAAGGTTCGGGGCATGCGCTATTTTTAATGGACGGTTTTTGGGAAAGCAGTTCATTAATTAATTAGTGAGACTTTTATCATTACCTCTATAGGAAACCTATACAGAATTTACGTTAGTTTAAAATTAAGCTATCTATTGTTAATCACAGATGTAATACTTATTGAGATCAGTAACAATTGTTCTAACTGATGCTCTTTCTATGTGACAATTAATCACCATCATAAGGACGTTGACCTGCTCTTTGGCCGATTGGTCGTAAGTGCGACTGCGGGGCAAGGGGTCTCGGGTTCGATTCCCGGGTCGTGCAAAGTATTACTGGGTTTTTAAATATTCTCAGTAGTAGCACGGAGTCTGGAATTGTGCCCGATATATATGGCAATAGGCTCACCCCTTATTAAATGGGACTCATAACATAAATATGAAATGTGGGTGTTACATTGTACAGTGGTATAATGTGCACCTCTGCCCTTCGGGGATAAAAGGCGTGATGTTATGTTATGTTATCTTATGTCATAAGAACTTCTAAAAGACTTAATCACCAATCCCTTTCTTCCCAGGTGGTGGCAGAGTTCGAGGATGTGGAACCAGACGCCCTGTACGATGTACTCCACGACCCTGAGTACAGGTCGGTGTGGGACACCCACATGCTGGCCGCGGAGGACGCTGGACATATCAATGTCAACAACGACGTGGGATATTATGCCAGTGAGTAGAACTTTTTTATTGTTATCTAATGAATTGGTGACGGACATTTACTCCTATTTTATGACACGAAATACGCATTTAGGAACAACTAAATCAATGTAATTAATGTAATCCCCAAAGGGGTAGGCAGAGGTGCACATTATTATGGCACTTAATACAACTGTACAATGTAACACCCACTTTTCACTATTTTATGTTATGTGTCCCATGTAATACAGGGTGAGCCTATTGCTATATACCGGGCACAATTTCAGACTCCGTGTTACCACTTGTACGTGCTACCACAATGTAATTGAGTTTGAAAATATAAAGGTACACTTCTATGGACCCAGATATGTCCAAAATTATAAGTGTGGGAGAGCATCGACACGAATGGGCCGGCTCGACCGGAATAATACCACGGCCTCACAGAAAACCGACGTGAAGCAACGCTTCCGTTGTGTTTCGTCGTGTGAGTGAGGTTACTGGAGGTCCAATTACCCTCCCCCTCCCCATTCTCCCCAATCCCTGAATCCCCAACGATCCTCAAACTCCTAATCCCCAAAAGTCCGGTAACGCACTTTTAACACCTCTGGTGTTCCAGGTGTCCATGGTCGACGTCGTTTGCTTACCATCAGGTGATCCGGCTGCTCGTTAACCGGCTTATGCAATAAAAAAAACACTCTAACTGAGGGATAAATAGCAGCTTTCCTAAATAAATTGGTGACGTAATTGCGCTTCCCACGCGTTCAGCAGTGGTCTTCGGGCTTATGATGATGAGGACATTCCCATGTAGTTTACATTTTGCAGTCAAAGTAAAATACTTCGATTTTTATAGAAAACAAAACCACCTAACATTATCTCAAAAGAAACACAATTAAAATTGTTACAACGTTGTTACAATACATAGTTTCATTTGTATTACTTTGTTAGCCCTTTGTGGGGCACGAGCGACATTGTGTTGTCTAAAAGAGGAATAGTTGGTCATGTCACGTGTCAGTTTAGAAGGATACGGGTCCCGACTAGTCTCGACTGCACGTTTGCATAGTTACCATAGCGAAATAAATTGTATTTCCACATGTAATTTGCTTTGTGAAGATGTTATGTTGGTTGAAATAGGGTATTAAACGAACTTTTTTCGTGTTGTTGGCTTTGTCGGTAAAGGTGTGTCAATTTTCCCCAAAATGGTAACATATAATTCTTCATAGTCTTCAGATAAGTGACTTATCTAAGGTTTACATTAATTTCGGTTAATAGAACGAATTTTAAACTCAAAATAGTCAATAACTAAAGAACCTAAGCATCAAACTTGCGACCCTGCGGACGGCGAGCATGGGTGGCTCCCCGTCCGACCAGAAATAGACCCAGCGCGCCTCAAAAAGCCATCAGACCACCACAGATGGGGCCCAATAGGGCCGATGCCGATTCGGAGTCGCGGAGAACCTAACGGGTAATCGGGGCTCCTCCTCCTCCCTCCCGCCTCACCCAGGCCGGAGCAGTCATTCGATGATTTTCCCCCCTTATAAAAAAGCATCAAACTTCATTGATCCGCAAGCGAAACATTAACACTTGGTTTGAAGATCCAAAATGAAAAGAAAATAGTTCCAACAAAAAGATACAGATTAAATAACACTTTAGCGCCTTCGCGTGGAATACAACAAATTAGTCCTATCCACAGATAATGAGTTTCTTCTCCCTGGAAGAGGTTCTCATTAAGAACGAGTATCATTACAGTTTTCTATTTCCTAGCGTTTACCGTTTGAAGGAGCTATCTGAATGAACTTTTAGCGCTTCTTGTTTTTATTATCTCTTTGCTTTTTTGCTGTTGTCGGGGTAATTTGCGTTAGTTTTGTCAGTGTGTGTTTTGAATTTGTAAAATTGTTCTGTAACCTTACTTTAGCAGTTGTAAACATGGCTCATGAGTTAGAGTATATTTTATGGTCGATTTTTTTTGTGGACACGAGGTTTAAAGTACACGAGGGTAAATACCTACCCAATTCTTAGAAGCTAGTAATAAGGGTTAGTCATAGTCCTTATAGGCAATTCTCTTAGTGCGAGATAGTGACCAAACGTCGTCCCATCAAATAAATATGCTTAGGTTATAGTGTACCTATGTGTTAAGAAAAAAAAATGCATTTCACCTACCTACATGTTATGATATAATTGAAATTGTTTGTATAATGAGCGTCTCTCGCCATCAAACGTCAAAGTTTGGCGAGTTTAGATTTAAGGCCATATCTATGTAAAATTAAAATAAATAAATTTGTTAAAAAAATATAAAAAAATTGAAAATATACAAACCAGTTGAACTTATATATAAAGTTGTTGATTTTGGAGTAAAAATGGCGAGTTCGAATCATAAGAAAATTCCTCTTGACGGCAGCCACAACCGTACAAAACTAGGTTTATTTAGTTCTGCCTAGTAACCTAGTACTAGTTATAACTAAGGGAAAAATAACGAAGATAAATGCTTGCTACATGGGCAGACACTCTTGATACAATTATTTATAAATTGCCACTTAATAAAGTGCTCCCTCCCGCTGAGCTGGACTAGATAACCAGCTTGATTGATTTGAAATAAAACCCCACTAGGGGTTGGTGTTGGGTGTTGAAAGAACTTTAGTATATAGGACTTTTAATGAAGTATAGGTAATTTATTATGGACTACATTTTAATTGTAGTCATAGACTTAAATGTGCTGTGTACACTTTCCAATGTTGTTAGTTCAATATCAAATCAATAGTTAAGTGTGGGAGAGCTATGCTTCGACACGAATGGACCGGCTCGACCGGAGTGATACCACGGCCTCACAGAAGACCGACGTAAAACAACATTTGCGTTGTGTTTCGTCGCGTGAGTGAGGTTACCGGAGGCCCAATTAACCCTTTCCCCTTTTCCCAATCCCTGAATCCCCAACAATCCTCAAATTCCTAATCTCAAAAGACCAGTAACACACTTGTAAAGCCTCTGGTGTTTCAGGTGTCGGGCGACGCCGATTTCTTACCATCAGGTGATACGTCAGCGCGTTTACCGGCTTAACTGATAAAAAATCAAATAGATACACAACGTTTTAGTATTTACAAAGTTGGACTTAACTTGTTGTCAGGCATTGACTTTTTTGGATTTGTCTAAAGATTATGGTGTGACGCAAGATTAAAAGTCTCCAAATAGTAATTAAACTACCGTAAGATATCATGACAAAAACAAGCTTTTTGTTTACAGACATAATGCGATCGTCCAGTGCAGATGATAATTACTCCTTATAATACCATTACATAACATTACACAACATCTCGCCTTTTATCCGCGAAGGGGTAGGCAGAGGTCCACACAGAAATAACACCCACTTTTCATAAATTATGTTATGAGTCCCATGTAATAGGGGGTGAGCCTATTGTCATATACCGGGCACAATTCCAGCTCCGTGCTACTACTGAGATTTTTTTTAATAACCCAGTTATACTTTGCCCGACCCGGGAATCGAACCCGACACCTCTTGCCCGGTAGTCGCACTTGCTACCACTCGGCTAACGAAGTAGTCCTTATATTACCAGTACAACATAAAAATTAAAATGAAAATACTTTATCAGGGTTAAATATCTTACACCAGGCATCATCATAAACCAAGTTCCTCACACGAGTGCTCATATATCAGGAGGTTATGAGGAGAATTAAGTTCTATACGAAACGACGTCATTATACCTGAGGTAATGGCTGCCCTTTATTGATAACGTTCAGGAGTTTTTATATGGCTCTAGTTGATAGAGGATAACTAAACTTTATGGTAGGTAAACTGTTTTTATAGACGTTTATGGTGAATAGACTGGGTTTTAGGTTTACAGTCTGTGATGAAAAGGTGGTAATAAATTAGTTTTAGGTATTTTTTATTACATGTTACTGATTCGTCAGTGGTTTTTTTTTGTATATTTGGTAGGCTTACGTTTGGCCACTATTTTGCCTAATAGTAAGCGATGATGCAGTCTATGATGGAACACATCTGTGCATAAGCAACCTATTACATTCAACTATTGTGTATTTAATGGTCTCAGTAGATATAGCCTCAATTGTGGATTATACTTACTCATTCGTTAAATAGATAAGAATAAAGATTTATTGTTTTTTTATTTGGAGAACAGCAAACATAAGTAGGAAATAATATAAAATGTCTAACAACGATGTTTTAGGAAAGAAACGAATTATTTTAAATTTTAATAAAAGGAAACAAAATTTTAAATCCTTTATTCCCATTTTGACAACAGATTGTTGGACGGTACTAATAAATGGTGTACTTAAAATGAATAATTTGCTATAATTTCCAAGCTTATTCAAAGTATTGTTTATCTCCAGAAGTAATTAAAGGGGGACTGGACGGTTTTATACTTTTTATATTTACGTTCAAGTAATTCAATGAAATTGTATTTTTAGTAACATACTCATGTACAGTTAAACGAATTCTCGCTTGGATCTTTAGTATGAAACTAATACAGTTAAAACTCTTGAGTAGAGATATGGTAAAGAAATCGTGTCATGAATTATGTAAACCTGAATTTATTAAGTATCTAAGGAAATACTTCAATATTAATTAAACAAAAGCAAACTTTTACTATTTTTTTACTATTTTTAAAGTATTTTTTTACTAAAGGGCAACTAACTCAGTTTCTTTCTCGTGTCTATTGCTGAATAAATGTTTTTTCTTTCTTTCTTCTTCTCTACCTAACTAAATAAATTTTACCACATGTTGAACAGCCGATGAAAGGGTTCACAATAAGAACAATAATTTTATTAAGTTTTTCGGTTTACTCACGTAATTATTTGACGTGACACTCGACTAGTTTCAAGCCATGCTAGAGGTTCATATTCAGAGCAGTATTTCGTGACCCGCGACGCGGCGACTGTCGTGCAGCAGTCCGCGTCGCGGGTCGCGAAATGCTGATCCTTACCTCTTAAGCCGAAAAACATAATCATTAATTTAGTATGTCTCACGAAAGTTATAACATAAATAAAGTACTTCAATACTTCAAAATTTTAATATTAAATCCTCCAAAAGACTTATCTAACCCTTTAGAGAACTTTAGTTCTTAGTACTACATTCTACATTCGTTCTTAGTACTCAAACTCAGTTATACCTACTTAGTTACGCTAAAAAGGAAAAAAAGATAGTCTATAGAAAAGTTATAGGTACATTCCTATCCGAAATAACCTTTCATCGAAGAATTTTACGTGCGGAACGGACCGTAAAAGATAGATTCTATAAAACGAGCCTTCTGTCTGGAATAGCCGTTTTACGATTGAATCACTTGGGAGCATGTTAAACAAAGCTTGTGTTTTATTGAACGTTGCTGTGGGTTCGGGACGTGACTTTAGAACTGGAAAATTAAGCCTAAGTTACGGTCGCAAGTTCGCCTTCTGACTATGACGATTTTTTTGGCGAGAGGGATCATTCATCATCATCATTATCAACAGCCTATAAATGCCCACTGCTGAGCAAAGCCTCTTCCCACACGAAAAAGGTTTGAGCATTAATCACCACGCTTGCTCAATGCGGGTTGGCGATTACAAACTTATAATTTGAAATTATAATTAGAAATTATAAGTCCAGGTTTCCTCACGATGTTTTCCGTCACCGTTTGTCAGTGGTGTCTAGATAATCTTAGAAAGTACATATAACTCGGAAAAAGTTCCCTGATAACCTGTTACCATTTCCGCGGCTCTGTATTCGCAACAATCCTATTGGATCCCATCTGTAGTAGTCTGATGGATCTTTGAGACGATGCGACGCGGCGTACGGTCGGCTCTGGTTCGAGTCGGGCAGCAACGGTGACCTCCCGCATCCGATCCTAGTTCGATTAACAAATCATACAAAATATGTATTAGGTATTGATGTAATTACGGGGTTTTTAAAATTTCTCAGTAATGAAGTCTGGAATTTTGCTTGGTGTATTATATTCATGTATCAGGCTCAACCCCAGTAACATAAAAGAAACTGATGGAAAGTGGGATTTCGGTATATGTGTATATAGAAACGGCTGAATGATGGAAAGCGGAATATCCTTATATGAAATGGCTGAAGGAATCGGGATAAAAATGGGAACAGAGATAGATAGATTGGGGTATGGTAGGCAGAGTATAAAACTTTTTATCCTATGGAAACGCGGGTTAAGCCGCAAGCAGAAGCAGAAATATGAGCCCTTCTGCCTATCCTTTCAGGAATTAAAAGGCGAATTGGAACCTAAAATGGTTCTTTCTTATCATAGTAGTTATCATAGAAAAACATTTTTATTACAAAACGTATTTTTATATGTATAAAATACGTTATTTTTTTAAAGATATTTATTTAAATCACAGTAAGTTTATGGAAATATATTTTTCGCATGGAATACTCGGCCGAGGTACGTAAGCCACGGTTTCAGGGAAAATTCATGATTACCAAAAGATGAATAACTTTCCAGTTACGAAAGAATAAATAATGATTTCTTTCAGTCATTTCTGTGTGAAGAAATAATAATTTAACATAACATCCATAACATTATGCCTTTTATCCTCGAATGGGTAGGCAGAGCATAATGTACATTATGCCACTATACAATGTAACACCCACTTTTCACTATTTATGTTATGAGTCCCATGTAAGAGGGGGTGAGCCTATTGCCATATACCGGGCACAATTCCAGACTCCGTGCTACCACTGAGAATTAAAAAAAAAACCAGTAATAGTTTGCCCGACCCGGGAATCGAACCCGAGACCCCTTGCCCAGCAGTGGCACTGGCGACCACTCGGCCAACGAGGCAGTCCAATAATAATTTATTTGTCACTATTATCATTTTGTGGTAACAAATTACTGTTCGAAATAAATAAAGGCTTTCTAGAATTATACTTAGTCGTAGTCGTTTCTTGTTGGAAAAAATTAGGTTAAATAAATCAAAATGAAAAGAGGTAAGTGTCTAGCATTATGGCCGTTTCAATTAGTTTGTTTGTGGTCGCAAGTGCGACTGCCCTGCCATCTCGGGTCCCGGGTCGGGTACAGTATTACTGGGCTATTTTAAAAAAATATCTCAGTATTAGCACTGAGTCTGGAAATGTGCCCGGTATATGGCAATAGGCTCACCACCTATTACATGACACTCAGAACATAAACAGTGAAAACTGGGTGTTTAAGTGCCTTAATGTGCTCCTCTGCCTACCCTTTCGGGGATAAAAGGTATAATGTTATGTGTTCTTCTTTATTTAGACAACAACGATTGCTTTTAGGTATAAAAATCACAAACACATTTCTATTAACTAAACTAGACGTGTGATTGGCTCTCAAAAAACAATTAACGCTACACGCTACGGCGTAGCAATTTCGTAGCGGACGTAGCCCATTTGAGCTGAAATTACGAATGTGAAAGTACATCACTCTGACTGTCTATTTGTCTGTGAATTAGATGAAAGGGTCTGAAAATAGTTTAAACCTTAAAAGATACTTATTATATAAGTCATAAGGTTTATATTAACTTCCAGTTCACCTATGTAGTTGTACATAATAGGCAGGTGCGTAGAGAATTTAATTGTTTTTGCTAGTAGTCAAATGGCATAAATTCTTTCCTTCTCCAAGCTTCCCAATCCCTGAATCCCCAACCATCCTTTAATTCCTATTCCCTCAAATGCTGGTAACGCACTTGTACCACCTTTGGTGTTTCGGGTGTCCATGGGCGGCGTCAATTGCTTACCATCAGGTGATCCGTCTGCTCGTTTACCGGCTTTACTACATAGTATAAAACAAAGTCGCTATCCGCCGTCTGCCTGTCCCTATGTATGCTTAGATCTTTAAAACTACGCAACGGATTTTGATGCTGTTTTTTTAATAGATAGAGTGATTCTTAAGGAAGGTTTATAGGTATAATACATGCATATTGCAGCCGTGCGAAGTCGGGGCGGGTCACTAGTAACCTATTATTAACTTTGCCTTAAGTTATTGTTAACTAGGTTTTACCCGCGGCTTCGCTCGCATCACAAAAGGATAAAAAGTAGCCTATGTGACATATACCAATACACACAGCGCCATCTATACCAATAATTTCGTTTTCCCTCGAGAATATAATTTTTTTCCGGGATTAAATGTACCCTATTATTTAATCCAGACTTCTAACTTCACATCTGCAAAAATTAAAAGCAATGGGTTTAGTAGTTATGGTGTGAAAGTGGAACAAACAAACAAACTCACTTTCCGATTTATAATATTAGTAAGGATTCCATCTTCTCAACTAGCATTTGTGGCATTAAGCTTCCAGCAATTTATGGATGATAAAATGGAAATGGTACTCAACTCGTTCTAGTTAGTGCATTTCTTTTATTGTATATCATAGTCTAGTCTAGAATAACCTACTGACCTTAGAATTTATATTAAATATCATGGCTGAATGATATGAACACTAGGAATTTAATAAAATATGGCAGTTGTGGAACGTATCTCCTTTTGTTATTCAATATATTTTTCATACCGACATTCTGTTGTGAATAATACACGAGGATAGAAAGAAATGTGATATATAAAGCCTAGTTGTGACTGGTTTTGATTATCGTTAAAGTCAAAGTGGTTATGGTTAGTTTTATCACTACATAGTATAAAACAAAGTCGCTATCCGCTGTTTGTCTGTTCCTATGTATGCTTAAATCTTTAAAACTATGCAACGGATTTTGATGCGGTTTTGTTTTATAGATAGAGTAATTCTTAAGGAACTTTTATATGTATGCAAAGCCGGGCGGGTCGCTAGTATTAGATATAACATACATAAGATCACGCCTTTTATCCCTGAAGAGTTAGGCAGAGGTGCAAATTACAACACTTTATGCCACTGTACAATGTAACACCCACTTTTCACTATTTATGTTATGAGTCCCATGTAATAGGTGGTGAGCCTATTGCCATATACGGGGCACAATTCCAGACTCCGTTCAACTAATGGGATTTTTTTTCAAAAAACTTAGTAATACTTTACCCGATCTGGGAATCGAACCCGAGACCCCTTGCTCAGCAGTCGCACTTGCGACCACTCGGCCAACGAAGCAGTCCTAGCTAATGTAATAATAATTATCTCCTTTTGGTCTAGCTATGTGGTCCATATAATAGAGTTACGTCTATTGTAATACTTTGAACACATTATCTTAGAACTATGCTTAATGCCTTATTATATAGCTGGCTGAGTACTATATACTGCCTCATTGGCCGAGTGGTCGCAAGTGCGACTGCCGGGCAAGGGGTCTCGTGATCGGTTTCCGGGTCGTGCAAGGTACTACTGGGTTTGTAAAAACCTCAGTAGTAGCACGGAGCCTGGAAATGTGCCCTATATATGGCAATAGGCTCACCCCCTATTACATGGGGTTCAAAACATAAATAGTGAAAAGTGGGTGTTACATTGTACAGTGGCATTAAGTGCCGTAATGTGCCTATCCCTTCGGGGATAAAAGGCGTGATGTTATATTATATAGCTGGCCAAAAGTTGGCAAAAGAACCTTGGATAACCTCTTTAGGGAATAAAACGTACGACGTTATATTATATTAAAAAATAATTGGAGTGGCCTTGATACCAGCACTGGTTATGAGAAAGAGTATTATTTGATGGTAAGGGTCTGTTTAGACGAGATACTTTTTTCGGCCTGAAATGACTTAACTAAATCTATCTATGTATTTATTTACTATAATAACACAGTTTTCAATTACATGAATACACATAGATCGATATCAACTATTATTTACCAACAAAAAAATAGTTACAATACTAGAAAACAAATATATCCTATATCATTATATCATCACCTAGGGTATAGCCTATGCGGAGCCGCGGAAGGCCTAACGGGTTACCAGGCTCCGGCTCGAAGAGCAGGAGTAGCAACGCGGTGGTTTTTAGTCAGTAAGAGTCTGACAGTCCCTCCCGCCTCACCCAGACGGGAAAAGTCATTGGATGATTTTTCTCCCTTAAAAAATACCCAATATAATAACAATAATTTTTTAAAAGGCCTAACGGGTAACCGGGGCTCCGGCTCGACGTGCAGGAGAAGGAACGGGGTGGTTTTTAGTCAGTAAGAGTCTGACACTCCCTCCCGCCTCACCCAGGCGGGAGCAGTCATTCGATGATTTTTCTCTTTTATAAAAATACCCAATATACTTAGTTTAAAAAGACTTTGTCTTGGTGCAGACGTTGCCTGACGTTTCTAGATAAATCTTTTTATCTCTTTCTAACCCTGGATTCATTTTTGCCTTCAGTAAGCAAAAGTTTCTCGTCTGTTCCGGCTCTAAATACGACAATTTTCGCCGAAAATTGGTTTGGTTTGGTAATTCGTTTCGTTCTAAATGTACCGGTTTTATTGAAGCCGTCGAATATTTGGCACGTTGCCATACTTTGCTGAAAGGCTTTGCCTAAAAATAATTCATTTATTATGATTTATTTTAAACTTACCGTGAGATATAAATCTAGATGTGCTATAAATCATTTTTAAGTTAGTATTTGTAATGATAAATTGAAGTTGAGGCTTATTTATTTTATCTTCGAAATGAGTTTTTAGTGGAATGATTTTTAATTAGTTTTAAATAAAGCTTTTTTAAGTATCTAAGAGATAAAAGGTTTATTTTACGAAGTAATTACTAAGTACTTCTTTGAAATCTATATATATAAAAGAAAGTTGTGTTAGTTACACTAATAATAGCTCAAGAACGGCTACATCGATTTGGATGACGATTGGTGGGGAGGTAGATTAGAACCAGGAGACGGACATAGGATACTTTATCATCGAATTTTTTTTTACTTTTTACCGAAAATCACGAACGGGAAAGAACGGGATTGCGCGTACGAAGTCGCGGGCAGAAGCTAGTAAAAAATAAATAAAAAAATACTCATTAATTTTCAGTTCTTAATATTTAAATCGTTAATCATTGAACACCAAAAATCATTCTAAACCATGTTTGATCAACAAACGAGTCCCTCAATCCTTACCTAACATTTATAGCAATCAGAAGCTTACAGAATTTGCAGTTCAATCGAAATCCGACCACAGCGAATTCAATATTTGCCCTAATACATAAAAGATCACGAAAATTCCATTAGTCATTCATGAGACAAGGAAACGAACTCATAGTTAAGATGAATCTCACTTTACTTAGCACAATTTACTCAAGGGCAAATTAATTAGATCGGGACCACGTGACGTCACGTTATCAAGGTTGCTCCCTGAAGGGATAGGTAGGGGTTAATGTAGGGTTGTGGGTTGGGTTATTTTTAGGTTTATTTATTTTTATAGTTATGTATGTCGTACACTTTTTTTTAAGGGGGGAAAATCACCGAATGACTGCTCCCGCCTGGGTAAGGCGGGAGGGAGTGTCAGACTCTTACTGACTAAAAACCACCCCGTTCCTTCTCCTGCACGTCGAGCCGGAGCGCCGGTTACCCGTTAGGTTCTCCGCGACATGTATGTCGTACACTACTCTTACTGCCTCGTTAGTGACTGCTAAGCAAGGAGTCCCGATGGTTCAATTCCTGGTCGATAATAATATTTTTTCGGTTCGTTGAAAAACAGCAATAGTTAACACGGAGTCTTGAATTGTGACATTAAAGTGAAGAGTTCTCTGCCTATCCTTTTGGAGATTAAAAAGCGTGTCGTTATGTATTTTTTTAATTGACAATGAAGATACCATAAACGTCGCGTCGTGTACCTACTTTCAGTACCAAATTTTCATTCCTTTAAGACAGAGCTAATCGCATTAAAGCAAGTGAAACCACATGCAAACACTAGTATTTTATACACATACATACATAAAATAACATCACGCCTTTTTGTCCCCAAAGGGGTAGGCAGAGGTGCACATTACGGCACTTAATGCCACTGTACAATGTAACACCCACTTTTCACTATTTATGTTATGAGTCCCATATAATAGGGGGTGAGCTTATTGCCATATACCAGACACATTTCCAGCCTCCGTGCTACTACTGAGATTTTAAAAACCCAGTAATACTTTGCACGACCCGGGAATCGAACCCGAGACGTTGCCCGGCAGTTGCACTTGCGATCACTCAGCCAACGAGGCAGTCAGTATGCAGGTAGCAACATACATACATATAAAGTTTATATAAACCATTTCTTTTACCTTAGCACCGTTCAGTTTCAATAGCCGAGAGCTCCTCTTTTAAGCAAAAATATGCGGGAAACCTGTTTGGATGGCTTTCTTTGTAAACGTTGCTTTTTGTAAGACAGTTTTGAAACTGTCAGCTTAGGTTCAGAGGTATTTGTGGGAAGGTTTTTAGTCGTGTACAGTTGTTTAGAACTTGAAATAGAAATATTATATTATATTTTGTGTTGGATATTTTTATGGGACCAGTCGGCAAACTGGCAGACGATTGGTAACCAATCGGCGTCGCCCATGGACATTTGGAACACCAGAGGCGTTACAAGTGCGTTACCGGTCTTTTGGGGATTTTTGTGGATTCAGGAATTGGGGAGATTGGAGGGGGGATAATTAAGCCTCCGGTAACCTCACTCACACGACGAACAAAACGCAAGCGTTGTTTCACTTCGGTTTTCTGTGAGGCCGTGGTATCACTCCGGTCGAGCCCATTCGTGCCGAAGTATGGCTCCCAAATTTTCATATACACCTGTGAAAAGATGAAAAATTGATACATTTTGCAACTTCATCTATCCTTACGTAGACTTACTTAAAACGTAATGTTTAACAGTTAAATTTAGAATCAAAATTAATTGATTCTCATTAATTTACGATACCAAAGTTTCAGAGAAACGATTGCTCAGTTGTCCGTACATCACTTACTAGCATTACTGTCTTTATTACTCAAGTAATAAGATCGATGTTCCAACGTAATGTTTGGTATCTTAAGCAAATGTTCCAAGTTTGTTTTGCTTCTCAAGTTGTGGCATTTCATTTCCTGAAGAAGTTTGGTAATCATGATTTATGTTTGTTTGTTGACGAGTTGGTGTGATCAAATTATTATTTTCGTGTTTTCATATGGATATTAATTAATGTTATTGATGTGCTTCTTCCTGATGTGTTTCTTGACAAAGTTCCAGCTTATTTTTTTTTATGGGATAAGCTGGTAAACGAGCCGAGTGAGCCGACGGATCACCCGATGATAAGCAATTGGCGTTGCCCATGGACACCTGGAACACTAAAGGCGTTACAAGTGCGTTACCGGCCCTTTGGGGATAAGGAATTTGAGGATTGTTGGGGATTCAGGGATTGGAGAGATTAGGGAAGGGGGAGGGGTAATTGAATCTCCAATAACCTCATTCACACGACGACACACAACGCAAGCGTTGTTTCACGTCGGTTTTCTGTGAGGCCATGATATCACTTCGGTCGAGCCCGCCAATTCGTGCGAAAGCATGGCTCTCTCATACTTCATTTGTATTTATTAGATAGGAAATATGTGAAAATCAATATTTTTCCATGTTTCTTCTTGAATCGTAATTACTAACAGTATCTAGAGGTACTATATATTTTCGTAAAGTTGTTCGTTTCGTTCAAATAATAATTTTGTGTACCACCATTGTGATCTATGTGGAATAAGGTAAGAAATATGTATTTCATTTTAAATATAACATCATTTAATGCACGTTTCATGTCCCTTAACTACTTACAGTTTTCGTCGCATTAACGTCTATACGTAGGTACATATACATATACACATGAAATATGTCATAGTCACCCTCATGGGCGAGAAGTGTAATGTCCAAACGCACTGGTTGTAATTTCATACTCAACCTTACTCAAATTACCCGAAAATTCTTATTTAAAACTCCTGCAACCACTTAACCAATAAGGCAGTATCAGATAATTTTTAAAAACCGCTTTTAAAAGTAATTTTCTGCTATAATAAAGTAATTAAGAACCCTATAAAGGGTCTTGACGGCCCCCTGGGGTTTTCTACTCACCGTTTGAAAAGAACTGAATCGGTGCTTAAGGTTTTTAAGCCCATGAAACGCAGTGTGCGATTGAGGGGTTGATAAAAAAAACTGTGCCATTTCGATTTTCTTTGTAAACCGCATTGCTGTTGTAAGTCCTCGATGTCAGCTTGTGTCTACAATTTGATACGGTGATGGGGATTAATGAAAACTTTGACTCTTCTAATGTTTCTATATCATTTCCTAGTAAGTAGAATCCACTTGAGAAAGAATGTACATTTGTATGAATATTATGAAAGAGGTATGTAGGAATCGTAGTTTCATAGTCTCTGCCTATTCCCATGGGAGACAGGCGTGAAGTTATGTATGTATGTAGAATCCTGATGAGAAAGCATCCGACATGATTATCATCATGTCAATCCTATCAAAAAAGTTGTTTTTGTCGAGTTTCATTACATTATGTAGTTCAACTATACATATTTTTGCCTCGTTTAATTATCACCACGACTATCTTTTTTAACTATATATCGTGAGTTTTAACTTGATTACATATATGAAACCTTATTTCTATCCAGATGGGTTATAAAACATTACGCCTGTTGTCCTAATACCTAAAAGGTAACCAGTACCCAACAATTGAACAATATTTCGCCTTCATGCTCTGTTGAGCCGGTCACTGTTTAAGCATAGATTCATTGGTCTAGACTTTAGGGTTTAATAGCCCTTGAATATAGTATAACAAAAAATGTATTATGTTTGTCCTATCACCATTAGAATGTGTTGATGTGTGACCCACAAGGGTGGTATAAGTACCCTAGGGATGTGCTGTAACAGGCGTTGCACCGTGGGGGCTCCGGAGCA
Source organism: Spodoptera littoralis (assembly GCA_902850265.1). NCBI lineage: Eukaryota > Metazoa > Arthropoda > Insecta > Lepidoptera > Noctuidae > Spodoptera > Spodoptera littoralis. Next base: position 2,738,904 of record LR824539.2, on the reverse strand, counting down.
GGTCTCTTCGGAGGACCCGGTGCCCGTTACAGGTGCTGAAGGTGGGCACCACGTGGTTTTAGTGAGGTACAGATCACACACTCCCTAGTCTTTCTCCCTAAAAAGATAGGCGCCCATCATCAAAAAAGGATGGTTTAAGTAAAGTAAAACACATAGGTAATCCTTTCTCTTGTTGCGGAGAACCTAACGGGTTACTGGGGCTCCAGCTCGACGTGCAGGAGAAGGAACGGGGTGGTTTTTAATCAGTAAGAGTCTGACACTCCCTCCCGCCTCATCCAGGCGGTAGAAGTAATTCGATGATTTAGCCCGCTTAAAAAAAATAGGTACTCCTTTCTCTTATTTTCTCCATAATGTATTCACTTTCAAAGGATTTATTTTTAACCAGTAAAAAGAACTAGAAACTGTGCAACAAGTGACAGACTTAATCATATTTCATACAAGACGGATCGCTTTGGAAAGGAGTCGGGCGCTCAAGCAGTTTATTCTGAACTTTTAATAAGATGTCGGGAATAGTTTTAGTAGAATTGCGTCTTTATTGTTATGTTTTGAATAAAGGAAATTCGGGATAAGAATACTTTGGACTTCAATCTGGCTCTTAGCTTGTAGTGCTAAAGTTTATTTTCATTTAGCCTTTTAGTTTTACTGCAGTTGCTCTGGTTTACGCGATTTTAGAATTCAATCAATTCTGCGTGAAAAGAGGAAATTATTTTGTAAAGTATTTTTTTTAAGGGGGGAAAATCATCGAATGCCTGCTCCCGCCTGGGTGAGGCTGGAGGGAGCGTCAGACTCTTACTGACTAAAAACCACCCCGTTCCTTCTCCTGCACGTCCAGCCGGAGTCCCGGTAACCCGTTAGGTTCTCCACGACATTTTTTGTAAAGTATATAGTGTTATTTATTACTGACTGTCTTCTTCTAAGAATATTATTTTTCTATCAGTTCCCAATCTGTCACCGATGAAAGCTCTCTACTAACTCCATTAAAGACCTTATTTCCGATGTTTAGAGACTACTTTTATATCAACAAATGTTGTGAATTTTCCTAATCGGATATGCAGAAGTTAAACACAGTAATTTTGTCGTAAAATAATGTATTGGAATGATAACGTGCCCAAGTACCTACACCTACATGTTTTTACTTCATCTTTATCTCACAAATAACATGATAGTTTTACAATTGGGTTGATGACAGGGTTTGGAAATTAAAAATCTAATTAGTCCGTAAGTTAGGTAATTAAAAAATATTAGACACGTATTTTTTTATTTTATCGTATAATAAAACATTACTGAGATAAAACGAATCAAAGTTTAGGAGTGGGGGCTAAAAAGTCATTTCTACGTATAAAATATACATAGAAGTGACGTCACGCGATATTTCAAATCAATATAACTATCGTCGAAAGTGTCCGTTTCAGTAAGAAAATAAGAAATACGACGAATGATTTGAAACAATCTACTCGGACATTAAAATAAAAATTAGGCATCTACCCTATTTAGAAAGTGAAAGAAAAGTGAAGCTATCTATATCTAACGCGGAACGTTCGTTTGCGTCGTGAATATAAAGCGAGCAACATACAACTTTGATGAACTTCACTAGAGCGAGTGGAATCGATCCGTATTTGATGACATTAAATGTGTATTTTATTTTATTGAGCCAAAAAAGATTAGAGGGAAGCATCGGCTTCGTATGAGTGTTTTTCTGTATTATACAAGGTGTTGTTTTAAAGCCGCGTCATTTTCTAGGAGGTAACTCGGATATCAATTCTGAGTGCGAATCAATAAAGATTTTTTTTCTGAAATTACGGAAATCCGAAGTGCAAAGTACACGCCGCCGTCTTGTAAATAGTTTTATAACGCGGCTTAACACACACAATCAAACACGTAGTTAATTGATATTATTCCTAATTCCATAAAACTCCAATAAGAAACATTACTGTTGCTTATTCTGAATTACTGTCGAACTTAAACGATTTATTATAGCCGTATTTTTAACTATTGGCCCGAAATTTTTTCTTACATTGAACCTTTATGACTTCTGTGACATGCCTCCGAGAAATGACACGGTTTTAAAACTACACCTTGTATATATATCCCCTAGACAAAAGACTTCAGTGCAAATACTGAAATAAATAAAATAATCAATATACTGTAACGGACAAGAGGTCTCGAGTTCGGGTCGGGAAAAATACTACTAGGTTTAAATAAAATCTCAGTAGCAGCACGGAGTCTCAAATTATGCCCGATATGTGGCAATAGGCTTACCCCCTATTAAAAGGGACTCACAAATAGTAAAAAGTGGGTGTTACATTGTAGTGGCATCATATGCCGTAATGAGCGCCTCTGCCTACTCCTTCGCGGATAAGAGGCGTGATGTTATGATTGTATGTTATATATAAAATGCACATTCATAAAATAGCATTAAAACTCAAATGGTTTGGCGCCAGAATTTTTTAAAAGTTAAACGCTCGCTCGTTTCATCCCGGGTGTAAAGGGATATACTGACTTTTGTAGTTACTCATTCAACCAATGCTTAAAAGTAATTTTGTCTAAGCTGGCTGGCTGGCATAATATTGCCAGGCATCGTAACCTCGCTAGCATCCCCAGAACTTAAAATCAAATTCTGTACTAATCGCTTTAGAACGATTCCATTTCGATAACAAATTGATATTTGAAAGTCACGCTTCTTTACCCCATATTTCGGAAGCTAATGGCAATTACAGTTTGATTGGATTCCGAAATATCACGAATATCGAAAAGCGTCGAGGAAACAGAAAAAGATGCGTACATTTTATCAATTTCTTACATATAATGTTTGACATTACTCAGGTACCTACATCAAAATAATGCTTAAGTAGTATAAATATCGTCAACAGACCGTGATAGACCATTGTTGGTCTGTGCATCTCCTCTACATTCTAATGTCAGACTTCACGTTTTGCATGCAGGTAATAGGTCGCGGTTCTAGACTATCAGTAAGGTTCTGGTCTGGACTAAGGTTCTGGTCTATGATAGAGTGCTGCTGTGCAGTCTCAGTCAGATATAATGTAGTTCTATAAGACACGCGACTCACGACACATGTGATGACAAATGTGTTCCACTCTGTCGTCACTACATGGATTATGATAATGTACAGGTACTAAAACCTACTAAAATACATATTTTTTGTTCCCAGTGTCATGTCCAGCGCCCCTCAAGAACCGCGACTTTGTGCTGCAGCGGTCGTGGTTGGACACCGGTGACGAGAAGATGATCCTCAACCACTCCGTCTTTCACAAGGATTATCCGCCGAGGAAAGGATATGTGAGGTACACCTAAATGCCAATAATTTACTATTGTTTACTGACTATCCTTATCTTTGGCTACTTGTAAGGGGCTAACAGACTAGTTCAAGACCCTGTCTCGCACATGCTAAGCTAGTGCTCAGTTCAGCGTTAACTTGAGACATGCATCCCCTCCATGAGATATAAATAAAGTTAAAAAAGCCTTCGGAAGTCTATTTTGAATTAACAAAAATGTCATATTACATATTTAGCGACGTGTATCTTTTCATTTGACCTTGAAATTCTTATCGCGTAGGCACGAAAAGTACTGAGGAGACATTTGAAAATTGCTCAACGACATTTTAACCCTTTTGATCCTTTAAAAAATTTGCAGCGACCCGTATTGTCCTGGACAAAATGTCAAAAAGAAAATTTAGTAAGCAGACATTTTGCGCCAGATAATGCCTTTGGCGCCAATTCGGGCGTGACGTCACTTATCTAGAACGTTCCTATCTCGTCCTACAGTTAGTTTATTCATTCATGGTTAATTTCGTTACGTGTCACCATCACTATCTGTGTGGGTTAATTACTATTTACTGATATACTTATTGGATAAATGATAATAATACCGAAAATTAAGTAAATTTTCCAAGTCTGTTTAATTTGAAGAAAAATAGGTACATATATCACCGTCATTTCATTTACATTACATAACCACCAACTTATTCAATATAGGAACTATAAACATAGTTCTTAGAATTCATTTTCCAATGCAAGCAGACATATTTTCACTCGTAACTTTCGCTGTATTTTTAAGATAAAACTTATTGTTATCGCAATACAATTCATATTTTCTTGTAGATAAGAACAGCGAAATGTTCAGAAAATCGATAGTCCTCATTCAACGCCACTTCCAGCCCCCATCTTTGTGTTTAACAAAAGGAAATAATATCTCAAAAACAGTTTAAGCAAGTGCTACAATTTCGCAGACCAATTAGTCTTGAGTTCAGTGTCGGCTTGAAATGTTAAAATACGTATTTAATTAAGGACTAGGTACAGCTTAGGGATTGTCTCGACTCAATTGATTTTAGCTGAGTTCTACTTGATGTGACGAAGATAAATTAGTCCTCTTCTTTCTCTTAAATTGTCTAGATAGATTTTGTTGGTTCAGTAGTCGGCAGGGGCTGTGGGCGTTCTGATCTCCGATTATCTAATTGATTGAAACAACTATTACGCAGAATACACACACATTGACACGAAGGACATCTGTCGCGTGTGTGACATGGTCGTCATTACACTTCATACATTACGGTGTTGCAAGTACACGCACACATAAATACACCACTGACATTTTGGCGTTTCAATCATTTCTAAGTGACATTACGTCTGCCTGTTTTTCAACGTCCTTGGTTAATGGATTAACTCGTTGAAAATCATCCCCTAAATTTGTTCATACAAAAATAGTATCTAAACATTGGAAATAAGGTCTATAATGTAGTTAGTGGAGAGCGGTCACCGGTGACCGCTTGGGGATATACGGGTAGAGATATAATAAAGAACAAAAAAGGTTGGATACGGATTAATTATGCATGAATGTGATGACTTCTGAAGCTAAATGAAAGGAAAAGATAAATATATAGCACACACCTTTTGTAACTTGGAATAAGTGTTTAGCAGAATAAAATGGCAAATGATTTACAACCTTATTATGTCATGAGACTAATAAGGAACTTCGTAAGTACACTAGGGCTTGAAGCATTGTTTCATTCCCTATCAATTTCAAGAAAAGCACGCCTTAAAGTTCATTTATCATTGGATAAGTTAGCCTCCGAAAGTTTGTTCAATTTTAGTTTGACGCTATATAAATATTGGTGCGTTAATTTTATGAATTTGAGAGTTTTCTCATGGAAAAGTTTCGAAGCTGGACGTTTATCACGGTCGCGGATGGAGACAAAGTCATCTAATTTGTAATCAAGCCAAACTTTTACCAACAAAAACTTCGTTTGAACTTTATCGTAAAGACTTTGGTGCCTAAGAGACCGGTTTTCGTCACCCGTTTTGCTATTTATTTACGTAGTAACTGCGTGTTAAAATCAAGTGTAGACATTTTGTACTGAGGTTATATTGACAGAACCATTCCTGTTTCGTGATAGTTACAAGATTTGATTGACTAACTAATTCGATCGACACCAGACAGCCGCGCCAGGAGATTATGGCATCATCTTAAATGGAGGTGCTTAGATCATCAGTAATGTTGATTTTTTTTTTATGGCATATGCCAGTAAACGAGCAGACGGATCACCTGATGGTAAGCAATCGGCGTCGCCCATGGACACCTGGAACACCAAAGGTGTTACAAGTGCGTTACCAGCCTTTTGGGGAATTAGGAGTTTGAGGATCGTTGGGGATTTAGGAATTGGGGAGATTGGGGAAGGGGAGGGTAATTGGGCCTCCGGTAACCTCACTCACACGACGAAACACAACGCAAGCGTTGCTTTACGTCGGTTTTCTGCTCGGCCGTGTTATCACTCAGGTCGAGCCGGCCCATTCGTGCCGAAGCATGGCTCTCTCACACTTAACATATGAAACAAAAGCAAGAATACTATGCACAACAAATTGCAATCATGCACTACAGCAACTACTCATGGGAATTGACGCGCACGATAACCTATCTTATCTCTATAAGCAGTGAGTACAAATTGTGTAAATAAAGTAATGAAACAGAACCACTCTACGCCTACATGGTCCCTGAAAGGTTCGTTAAAGGTAATTTGTTGGTCCGTCATTAAGTAAAGGTCGCTCGGATGTTTGATCAGGTTTCTCCTGGATAAATTAGGTGTTAGTTTGTTGTCTGACTAGATTTACCGGCTTGTGTTAGCTTGCTTTCTTTGTCTTTGTAGAAAATGTTAACGTTACTTAGGGTTTTATTTTAAGACTAGCTGTGCCCGCGACTTCGTCGGCGTGGAATAGTGACTATGAGCAGCGTTTTTTTTTTAAATATATACTCACGGCGTGATTCTTTAATTTGACATAACTTTTTTATTTATGAACCGATTGACATGAAACAAACACTAAAGCATAACTGAAGCATACCACAATATATTCGTGAAAACCACATCCAACTCGGATCAGCCGTTTCTGAGATTAGCGTGAACAGACAAACAGACAAAAAAAAAGTTAATTACATTTTTGGGTTCGACATCGACATAACAATAACCCCTGCTATTTTTTTTATTTTTATTTTCAATGTACAGACAGCACTTTTCTACAATTTTATTATATGTATATAGAATAAAAGATAGATAGATAGAGTAGAATTTGAGATATCAATACAGTTGTAAGTCTAACATTCTTTTATAAAAAATGTTTAAGTTTCTTCAGTTCAGGGTGTCTTAAAACAGTGGCCTGTCTTCGGAAGGCAGAAAACAGTTTCCTTAAAATTTTAGGTGACCCAACTACTATTTCGGGGTTCGAAACCTACCAACGGCAAGTACCAATGCAACTTTTTCCAAGTTATATGTACTTTCTAAAATTATCTAGACACCACTGACAATCGGTGAAGGAAAACGTCGTGAGGAAACCTGGGCTTATACTTTCTAATTTTAAGTTTGTAATCGCCAACCCGCATTGACCAAGCGTGGTGATTAATGCACAAACCTTCTCCGTGTGAAGAGAAGCTTTGCTCAGCAGTGGGCATTTATATGCTGGGCTGTTGATGATGATGATGATGAAGTCAGAAGTAGGAATTTAGTTTTAGTTGGGTATTTAGATTTTTTTAAACCGTTGCCCCTACACTACGATTTTCTCCTGTGTAGTGGGTGCGTTTACAAACATACAAGTTCACATACACATCACACTTAGACCCGGAACAACAATCTGCGGATCACACAAAGAATATTGTTCCTTGCGGGAATCAAACCCGCGATACGTTGCCCAGTAGCCAGTTGCCCAACGCACCAACTCTGCAGTCAAGTACAGTTAGTAAGAGTCTGAATTACGCCTTACCGAAGGAGTCATTGGATGATTTTCCCCTCTCAAAAAAAAAAAGCATGGGAATTATGACAAAAACCCTCTATTGTAATCTCCGTCGTAGTAACACATCATCTATTGACTGAAATTCATAATAACTGTTTATACCTAACTAGCTACCCGCCCCTACTTCGCACGGGTGCTAAATGCTGTATTATATACATATATATACCTTCATTAAAAATCACTCTATCTATTAAAAAAAAACACATCAAAATCCGTTGCGTAGTTTTAAAGATCTATCATACATAGGGACAGACAGACGGCGGATAGTGATTTTGTTTTATACTATGTAGTGATGTAGTCTCTTCTCTCGTCTCTCTCATTGGGGAATAAAAGATAATAAACTTCGTACATGTTATGCGAGCCTAATAGCAAACTTCTGTTAGATGTTCCAAAGAAAACTTGTTACTATGTAAATTATTCACATTTTACTGTCGTTTGTAGGTAAATAGGTACACATACATTAGTATCTACTTTGTGATACAGCTTCGTGGAATACATGATTAAAGTTTATACATAACTAGTATAAATTGACCCTTGTTTGTGTGGATAGATCATATAAATCGAACGTAACACAACATCACGCTTTTTATCCCCGAAGGGATAGGCAGAGGTGCACATTTACGGCATTTAATACCACTGTACAATGTAGAGGTAACACCCACTTTTCACTATTTATATTATCAGTCCCATGTAATAGGGAGTGAACCTACTGACATATACCGGGTACAATTCCAGACTCCGTGCTACTACTGAGATTTTTTTTAACTCAGTAATACTTTGCCCGACTGAGGAATCGAAACCGAGACCCCTTGCCTGGCAGTCGCACTTGCGAGCACTCGGCCAACGAGGCAGTCAGAGTCCTTGAAGTCAGGGACCTTGATATACTGGTTTTGTACAGGTTGACGTGTCGATAACAATAATTTCCTTCTTCAATACATGTAAGCCGCTTAACTTTAATGATTTTTCGGTCCCAGATTGCGAGAGGAATGAAAATTGCCTGTTACCAACGTCGCTCGTTGAATTTGAATATATTATGTATACCTAATGTATGTTCATGTACGAAGATTAGAAATTAAAGAGGTATTATTTTGCACTGGTGTTGTCATGTTCGGTGTTGTAGTACCTAAAATGATAGATATTCAGGTTAAAATGGTGTAGGTACGATTTTTAATGACAGTTTAAAGGTACACACCGAAGAAGCACGGCACCGGCATGACTCCAACCCATGTCATGTCATGTCACATATTTCATAACGTCACTATAAAAAAGCTGTAACGCGCCGCCTGCTCCGATGGCATGCTTACAACCTTTTTGTATTGTTTCCAAGCAAAAAAACGCCATGCCGGTGCCGTGCCGGTGCCGTGCTTGACCCGTGCCGGTGCCGTGCTTATTAGATAGATATACCTTTAGTCGTCGATATCGATATTAATGTGGGTAAGATGCCAATGTTTACATTGCGATTTTAATCGGGCCAATTAGGGTTTCTATTATAGTTAATTTCAAAATGTAAACAATATTCCTAGTAATACATATAATTCGAGTGCTATAACCCCATTTCTGTATCGAAAGATCACGCGGTCTACATTAGTGAGCCGCCAGACAAAATTCGCCTAAATATTGACACAAAAGAAAAACTCTTAGACTTAAACATTCAGATGAAATTGCGTACCTACAGTTTCAGCCGTTTAGTGAAAAAGTAGGAGGAAAATGTATCCTTCAACGTTTACAGAGTGTAAAATATCTCGCCACATCGTTAAGCCGTCTCCCTCGCGGTCCGTTTGTTTAGGTCTCTACACAATCTTAGTGCTAGGTTTTTAGCTCAAACTTTTTTGAAGATTTTACCAGACTCTTTGGTGGAATGTCTTATGGGATTAGCTGTGTTGATATTGTGTATGTTTTAAGAGTATTATACGCCTTTTATCCCTGGAGTGGTAGGCAGAGGTGCGCATTACGGCAGTTAATGCCATTGTACAATGTAACGCCTACTTTTCACTATTTATGTTGTGAGGCCCATGTAATAGAGGGTGAGCCTATTGCCATACCTGGCACAATTACAAACTCCGTGCTACTAATGGGATTTTTTTAAGCCCAGTAATACTTTGCTCGACCCGAGGATCGAACCCGAGTCGGACTTGCAACTACTCGGCCATCGAGCTGTTTACATGTGTTAATTAAAGTTTTTATAAAAACATAATAATTTATGACTAGTATTTCTAAAAAATGTTTTTCATAGTTCGAACAGAATTTGATCGTTAAACATACTTTTAAGATCATCCTAACTTTGAGTGGCAGTTACGACGGTGGTGGCGTGCCAGCAAAATTTCTTAGTAAAAATTCTTAAAAATGTTTTCAAAAAAGTGTAAAATTACTTGAGAGATTTTTATAAAAAGGTTTTCCTTTAGGTATAAACCTCTCAGTCTCTTGAAATAGGAGGTAATGGAAATCCCGGGAGGCTTAACGAGGACTCTGTTTAAGCACAAGTAATGAAGTAACTAAACGTTAATTAGAAAAGCGATACTCGCAAGGACAATATCGGATTAATATTTTATATATACATGTTCAAACTGCCTCGTTAGCCGAGAGGTCGCAAGTGAGACTGCCGGGCAAGGGGTCTCGGGTTCGATTCTCGGGTTGGGCAAAGTAATACCAGGTTTTTTAAAAAACCTCAGTAGTAGCACGGAGTCAGAAAAGGTCCCCGGTATATGGCAATAGCCTTACCCCCTATAACATGGGGCTCATAACATAAATAGTGAAAAGTGGGTGTTACATAGTACCTACGAACATTGGCATTAAATGCCGTAATGTGCACATCTGCCTACCTCTTCGAGGATAAAAAGGCGTCAAAAGTCCTTAAGGATTAATCGAAATAAATGCTTTGACTTTGACTTTGAATGTTTAATAATTAACTTTCACACGTAAATTATAAATGTACAATAGGGTAGATGGCTAATTTCTATTTTAATGTCCGTCTGGTAGATTATTTAAAAACAGACACATATTTTTATTTTCTTATAGTTTCGAAGATATATTGATTGGAAATATCGCATGACGTCACTTTTGAGTACGATTTGTACTCTAAAATGACGTAGCTACCTCCCACTTTGATTTGTTTTATCTAAGTATTGTTTTCTTATACGACAAAATAAAAAAATACGTGTTTAATATTTTTTCATTATCTAACTGACGGACTAATTAGGTTTTTATTTTTTTTTATTTATTTCATTTATTTATTTATTTATATCAGGTAACGAAGGCCCATATTAAAATACAATAATACTATAATATCTACTACAATTTTAACTTAAACTAGCGGCCCGTCCCGGCTTCGCACGGGGGGACTTAAGATTTTTTACATAGTTTTACGTTTTATTTATATTTATTCTCAGTTTTTTTTAGCGACCTGCCCTCCGTTGTCGATGTCGCGTCTTAAGGTAACCGATTGAACAATTCAAAAGTTATCTAGAACAAACTTTTATAAGGATTGAACCATTCATTAAAACGATTGTTATGAGTAAACTATAAAAGGTAGACATATGCTCTCGCGGACTTTTTAAAAATAATGTTAAGATAAACAATTCATCTATAGAACATTTTTGTATAACTTTAACTATATGCTCAGCGCACGCCACGGAAGGCCTCAGAAACGATACTTTTCCCCCGTTTTTAAAACATTTTTGGTTACTGCTCCACAACTATAGGACCTAGCGTGATATTATATAGCCTATGTTACTTCTGAATAATGCAGCTTTCGAATGGTGAAAAAATTATTGCAATCGGTTCAGTAGTTTTTGAGTTTATTCATTACAAACATACAAAAATACAAATCTTTCCTCTTTATAATATTAGTATAGATATGGTATCCGGCCGCGGATTTTAATTTTCATACCCTGTCATCAACACTATTGTATATATGTGGCAGTAGCTAACTTAGAAAAAGTTACGTCATTAAACCTATTTTATTTAGTGAGTGTGTTAAGTGCGGAGCCTAGAAGAGGTCCACTTACCGGCTCAGCTCTGGACAAACTTTGCTGTTAGTCAAGAGGTGTCAGTTTCGGTTAACGTAACTAACTTATCTTGAAGGTGATTAGGGAGGCAAACAGAGATATTGTTTCTGGGATCTTGGACTTTAGGGCGACTAGTTTTGTAGCTTTTAGGCGTGGTAACTAGTATAATGTCATTAAGACCTTTCAATACGTTATGTGTGTGAATTAAAAGGTTTATTATTTAATCATTCATCACAAACAAAGTCAAAGTCTAAACATTTATTTCAATTAAACCATAATTTGGTACTGTTGAAACGTCAACAAATCCTTCCTATTAATATTATAAATCAGAAAGTGAGTTTGTTTGTTTGTTCCACTTTCACGCCGTAACTACTAAACCGATTGGTTTGAATTTTTGAAGACGTGAAGTTAGAAGTCTGGATTAAATAATAGGGTACTTTTTATCCCGGAAAAATTTGATATTCTCGAGGGAAAACGAAATTATTGGTGGTAAGTATTAGATGGCGCTGTGTGTATTGGTATATGTCACATAGGCTACTTTTTATCCTTTTGTGACGCGAGCGAAGCCGCGGGTAAAAGTTAGTACAAAATAAATAATACTCTGTCAGTCAGTCCGTCAATGAAGCTAGGGGAAGCTATGACTCATTCCAAAATGTAGATTCGAATGGAGAAGAACGAGCAAGAAAGTCCATTCACAACACTATGTATAGTTAAACATCTAACAACCAACATCTCTAATCCCTTTTCTAATCTAAAACAGCATTCAGTAAGCTACAAATAACAATCAGCTATCGGGACTTCAACATGTTAGCTGTTATTCAAGCTAACCGAAGTGTAACATTGAATAGATGACAGCTCAAAGCGTTCGCGCCATTTTCTCGAATGACATTCTAAGGGTCGGTGTAGACGGGACATCGGCACAGCCACAGCCACCAAAAGCTATGAACGGTCACAAGGCTCATAAGAGTAGCTGAGTAGCTGATGCGCAAGATAGAAACTTGTGGCTGCTATATTTTTTGTTTAATTTATAGGAGAGCATTGAATGAACGGATTGCATTTTAGCGAGCATTGGTATTCATATGAACTTTAAGTCTTTATTTATGGAAATGACTATCTCGGTTGAAATTCGATAGGTACTCACACGCAATGTACATATATCAAAGCCTTTTTTTTAAGGGGGAAAATCATCAAATCACCTCTCCCGCCTAGGTGAGGTGGAAGAGAGTGTCAGACTCTTACTGACTAAAAACCACCCCGTTCCTTCTCCTGCACTTCGAGCCGGAGCCCCGGTAACCCGTTAGGTTCTCTGCTACTCCGAATCGGCATCAGCCCTATTGGGCCCCATCCGTGGTGGTCTGATGGCTCTTTGAGACGCGTGTGAACACGACGCGCCGTACGCTCAGGTCTATATATCAAGGTCTAAGAAGCATATGTGTGTGTCGAAGGTATAATGTAGGAAAACTACACGAAATATGCCATCGTGTGGTGACATTTTGTGGCTCTGGTGGTGGCTCGTCTGTATCAAGTCTTAGTCTGTCCGGATATTCTCAGCTCATTCGTTCGTTTTGTAGATAGTTACGTTCTTTTTGTTCGAAGTTTTTCTTTAGAGCTGAGGCGCTGGTTTTTATATTCATTCGCCAGCTACTTTATTTTATGCTTTGTGGAATTTCATTCTCGAAGTGAATACAATCTTTGTGTAGGATGAGTCTTATTGTTTATTACAGAAAATAAGAGTTTTGTAATGGCTGACATTTTATTTCATTAGTATAGTTAAGATACAGGATGTTTTTTACGGAATAGCCTCGTGTAGTGTATTGTTGGGATTTCTGACTTCTACAATTTCAGGATTCTTTTAAGAATGGCTTTGAGTCTGAAAATGTATTCTGTCCTGTTTCTGTCTGTGCATCGTGAAGGCTTACATCTTTACTAATATTATAAATCGGAAGTGAGTTTGTTTGTTTGTTTGTTTGTTCCGCTTTCACGCCGTAACTATTAAACCGATTGCTTTAAAATTTGCAGACGTAAAGTTAGAAGTCCGGATTAAATAATAGGGTACTTTTTATCCTGGAAAAATTTGATATTCCCGAGGGAAAACAAAAGAATTGGTATAGATGGCGCTGTGTGTATTTGTATTATATTTGGTATATGTCACATAGGCTACTTTTTATCTTTTTGTGCGGGTAAAAGCTAGTACATGATATATGGGTCTCATAACAACACATAACTAGCTATACTATTATAGAGGTATATCTATACTAATATTATAAAGCTGAAGAGTTTGTTTTTTTGTTGGTTTGTTTGAACGCGCTAATCTCCGAAACTACTGGTCCGATTTGAAAAATTCTTTCTGTGTTGGATAGCCCATTTATTGAGGAAGGCTATAGGCTATAAAATATCACGCTACAATCAATAGGCGTCGAGCAGAGCGAGTGAAACCGCGCGGAAGTAGCTAGTTATATTATATTAATGTTAATATTGTAATTAAAAAAACCAGTAAGCAAATTATAAGTGGAGTATATACAAATAAATTATTCTATTCTATTCAATACGTAGGTATTACATTACCCTTTATATGTTCTGTGTACATTACCATATACTCTGTCTACATCTTTGAGTTTAACCTAGATATATGTAAAAGTGGTTTCCATTCTCCATTTTGTATTTTTGTTATACCTAGCTTACTTTAAAGTTGTAGTTGCTAAGCTTGAAGCTGTCTGTCAGTTTTAGCTTATTTCTAGCGAACGAATAACTTTAACGTTGAGAAAAGTTTATACTTTATAGCTTCTATGGTTTTAGCTTTTGATCCACGTTTATTCTTTGATTTTTGTTTCTCGAACATTTCTATATTTATCTGAGCATTTTGTGCCAGTTCATGATTATGATTCGTTAAGTTAATACACTAAAATTCAAATTATAGAAAAACGTAACTAATCTATTAACTAAATCGAAAACATAACATAACATCACGCTTTTTATCCCCGAAGGGGTAGCCAGAGGTGCAAATTATACCAGTGTATAATGTAATGTAACACCCACTTTTCACTATTTATGTTATGAGTCCCATGTAATAGGCGGTGAGCCTATTGCCATATACCGGGCACTATTCCAGACTCTGTGCTACTACTAAGAAAATTTTGTAATCGAACCCGAGACCCCCTGCCCGGCAGTTGCATTTGCGACCACTCGAGGCAGTGAGCAAAAACGTAAATAATTCCAATATGCAGTTTGGACTACTTATCTTATTGTGATTTCCAAAATTAGCCCACTCTGTATTTGCATGGCTTTTGGTCTCTTGGCCGAAAAGATATCTAATATCTGCCCCTTATTAAAAAAAGTAAAACAATTTTAGTAAAATATAAAAATACTTCAAAGTAAAAAAACACTTTCATTTCAACAACTGCACCGTAAGGTCGACTGTTATAAGACAATGTCCAAGGCATTAAGTCCACCAGCCTGTACATATGTTTTTTGTTTGTTTGAACGCGGTAATTTCCGAAACTACTAATTCTAATTGAATAATTATTTTTGTGTTGGAAAGTCCATTTATCGAGGAAGGCTATAGGCTATAAAACATCTCGCTACGACCAATACGAGCCGAGCAGAGCGGGTGAAACCGCGCGCATGTAGCTAGTAAATAAATAAAAAAACAAACATAGAACCTAATACCAACAAATGGAACGTAAGGCCGGCAACAGGTTGATAAAGCGACACCTGTTAGATAGCTGCTATCAGTCCAGTTAATTAAATCCGCCGCACCGAGTCTACATAATGAACCCTTTGCTAACATAACTGACACTTTATACCATCCCATACCTAATAAAAGGGCTTTTTTATCAACCTAAGGTGTTTCAATACTTTTGTTGCGGTTAATTTGAGATTTTCGTCCCATTTATGAAGTAATGTTGAAGCTTGTTTGATTAAATTAAAATTCCCAGTCATAGCACGAAGTCTGGGATTGTGCCCGGTATATGGCAATAGGCTCACCCGCTGTAAATGGGACTCATAACATAATTAGTGAAGTGGGTGTTACATTTGTACAGTGGCATTAAGTGTCTTAATGTGCACATCTGCCTACCTCTTCGGGGATAAAAAGGCGTGATGTATTTTTTACGTAATACAGGTGTTACATTGTACAGTGGCATTAGGTGTCTTACTGTGCACCTCTGCGTACCCCTTTGGGAATTAGCTAAGGGGGAGGCGGGGCGCGTGAGGGAAGGAACCTTCTCACGCTCCAGCCGTTACGTCTCTGGGCGTCGGGGATCGCGAGATGATCTCCAGCTACCGTAAGCACGGGCCGGCGGACGGCGAGCACGAGTTACTCGCCGCCGTTTCGCGCGCGCCTCAAGGAGCCATGAGCCATCAGACAACCACAGATGAGGCCCAATATGACTGATGCCGATACGGAGCCGCGGAGGACTTAACGGGTTGCCGGGGCAAGTGGGCCGGTCGAAGTGCAGGAGTAGGAACGGGGCGGTTTTTAGTCAGTAAGAGTCTGACACTCCCTCTCGCCTCACGCGGGCGGGAGAAGTCATTGGATGATTTGCTCTACTAAAAAAAAAACTCTGCGGGGATAAAAGGCGGGATGTTATGTTGTTTGATGAAACGTTGCAGTTATGAAAGACTATAAACTAAATATTTTTGATTATGTGAATTAGTTTATGCGCATTTGTAGATGTATTATATTAAAACTAAACTTCTATGCATCTATCTCTTCCTCAGAGCTGTCTCTCTGCTGACGGGGTTCGTGGTGCGGACGAGGTCTGGTGCCGGGAGCTGGCTCGGCTACGTCTCCAGGTCTGACCCTAGAGGTGCCCTGCCCGCCTGGCTGGTGAACAGGTACTCAATTTGGTTAATTATACTAGATGCTTAATTGGTTTTTTGTGTGTCTGTCGAATGGTCGGAAGTATAACTTAGCATAAACGATATATTAATTTCATTAAGATATCTGATAACAACCTAAACAACAAAACTATGTAACTTGATTGAAAAAGAGTAACCTATGGAGTTTCTTGCTCGTTCTTCGCCATAAGAATCTACATCTTGGAATGAGCAAATAGATTCACTTTTAATTTTTTTGTTGACCGTCAAAAGTGCCTTTCTGGTCTAATTGAAATAAATGATTTTGACTTTGACTTTGACTTTGACTTATCCCCTGAGAAACATCATACGTGAATTGGAAAATAGGAAAACATAATTCTATTAAAATAAATGGCTCAGCAGTATTGGAAATTGCGAGCGGCATGCGGCATGCAAAGTTAATTGAAAATTGAAAAGTTTAACACCTGCAATGGAAAAAGATTTACCATCTACGTGATATGCACTGTATTGGCTTACGGTTAGAGCTCAAAATTCAATATCTAGTTAATGATCAGTTTTATATGCAATGCGATTTTCTTCTATTTGTAAAATCGTTGACAATGCATGGAAACTTTGCTGCAGTGAGTACGCGTACATATGAAAAATCATAGTAAACTGAATTGAAACTTTGTCCGCTTACCATAAGGCTAAGATTTGTTTACCTTACCCTGCCTTTAGATTTGTTTTCTCTAATAGTTGGACTAAAAAAATATAATTGGAAATTAACTATGACAAACATGACAATATTGAAAAAAAAAATATAATTGGAAATTAACTATGACAAACATGACAATATTGAAAAAAAAATCGTTTCCCCACATTAGGATCATTAGTATTTTCTCCTGTATCGTTTTGCGTGGGTGCGTTTACAAACATACAAGTTCACATACACAATGACACCCAGACCAGAAACAACAATTTGTGGATCACACAAAGAGTTGTTCCGTGCGGGAATCGAACCCGCGACACGTTGCACGTCAGCCGGTTTCCCAGCCACCGCACCAACCGTGCAGTCTGAAATTCTGAATTATATTTTACGAAATAACGTAATTATCACTAACCTATTTACTATGTACATACCTAAATTGTTATCTAGGGTCACAGCACAACTAGCACCACGCCTAGTGCAGCAGTTGCACGCAGCAGCTCGTCGGTACCCTGGCTGGAAGGCGCTCACAGACCTGCCGTATCACAAGCCCTGGAGACACCCTGAACAGGTCCCGCCACATAGGATCTCTTTGGACGATGTAAGTGTGAAATAACAGTAACTTTTTACACAAAATATTGTCATCATCCATCGCTTGTCATAGTTCATTGATGGACTACCGACCCGCCCCGGCTCCGCACGGGTGCAATGCTTATGTAAATTACGACATCACATTAGAAACCTATAAATTTATCAGTGTTTCTCTACTATGATTAATTATTACTATGAAAATTATGCATGGATTATAGATATAAACCTTTCTTAAGACTTTGACTGCCAATAAAAACTGTTGAAGGCAAATCCTCCGCTAACGCCGGTCACCGACGACCCCCATGACGTTTAACGTTTTAAAAATCAATCTATCTATTAAAACAAACGGCATCAAAATCCGTTGCGCAGTTTTAAAGATCTAACCATACATAGGGAGTACTACATACATTTATACTATGTAGTGATTACTGATTTGTGAGGCTCCATTACATATAGATATCTCTATCTACCTACCGTCACTGAAACTGTTAACCAATTATAATTAATGTGAGCAGACTAATTAAAAATTCAAATACCAGTGTGTAGTCCTTTAGTAATGTGTTTGAGCTATAAACACAGCTTCATAGCTAACTAACACACATTTTCATAGTTAGGCTATATGAGCCACTATTCTATACGAATTACGATCTATCAATGTCTTTCCAAGCAGTTCTTATATCAAATCACGACGGTAAACGATACTTAAAATGCGTCAAGCTCGGATCAATTTTTATTATGAAATCTTTACAAATTATTTTGAAAAATTATCTTCTACAGCGTCAAATTTAATTTTGTCTCAGTAATTAATGACTTATCTAATAACAAAATTAGACGAACCTTTCCGTATAAAAAGGAAAACGTCTCGAGATTTTTCGGAAAAAAAGGAAGAAATAAAATAAACTTTTAACGAGCTCAAGAAATCCGGCAACTTGGGGACGAGTGACACTTGGAATCGATAACTTTTTCGTCGTCAATTGACTATATAAGTACGAATAGAAAATAGATAGATATAGCTGCTTATGTCGCTTCAATAGGGTAGTGAACAGTGTATGAAAATTAAAAATAGAATTACCTCCTTCCCCAATCTCCCTAATCCCCGAATCTCCCACAATCCTTAAACTCCTAATTCCCAAAAGGCCGGTAACGCACATGTAAAGCCTCTGGTGTTTTGGGTGTCAATGGGCGACGCCGATTGCTTACCATCAGGTGATCCGTCTGCCTGTTTACCGGCTTATTACATAAAAAAAAGATTGTCAGTTAGACAATGGGAAAAATTTGACACATTTTTTTTTACTTTTTCGTAAATGAAAACAATACTTAGATAACTGAATTAAGTTTAGGAGTGAGGTCGTTATGTCACGCTACCCTATAAAATGTAGTAAATCGTGATGTCACACGATATTTTAAACCAATATAAATATTGTCTTTTTGACTGACTGCCTCGTTGGCCGAGTGGTCGCAAGTGCGACTGATGTGCGGGCTATGTATGTTATGAGTCCCATGTAATAGGGGGTGAGCCTATTGCCATATACTGGGCACAATTCCAGACTCCGTGAGATTTTTTTAAAGACCCCTTCCTACTTTGTCCGACCCGGCAATCGAACCCGAGACCCCTTGCTTGGCAGACCAAACGAACACCGGACAGCAGCGTTTTCTGAAAAACCTGAACTATTTCTAAAAACTGTGATGTCTAACTGATATAACTCGTCAAAATATAAAAACATATTTCATACTAAAATACCTTGACCTATTTACTTAATATTAAACAAAGAAAAAATAAAAGATGGGGAATTTCGTAGAACCGAAGCTTCTTCTAAGAGATACTCATCTTAATGTGATGGGTCTTTCATTAGAGTACAGAATATACATTCAAAGAAGTATATATATATATATATATATATATATATACATAGACACGGGACCTCTGAAAGGTTTCTAAATAATTCCCGAACTTACTTCGGGTCCAAATCCCTCATTATCGATTATATTGTTTCCAAACTTTCAATCCAATTCTACTTTCGTACTAAAACCTTCTTTTTATTTCTTGGAAATGACATTAATGGGCTTTAGGTGCCTTTTTAACTTTTTTGGTTTGATGTAGGATTTTGTTAAGACGTTTTTTTTTCGATTGATTGACATAAGCATAAAATTATTTCCGAATTCCCAAGGATTCCCGATTGTATAAACATAGGCCTTATTGGCCCAATGGTCGCAAGTGCGACTGCCCGGCCAAGGGTAGACCCCTTGGCCGGGCAGTCGCACTTCAGGGGTTCGATTCCCGGGTCGGGGAAGTATTACTGGGTTTAAAGAAAACAATCAGTAGTTGCACGGAGTCTGGAAATGTGTCCGGTATATGGCAATAGGCTCACCCCGTATTATGTGGGACTCATAACAAAAATAGTGAAAAGTGGGTGTTGCATTAAGCAGTGTACCTCTGCTTAATGTGCACCTCTGCCTACCCCTTTGGGAATAAAGGGCGTGGTGTCATGTATTGGTTTGATTTAGAATTTCATTAAGACGTTTTTCTTTGATTG
This sequence comes from Spodoptera littoralis, assembly GCA_902850265.1. NCBI lineage: Eukaryota > Metazoa > Arthropoda > Insecta > Lepidoptera > Noctuidae > Spodoptera > Spodoptera littoralis. Next base: position 2,718,980 of record LR824539.2, on the reverse strand, counting down.
ATTGAAATAAGCATAAAGTTTGCGACGAAGGTATTTTTTTTGAGTTCGCAGTAGTAGTACGGTTACCTACCTATTGTAGGGGTATACACATCTACTGATATTCAACCAAAAGACGAACTGGCAAAAGATTAGAATAGAAAATCTATTTCTTTTAAGTTCAATATGGCAGCTTGAAATATTATCTTAATATAAAGATACTAGCTACTTCCGCGCGGTTTCACACGCTCTGCTCAGCTCCTATTGGTCGTAGCGTGATGTTAATAGCCTATAGCCATCCTCGATAAATGCGCTATCCAACACAAAAATAATTATTCCAATCAGACTTGTAGTTACGGAGGTTAGGGCGTTCAAACAAACAAACAAAAAAAGCAAACTCTTCAGCTTTATAATATTAGTATAGATTTAAAAAAATCAACATATGATTTAAATACACTGTAGTCGAGTTAATAATAATAACAAACTTTCGAATAATGTAGGTGGAAACCTGAAACAGTTCTCATAGCATTAGATACAGAAGTTTTCACAGAGTTTGAACGTTCACACAATATCATGGTTGATAAAACTTTATACCTAGTTAGGGTTTAGTAAAACCGAGTTAGAAACCAGCGAAGTGGCACTCTAAGGTTTTATTTAATATTATTAAAGTAATACTACATTTGTCCCTGAAAGGGATAATATTATGTAGAGGTAGATAGGTTTTTTCTTTATATGATATAAGCTGGAAAACGAGCAGACGGATCACCTGATGGTAAGCAATCGGCGCCGCCCATGGACACCTGAAACACCAAGGCGTTACAAGTGCGTTACCAGCCTTTTGTGAATTGGGAATTTGAGGATTTTGGAGGATTCCGGGATTGGGGAGGGGGGTAATTGGGCCTCCGGTAACTTCACTCACACGACGAAACACGACGCAAGCGTTGTTTCACGTCGGTTTTCTGTGAGGCCGTGGTATCACTCCGGTCGAGCCGGCCCATTCGTGCCGAAGTATGGCTCTCTCACACTACTTGTTTGACGAGAAGAATATCTAGAACTAAAGTTCTGGATTTTAAATTCAGTTACAACTGATTGATCAATAAATTAGTAGGTAAATATTACTTTAGCTAGTAATTGACTCCTTAACTGAAACTTACCCGGGTTTCACCTAGGTAAAAGATTAAAAATCTTTTATACCTAGGTAAAAGTTTCAAATTTGTTAATCGATCGGCGATTATTAAGCGAAGCAAATATAAGCCAACTCTCATGCGCATCCATTTTTTTGCGCAATTTATATAATTGCGCATATTTAATTTAGTAATATTTAGTTGAAATTTTATTTCAGTAATACTTAGTTTTAATTTAAGTTTTTTATTTGAATAAATGTTATTAAAATATTTTTTGTTAAGTTTTCGTTTACAACTTCTGTAACACCTAACCTATAAGATAACTAAACCCGATGTCTTCTATCCGTTTGTATCACACATTTTTTACACCTCAAATTGTTACTATTTCCGTGACAAACAAACATAATTTCTAGTGAATTCATTATTATGCTAATGTCTCCAGCGTGGATTGCGAACACCTTTCATTATGTATTTACTTTTTATGTGTAGGCAATGTTACACGGTTTTGGCATAATAGTTAGGGTAAAGGTACTATTAATAGTTTTTAAACATAACATAACATCACGCCTTCTTATCCCCGAAGGGGTAGGCAGAGGTGCACATTTCGGCACTTTATGCCACTGTACAATGTAACACCCACTTTTCACTATTTATGTTATGAGTTCCATGTAATAGGGAGTGAGCCTCCGTGCTACTAATGAGATTTTTTTAAACTCAGTAATACTTTGCCCGACTGAGGAATCGAATAGTTTTTTTCATTGAAAAAACGTTGCCCCACACTAAGATTACCTCCTGTGTCGTGTGTGCGTTTACAAACATACAAGTTCACATACACATGACATCCAGACCCGAAACAACAATTTGTGGATCACACAAAGTGTTGTTTCGTGCGGGAATCGAACTCGCGACACGTTGCACGGCAGCCGGTTGCCCAGCCACCGCATCAACCGTGCAGTCCATACAGAATACTAGTTATTACCTCCGGCTTCGCTCCAGACCATGTATAATATAGTAACCTACAATTATAATTATAAAAGCTATGCCTTAGTATACGGCGCGTAGCGTTCCGCGCGCACAAGGAGCTATCAGACCACCACGGATGGGGCCCAATAGGGCTGATGCCGATACGGAGCCGCGGAGAACGTAAAAGATTACCGGGGTTCCGGCTCGAAGTGTAGGAGCAGGAACAGGGTGGTTTTTAGTCAGTAAGAGTCTGACACTCCCTCCCGCCTTACCCAGGCGGGAGAAGTCATTCGAAGATTTTACCCCCTTAAATACCTTTGTATAAGGACTGTATAAATAAAACGTCGTATAAAACCTAGTATAAAAACTAGCAATTAAAATCACAATAACAAAACACAGTAATAAAGTAATACGCATTAATTAATTAACCTAAATTAACGCAAAAGGTTTTATGTGTAACAGCCTTTAAAGGACGTCAAACATTGCACAATTTATTATATCTAGGTACTTATTAAGGGCTAATAAACATAACTAAACAATGTCTTATAGCTGAAAGATAATACCTCTACTATTTTGTTCAAAAAGTTTTTTTTTAATTTATAACCTACTTGTTACGTAATATATTATGAATTAAAAGTAATATTTTCTACGTAATCGACTGCCTCGTTCGCCGAGTGGTCGCAAGTGCGACTACCGGGCAAGGGGCTTCGGGTTCGATTCCCGGGTAGAGCAAAGTATTACTGGTTTTAAAAAAAAATCTCAGTGGTAGCACGAAGTTTGAAATTGTGGTATATGGCAAAAGGTAGGCCCCTATTACATGGGACTCATAACATACATAGTGAAAAGTGGGTGTTACATTGTACATACATCAGAATTAATTGCCGTAATGTGCACCTCTGCCTACCCTTTCGGGGTTAATAGGCGTGATGTTATGTATTTTCAAATCATATTTCATGTAGTTTCATGTAGTCAACACGTTATGTTTTGTCCAAAATATTAATTTTATTATTTTCTAATTCCAGTGCGTAGACCCCGACGCGCCACCGCCGCCCGAAGAACCAAAACCAGACACATCCAAAGGCAAACTGGAAGTGCCACACACCAAAGAAATAGAGAGCCACAGCGTGGAAGACCTCGGCGATATATCTTCAGAGTTCAGCGTAGAAGTAGAAGAAGATAACCTAGACCACGCTCAAGACCCCAAAAAGAAGGGGAAGTTCTACAAACTTGTGAAGTCTATGAAGAATAGAAGGAAAAGTGTTCAGGTCGCGAAGAGTGCTGATAACTTGGCTGATAAGCCTTTGGAGGAACGGCAGAAGAAGAAGAAAGGTTTTAAGTTTCATAGGAGGTTTAGCCTGAGTCGAGGGAGGGAGGATTGAGCTTATACGCGTTGTGACTTAGACGGATAGGGTTTGTGAATTGATTTTGAACTGCGTGATGGCGTTTCTAGTATTTGTATGTATGTACATCTAGAGTGTGTCACAGATTTTGGAGGATAGATAGAGGTGAGATTTTTAACTTTATCTCAAAAACATAAGGTTGAAAATTCATTAAAGAACAACAGCTTCTTTAATGGATTCTCAACCTTTGAATTTCAGTTTTAGCTGCCGGTTCTATGTGGTTTGTTCTAAGAGTTTTGCAACCATAAAATCAATGAAGATAGTTTGAAGAAACATTGTTGCAAGCGTTTATAAGCCACGGTGATCACTTACCGTCAGGTGGGCCGTGTGCCTTTTGCCACCGGCGTGGTATAAAAAACTATGAAATACAATAAAGGACATGTGATAGACATCGTTCTATCATTTAGTTCATTTGTTTAAGTATATAGAAACTCTTTATCGCGTAGTTCAAAAACAAATTAATTGTTTAAAGATATAAGAAATGGTTCCCTTGACATGCCAAAGCATTATTTATATTATTTTGTTTACAATACAGTTGTTAATTCTATGCGTCTGCATTATTAGCCTATTTTATTACTCACTTTATAAACTCAAGTTCACGTTGCGCTCTCCACTTACACCATTATAGACTTTATTTCTGATGTTTAGAGACTATATTTGTATGAACAAATGTTGATTTTTCATAATCGGATATTAAGGAGTTAAGAAGTCATTAATTTTTAAATGGAAACGTTTTTAATTTTCTCACAATCTTTGTGTCCGAATCATCGGTTGCAGTCAACTATCATGTATCACCAAGTGTAGACATAATAAAAATCTCCTATACAGTGTGCTCGCACATTTACCCACACAAGTAAGTAGTGCACGCCCATGCTCGTGATATAAAACATCTCGTTATACATATAAATGCTGTGTGGAAGCAACTTATAGTACTTCCTGTAGAAAGAATACAAAATTTGGGTAACTATGAATTTGTTTTTATAATAACTATCGTGTGTACTAAATTACATATTACAATTATTACTCACGTGAATATAGTTTTTAGTTTACTATGAATATTTTCCTAATCGAACTCACTTCAAATACTTTCAGCAACCATACACTGAGTTACTGAGTCAACTGCAATATTTATTTAACCTACTTTCTTGATAAATAATTTAGTTTTTAAGATAACATACTTTCATGGTTATCTTATTTTGTTTTCTGTTATTTAAATACATTGTTTTAATCTGTAAAGGACATATTGTTTAATTCAATTTTGTATCAAAACCAGGACATACGGTGTGTGTAATTAAAAATTAAAAATTTAATGAGAAAAGTGTATAATAGTGGGTTTTGACGACTTCAGTTATTGAAGAGAATACTTTGAATAGTTCACACAATGTGGAGCCGACTTGTAAGTACATAATTATATGTTTCAAAGTGATGTAGGTAATGGTAAAGATGTAAGACATTAATTATTATATTTTATACTTAAGTAATTATTGCGTCATTGGCCGAGTGGTCGCAAGTGCGACTGCCGCGCAAGGGGTCTCGGGTTCGATTCCCGGATTGGGCAAAGTATTACTGGGATTTTCAAAAAAATTCACAGTAGTAGCACTTAGTCTGGAATCGTGCCCGGTATATAGCAAAAGGCTCACGCCCTAATACATGGGACTTATAACATAAATAGTGAAAAGTGGGTGTTACATTGTATAGTGACATAATGTACACGTCTGCCTATCTCTTCGGGGAAAAAGGCGTGATGTTATGTATGTCACGTAACGTAAATATTTGACGAGGAACTCGACTAGTACTACGTAGTCATAATATGATCTTCTAGCATGGCTTGAAACTAGTCGAGTTCGTCATCAAATAAGAAGATACGTGAGTAAGCCGAAAAATATAATAATTAATTATTGTTCTTATTGTGAACAACTTTCATTGGCTGTTCAACATGTGGTAACATTTATTTAGTTAGAAGAAGAATGAATAAATATTTATAAAGCAATAGACACGAGAAAGAAACAGAGTTAGTTGGTAATAAAAAAAATACTTCAAAAATACAAAAAAATAATAGTCCAAGTTTTTATAATAACTCTCGTGAGACATATTAAATTAAGTAAAATCGCGGGTTACTCACGTGAATATACTGAGAAAAGCTCTACTAGTTTCGAACCACAGAGGGGTTCTTCCTCATGAGCAGCGTGCGCGGTCGCGGCGACGTCGCGCAGCTCACTGGCTGGCGTTGACGCTCGCTTCGGTGTTGCTACTTGCCTCTGTGGTTCGAAACTAGTAGAACTTTTCTCAGTATATTCACGTGAGTAACCCGCGATTTTAGTTAATTTAGTCCAAGTTTGTTTTTGTGTAGCTGAACATACAATAACGATATTTGTGTACCTACATTGTACATACATTTCTGACACAGAAATTATGAATTCAGAATTAAAGGACATGACGTTTACCTTATGACATAAACTGCTTAAAAATACCTATTGAAATATTATCTCTATTTCCCGTTAAACGCGAGCAAAGCCGCGACTTACGCTAGTGTTCAAACTGATATATAGAAGAGAGAGAAGCTATAAATGGTGTTGTATGAAATAAAGGAACTTTTGTATAAAAAAAATGTTAGACGTTGAAGTAGCTGTTATTAATATTAAGATCTAGTTTGTATTGAATTTTTCGTAATTTAATATTGCTTAATCGTGTCTCTAAATCTTCATATTGCTAATGTGTGAACTACATTCTATTCTGTCTTAGTTATCTGTCCTCTACTCTCTCTTTTTCTATTCAGACACCTATGAAAAGGACTCAATAAGTATTAAAACAATTGCTTTTTAACATATTAAGTTAAAGGACATGAATAGGACAACGAAAGGTTAAGCTTTTCCTATTTGTGTCCTTTAACTTCTGTTACTAAGTATAAACTTAACTTTACTTTGTCCTTTTCAATTAAAACTAAAGCTATATTTTTCTGGTCAGTAAAAAATATAATGACTGCCATCTGCTCTTCACGGGTCATAAAGATAATTCCTACTAATATCCAAGTGTTATCTTGTACAGATAGAAATTATGATTAGACCTGCTTTGAGGTATATCTGGGCTAAGAATCTAAATCGAACTGGCATGCATATGCCTCTATATTTAGTATTTACGTAAATATTGCTGGAGCTATATTTATAGTACCAAACACAATAAAAAGCGTTATAATTTCCACTATTTTCCAAGAAACATGATTTGTCGTCCAAATCACGTTGGTAATCGAATAAAAATCGTTACAAAAACATCGATAATGGAGTTGACAAAAGAATTTTTTCGATAGAATCGAGAGAATTCCGGCTGTGTGTGAAACAGATTAGCTATAATACAATAGGCGAGATTTTTTTCTAACTTTTCGATCGGTATTTGTTTTTTGTGGCCAAGTTCAAGGGAACGTAAGTATTGGTACTAAAGGGAGGTTTTGTGGAGGGAAAAAAGAAATAAAGTAACTATACTATGCCAGCAAATGATTGTTAGTATTATACATATTATTCACTCGTAAATAACACATAATGGGGCATACCATATTTTTGCTCACCAGATACCGCTAGTGTCGTTCTTCGACCAAAAGGCAATAGGGTAGATGCCTAATTTTTATTTTAATGTACGTCTGGTAAATTATTTTAAACCTATTTAGTCCGTAAGTTAGGTAATGAAAAAATATTAGACACGTATTTTTTATTCTCACAGAAACGAATACTTTCGACGATATATTGATTTGAAATGTCGCGTGACGTCACTTCTATGAACATTTTATACGTAGAAATGACGTTTTAGCCCCCACTCCTAAACTTTGATTCGTTTTATCTAAGTATTATTTATTCATACAACAAAATAAAAAAATACGTGTCTAATATTTTTCCTTACCTAACTTAGACGGACTAAATAGATTTTTTTTATTTTCATAGCCGTCATCATGCCAATTAGATGTTCCATATTTGACACGCCATTGGATGTTCAACATTTGGCAGCCAATCACAGCTGATTGGACAAAAAATCCTGTTCTTTTTACGTACATAACGCTTATGCTATATGGTGAACAATAATACAGCCCCCATTGAAAGGTAAGAAAGGTACAGGTTCGACTGCTTCCAAACGTGTGAATGAAGAATACAAAAGATTATTTACTGTAATCCAATAAAACAGTTTAGTACGAATACATATCTGACTTTGTCATGAAATACTATATAATTACAATTTCTTCTTTAGTCCCTTTCTTAGTCATTTTGAACCTAAATGTGAAGTAAAGAAGTATCTAATTTCATTGCTCCATCTATGACTTAGATCATTCCTAATTGTCCTACTGTTTTCTATGCATATGTCTTCATACCAACCTATGTTACCTTATAATAATAATTCTGCTTATGTACCTATGTATACTTGATGAAATGTTCGCTGTTACATAATATATTAAATTGTATTCAACTTTAATGTTGTACACACGGCTACATATCAAGCTTTACATAACCAGTATAAACTGAACGTTAAATGTGCGGAAAGATGATGCGACGCGATACCAGGATAAACTGGTTTTGTATAGATTGATATGTGGCCGTGTGTACGTATACTTATACCTAAGTATTCTTCGTACTGTTCATAAATATGTTTATGATGCGTGCCTTCAATCTTTTAATCTTTGTATCTAATGAATTTCCTAATAGATGTCATTTTCACTTATAAAATAAATAATTTTAAAAGAAAATAATAAATACAAAAATGTGCTCGATGTTATAGAAATTCTTTATAACACAGCTTCTAAAGTAAGTTTAACTAAAAATTACGAGTTATTCGCGTAAACTTATTGAGAAAAGCTCTACTAGTTTCGAGTCACAGAGGGGCACTTCCTCGTCACACAGGGACGGGAAATCAGGGACGTCACACAGCTTTTTGGTACCACTTACTCACGTTATTGTTCGATGAGGTTACTCGACTAATTTCGAGTCACTCCTTGGACCCATAGTCCTTACTTATATGTTAAACAAATCAGGGAATCAATCAATCAGCCTGTGTACTGCAAAATTAGCACCAATTTAAGAGTGTAAATGACATCTATTACCTTATTTAACTATCACTGTTTTTGCGAAATAGATAACAAAACACAATCGATTTGGCAAAAACTAACAAAAATGTATTGTTAATGTAATTTGTTCAGTGTAATCAATAGATTTAAGTGTGGTATATAATTTTAAATGTTCATGCTATGCTGTATACTTATTACTTATGTATGTTTAACGTATGTTCTTATTTCAGTGCTCAATTTTGTGTAGTAGATTTTTCTGTGGTAATGTCTTATTTAAATAGTGCACGTGGTGTCTATTTGGTGGTGTTTTTTTATACAACGTTTTTTTTTTCTCTTCTTTGGCAAATGAGTCTCCAAAACGATCATGTCGACTATACTGCCAGTGTCCAGTGGTGAATACAATGTTATATTGTACCAAATAGAAAATTGTGCATTTTTTTTTAAATAATGACGTAACTCTTTAAACATGTTAAAAAGTATTGCTTGCTTTGTTTTATTTTGTTATTCGCGTCCATTTTACGGATGTTCATGAATGTAAGATACTTATGAACATCCGTACGTGAAAAGGTCCAACAGATGTATACTAAAGACATCTTGGTACACTATTTTAAATAAGACCTTACCTTCTATTTAATCTATGACTTCTACAAAAAAAAGAACCAATAAGTTTTGATTACTCTTTTAATTTATAAAAATACACTGTACTCATCATTGTCATAAAATAATTCAGATTAAAAAGTAGAACTATTTTAGCATTCAAATTAACGCGTAGAAACACGATTGATTTACATAAACCAACCACAATGTTTTACACACATGTTATGAACATAAAATTGATGATTCAATATAGATAATCGTGTACTCAAAGTCTTTAGAAAAAAATATCATCTAATTCTAATATCACGTACGTTTAAATACTAGAAATAGTTACGAGTTGGTGTCCCTATGACAATAAAGAAAGATTTAAGAAGTTCAATACAAAACTTTCAATACTTCTTTATAAAATAAAATAAATTTCTGTATTATGGTTTTTGTGAATTATGTTTAACGGCTTAATCATGTAACTGTTCGGTGAGAAAACTCTTATAGGTAATTCAGCTGCGTGATGTGAGCACCATGCTCATAAATATGAACCCCTGGTACGGCTTGAAACCAGTCGAGCTCACCGAGCATTATACCAGGAGGCCGTTAAACATGATTAATTATTAATTTCGTTTCTTTTGTCTAAATCTTTACTCTGTCTTGTACTATATGATACGAAAAATCATATCTCTTAGCTAATTTTTATCTAAAAATGTATACAAGTGTTCGTGCTGTGATGCTTGGCTTCTTACAATATTTTCTATACTTTTGTCAATGTTTCTGTATTGTTGAAACTGTCCAGCAGTCTTAGTCAAGTTGACTAACTATAGAATTTTATGGAAAACGAAATCAATGTACCTACTTAAGGGGATTTTTATGGTCAACACAATCAGCTTGGGAAGCCCTTTAATAAGGATGATGAAAGGAAGAAAAGATTTACTTAAACAAAGGCTAAACAGCTCGCTACGTCATCATTCAGTAGGTGTAAAGTGTTAAGAAGCGTGACGTCATGCGATATTTCAAATTAGTGCATATTTTATACACTAGTTTGTCCTGTGTAAATGTTTCCTAAATTTTCTTTGAGTCATAATTTCTATGGCTTTGTTTTTCTATAACGAACGCATTGAAGATTTTGATCAGGTCATCAAACTGGCTAAGGCTGTAGGCAACTCTGTCATGTGAACCTTATTTGGGTTGAATAATCTGTGTTAATTTTTCTTGTAAATATTATTATGTAGGTGGTGATAATTTATTCGCACGTTAGTTAGAGGTGTGGTGCAAGTCACGTTTTACTTTAAATATGTATGTAAAATACACAAGACTCCTTGGAATATTATATTATATTGTGCATTTTTTGAGAATAATTTACCTACGTTTTAGCAATGTGTTGCTTATTATGATAGCAGAAAGTTCTAATGTTGTTTAAAGTGTTTATATTTTAGTTAGTGTTCTGCACAATTTCAATACTGTTAAGAGGTAATTACTTTTACTTTCGTATATATTACGTATCTTACTTGTTAGGTAATAATTAAAACTTACTTCTCTAATCATGATAAAGTTCAGGAAATCAAAAGTGACAGCCCTTATTGTTAATCGAAAATGATTGAACATATCTATAAATCTAGACAAAACAAAATACTAAACTAAATAATAGAAAGACATTTCAAATCCTAGACTAGTAGACTACATAAAAAGTATATCCATTGAATTAAACTTTTTCTATATTTTTTTTACAAAACAAACTCAATTGGTTTCTTTGCCTTTTTCGTTACGGCAAAAAACGTAAACATTGTTGTCTATAGACAAACTTATATTTATGTGCGGCGAAATTTCAAACTAAATTGGAACGTTCTAGATTTGATAGTTGATGATTGAGCTTAGTGGAGGGCGCGCGTTTCATAAACCTCTCCAAAATCTTTAATAGTATGAGCGTGATGATGGTGGTAATAATGACTTTTGTTAACAAATGAGAGTCATAATTATAATGATGGAATATGGCGTTAAATCTACAGATTCATAGAAAGCCTCTATATAACAAGTTATAAACCGGTCACCTTTTGTTAGTTTAGTTGATTGGGCCCATAGGATGTAACGTCCCACTAGCGCCACCAAAGGGTACATTCCTAATGTAGATTTCATGGAATTCGTTCGTTCTGTAATTTACCAATGCTGTAAACGATTGTAAAATAATCGAAGATTATCTTATGACAAGCTGTAAATCAATCATCTTTTCTCAGCTTAGTTAATTGGGCCCAAATCAAATCAAATCATATTTATTTGCTCAAACACATGTGTACAAACAATAAACAATAGCATGTAAGATAGCGGATAGCAGTGAAAAAATTCGAGACATGTTTGCCGTATACAATAAGAATAAGACTAAGAATAATTTATTTAGCAAAACAAAGGACAAGTATACCTATTATTTAACAAAATGCGATAATGAATACATAGAAATCACAATCACAATAATTGCAAGGTAGACCAAAAAATACAACGGCGTGCAAATATTGAAGTCACTCATAATGATTGCGAAATAACCGACATCTTTCCCATAGGATCTAACATCACACTAGCGCCACCGAAGAGTATATTCCTAATTTAAAAATGGAAGGTTCTGTAATTAACGTTTTTCTTTATGTTGATATCGTCTCACACAGATTATAAGTATGTCAATGTTTAGTAAATATAAGTTTGTAAGTGACATAATGCACCGCACCTCAACAAATATTAAATAGTTATGTATCACGCGTTGAGTGTTAGAACGTTTATAGTCATGTTACTGTTTCATTTGTTGAGCCAATTAGTTTTAATATAGAAAATATACATTATGGCGAAATAATCGTTGTTTTATTTATTTATTTAAAAAAAAAAAGTTTCCCCACATTAGGATTTTCTCCTGTGTCGTGGATGCGTTTACAAACATACAAAATCACATACACATGACACCCAGACCCGAAACAACAATTTGTGGATCACACAAAGTGTTGTTCCGTGCGGGAATTGAACCCGCGACACGTTGCATGGCAGGCGGTTGCCCAGCCACCGCACCAACCGTGCAGTCAGATTTATATAGTCCCTACTTTAAATATTTTATACAAACTTTATTTCCATTCACACGAGTAACACAAATAATAAAGGAGATTACCTATATTATTTTTTCTTAGCATTCGGTACTTTTTTAAGGGGGTTAAATCATCGAATGACCGCTCCCGCCCGGGTGAGGCGGGAAGGAGTGTCAGACTCTTACTGACTAAAAACCACCCCGTTCCTTCTCCTACACGTCGAGCCGGAGCCCCGGTAACCCGTTAGGTTCTACGCAACAGCATTCGATACTAACTGATGATGCATATAGCCGTCCTGTCGGTGGTTTTAATCGAACGTTTGTTGAATAAAGGGATCGTCATATTGTAAAATGGATTTATCGTTGGTACCTATTAAAGACAATAGCGTTCATAGCGCATTTATGCCCTTATAATTTGACTACTTAGCGAAATTTTTGCCAAAGAACAAACTTGCAGCCAAAGTAGGTTAGGGAAAAGTCCCGTTACGCCAGACGGCACCTAACACCGAACACTTGTATTATATCGATAATTGATAACACGAGCGCTTAAATTTTTACTTGAAAAATTTAGGTGTCTGCCACTGGGAAACTTCCCCCTAAAAATTGAATAGCTCGCATATTAGTTAAGGGACTTGTCCCTATAAATACCGTAATATTTTTACTGTTGAAATACTTACTTTAAGATTTTTACAACGGCAATCAAAGTCTAAACCGATAAACAGCTCCGTTGCCAACTGTTTGACAAACATGGAAACTATAAAAGTAAAGTCTGAGTAAATACGGGTTTTTTGGTATTCAGTAGGTGTTAGAATGAAGAACAAAACTGGTGAAAACTACAGATGTATGTACCAGAGTACATAATATATTATCTGATCTGGAAAAGGGGTTGCATGCTTGGCCTGGTGGCTGGGTAACTGGCTGCCGCGCAAAGTGTCGCGGGTTCGATTCCTCTTTGTGTGATCCACAAATTATTGTTCTGAATCTGTGATGTGTATGAACTTGTATGTTTGTAAAAGCACCCACGAATGCCCACGATACAGAAGAAAAAAAAGAAGTGTGGGACAAATAAAAAAAAAATAAGATATGGGTAGTACAAACATACAAGTTCACATACACGTGACACCCAGACCCGGAAAAACAATCTGTGGATCGCACAAAGAGTTGTGTCATGCGAGAATCGAACCTGCGACACGTTGCGCGGCAGCCAGTTGCCCAGCCACCGCACCAACCGTGCAGTCATAATATAACTTACCACTTACAGAGCTTATTTATTTACTATCCATTATCGTTATTTACTAAAATGAAAGAATAATAAAATACATTAAGGCTAAAAGGTATCAATAAACGATATCAGGATAGTTTAGCACTAAGTTCTGCCCTAAAAACTAAATAAATATGGTCTAGTATTTTCTAGTCAGTACTTATTTATATACAGGCTGTTTAGTTCATGAGATGAAATAAATAGATAAATGCTTACATAAAGTTAGTTACACAAAAAATTAATAAATAATCGACCCTTTTTTTGATGGGAGAAAATCATCCAATGACTTCTCCTGCCCGGGTGAGGCGAGAGGGAGTGTCAGACTCTTACTGACTAAAAACCACCCCGTTCCTACTCCTGCACTTTGAGCCGGAGCCCCGGTAACCCATTAAGTCTTCCGCGGCTCTGTTGGGCCCCATCTGTGGTGGTCTGATGGCTCCTTGAGGCGCGCGCGGAACGCGACGCGCTGTACGCTTGGTTCTGATCGGGCGGCGAGTCACCCGTGCTCGCCGTCCGCAGGCCCGTGCTTACGGTGGCCGGAGATCATTACGGTGGCCTCGACCCTGGGTTTTTCATTCCCACTCTCTCCTAGATAAATATTTTCAATATGTTATGGAATATTTTATAATTACTATTAGTTGTTTATTTTATCCATGTCTTTTATCCCCGAAGGGGCAAGCAGAGGTGCATGTTACGGCATTTAATGCCATTGTACAATTTAACACTCACTTTTCACTATTTATGTTATGAGTCTCAAGTAAGTGAGCCTTTTACCATATACCGGGTACAATTTTAGACTCCGTGCAAGCAACTAAGATTTATTGAAATTAAGGACCTGAATGAACAAAACCTGTTCTCCCTGTATTCATATCCGTAGATGATTAACATGATTTGATAAGATAACATCGGATAAACGTAATCTTATTTGTTTTACTCTTCAAACATGAATCCTCCATACGTATGTTAGGTACTTAATAACTTACAAATTTTTATTATTGTTAATCTTTCCTTTGTTCTTAGCTACAACTTAAATTGTTTAAGTGTGGAAGAATCATGCATCGGCACGTATGGGCAGGGTCGATCGGAGTGATACCACGGCCTCACAGAAAACCGACGTGAAACAGCGCTTGCGTTATCTTTCGTAGTGTGAGTAAGGTTATCAGAGGCCCAATTACCCCCTTCCCCTCTCCCCAGTCTTCCCAATCCTTGAATCCTCCACAATCCTAAAAAATTTAAAATTACCGGTAACGCACTTGTAACGCCTTGGTGTTTCAGGTGTTCATGGGCGGCGCCGATTGCTTACCATCAGGTGATCCGTCTGCCCGTTTACCGGCTTATGCCATTAAAAAAACTACAGTTTATCAATTTTTTTTTTTTGAGCTGCCTAAATAAACATTGTCCAGCCGTCTTCCTCGGGTCCCAATCTACTTACTGTAAGAACAATATGCCTTCTGTTTCCATTATTTGCTATCAAACTTAATTCTATTGCAAAGTTTTTTGTTTTTGTAGTTGGTATTTAAATAATATCGGATAGATTTCGGTAAGTGTGCAGGGAATTACACAACTTCATTCCCTCTAGTCCTTTCTATCATCGTACCACAGGACAATCGGCGAAGCGTCACCGATTCATGGTACATGTCACATCCACACGCACGAAGCGCTTCGCATTAAGCTTCCTTGTGCGTACTACTAAGGAGTGGAATTCTTTGTCAGTCTGTATTTCCTGAAGGGTATAACCTGAGTGTCTTCAAGGCCCGAGTGAATAGATTGCTTATGGGACGATGTATTCCATCGTAGACTGCATCATCGTTTACCATCAGGCGAGATAGTGGTCAAACGTGGGCCCATAAAATATATAAAAAAATATATAAATAACAATGTCAAAAGCGTATTTTGTGTCTGAAGAACAGTGAAATGAATTATAGAGAAGTCGGTTAAAAAAAAGATCTACTTAACAACTGATCTGCCATGCTATTTTTTAGTAAAATTGTAAGAAGACGAACCATGGAAAATCACAATTCGATTCCGATGTAATTATTCC
This sequence comes from Spodoptera littoralis, assembly GCA_902850265.1. Lineage (NCBI taxonomy): Eukaryota > Metazoa > Arthropoda > Insecta > Lepidoptera > Noctuidae > Spodoptera > Spodoptera littoralis. The sequence continues at coordinate 2,703,528 of LR824539.2, read as the reverse complement.
CTCTGAAATAATTAGACCAATGGCCTTCATATTGGATTGTCTCTGTTATTGTGCATTTATCTGCGATCACACTCGCCACAGATTAAATTTGCGTGCGACAGCCAACGGGCGATCGCTTTGGCTCCCGCCTAAAAGTGTTCCATTTTTAAAAGTGACATTTGTTATTTAAAAGTTTGAATTCAGTGTTCGAATTGAAGTTTTATTTTTTAAAATGAAAATCAATTTGGATGATGGGGTAAGACAGTTAATTAAGGAATAATATTTATAAATATTTCTTATAAATTATTCTTATAATTATTATTGATCGAAGCATTAATATCATGCATATAATTATTGGCATTTCTATTATTAGCTTACTTTAGATGCAGAACTAGTTTTTTTAGATTATTTGTATTTCAAATTGTTGTTTAGTGACTTCCCATGCTCGCATTTATAATATTAACAATACCTATTCATAATATCATAGAATAGTTTAAGCTTTAATACAGATCCTTTACAATTGAATTAATAAAAAAAAAGATTAATAATTAACCACAAAAAAGTTATAAAAAAGAAAACCGTGAAATGATGAAATAAAAAAAATCCCTTGAACAGAAATGAAATAATTAAGTTTTATTTGTAACTGTGTGTTATAATTTGTAAAATCTGAAACAGAAGTTATTAGAATATACTTTCTGAGTTAGAAAAGATATACTTACTTAGAAAAGAGGTCAATAGGTAATGTTACAAAATTATTGCTACGATGCGACGCTACGAAAGGCTACGGAAACAGGTGGTCATAGGCTACGTGTGGCTACGGCCTACGACGGTCAGATATGTACCATATGTAGTAGGCGTAGGGACTAAAATGCTAAATAGATCGCAGGGCGCACGGACAATAAATCAGGTAGAAGATTTCTATTGTGCAACTGCAGATTCTAGTTTACAGAAGTTATAGTTATCGTAGATAAAATATTATTTAACTTGTCTACAAAAAGAAGACGGAGATATTGTTTCTTGAAAAATTAATATCGTTTCTTCACTCCGAAGTTCACTTCCTTAACATAAACACGTATGAACAATATAATAAAAAGAAAACAACCGTCCATGGTATATTAAACAGTACGTATCTAGAAAAAAAATATCACAACTAGTTTTTCTTATGAACTTATCTCGTAGAAACCTTTTTAGATTATTCTCGAACAAAGTAAATGAAGTTAGTTTTTATAAAATCACTATTTCAACTGTTACAATTGATTTGTAACAACTTAGAAAAAGTATACGCTACCAAAGGCTAGCAACAAAAAAGTTTCCACGAAACTTGAGTGTAATTTTTTTGTTATGGACCTGGCCGGTTAGACATTTTTTCGAATATTTGAATTTGGAATCATTCTTTAGAACACTAATTTATCTATGGAGTCGTTGAAGAGTTTATTTGGTTGAAAGTGCTAATATCAGAAATTACTATTATTTCTGGTTTATACTCATAGATTCATAGACTTACATTTCAGTTTTATCATTACATAATCATTACATAATCTGTTTTCCATACATAAATAAAATTAATATTAACTAATACTAAATGAAAATATATACAACTTAAAATATAAATTACTATAAACTAAATACTAATTACTATATACTAATAACTAATTAGGTACTATTTAGAATTAGAACAAATATAATTAAGTATTATGTTACCACTGATCTTTGTTTATCAATATGTTTTAATGTGTAATAGAATAAGAAGCAGATATATTTTGTTAGTTTTTGTAGCGTATCAATGTCCTTTTTCTGGGTGCCATATAGTACCTACATAGCTTCCATAAGAAAATAAAACTAAAACAAAAACGAGTGTCTTAAGTCATCAAGGATTATTTGTTCAATATTTTTTTTTACTTTTGTTAGTACTTTAAACCAGTTTTATATTTAAGTTCGTGAACAAAAACCAGATTTTTATTTAATTATTAAATATGTCTTGGATAAATGCATCGACGAATTTTAAGTTTTTAATATAAATCACAACCGTATTAACTACCTATTATTGTCAATACAATTATTATGATAGGCACTTAACATTTTTTTTGAAAGCAATAACCTTCATATTTTTATTTTTAATTCAGTTGCTATACTTAACCGAATGTACTAGTTGAAGGGTACGCTTCGATACTCATTTAGAGTAGTTGAATTTTCGTTTAAAGGAAAAATAGGAACCTATGTCACACTCCTATCTTCTAACTATGAAGCTGCGAAGGACTTAACGGGTTGCTGGGGCTCCGGCTCGAAGAGCAGGAGTAGGAACGGATGGTTTTTAGTCAGTAAGAGTCTGACAATCGCCTTACCCAAGGTGGTAGAAGTAATTGGACGATTATCCCCCTTAAAAAAAAAACAAAATCTTCTATATAGTTATAACCTCCTAAATAATAGTTAGGTATAGAGCTAAACACAAAATTCGTACTATAAAATCACACCGTATATCAACGTCATATCGCGGAGAACCTAACGGGTAACCGGGGCTCCGACTCGACGTGCAGGAGAAGGAACGGGGTGGTTTTTAGTCAGTAAGAGTCTGACACTCCCTTCCGCCTCACTTAGGCGGGAGGAGACATTCGATGGTTTTCACCCCTTAAAAAAAATCGCAACGTCATAGAAAGACAAACCAACAAACAGACAAACAAAATTGTGCACTTATAAAAATTATCGTTCAATTTTATTAAGACACTCAAGTTTATACATTTAGTATGTACTATCGTTTGTTATTGACCTATAAACCACTTTAAATACAAAAAGAAACCTTACTGTGTCTGTCTGTCCATCTTCATTCAGCTTAGTCAGTTTGTACTACTTTGAAGTATTATCCATTAATACACTAGTTGCCTGGCCTGTTGAATGAGGGGTTTTTTTTTATAATATTACAGATTAATTCTCCACGGACTCTAGGTCCGTGCCCTTGTCATACATTTTTTTTTATTATAATACATCTAGTGAATTTTTATAAAGTAAAGAGGGAACCTAGTTACACACTACAATTAACTACATCTATAATTATTACCAAAAGTATAAATTACATAATAATTAGGCATTATCTATTTATAAGGCTTCATGAAATCAGCCCACCAACAAGATGGGAGAGCCGACCTGCCCCAGCAGAAGGCACCCGTTCACGAGTATGACGTGTGTGTCAGCAATTGGTCCGGTCAACCTTTTTATTGGGAACGGAACAACCCAACACACAGCGCCACGTAGGTCATTTATGTGTGCATGACGCTGAACGAGAGGTTGGTAGCGCGACTATCGAGCAAAGAGGTCACAGGTTCTGAGGTTGGAAAAAGTATTATTACTGTGTCCCTACTGGTGTCTTTCTTTTTTTCTTTCTATTATTAGGGTACTCGAACTACTGAGACCAATTGTACCTAACTAGTGTATGATAATAGGATTAGGCTTACTTCCAAATACACAAAAGACTTACACCAATCGAAACATGACTATCAAATTTTTGTTAAAACGCTTAAATATGCAGCAAAACTGTGGGATGATCTGTCGTCAGCCTTCAAACCTTTAAGAAAAGAGAGTATTCATTTTTAAAAGGCCGGCAACGCACCTGTCATTCCTCTGGTGTTGCGGGTGTCCATGGGCGGCGCTGATCGCTTACCATCAGGTTATCCGTCAGCTCGTTTGCCTCCTATTTCATTAAAAAAACCTTAGTCCTCAGAAGGACTAAAAGGAATAAAAGGGGTTATGTAGTGCTTTGTTGATACTTGTTAATAGTTTACTTTTGTATAGTGTACTGTTACATGTTCTTTTTTTATTTTTTTAAACGGTGCCCCACACTAGGTTTATCTCCTGTGTCGTGGGTGAGTTTACAAACATACAAGTTCACATACACATGACACCCAGACCCGAAATAACAATTTGTGGATCACACAAAGTGTTGTTCCGTGCGGGAATCGAACCCGCGACACGTTGCACGGCAGCCGGTTGCTCAGCCACCGCACCAACCGTGCAGTCGAACAACATTATAAGCTCTATATAGACTAGTTTCATTCTTGTTATGACTAAATTAAACTAATCCTAGTTATCTTGAAGATAAACCATCTGCATTGATGCGCATGCATCTGCAGTCATTTGTTATTTTGCTAGCTTCGTAAACTGTTTCAAATCATACTTTAAATAAGGTATTAAATCATTCATGTGTATACAAAACTACCTTTTTCAAAGAGCTAAAATATTTTGGTATTTTACTTGGCATTTTATAGTGCTGTCGTTTGAAAAAACAACTCATCGTCTATTTGTAATAAAATATAATAGACACTGCCACTTATAGTGGATCAAAAATTAAATAATTACAAGTGAAAGTTAGGTGCAAATAAGTACTATTTTTTTCAAAATAATGGATGATACTGACGTAAGTATTTATCAATTAATCTGTAAAATACACTAATGCTCTGTAATAGCCCTAATAATAATGCTTATTGCATCAATGATCTGCATACCAAATTGCCTATATGTTAGAACTGCATTGATTTACGTGAAACACAAGATTCTACATCAGCAATTATTTGCTACAAATAATCATTATTTTCCCAAATTTAGTACAGATTTAGTCAAGACTCAGGTGCTGATATAATCGTGATCTTCGGATCTAGCCCAACTTGTTAGTTTTCAGCCCAAATTCCGGATCTAGACCGGGTCGACATAGCCTTTCACTAGAGCAACCCCGCGACTGTGAGTGTAGTTTAAGACGTTAAAGTGTGTATAATAGGGTAGATGCCTAATTTTTATTTCAATGTCCGTCTGGTAGATTATTTTAAATCACAATCACAAGTAGCCACGTATTTTTTATTTTCTTACAGTAACGTCAATTCTATGTACATTTTATACGTAGAAATGACGTTTTCGCCCCCACTTCTAAACTTTTATCTAAGTATTGTTTTTATTATACGACAAAATAAAATGTTCATTACCTAACTTACTGAATAATTAGATTTTTAATTTTCATACCCTGTCATCATCCCAATTATAACCTTTTTTTATATAAATAAAATCTTGCGACTCAAACGTGGTTTTTTCCTTTTAACTGCCGAGTCGCTTAGAATGACAGCTCCAATACTGTAACTTACTCAATTTTAAGTCGCGTTTAAGTGTAGGTACTTCTATCTCTTCAAATTCTTTGTAAAACGACAGAGATGGCACGATATTTAAATACAATTTAAAATTGAGTAGCCTTTCAGTATTTAGCCATAAGTTATACTAAAAAGGGTGTATTATGGATATTAGAAACCATGTATTATTTTTGTGTTATTTTTCACTCGCGATACAGGAGAAATACCTACCTAGTGTAGTGTGAAACAACATTAAAAATATTTTACGCAAAAGCCGTGAGATATACAATCGCTTATCAAATAAAAAGTACTTTTATTTTTATTTTCTTTCATTAAACTAGTTTTTATTCATTTTCCTACAATTATGTTTATATGTAGGTAAGTATTGTACAATATGGTGTCATCTATATAGGTACTATTATTAGCTTCGGCCCTCGACTTCGTACGTGCAATTTTTGATAAAAATGTGTCCTATGTCCGTCTCCAGGTTATATTCTACCTCCCCACCAATTTTCATCCAAATCGATTCAGCCGTTCTTGAGTTATAAATAGTGTAACTAACACGACTTTCTTTTGTTATACATTCTATTATTTACTAGCTATTGCCCACGACTTCGCCCGCGTAAAATATTAATTTTAGAACATAACTTTTTTTTGTTTCAATTTTCCAAAATAAAAGTTGCCTAGGTTAAATTTGGTCTAATCATTCCAGGGATTAACCAGTAGGTACAAATAGATAGACAGAGAAGCAAAAATTGTAAAAAACGTTATTTTATAAGTACCTATATTTTCATATGCATGTAGTAAAAACCGGTTATTTTAACACGTTCGAGGACGCTACCACTTGAGTCGGGTTTTCAAAATGACACAGTACATGTCTATACAAAATTATACGACGTATCAGTACGTAGTGTCCCATGAAGAAATATCGTTTTAAACATATCATGACACAACCGTTTTATCACGTCAACGTGTATATGCATCTAGGTAAGGATCCGCCTCGTTGGAGATGTCGGAATCATCAAACATGCTTATCTTGTGTCTTATTTTGCGCTTATATCCATCTAAAACACACAATAACCCATTAAACATCAATTTCACGCTGTAAAATCATTAATTTGCATTAAAGTAATGTACACAGTGACACAGCCGCGCTGAATGTAAGAGCGCGGGACGTATAAACACGTTGTGCGTATGTGAATACCGTAACCGCACACTATCAACGACACTTATTTTAAATAGTTCTAAACTTACCCTACGTGACAGTACAGAGTTGGGTATTTTATATGTTGTGACACAAGATACATTTAAAAGGATTTTTACTTGAACTTTCATCGGAAATGAACGTTCTGCCGTATAATTTAAATGTTATTTGAACGTCATCGTACGTTGTGCGATATTAAAATCTCGAACGATGACGTATAATCTCGTTTTGTCCTCGAACGTGTTAATACCTATCACAAACTGACACTCCAATTTTATGCATCTGTATAGATTTATTATAATAAATTCTATATTATACTCGTGCACATGGTAAGTTAATGGAAAAATCCAATAGCTAAGTAAGCTCCAAATAGTTGTCATGTCTTCATATACGGTAATCAATAAAATTCGGGTGGGGTGGAAGGTTTTGACGGTCGATATTTGGACACTAATATTATTAATGAGTATTACCTGTCCCATACAGGTAGGCGAACACATTAACAATACATCAAGGTTACTCACTATACCTACCTTTAGTAAAAACCTTGGGGTTTCGTCCGTTTTCCGTCCTGACCACACGTTTCTTAAGTATTATTTTTGTACTTAAAATTGTGAGTTTCTTGAGGAACATAGATATAATGTTTCTAATATTTCTGCGATGAGGAACCTTGCGAAAATGTGTCTAATTTGTACTTACACTTATAATAGGCGAGTCTGTGGGGATTCGTTCACCTACCAAACATAACCACGTCATTGGCGACTTAAAAAAATGTTTAGCTGTGTTCAATTCATTTTTCTTTGGATAGATTGTACAAGATTTTTTCAATAAAAATTATGAAACTGTATAATAGAATTATCTCCTATAGTAAATTATGTATTACATTTTAATAACTTTTATTCTACCATCTTCTAAACGTTTATTCGGTTTTACAGATGCCACCAAACTTATCGGAGAGTCTTCTCCCAGAGTCAGGTCCTCGGAAGCTGGAGAAGACCAGGTCTTTGGAGTCGTGCGCCAGCTCCATCGACCCGGAGTGCAGCTGTGATGAAGCTAGCTACGGTATAGGTTGCTACATTGTCTACATTTCGTTTTAATTCTATTGATGAATCATTTACAATTAAGTTTTTACACACCTGTTGTTAATAGCTGAATAAAATAATGGTGATTAACCTGTTGATTGAAAATCAGGCGGTTAATCTTGAACATCCAATAAGTACGTGAAGTCGACCGTGAGATTACGTTTTATTGCAAACCCTTATTGCTCTAATTTTGGAAAATCCGACTCTAAACGGACGTTTATGAACCAATGCCCGACCAGAACCAGACCCGAGCGTACGGCGCGTCGCGTTCCACGCCTCAAAGAGCCATCAGGCTACAAGAGATGGGGCCCAAAAGGCCTGATGCCGATACGAAGTCGCGGAGGGCTTAACATGTTACCGGGGTGCAGAAATAGGAACGGTGTTGTTTTCAGTCAGTAAGAGTCTGACACTCCCTCTCGCGTCACGGATGATTTTCCTCCTTAAAAAAAGAAAAGCATGGCTTAGCATGGGATCTGAATTCATGGTCTTTAGAAGGTCTATAATTGGACTTATGTTTTTTGCAATTAATATTCTAGGTTTTGATTAAGCATATAGGCCTAGGCTTTTTTTGTGTTTCTGTATTCTTGTTATGTGTCGTAGCAAAATAAATGGTTTTTCTTTCTTTCTTTCTTTTTCTTTTATATAGCCATAATAATGATATCAATCTCCTTTTTAGGTGACGCTGTATTCTCCTGCTTTATCGTGGCTCCTCATGTAGTCAGCGTATGGCGGGGAACGTGGGGCTTGATGGAGCTGAAGCCGACCCTGTTCCCCTTCGCCCAGATATATCTGCTGGGTATTGTGATACATATCAGCTTCGCTATTGTGAGGTAAGTGACTTATGACTTAATAATTTTTTTGGAGGTGGACACTTGAAACTTATCGTAGATCTAAACAGTTTCCTAAATAATCCGCCACTTGTGATGGCGTGAGTTACTGGGGTTCCGACTCGAACTAGGACCAATAAATATTAACAGAGACTGTTTCTAGAATCCCATTTATCTCTGTGTCAAAATTCATCGGAATCAGTTTAGTGGTCTTCAATTAAACACAATACAGAGTGTCATTGTAACAACACACAAAATAGGTATAAAAATATGTATACCTATTCAAAGTCAAAATCAAAATCAATTAATTCAATTAGTCACTTTTGAATGTCAACAAAAAAATTTAAAGTGAAGTTAATTGCTCATTCCAAGGTATGTAGTAGATTTTTTTAATATTTCTGTGAGTAGATTCCTATACAGAAGAACGAGCAAGAAACTCCATAGATTAATCTTTTTCAATCAGGGTCACAATATAATTCTTTAGTTTAATACCTACATAGTTTTGTGGGTTCAATTGTGGGAGAACAATGTAACACCAAAATCCAGTCAAAGAAATCGAAAAAGAAAATAACCTTAAGGACAATAAAATCATACATTTACAACTAATACTAAGTACCTACTCATCTTAAAGGCAGAATGAAACAAAGAGTAATGCTCTGAGCGCAGTCATAACAAGATTATTATGCAAAGGTTGCATCTTAGCAAATACCTTTATGAGAGGTATAAAACGTCACAAACACACGTTGTCTATTCTAGTCTATTTATAGAGTGTATTGAATTATTATGATTACTTTGAAAGTAGTTGTAGTCTCGCGTCGGATAAAGGGTAAAATATCTTCACTCATTTATGTTAATGGCGTTATTGCATGGGGTTCTTTAAGCTGTTGGTTGCTTTAAGTGACTGCCTCGTTGGCCGAGTGGTCGCAAGTGCGACTGCCGGGCAAGGGGTCTCGGGTTCGATTCCCGGGTCGGGTTTTTGAAAATCTCAGTAGTAGCACGGAGTCTGGAAATGTGCCCGGTATGGCAATAGACTCACCCCCTATTACATGGGACTTATGCATAAATAGTGAAAAGTGGGTGTTACATTGTATAGTGGCATTAAGTGCCGTAATGTGCACCTCTGCCTACCCCTTCGGGAATAAAAGGCGTGATGTTATGTTATGTTATTCTTTAAGCCAAGGATACGGTAAGGGACAAATGGCCTGCGACACGAGTCGCCAGAGACGTCGGGTGAAGTAGTGCGACGTTGCCAGACTGTCGTCGACATGTCTGGCAACATCAACGCACTGTGGGTGGACATATGTTGCGCGTTGTCACGGCATGTCAGTCGACATCGGCCGGCTTCACTCGACATGTGACCGATACATGTCTTGGGAAGTTTGTCCCTTATGCCGGAATACTGAAACGTTACTCAATTTTAAGTCGTGCTTAAATATCGTGCCATCTCTGTCATTTTACAAAGAAATTGTAGAGACAGAACTATACTTAAATGCGACTTAAAATTGAGTAGCGTCTCAGTATTCCGACATTAGTGAGTTAGTACTAACTGTTGATAATTGTTGAAAATCATCCCCTAAATTTGTTCATACAAAAGTAGTCTCTAAACATTGGAAATAAGGTATAATTATAATGTAGTTAGTTTCTAAGGTAGACAACACGTTGTCGCGTCAAAAAAGCATAAATTAACAAGAAATATGAATAATTTCACGCGAACGAAGTCGCGGGTAACAGCTAGTACTCATACATTCTCTAAACAAAAGAAGACCATAAATAGGTTTCCCTATGGAAAGTGGCCAGCTTGCCACAGATAACATAAACATATATAGCATTTATTAACAAAAGTAAATAAACATGAAATACTAAAAGCTTCAAATCATCGCCGTCATCGCTCTCATTTCAATATAATTAATCAAGTAGGTGCCTGTAGAATACAAAATAGCAATCAATCGTCGTACTGTGCTACGTCACTGCTACTTTCATTAGACATTGAAGAGAAGTTGTTTGATATCTAACTCCCGAATACTGAAAGGTTACTTAATTTTAAATTTTACTTAAATATCGTGCCATCTCTGTTATTTTACATAGAATTCGTAAAGATAGAACTATACTTACGTTCAAGTATGGTGTACGGTGGAGGGTCTCTGTTTTGCTTATTTTTAGTTGGATGATATGGGTGGTAGGGGAGTCTAGATGACGATTACGTCATCGGTAGTTATTTACATTTTTACACCAATGGCAACCCTCATATTGAAATTTTACCTTACAAACAAAAACCGACCCTTAAACGCGACTTAAAATTGAGTAGCGTTGCAATAATCGGGCACAATCTAGCCAACTTTGGGTATTTACGAAAAGTAAATCACGTAACATCATAAACATAACACCACGCTTTTATCCATGAAGGGGTAGGCAGAGGTGCACATTACGACACTTTATGGCAATTTGCAATGTAACACGCTTTTTCACTATTTATGTTATGAGTCCTATGTAATAGGGGGTGCGAGCCTATTGCCATATACCGGGAATAGTAATTGAAAAATAAAATGAAGTTTATGATAGAAATAATTTTATTACTTCTACCCCTATATAAATAAATGTCCTTTGACTCTATCTATCTCTTGTTATACTAGTTACTTATGAATCTTTTAAGACAAAACTTTTGATCATGATTTACAAATTAAAAATGTTCTAAGTGTAGGTACTTTCAAACTCAACAACTTACGAATACTTATTTAATTTTCAGAATTCGACACAGCATTTCAGAAGACTACCTCATTGACCGAGTGGTCGCAAGTGCGACTGCCGGGCAAGGGGTCTCGGGTTCGATTCCCGGGTCGGGCAAAGTATTACTGGGTTTGTAAAAACCTCAGTAGTAGCACGGAGTCTGAAAATGTGCCCGGCATATGGCAAAGGCTTACCCCCTATTACATGGGACTCATAACATAAATAGTGAAAAGTGGGTGTTACATTGTACAGTGGCGTAATGTGCACCTTTGCCTACCCCTTCGGGGATAAAAGGCGTGATGTTATGTTATGTTATTTTCAGAACAAGACTGTTAGCTCGTTCAGCCGGAGCATGGAGCAAGCCTGAAGGCGGCGCCATCTCGTGGGTGCGCGAGAGGATAATAACTCGGGTGTACGCCTATATATTTATTCTGAGCAACATTATGCACTGGCGCGGCGGGTGGGGCTTGCTCGACATGTTTGTGGACAGGGTCCTGCCAGACGTTGAAGATCCTCATAGGTAAATATAACAGCGTTTTTATTTTTTAAAATAACTATCGTGAGACATACTAAATTATTGATTGTGATTTTTCTGTGTCACATAAACCATTATACCTATTACACCTACTATTGTGTCTCTCTGCATCACCCCATGGTTGACTGTTAGAGAATGCCACCCGGCATTAAGTCAGCCATCGTATGTTTGTTATACAGAAGTGTAAATAAATAAATTAAGTAAAAACGTGGGTTACTCACGTGAATATACCGAGAAAAGAGTGAACTGTGCGACGTCGCCGCGACCGCGCACGCTGCTCATGAGGAAGAACCCGTGTCGCGGAGAACCTAACGGGTAACCGGGACTCCGGCTCGACGTGCAGGAGAAGGAACAGGGTTGGTTTTTAGTCAGTAAGAGTCTGACACTCCCTCCCGCCTCACCCAGGCGGGAGCAGTAATTCGACGATTTTCCCCCCTTAAAAAAAACCCTCTGTGGTTCGAAACTAGTAGTGCATTTCTTGATATATTCACGTGAGTAACCCGCGTTTTTACTTAATTTAGCGTTTTTATTTACTTACACGAGACTAGATAATACTCCAGAACTGTGTTCCATTTGATGTGCGTTAATAGACTCGGTTATTTAGTTAGTTATATGGGACTAATTATACATCACTGCAAAAATTTAAGTATACATAACTATAGGTACAAACGCCTTAATTTACTAATACTAGATTTCAAATTGTGTTTGTCGGTAAACGAGCACCTGATGGTAAGCAATCGGTGCTGTCCATGAACATCCGCAGCATAAGCATCTTTCGGGGACGTGGTGATTTGTTTTTGTTTTATGCCATAAACCGGTAAACGAGCAGACGGATCACCTGATGGTAAGCAATCGGCATCACCCATGGACACCTGGAACACCAGTAGTGTTACAAATGTGTTACCGGCCTTTTGGGGATTAGGAGGGGGTAGCTGGGCCTCCGGTAACCTCATTCACACGACGAAACACAACGCAAGCGTTGCTTCACGTCGGTTTTCTGTGAGACCGTGGTATTACTCCGGTCTAACCGGCCCATTCGTGCCGATGCATGGCTCTCCAACACTTAAATGTTATTGGGCCTCCATTATAATGAGAACTAACAATCACTCTCTTATATCCAGGCCTGTGCTAATAGGCGGTATAACCCTATTCTTCTACATCGCGATCACGGTGCTGCGGTCCTCCCGCAACCTGCTCGCCTCGCCATACTTCCTAGTCACTGATGGAAAGGAACCCACCTATATATTTACTACTAGGTTTCAAATTTCGGTAAGTACTTTAAAAATATTACTTAGTTCTAGATTTAAAGTAGACTACGGGCTATTGTATACAAAACTGCGATGCGATGCGAATTCGCAACGCAGAAAATTACGAAGCTGCGATGCGATTTCATGCGAAAAGGCGTCTCCCAGGGTGACCATTCCTTCGACGACCGTTAACAGTACTGAACGTATTTTAAATTAAAAATTAGGTCGTGACATGTATCGCAAAAAGATGTGTGCTCTTCTGTTTAGCTTAGGAGATACGGGAAAATGAAACAAAGAAGATTTTGGGAAGATAAGATTTTGATGCGCGATGCGAATTCGCAAGTTCTTGCGATGCATAGAGGGAGTTCGAACATTTTTGCGATGTGACGTCCTACATTAACTGGAAAATAGTGGAAACCATTGCAAAGACATCGACAAACTATCAAGCGTCGTTTTCCGCTTCTCTACATTCTTAGCCTATGCTTTGCAAATGTTCAATTATGCATTTCACTACCCGTACTTGTACCGCAGCGTAGTGGAGTAACTAGTCATAAGTCCTGCAGCTAATCATAGCTCAGTGTAAAGATGTAGCCATTTTTAAAACCAATTAATTTCACAAACGTTATAAATAACATAACATTACGACTTTTATCGCCGAAGGGGTAGGCAGAGGCGTACATTAATGCCACTGTACAGTGTAACACCCACTTTTCACTATTTATGTTATGAGTCCCATGTAACAGGGGGTGAGCCTAATGCCATATACCGGGCCCATTTTGGGGCCCGTGTTATTTACATTATACTGTGCGGACTTAACTAAATGCCTAAAGAGTAGTGGATATCACATTTATGCAGACGATGTGCAATTATATGTCTCTTTTCGGACGAACGAATATCACACCGCAATTAACAGCTTAAATCAAGACCTAAATAGAATTGTGAAATGGTCAGAAGAGAACTCACTGGTATTAAACCCTGCAAAAACCAAATATATGTTGTTTGGTAGCAGGGTCAGCCTGAGTTCTTTGCCTGACTTAAATGTAAAATTAATGGGGGAGTCGATTGAGAGGGTTGAAGGGGCGCGAAACCTGGGATTATACATGGATAGCGGTCTTAGGTACGAGAAACACATTGCTGAATCGGTCCGTAACTGTTTTTACCGCTTGTCTATTCTATACAAGATACGACCGTATTTGTCTGAGGAACTGCGGATACAACTTGTAGAATCCCTAGTTTTATCAAAGTTGAATTATGCCGATACCGTTTACGGCCCTCGTCTACTGACACGTACGGAGAGGCTCATTCAAAGGGTACAAAACGCCTGTGCTCGCTTTTGCTTTGCGATTCCGAGGAGGAGTCATGTCACTCCGTATCTAAACCAGCATTTTATTTTAAAAATGAAGTCAAGACGGAAATTACATCTGGCATGTCTTATGTTCGGAGTCGTGAAGCGGAGGGAACCTTTGTACTTGTATGACAGGCTTAACTGGGTGTCAAGTGGAAGAGATTGTAAGCTTAGGCAGTGCACCCGCCCACTATCCATACCGAGGCATAGAACAACAGGCTTTCGGGGTAGCTTCCGGTATGCCGCCTCGAAAGTGTGGAATAACCTGCCTCCACCTGTCAGGTCTCTTAACGCCATTGGTACTTTCAGAACACACGTACGTCGATATTTGATGGACGCACAGAGAAAGATAGGAATGGCGATTGTCAACACATCATTCATATAACTGTTTGGCTGGGAAATGTGTCGACTTCAGTGTCACTGGTTCCACCTCGACTGGGCGCCGCAGCTGTGCTCGGTCTCGTGCGTGCTCAATATTGCTCACTGATGCCTGTCACTTCACATCACATCACAACACAATTGATCACATTCACATGTGTTCAATGGTCGCCGGCGTATGGCGTAGTGTCGCGGTTTTGCCTGTTTGCTGTCGCCATCTCAATCCCATGGCATGACTTATGCGGTCGCTGGGGTGGCGGGGGCGGTAGGATGCTCCAATTTCACTTTGTTTTTTGTTTTACGTTTTTTTAATTTCCTTTTTTGTTGTTATTATGTGTTTGTTTTGTTTTGTGCATTTTATTTTGTGTTTTTATCTGATTGGTGTCTTGTTCGTCCGCGGGTCACTTAAGGGGCCAGTAGAATACCAGCGCGAGGCCCTGTCTTGCACATGCTGAACTGGTCCCATTTCACCGCAGACTTGGGACATTAGTAGATGTACTTATATGTAAAATGTCTAAAATCTGTACGTGTCACCTGTTTTAGCGTGTGAAATAAAGTTTTTCTTTCTTTTCTTTCTTTCTTTACATTTCCAGACACCGTGCTACTATTGAGATTAAAAAAACACAGTAATACTTACCCAGGAATCGAACCCGAGACCCCGTGCCCGGCAGTCGCATTTGCGACCACTCGGCCAATGAGGCAGTATTTTTTATACCACGATGGTGGCAAAATAGCACACGGCCCACCTGATGGTAAGCGGTTACCGTGGCCTATGTACGCCTGCAACACTTGGGGCATTACATGCGTCTTGCCGACCCTTAAAAAACCTATTTACTGCCCTCTTGAAGAACCTTATGTTGTAGCATTATGCAAATAATATGTTCCACAAATATGGTGTTTCGAATTAATGTAAAATCAAATGTCCCTAATTACAATCAGGTATGTACGTCTCATATTGTTAACGAAGTTGACAATTCCTACTAAAGATCAACGGTCAATGTTGAATGCGTAGTTATAATATTTAGGATTGATTCAGTCAGGAAGTAGGCAGTTGTAGTGCCCTACTGATCGTGATTTGTCGGCCTATTGTCTTATTATCCTCACGGTCACTCTTACAAAGATCGCGAGGGCAGAGATAAACGTTTCGCGAGTACTATGTTGCCTATTGATGTATTACTCTATTAGGGATAGGACAGAGAAGAATATCGAATTTATAAGAAGAATATATAATATACATTTGTTTTTATCTATATCTCCTTTTTCCTTTTCTTATTATTTCGTCGTGTCGTGGTGGCCCGGAGGTTAAAACGCCCGCTTCTCATGCATTAGGGTGCGTGTTTGAAACCTACCAACGGCATGTACCAATGTGACTTTTTCCAAGTTGGAAAGTAATAGTTGGAAAGAAACCTGGGATTATATCTAGGTAATTATTAGTTTGAAATCGCCAACCCGCATTAAGCAAGCGCGGTGATTAATGCTCAAACCTTCTCCGTGTGAGAAGAGGCTTCGCTCAGCCACTGTGGGCACGTGTAGGCTGTTGATGTGTGTATGATGTGTGTGTATTTCATTGCGGGAATCGGGAATCCCTGAGACGCCGCGGGCTTCAGTGTTCCAGTGTTTTCATGATTGTATCTCCTGTAGATCCTGGGATACAGAAGTTGTAGCAATTTTGGGAGGTTGTGGCGGGCTTGTCTCAAAAAAGTACACCTCCTCTTCTCGTGGATATTGCAACAGGCTAACGCTGAAATATTCAAACGTCACTCAATTTGAAGTGCCGCTTAAGCATAGTTCTGTCAATCCAAACTCTTTATAAAATGACGCCAATGACGGAGATGGCATGATATTTAAGTACTACTTACAATTGAATAGACATTCAGTATTCGGGCGTAAGGGACTGCTAACAGAGATCTAATAAATATTTGAACTTTTTAAACTGCTGTCTCAAACCGGGCTGTCAAGCTTGCAGATTATGGCAAATCCCTCTTATGTAGTAGCCCAGGGTTCTGAAGTTCCGCAGTACATTCTGTCACGGCTGTGATATATCCTCGAATTAGTAGTTATAGATACTCGAGAAATCATTTGAATCCTATCTATACTAAGCTGATTCTGCTTCTATCTCTCTGCTGGCACATGACGAGACCGAGACGATCGAAGTATATATACATAATATATATTATACTATTTCGTAACAAAAAGTTTTGAAAAATCTATCACCAAGTGTGTAAAAGAGGTGACAAAGTTATTTTAGAAACGAACAGTAAAGAGTCCTCGCTCTTGAGATTCGGAATTTACTTCGACCATACTGGTGGCCACCATGGTGACTGAATTGAGCAAATAGTGAGAAGTCCTGTGTTTGATGTTGTGGTTCTATAAGTAGGTATTACGCATCTTCCACATACCCAGGCTATAACGTTATGAAAAATCCTTCTCCTCAATGTAATAACCTGTCTTGTAATATTAGCGAACATAATGGTCGTGCTTACGAACCGATAATGTAAACAAATTAAGTAATAGAAGATAATGGATACCTGACGCTTAAGAAATACAATGTCTGTCAACTAAGGGACATTATCTTATTACATTACTTTAATAAGGAAGAGCATCGAGGACGCGGAAAACTTGACTCATTCTCATTGACTTCACTTCTACGAGGATCTCGCATAAAAGAGCAAGGTCTATCGAAGAGAGGTGAGCAATTTCAGCTGGTTAAGGACCTCTTATCTGAAACACGCGATCCTAGCATCTAATGTAGCTGGTAGCGTAGAATCGTTGAGCCCCAAGCAAACACGGGTACGTCAGAGCGCGGGACGGGTGATAATGCAATTACTTGTAGTAATCTGTCGGCGCGGCGTGCCGGTGGGAGTCAGTCAGGCGCGCTCAGCCACACACTGCACAGACATGCGCGGAAGCACTGCGGGGCTGGCCGACACGCTGGCGAGCGGCTCGCGCGCGCACGCCGCTCTGCTCGAGTGCGCCGACGTGCTCTTCGCGAGCCTCGTGGTGGCACCAGCCGTCGTCACCTACTGGAAGTCCACATGGACTCTCATGGACCTGTACGTGCTGCCCGACGACCCTGTGGGCAGCGCGGCCGCGTGTGCTGCCTTCGGACTGTGCTGTGACTTGTTGTTTTCCGTGTTCCAAACGCAACTGAGCAAATACCTTAGGCCGGAACGGGGTAGGCTGACATACTACATAGTGTCGCGGCTATGCACGGCGGTAGCGGGCGTGGCGTGCGTGGGTGCGTGGCGTGGAGTATGGAACCTGCTGAACGAGTGCACGGGCGACAGCGCGCGCACGCTGCTGTCCACCACGGCGGCTGCCACGCTGTCGCTGGCAGCACTAAGGGCCTTGCGGAACATCTGTGCTGCGCCCTTCGCTGTTGCCGTTGACTCTCCTCAGGATTACTTCGATGTGCCCACTATGTTTCGTACGGTTGGTACCATTTAGAACCTTTCAGCATCTGAATGATTTGCATATCCGAACATCATCTCCTCTTCACTGGTCATTTCGGTTCGTGTTCCAGGATGATCTGTCAAATCTGTGAGGTTATTTCCGTTGAAAACTACGCATATTCTCAATCAGCTCCCCTGTTCTATTTACCCATATTCGCGTAACTCTGTCTGTGTTACTCTATGTGTGCTCGACTTCCCTTTGTCGTTAGGTGTTCTGGATCCTACACATGAAATTATAAGTCTCAAACTATCGAACGGTGACAAAAATATCAAAAATGGGAAAAAAATTGTCCTAATTTTCGGAGATGTTTATAATGTACCTATCTTATTGAACACCTATTGTTTCCTATCTCTTGGAGATTTCCTATAAACTGAAAGTTCGTTACACTCCCTCTCGAGTGTAAGATACAAACACAGATTAGCGGAGTGCGTACTTGACATACAGGATCAGCTGATCAGCCGCCCATTCATCCTCGCGTGTTAGCGTGTACTGTGTGTGATAATGTGGATGGATGCAATGTTTTGATATAATCTTTATTGATATCTATCTCATTTGTATTAAGTTTTTTTAATGTCATTGTCAAATAGGAAACATTGTGTTTCCAAAATGAACAGAAAATATGCAAAAAGCTTTGTGATTATCAATATCATTCTTAGTAATATTGGCTTTTATTAAAATTATCCCTAATTACATGTCGCGGAGAACCTAACGGGTTACCGGGGCTCCGGTTCGAAGTGCAGGAGTAGGAACAGGGTAGTTTTAGTCAGTAAGAGTCTGACACTCCCTCCCGCCTCACCCAGGCGGGAGCCAATTCGATGATTTCTCCCCCTTAAAAAAAATTCCTAATTATATTTACAACTCAGGACTTAGTCAGGACTAAGAACTTACTAAAACAGTGGTGCAGTTCATTCATACATTGATTGCTACCAATATTACATCAACAGCAGTCCTCTCCATCACTATAATTTCTCAAAGATATTAAATACAGATGTAAATAAAATTATAATTTGGTCTACATTTTTATCTATTTTATTTGATGTAAGTTCACCAAGAAATGTAAATATTTCTGAAATCTAATCAATTGTCCTACACTGGATTTATTGTACACACTCAAACAGTACGTAAGACAACACACAATAAACAAATTGGAGATACATATTATGTAGTAACATATTCCCGTAGGAATCTCTTCTTGCAGTGCTTCGACAGGTAAAACAGTAAAAAATAAGACACTGTGTGTAACATAGTAACATAACATAACATTACGCCTTTTTCCACTTAAAGCCACTGTACAATGTAACACCCACTTTTCATTATTTTATGTTATGAGTCCCATGTAATAAGGGATGAGGCTATTACCATATACCGGGCACAATTCCAGACCCCGTGCTACTACTGAGCATTAAAAAAAACCATTAATACTTTGCCCTATCCTGGAATCGAACCTTAAACCCCTAGCCCGGCAGTCGCACTTGCTACCACTCGGCCAACGAGGCAGTATAACGTAGAATGAACAAATAAAACAAGAAATAACCAAAACTTAAGCCTTAAGACTATACTTAAAACAACATACACAAAATAAAATTATAGAATTTATTAAATGAATAGATCTCAATAAAACACATAAACCTAAGTATTCTTTAGTAATGGACTATAAACTTCAATCAATTTAAAGAACCGTATCCCATCACGGTAAAACCTCAAACAGACACCGCGGTTCATTGTATTCCAAAAACCTTTAGTAGGAATGTACTACTTGAGTCTAATTTTAGTATCTCCAAGTCTCTGTTTCTGATAAACAGTCGCTACTCCGCGTCAGCTGATGTTTACAAACACACAAAGAGTAAAACTTTATTATTATATTGCTGTACTATCTTAATTCATCATTATTATACTTAATGAGATTTACTTTTATATTACGCGCCGTATAATATTCTTGTTATATAACGGCGTATATTTAGAATTGTGACAATGTATAGTAAATAGGTGCTTTAGTAAATATACTTAGTAAAGTACTTACCTACTTGGTTTCTTTAAAGGGTTAGATAAAAATGTGTGTGTAGCTAATTCTTGAAAAGATTGCCTTGTTGGCTGGTGTGGTCGCAAATGCGACTGCCGGACAAGGGGTATCGTGTTCGATTCCCGAGTCGGGAAAGGTATTACTGTGTTTTAAAAAAAATGTTAGTAGTAGCACGGAGTCTGGAAATATGTCTGGTATTGTTTTTTTTACTACAGTACTACTTTTTTTACTACAGTGACTATATTGTGCTTGTTAACTGGTCTCATACAAAGATTTGGCTGACATTTGATTGATTTTACTCTTTACACACACATGCAAAGTAAATAGTAGTAACTTTTGACACCACTAGATGTCGTTGTATTCAAACTGTAGAAAATTATCTTTAAGAACCTGTGACAGTCCCCTGCCCCTGTCCCCGGACCATAGGAATTGGCATAGGCCACTATATGAAGTATTGTTGTAATCTCTATGTATAATGTCTTACTAAGTACAACTTTTATCAAGTGCATTGTAAATATATTTAGGCTATGTTTGACTTGTGTCTGGTCATTAATAGTCCTTTGTGTACTTGCATGTCGATAGTAAAATTAATTAGTAATCTCATAGGGACAGTTATTTTGTGACTAATAATTTAATGGTTTACTTGTTTTGTTGATAAATCTATCCCCATTGCTTTGGAGAAGAATAAGAAATAAATAGCAGCCTATGCCACTTACTGAAAAGTAGACTAGGAAAGAATTGTTCTTCTTGGTTCCGGAGTTTCAGGGCCTACGCAATGCAATAAAAAACATAGGTACTTATACAATCAAATCTTTTATCATAATAATGTTGTCATGAATGCAAAAACGTATCAACGAAATTGTACATTTGTAAACGCACATACGACACGGGAAAAAATCATAATGTGGGGCAACGTTAAAAAAAAACAATAAAAAATAAGATCACATATTTTTATTCTCAAAAATTTGCAAGTATAGTAGAGAGTAAAGTGTAAGTAGTAGAGATACAACAATGCACGTAGGTCCAACTAAGGGCACTGTATTCTAAATACAATACCATAGACCAACCAGTGCCATTAACAGCTAGATACAGTTGTCAACTAAATAGCGTGGTGTGGCTCATCATTAGTGGGAACTTATATAAATACACTTTAGGGCAATGAAACGGTGCCATGAGAATTTTTTCAATTTAATCGAAACATATAGGTACATATAGTTCAAAAACCAAATAATTTATCAACGAAATGCTTTCATTTTAAAGGACAAGAAAATTGCATTTTATACGACATATGTACCATTCCAATTGATAAGTCGTTCCAACTAAGGATCGTGCGATACTTTGGCCATATTGCTCGCAGAGATGCCTGGAACGTCTCATAGTGACAGGTAAAGAAGAAGGAAAGATACCGAAATAAATCCCTATATTAACTTACTTGTATAATGTATGTATAATGTAACTTTCGTATGTATAATGTAATTTTGAATTTTGAAATTTTATATTATGTAACTAATTTTGTCGTATTAGGCTAAGTACCTGTGAAGATTAAATTAGCTGTTTTTTGATATAAATAAATAAATAAATGTATATGCCACAACAATAAACTTGTAACTTAATTTAGTCTTGTACAGGAACTTTTGCAACATTAGTCTGTTTGAGCTCGATCAAAAATGTAGATTTATAAGACAAAGAAAAGAACTAGCAAGAAACTCCATCGTTGCTCTTTTTACCAGGCTACCAGCCTCGGAATCTTCCATCATAACATCTATTGTACTAGAATTAAAACGATGTCGTATACTGTCGACCATTCCACAATCACCCTACATGACTGTAATCGCCGTACATTTTTCTATTATAACTGAATCAACATACAAATGGCAAACGGGATTTTTATTATGATTTAAATTCATCTGTCAGTGAGGAGTTTCTTTAGAACCTAGATCTAGATAGGCTTGGTTACTTAGACTTATATGTTTTTATTTTTATTAAAAACGACTCCAGGATTTCCTCATATGTCGTGGGTGCCTTTACGAACACAGTCACATATCATTCAGTAGTAGCATGGAGTCTGGAAATGTGCCCGGTATATGGCAATAGGCTCACCCTCTATTACATGGGACTCACAACAGAAATAGTGAAAAATGGGTGTTACTTCTGTGTGCACCTTTGCCTGCTCCTTCGGGAATAAAAGGCGTGATGTTATGTTATGTTAAGTTCACATATTTCAATGACACCCAGACCCGAAACAACAATTTGTGGATCATACAAAGAGTTGCTCCGTGCGGGAGTCGAACCCGCACTGAATAAGTGCATTCAACTCAGATATTCAGTCCATCTTTTGGGTTTGATCTTAGATTGTACAAAGATACACTTGCTAGGACGTTTTCATTGGGACAATTTAAATTTCAGTAAAAATCAATCTATTCTCGATTTCTTTTAGAACAGCTGTAAATCCTATATGTGTTTCCAATATTAGTTATATCTTTCTAATATGCACACGTGAAAACAAAAACACATTAGCAACACACGTGGACACAAACAAACAAACAAAGACATAACACACATAACATCACGCCTTTTATCCCCGAAGGGGTAGGCAGAGGTGCACATTATGCCACTGTACAATGTAACACCCACTTTTCACTATTTATGTTATGAGTCCCATGTAATAGGAGGTGAGCCTATTGCCATATACCGGGCACAATTCCAGACTCCGTGCTACTACTGAGATTTTTTTAAAAACCCCAGTAATACTACAAAAAAGACTACAAACAAAGACTTTCCTACTATTAGTCATAATCGATCACCATAAACCGCCACGGTTTAAATTACGCCTACGTTTCTTTATCTTTAGGATATAATTATTCAACAAAGAAAGTACTAAAATGGTAGTCAATGTAATGTAGCACAATTTATTGTAATCTATTCCATCTCAGTTTTTATGAAAATGGTGCTGCCACCATCCTTAAGTTCAGCCAGTACCTAGGGCATTAACGTTTCCTTAATTTCTGTTCGTATTATGGGATGTTGATCAGTGTTGAGCTTCAGATATATTCAAAAATAGTTATAACAAAAAATTTAAAATGAAAAACTCACTTTGAATCGTAAGGCTCTCATCACCAGAAGAATTGTACTTATCGATTGAATCCAAACTACATGGTTACTAAGCAGGCAGCGCAACATTCCATCGACCTTCCAATTTGATCATGATTCTCTAATCGACAGAATGTACAATTGCCCAATTACCTTTCCCTTCCCCAATCTCCCAAATCCCTGAATCCCTGAATCCCAAAACTCCTAATCCCCAAAAAGCCGGTGACGCACTTGTAACGCCTTTGGTGTTCCAGATGTCCATGGGCGACGCCGATTGCTTACCATCAGGTGATCCGTCTGCTCGTTTAGCGGCTTATGCCATAAAAAAAGTTTCTTGACGGTATGAACATTAGAAGAGTATGTAATTCAGATTCTTAGATTTTATTACATAGACCTGATAAAAGTGGTCCCGACCAAATAACATTGTTCTAAAACATACAGCCATGTAACACTAGTTATTATTTACAGAACAGCAGAGAGACGATGCTGTACATCCTGGACTGCATATTCTCGGTGACAGTGGTCGGTTCGCTGGTCGTCTTCGTCTGGCGTGGCTCCTGGGCACTGCTGGACATCTTCCTCTTCCCTGACGACAAGCCGAAATCCTGCTGGACTTCACTGGTACGTTTATAGTATAAGTTCTTTTAGAAACATCATTAATAAATTTCTATTGGTCAAATATTTTTGCTTGGTAATTGACAAAAGACAAAATTGGCCAAATGACTAACCTAACCCATGGAGTGTCACCACAAGAAGAACAACCATTATAGGTACATACATTTACGACTAAACTATCGCTTTTCCTTCTCCTCTATAAATATATTTTGATTTATTTAGTGATCAAAGATAATTATTCATTTGTATTATAACTTTCGTGAGACATACTAAACATATTATTGTTTTTGGCTTACTCACGTAATTATTTGATGAGGAACTCGACTAGTTTCAAGCCATGCTAGAGGCTCATATTCATGAGCTGCAATTTCGCGACCCGCGACGCGGCGACTATCGCAGTAGCAGCGCGAAAACATAATAATACATGCCCCTGGGATGCGCTGGTTTCAGTGTTCTTGTGTTTTCATACTACTGTAGATTCTGGCTTACAGGAGTTGTAGCGGTTTCTGGAGGTTGTGGCGAGCTTGTTCCATAAACAAAATACAAACACATCTTTGTTCCATGTTGCCGGGGCTCCGGCGCGATTAGCAGAAGTAGGAATGGGGTGGTTTTTACTTAGTAAGAGTCTGATACTCCCCTCATTTGGTTACTTTGTACATTATTATGCTGCTCTGCCTACCCTTTAAAGATTAAAAAAGGTGTCAGGTATTATAAATGTAACTCTGAAATAAATATTTACACATCTCAAAGTCTACACATACAAAGTTCGTCAGCTTGCATTCTTAAAATAAACAGCAAATAATAAATAAATCCATAGATTTAAAATTAAGGCGTCATTTTTATGGTCTTAGGTACAGACAGGGGTGTTTTGCAATAATTGCACGTGTAGGTTTAGAAAAACTTTTAATATAATGTCAATACTTACATAAAACGTGTATTTATAAATAAAATATAGGTTTAAGGCACTAAGTATAAAAATATCTCATGTACAGTACCTACACAAACAAAATTATATAGGAATCTTCGATTTAACTGAAAAAAGCAGTTTCACGTCGCCATTATCTTTTGTGCGAGTTTCCCGCCATAACGGCCATATTGGAAAACTTTTGCACGTGGTGTACCCACAGAACAAAAATAGATTAGCAATGAAATCGCAAAATAAATATAAAATAACAATTAAACGCACAAATATGGATCAAAATTAACTCAATAGGTATGTACTTTTGTAATCCACTGATTATTTTTATATAACCAAATATTAGTCGAAAAAAGTAAATGTTTTAAATCCTATTTATGTAGAAAGATGTCATATAATTATGTGAGATTAGTTGAGTCAAGTCATTATGTTATTTTAGGTAATTTTAAAAGTTTATTTTGTTTATTGAGCTTCTCGTCTTATTTGGAAAGATGTCTACTAAAAATAATCTTAGTTATAAAAACTGCGGTCAATGCTTTCAACTGCCAAACATTGAAAAGAGTTGATATATGATCCTTGGTGATATGATGATATGACAATGCATTATTATTATTAATATTTTATTCATCTCTCTATACTCCGATAACCTCACTCACACGACGAAACACAACGCAAGCGTTGCTTCACGTCGGTTTTACGTCGGCCGTGGTATCACTACGATCGAGCCGGCCCATTCGTGCCGAAGCATGGCTCTCCCACACTTAAAATTAATTAATTTAGTAAACCTATAAAATGTAGAACATTTTCCGCATATAGGTTATTATGCGCACTGAGTCAGGGACCACTTACGTGTACGCAATTGGGTCTTCCTCTCGTCCGTCTTGTGTCCCCCACCGCTCGTACTACACTGTATTGGATTTTAACTCTCCACGAATTAGGACCAACGGTAACATTAAACAATTACCTATGTAAAATTGTTTTTCAATTCGGATATGTCTCTATGTCTCAAAATAGCGGATAGTGACATTTGATGTCCCTAAAGAAGAACATACTAGCTTTTACCCGCGGCTTCGCTCGCGTCACAAAAGGATAAAAAGTTGCCTATGTGACACATACCTACCAATACTTTTGTTTCCCCTCGGGAACATCAAATTTTTCTGGGATAAAAAGTACCCTATTATTTAATCCGGACTTCTAACTTTACGTCTGCAAAAATTCAAAGCAATCGGATTAGTAGTTACGACGTGAAAGCGGAACAAAGAAACAAACAAACTCACTTTCTGATTTATAATATTATAGTAAGGATATACTATATTAATATTATAAAGCTGAAGAGTTTGTTATTTTGTTTGTTTGTTTGAACGCGCTAATCTCCGAAACTACTGATTCGAATTGAATAATTCTTTTTGTTTTGAATAGTCCATTTATCGAGGAAGGCTATAGGCTATGAACCATCTCGCTACGACCAATAGGTGCCGAGCAGAGCAGGTGAAACAGCGCGCAAGTAGCTAGTATTCAAATAAAATGTTAAAGGTTTTTATACATTTTTAATGACATCAGTCGTAAATGAAATTTAATTAATCTTTATAAAAATGTCTCATCGCCCAAAGTCCTATTCGCACATAGACAGATTTTATTCACTACAAACATTAGGTACTAAATACATAATATAGCAACATATTTTAAGTGTGGGAGAGCCATGCTTCGGCACGAATGGGCCGGCTCGACCGGAGTGATACCACGGCCTCACAGAAAACTGACGTGAAGCAACGCTTGCGTTATGTTTCGTCGTGTGAGTGAGGTTACCGAAGGCTCAATTACCATCCCCTTCCCCAATCTCCCCAATTCCTGAATCCCCAACGATCCTCAAACTCCTAATCCCCATAAGGCCGGTAACGCACTTGTAAAGCCTCTGGTGTTCCAGGTGTCCATGGGCGACGCCGATTGCTTACCATTAGGTGATCTGTCTGCTAGTATACCGGATTATGCCATTGAAAAAAACCCAGTCCACCCCATTAAAGCTGTAAGCAACAATAAAGCCTCAAAAGCAACGAACCCAACAAAACTCAAGTCCAAGTGCATAATCCAAGTTTGCAAAAACCTCGTTCATTGCCAATGGAGCGACATTGAGACCATTGCACGTGCACACATCTCAACAACAAGCAAAATGCGCTTCATTAGTAAACAGATCTGCGAAAGCATTTACCTCATTGGTCATTCCAGATAAAGACCGTAATATGCACATCGTAAATTGGATAAACTGTGCTTCCCGAGTTCTTTTCAACTATTTATAGGACTAAGTCACTGTAGTAACACGAGTCACTGTAAGGCTAAGGGTACACTTAACACGTCAAACACCATGGGGGTCGCCTGTGACAGACGATGAAGGATTTACCTGCAACAGACTTGTTGACAATAGGTAGGGTAGTTGCCAGGGTAAAAAAAAATAAAAATCTTATTAGTCTGTCAGTTAGATAATGAAAAAATATTAGACACGTATTATTTTATTTTCTCGTATAAAGTTACAATACTTAGATAAAATGGCGTTAAGTTTAGGAGTGGGAGATAGTTAGGTACGTCACAACGTACTACATTTCAAATTAGTATATAGTCGAAAGCATTTCAATTTGTGAGAAAATAAAAAATACGTGTCTAATGTTTTAAAATAATCTACCAGACGGACATTAAAATAAAATTTAGGAAACTATAACTTTTGTAACATCTAACGGTTTTAAAATCAGTTGCGGGACGAATCTGCAGATTAAGCCGCTGTTTTCTTGTTTTATAAACACACACCATAATCATAATTAGCATCATTATCAATAGCCTATAAATGTCCCACTATTGAGCAAAGCTTGGCTTGCTCAATGCGAGTTGGCGATTTCAAATGTATAATTAGAAATTATAAGGCCAGGTTTCCTCACGATGTTTTCCTTCACCGTTTGTCATTCGTATCTAAATAAACTTAGAAAGTACAAATAACTCGGAAAAGTCACATTGGTACTAGCCGTTGGAAGGTTTCGAGCCCGCACTCTCATGCATGAGAAGCGAGCGTCTTAAACCACCGGGCCACCACGACAAATACACACCACAATAAACGCACACACACATTAAAATTCTGTTGCGTTTAAAGAGTAGTGTGGTCCAGGTCTGTATATTAAAGTGCCTTGGGCCTCCTAATGTGTCTAAGAATACGGCTGGCAATATCATTGGACATAGTAATAATAGTAATAACAATTTCGCCTTGGCAGTATATTTAAATTAGCAAACAGGACACAACATATTTGATTATCAACTTCTTATCCTTCTAGATGAGATAATACGTGGTTTCCTCACTCAGTCTGAGGTTATATCGTCGTTTATGAAATTAGCTTTAAATGGTAATGGTACTATATGAGACATTTTGCATTTGTTGTTCCTCATTCCCAGTTCTTGGAATTGTTGTATTACTCACTATTGTTAAGTTCTTGGAATCGTTGCATTGCTCAGGCTTGCAGAAGTGCATTCACAGCCAAATTAAACTTATTGAAAGATATTACCCATTTCCATCTATCCTGGGCTTTTTTCGATTGATCTCAAATATCTTCAAAATGTGATTATATTAAAATTTTCGTGAGATGTACTATATATTTGCGCCGACCTGCAATTTCATCATCGAAGTTCCAGGCAAGATACGTAAAGCCCTTATATCTCAAGAGAGAATTTTTATCAATTGGACTTCTTGCCCCGTCAGAGACTTTACGCTTGTAACGCGATGCTACAATTGCCAACTATATGGACACGCAGCAAAATCATGCAGAGAGATCAACTCATCGTGTAGCCATTGTGGAGAAGCAGGACATGTACAATACTCGTGCACTAAAAAGTCGGAATCCTCTAAATGTGCTACATGCTCTCGTTACAATAAGCCCAATAAACATAAAACCGGAGACACTGACTGTCCGGCTAGGAAAATAGCTGAATATAGGTATATCAACTCTATCGATTATGAGGACACGTAAAGTGTCATATTCTCAGATTACAGATTTGATTAACCTTTCCTTGCATATTAATTAACATCGCAACAAGTTAGCGTACTCAACAATTTGTTGCTGTTCAAGCATATTTTATTGTAACACCGAGTGAATGACCGTTTGGACTGTAAACTAGATTATGTTTCTGTTGATGTATCAAATTCTTCAGTACTATAGTTCCTACAATGTTGATAAATAATATATATATATATATATATATATTTACTTGTTTAGTAAATGTACTTATACTATAATATTAATATTCAGTTACCTATCATGTTATGTAGTCATGTACTTGTGTATATATGTAGAGGTATATTAAATAATCAACTTTACTTTACTTTTGATCGACTACGTGAATTACGTGAATGGGTAAGCCGAAAACTTAATAAATAATCTTCAAAATGTCCCTATTTTATATATTCTTTATTGATATAAAGAACTAAATCATTAATGACCTTTTTTATTCATCTTCTTTACATCGCATCATTTCATTCAAAATAACAAAGTTTTTTAAAGACCTTTGTTTAGTGCTCTTTTAGCCAGTTCTGTGGTTTCTGCTAACCCCCCTATGAGACACAGCTATGCTTTTTCCTATGTAGAATGGATGTGTACCTAATAGATAGGTGCTAACCATTCAAATGTATTAATTTTTACTAAATACAACCAAAACATTCGTCTATTAAGTAATTTTCCAAGTGATAAGTAATTAAATTAGTTTAAATATTGTTTCTAATTCTATTTACTCAAAGAATGCATAAGTGCGATTGAGTAATGTACGAGGAGTAACGTGAATTTGACTTACCCTTTTACAATCCTCCATCTGTCTGTTCCTATGTATGCTTAGATCTTTAAAACTACGCAACGGATTTTGATGCGATTTGTTTTAATAGATAGAGTGATTCTTAAGAAAGGTTTATATGTATAATCCTTACTCCTTACTAATATTATAAATCGGAAAGTGAGTTTGTTTGTTTGTTCCGATTTCACGCCGTAACTACTAAACCGATTGCTTTGAATTTTTGCAGACGTAAAGTTAGAAGTCTGGATTAAATAATAAGGTACTTTTTATCCTGGAAAAATTTGATATTCCCGAGGTAAAGCAAAAGTATTGGTATAGATGGCGCTGTATGTATTGGTATATGTCACATAGGCTATCTTTTATCCTTTTGTGACGCGTGCGAAGCCGCGGGTAAAAGCTAGTAACATATAAATGAGAAAAACTTAGTCTACCACACCCGGGGGAAGAGTTGGAGTGGTGGTACAGATTACTTACATTAATCTATTTGCCTACGAAATTACCGCATTATTATACTTAGTAGTCGCGGAGAACCTATAACGGGTTACCGGGGCTCCGGCTCGTGCCTCGGCTCGGCCGTGCAGTAAAAAGAACGGGGTGGTTTTTAGTCAGTAAGAGTCTGACACTCCCTCCCGCCTCACCCAGGCGGGAGCAGCCACTCGATGATTTTCCCCCTTAAAAAAAACTTAGTAAAGAAAGAGAAAGCTACACAACATTGTACTAAACCTACTATTGCTACTATCATGTTATCAATTCTATTATTAAAGTTCCTTATTGACAGAAATATAACGCATTATTGTTTCGTCGGGGGTTTCCATTCTTGGTCAAATAAAGGTTATTTAAAGCTGTATTTGTGTTCTAAATCCTCTTATTTACATAGCTTGTTGTGTTCAGGTGTACCTGAAGCTATTGGTCTGCTGACGACATCATTTTATTACTCTAATTGCGAGATTATGAAGTTTGTTTAGGCTTCGATAGGCGCCAATGTGCACACCATGTTTTTGTAAATTTCATGTAATATATAACATCGCGCCTTTTATCCCCGAATGGGTAGGCACATTATGCCACTGTACAATGTAACACCCACTTTTCACTGTTTATGTTATGAGTCCCATGTAATAGGGGGTGAGCCTATTGCCATATACCGGGCACATTTCCAGACTCCGAGCTACTACTGAGATTTTTCTTTTTAAAACTCAGTAAATCTTTGCCCAATCTGGAAATCGAACCCGAGATCCCTTACCCGGCAGTCGCACTGACTGATGTACGTGACTATTACCATTAAATGGTCGAGTAACAGTTGAACTCTGAGTTCAACTCACTTAGGATATTTTTTATTGGGCAAGCCCGCCACAACCTTCCAAAAACGCTGCAACTCCTGTAAGCCAGGATCTACAGTAGATACAACCATGAAAACACTGAAGTCAGACGCGTCCCAGGAACATGAATAACTGTCTTGGTTCCTGTAACGAAATAAATCAGAAGATATTTTGAGAGGAGAACAAAAAAAGTAGAACACTTAGAATATAGTTTTTCATACACAAAACGTCCATCACTAGTTATAAGCCTTCCCCAATGGCTTCCAGATCAGCCTGTTGAAAACGAACGGATAACTCGACTCTTTAGTTGGTAGTAGTAATCAAACTCCAAGATATTCCCATGTTTCATTACACACATTTATTTATATTTTTTTACTAGCTGACCCGCAAACATTGTACCGCCGACAATTTTTATTTGTTTCACTTTTTAAACCTTGCCTGGACTTTCACGAACATGTCAAGATCAAAATTAGCCAAATCGGTTCACCCGTTCTCGAGTTTTAGCGAGACTAACGAACGGAAATTCATTTTTATTTATATAGGAGATAATAACTATCGTGAGACAAACTATACTAACTAAAAGTCGCGTATTACTCACATGCAAACAGCCTACAGTACAACACAGTGCAGCCTACAGTAGTAGGCTGCGCGACATCGCCGTGACCGCGCACGCTGCTCATGAGGAAGAACCCCTCTGTGGTTCGAAACTAGCAGAGCTTTTCTTAGTATTTGCACATTTATATTGGTTAAAATTAAAACAGTCATCGCCTAATTAATCCATTTCTTCTTCTACAGATCGTAGGCTACGCTGTGGTGATAGTCACGTTCGCCCTCCAAGCGCCAGTGCGCTGGTCTGCAGCGCGGCTGCACGGCGCGCCCCGGCTGTTGCTGGCCGACGTGTACCACTTCATCTCCTTCATTGCCACTGTCAACGTATGGCGGGGGGTGTGGGGGCTGCTTGATATTTACTTCTTCCCAGGTAAAATTATTAATGTTATGAAACGATAAAAGATTAAAATGTAAGATTATGTAACTTTTGAAGTGGACTCATTTGGGGGGTTAATTTTTAAAATAAAATACCCTTGTAAGGTTACATTAATTGACTGCCTCGTTTGCCGAGTGGTCGCAAGTGCGACTGCCAGGCATGGGGTCTCGGGTTCGATTCCCAAATCGGGCAAACTATAACAGAGTTTTAAAATCTCAGTAGTAGCACGGTGTCTGAAATTGAGCCCGGTATATGGCAATAGGCTCACTCCTTATTACATGGAACTCATAACATGAATAGTGAAGAGCCATCAGACCACCACAGATGGGGCCCAATAGGGCCGATGCCGATTCGGAGTCGCGGAGAACCTAACGGGTAACCGGGGCTCCGGCTCGACGTGCAGGAGAAGGAACGGGGTGGTTTTTAGTCAGTAAGAGTCTGACACTCCCCTCCGCCTCACCCAGGCGGGAGCAGTCATTCGATGATTTTCCCCCCTTAAAAAAAAAAAAAAAACGTGAATAGTGAAAAGTGGGTGTTACATTGTACAGTGGCATTAATAAGTGCCGCAATGTGCGCTATTATAAATGAATGTTATATTTACACAAATCCATGAATGCCTATCATGCTATGATGTTGACGTTTATAAGTGCCTTTCTGGTCTAATTGAAATAAATGATTTTGACTTTGACTTTGACTTTGACATGGGCGGCGCGGATTGCTTACCATCAGGTGATCCGTCTGCTCGTTTATCGGGTTGCTATAAAAAAAATATTGCAGTAAACATTTTAAAAATAACTATCCTATTTCAGAATCACCAAAGCTCAGCAATTGGAGCTCCCACATCATCAGCTTGACGCTCCTCATCCTGCTGAACTGTTCCAACTCGGTGATCGTCCGAGGGGTCTACATCGACGCTGAGGAGCCAGCGGGAGAGTGCGTGGTCTTCCCTTGCCACTACCTCAGGCTATTCTTCCATAAAGAACGAACCAAGAAGAGACACAGAAGAGCTTTGCAGGCTGCTGCAGCTGCTGGTAGAAAGCCAGAAGATGCCAGCGTACCCTTACAAATACCAGAAGAAAAGGTCTAGTTTTAAAGATGTGTTCCACAGTAGTGAAGGAACTTTATTTGTATGGTTAGTCCCCAGTGATGTAGTGTTTTGAAGTGAACAAGGGGATCGAGGCTATTAACATACGGAATAATATTAACGTGACCCGCCTATGGAATAAAATACTACTTATAAGAGCGAAAATGGCTTAAAATACCAATACTTTTGAAGAACGATTTTGAATCAAGTTTAGCATAATCGTTTGTTGCTAATTTGATTTGATAATTTAGTACGAATTTTGCTCCTAGGTAAGAATTTCGCCTCTATTCGAAGTATTTATAATCATCATTTTTCTATAAACATGATTGTAGTACAAAACACAATTTAATATCATCCCCAAACTCGAATACAAACTACCACACTCTAGAAACCTGTATAATGAGTCAAATTAAAAATCGTAGCCGAAAATCTCGTAGCAATTTTCGTAGCAAAACACGTAGCCCGTAGCATTTTTCTCTTACCTTAAACTTTGTTAATTTCAACATTGTTACTGCATAAATATTTAGTGCTCTTTGTGATTGTTATTACATGTTTTTCTACTCTAATTATAATACATATGTATACGCAATAAAAAGGTAGTACGAAAACAATATCTATTGCAAAAGTTATAAGGCCTATTTTCGAATTTACTTCAACCTGTGTAACATAGTGTACGTGACTTTACAAAACTACCTCTTCTATCATCCTGTTTTATAGGATTCTTCTGTTTGTTCAATATTCCATTACATTATCAAACGCCTGTCATAAAACTAGAAGCAAGATTTAGCAAATCGTTTTGTAATTTCTGCATAATCTTCACGTCACATTTCCTTAGATTAATTTAACATAAGTATTCGTTCTAAGTCAAGATATTAAAGTCTTTACTAGTTCTAAAGACAAGTAAAATATGTAAATATGGTACAATAAAGTTGTAAGCACTAAGTTATTATAGGTACTGTTGAACAAAACATAATAAACGTATTGCTATTTTATCTTTTGTTTTAATTATAGCTTTAGTTAATGAATTAAATTGATTGTGTACAACGATTTACGATGTCTATTGATGATAGTGGATGTGGCGTTGTGTGTGGTACAGTATCACGTCTGTTTGTAGAAATTGGGTAAGTAGAACTTAAAGTAAAACCATTTAACATGATTTCCAATAAATAAAAACCAAAATTTACTTACCTGAAGAATATTTACTTTAATTGTTGTATAAAGTAATTTAAATGTAGTTTTGTGTAGTTTGTTTGGACCTCATTCAAGCGTTTACACAGTTGACCTTGTATATCTATGAAATTACGAGGAATACTTGTATTTTAAAACATGGGTACGTTTCTTTTTGAAATAAAAAGGATCTAGAAAAGTAGAAATTTCACGTCCCGTGTGGAGTCAATAACTAAGTTCCAACAATCATAAGGTGTTCCACAAGGTAGCATCCTGGCTCCTACCAAAATTGTTGTCACGTCATATTGTATTATGATATCGAAGTCAAGGCAATAATTTACATATCGTTCAATTCTAAGTAGAACCAGAATAAACTAGCTTTATTACTAATCAAGAAAACAATACCTTACACCGCCACTCACTTCCATTGAAAAAACCGCAAGCTTTATTCAATTAAAAACATTATCAATTA
Source organism: Spodoptera littoralis (assembly GCA_902850265.1). Classification (NCBI taxonomy): domain Eukaryota; kingdom Metazoa; phylum Arthropoda; class Insecta; order Lepidoptera; family Noctuidae; genus Spodoptera; species Spodoptera littoralis. The sequence goes on along the minus strand of LR824539.2, from coordinate 2,669,175 downwards.
ACTTTATTGAATTAAATGTACTGAACATCTATCTTGCAATCATTCACAATTATAATGAATAATGAGGCTCTGGTCGGCGAAAACAGAAATACTTCCCCGAGAAACTATTTATATCCTCTGGAAGAAAACCAAAGGTCCTCAACCCTACTTACCGTACAAACGAAGCCTTACAATCATAATAAGTCTTAAGATGAAAGCTATAAGGATGATAATACAGTAAAATGGAAGCAAGTCCTCAGATTCATTGAGACGACAATGGTGATATGTTATCTTATAGGTTGCATGCTTTATAACAGATTCGAACTTCTGCTTTAGTTGTCCCTCCGAGTTTACTTGCAAAATTGTAAAGCACTTAAGTAAAGTTCATGTTTACAAACTTTAGGAATTTTGGAATCAAAATTTAGAATTGTGATATTTATCTACAATGGTTTTCATTTAACCAAGAGACCCTACCAATACCAGACCATCATACCAGAGATTGCTGCTATCCGGTTTCTGTCAAATATGTAACCCCTAAGTCAGTTTATACGACACCTTTTTTTTGAGGGGGGAAAATCATCCAATGACTTCTGCCACCCGGGTGAGTCAAAAGAGACTGTTAGACTCTTACTGACTAAAAACCTCACCATTCCTACTACTACACTTCGAACAGGAGCCTCGGCAACCCATTAAGTCCTCCGTAGCTCCGTATCGGCATCAGCCCTATTGGGCCCTATCTGTGTTGGTTTGATGGCTCTTTGAGGCGCGTGCGGAACGCAATGCGCCGTACACTCGGGCCTAGCTCAAAGGCCTTAGTACGAGTTTTTTTTTACGTTAAAAGTAATCGGAACGAGTAAGCGTCCGGCGCTCTGATTGGCCGGCTCCAATGAACCAACCAATCAGACTGCCGAATGCAGTCTCCCGAGTTACCCGTGCTCGCCGTACGGAGGCCCATGCGGCACGTGGCCAGAGATCGTCTCTCGATCCCCGACGCCAGGAGTGTCTCTCCCGACAGCTAGGGTGTGAGGAGGTTCGTTCGCTCACGCGCCCCGCCTATTCCTTAGCTAACATGACGGCTTCGCAGAAGGAGGGGATCCCAGTCCTCCTCGCTCCGTACCATGGTCTGAATCAGCGACACCTGTGACAGAAATGTAATACTCTGCCGAAATCACACGGCCTGCTAGTTAGGAAAGATAGTATAAAAACTAAACATAAATTAATAATGAGCTCCAAATATTCCAAAGGAACCGATTACCTAGTTTATATTGTATATTTCCACGGACAAACAGACCGTATCAACCATTTTGATAATAACAACCTACCGCTGTGCGATTTAAGTAGTAAATATTGTATTATTGATATTATTTACGATATTCGTTTTATCTTCAGACTGGCTTGTGTACATAATAAAGGGAAACAATGTTTTTGTCTGAACATATAAGTACTTGTGTACTTAACTTACTCTTTTGTGTACTATGTTCGTTATTCCTCGTGGATTTGTTTGAGTTTGGAATAATGGTAAACCAATTTGGTCCAAGCAAGTGACCAAGTTTGGTTGGACCAAGTTGGGATTATTGATAGTATTTGTGATATCCCTAGGGTGCGTCCACATTTAGCAAATACGCTGCCAATGCGCGTGCAGTCACTGCAATGGTTTGGTGTTCAACGCATACATACAGCTCGCGAGCGGCCCGCGCAACGTACCTACATACATTCGCGGCGCCTTCGCCATATGTGGACTCACCCTTACGTTACACCTTTTAATACGTGAATGGGTAGCCAAAGGTGCACAGTTCCACATATACCATACAGTGCCCATTTTTCGCCAGTAGTGTCATGGGTAATTTCATGCATCAGTGATGATAAGAAGATTTGCCTTCAACAGTTTTCTGACCGCAGCCCGCAGTGAAAGACTTAAATATCATTAACCATCCTATATACAAAGAACAACAAAAAATCAGGTCTTAGTTATATTTTTTAGAAAAGAAGTCCTTAAAAATAAACATTACAATTAAGAAACCGATTATAAAGGTTGTATTAAAATCGAATAGTGAAGTCGGTGTATGCGATCCTCGCTACGTACTCCCAGTTGGTGAGGTCACATTTTTCTATCTTGCAACCTGGAGACCCTGTGGTGCTTAGCCAGTCAATCCTGGAAAAAGGACAAATACCACTTTACTAACTTATTCGATAAAACATCAAATTATTATAACTTTTTATGTATGTAGCGTAGCAGTTTCTGAAATACCCAGTGTATGTAGGTATAGTTATTTCAATACATCTCGTCGTCCTCTATTTTATTGGCTTTAGAATATAACTGTCAAAAAGTGAGTGTTTTTGATTTTGATATAGGTACACAAAACTGCGATGCGATTTGATGCGAATTCGCAACGCAGAAAATTACGAAGCGA